>CAWUFW010002464.1:469236-1669236 GCA_963921515.1 Calotriton arnoldi | reverse complement strand
CTCATTATCAGATTGTACAATCCTGAGAAGTCACACACCTTACTGCCCATCAACCAGCCTTCCAGAGCCTTGGCAGAACAATCCACATAGTCTACCCAGTCTTGAGTCTGTGCTTTTGGGTATCTCTGAACTTCAACCTGTACTGTTCAGTGGTTAGGCCAAACCCATCAATAAGAGCACTCTTCAAGACCTTGTAATTATCAGCATCCTCCTCTCTAACAGTGAGGAGCTTATCTCTACCTTTGTCTGCAAAGGAGAGCCACAAGATTGCTGCCCACTGCTCCTGAGGGACCTTCTGTACTTTACAGGCCCTCTCTAGAGCAGTTATCCACTTGTGGATGTCATCCCCACTCTGGTAGGGAGGGACAATCTTGCTCAGGTTCCTATGGTCATAGGACCTTTCCCTATCTCTAGGGACATGGCTGCCACCATGGGACTCTAGTCCCAACTTTCTTTTCTCTCTAAAGAGATCTAGGGACTCCCTGTCTAAGGCTACTTGCTTCCTTCTGAGTTCAAGCTGAGCTTCCTCATACTGAATCAGCCTCGTTCTCCTCTCATGAGAGGATTCCCTCCTATGAGATGAGACAGAGCTCCCTATTGAGGTGCCAGAGTGATTAGACTCCTGAGAAGGAGATCTAGACTTTCTGGGCACACTCATAATCCTTCCTGGGGGTACAAAGAGGGTATCATCCTGATCATCCTCTTCATCTTCCACAGGAGGGATTGGGTTATCCAGGTCAGGGTCATTGTCACCCTCCTGGCCAGTTTCAGAGGGGGGGCTGGGGGTATTGTTACCCCTGGCCCCTTCCTCTTCTTCTGCCCCACCCTCTGCTCCTACCCCTTCAGTCCCCAAGGGCTTACTAAGGTCATAAGCTACCAACAACTCCTTAAGGTGTTGGGTGGTGGGACTTTGGCCTGTCCTTAATTTCCTCAAGTTACATAATGCTCTCAATTCCAAGAATGGGAGTGTATCATACTTGGAGGGGAGAAGCCCAGTGGCTTCTGGCAAGGATTCTCTAGATCCTACCTTTAAAGACATTACTAGTGTGGCGTGGTGTATGCACTACCTACTCTAGTGTGGCCTACTAAACTCTCTTGAGTTGTAGAAAGGGTTGTGCTATCCCTTAACACACAACTCTAAGTTCAGTAGAAGTTACTGTATTCTAAGCTTAAATTATATGTACCTTAGGTACCTTTAGTGGTTTTCAGTTGATCAATTCAATTGAGATTATCTGGTAAAACAATAGCAAGCTGGAATCCCACACGCTGCACACCAATGTGAGAAGTTGGCCTGGCATATGCTGTCCACTAATTATAGTGGGCACCTTGCACCAGTCCAAACAACCCCTTATTGGAGATAGGTTAAAGACAACCTTATTGAAAGCTATCCTAGTGGTAGCTATGGAGAGCAGCCTTCAGGCTAAGTCTTGAAGGAATGTAAAGCAGCTTGTTTTACCAGTCTATAATCTCTTGAGTGATCAAATGAAAGAGCACCACACCAGGTATATATTCAAAATATATGTATTTATTGCTAAACACACCCCTCTAGTCTCTTTATGAGGCTAGAGTTCAAGTACACAAGTTATAAGTTATTTAAACACAGTAATAGCACAAATACACGTTTGGGCCCTAGGGGCGTACCAAACCATATACCAATAAAGTGGTATAAGAACCACGACTGAACTAGACACTAGGCCTAGAGCCTCTAGAAGTGCTTGGACCACAAGGAACCACCCAAGGTAGTGAAACAGGGGACCCACGGGGACGCGTGCAGTGTAAATACACAACCGCGATACGCCGTTAACTTCTATGGAGAAAGTCGCGATCAGGAAATTAAAGAAAAGGGACACTTAAAGGAGGACTTGAGCAAACCCTTTGAGAACTAGGTTGTTCTAGAGTCTCTACCCACGGGAGCACCGGAGTACTCGTGTTACCTCACCCAGGGAAGCCGGGTGCATAGGTGCCTTTCGGGGTCGGGTTTCGTCTGCCGATTTGAATGGCGATCTGCTGCAAAGTGCTGCTGGCGACCAAGTGGAAAGTGTCCAGGTGGATCCAAGAGTGGATCGGAGATCTGAAGAACCTGAAAGCAGAGGGGACAGAGTCTGGGTCACTAGCCAGTGACCAGGAAGGCGATGGACAGATGCCCACCGATGTCGAGTGCTTCAGGTGCGTTGACGGTCGTCTTGACTCTTCAGCCACGAGGTCCAGGAGGCGTTGTCTGCGACCAGGAGCAGGATTCGGGCTGGTACACGATGTCTGTCGAGTGCTGAGGTGTCGGCGACCGGATTGGACCCAACAAGCCTTGGCAACGGCAAGTCTCGATGAAGATGAAGATCGTCGATGGTGCAGACCAGCAAGGTCTGGGGAACTCACCCAGCGAGGGTAAGTGAGGGCAGGCCTGGAGCAACCAGGATGCCCAAGAAGAAAAGATTGGCCTTCGTGAAGGGCTACTAGCCAACGGGCTAGCGACCGCGAAGGAGCCTCGAGACGTCGCACGTGGATCTGGCTCACAGGACACTCGTGGAGTGGAGGCCAGTGATCTTCGGTGCAGTTGGTGCTGGAGGCTAGGGCTACTCGGAGCCCAAAGCACGACTTCGTGGGAGACCCAGAAGAGGATGCACTTGCAAATGTGCTCGGTGTCCAGGGGTCACGGTCTCACGTTACCCACGATAGCTACGGGCCTCAGCTTTGCTGGGGACTCAGGGTAGCCTCGGGGAAGTCTGAGAATCCACCTCTGGTGATGCGAAGACTTCGGCGTCCGACGGGAGCTTCAGAAATGCAGACCGGATAGATGCGTCTTTGGTGCCTGCCAAGCAGGGGAGTCACTCCTTGACCCCAAGGGAGATTCTTCTGTCCTCTAGTCTTGAGTAGAGCGTCGAAGGTCCAGGATTCTGTTTCAGAGTTTCGTCCAGGGATAATCTAAAGTCCTAAGAACTGGGTTCCTATACTTATACCAAGTTTAGGGGTTGGACTACTCTGTGGCCCCACCTATGGGTGGGTCAGGGCAGAGGGGTGGCTACACCCCTTTCCCTTTGTCCAGTTCGCGCCAAAGCAGGGGCTGCAAGCCCCTGATCCGGTTTGAACTGGGGTATGCACAGGGACACCAAATGTGCCCCCAGTGCAGGACTTCAAAGCACCCGAAAGTGCTCCCGCCCAGCCCCAATACACATGATCCTGTCTGGGGAGGTGGTCACACCTCCCTGGGACAGGAAACCTATTGTCCAGGCCTCCCCTGCCGGAGTTTCGTCCAGCAGCAGGAGGCCAGACTCGTGTCTGTGGCAGCAGCATCCATTTTGTGATGCCAGGGCTTTAGAAAGAAGTTACCGGGCTAGCCAGAGTTAACATGTCTTTCCCTCTAGAAGGGTGGAATGCTACCCCCGCCGCCAGAATTGGCGGGGGGGTAGTATTCCAAGATGTTTGACACCAAACACAACATGTTTAGGTGCAGCCATTCCAAAGTTAGCATTTAACGCGAGGTTATAATGCGCTTAAGAGTATATGGTCAGGTTGCACTACAAACAGCATCAGAGAAGGGTCTCCGAACGCTGCAGAGGGGCCCTGCTCATGCAGGGGCACCCTCTCACATAGGAACCACGCACTCTGCCTTCAGGATTGATAAGGCCTGCCTTAGGAGTGACTTATAGGTTTATATGTGTGTATGTATTTAGTGATATAGGTAACCTATATCACAGTAAGGGGTGCATGCACCACCTTACCCAGGCTGCAGTAGCAGACCTGTGGTGTCAGTTTGGATGGCCTTCCAGGGGTGGCATAATACATGCTGCAGCCCCTGGTAGGCCTCTGAGGTACCTATGCCCTTGGTACATAGTATACCATATACTAGGGACTTATAAGGGCACTCCAGATTCCAATCAGAGATGTGCCTAAGGCACATGGAAACCATTTTAGAGAGGAAGCAGCTAGGCTGGGGTTCTGATTAGCAGGGCCCCAGCCAGACTAATGTCGAAAAACAGTGAAGCATCAGCAAAAAGTGGGGGTACCCATGTGAAGCAGATCCTACTCTCCTACACAAGCAAACAGAACCGCACTTTCTAGATTCATCTGTTGACAAGTTTGAGGCCC
Organism: Calotriton arnoldi; assembly: GCA_963921515.1. NCBI lineage: Eukaryota > Metazoa > Chordata > Amphibia > Caudata > Salamandridae > Calotriton > Calotriton arnoldi. The sequence goes on along the minus strand of CAWUFW010002464.1, from coordinate 1,665,153 downwards.
TAGACTGGTCTGAACTCTCTCTATGGGCCTGTGTTAAAAGTATCTTGAATAAATACCTTTTTTTGCAGGAGGTATGGGCTCTACGGCCTGCTTTTGCAGTAAAACAGATTTAACTGATGCTTGGGTTTAAATTAGGTGGACTGGACGGTGAAGGCTTCTTTAAGTAAAGGTCACAACCATCTTGCATTATATTTTGCATCCACCTGTCAGTAGTAACCGTTTACCACTCTCGAAGATAATTGAAGACATCCTTCAGAGACGTGTACGGAGAAGAGGAGGCGAGGGAGTCATTACCCATTGTTTGTGAGTCTTTCGTGATGAGGAAGACTGCTTTTGAATCATGAATAACTTACCCTCTTAATACTTTTTACTCTTTTTATATTTTTCTGGGATGTGTTGCATGAGTTCCTCTACTTCCTCTCCCTGTTCATGTACCTACCAGATTAGTAAAGAAAGTGAATTTACTACGGACCATTGTATCACTACAACTCTTTCAACTTTTTACCCACAGCATGCAAACTCTTACAGTCTCGAAGTTGAGAGCCCTAAAGGTGAAATGTTGTAAGATCTTTTCCCTGCAGTGATTACAATCAAGGAGTCTGCCTCAACATGGTTATGGAAAAGCTATGTATTTCTTCCCTGCTTTTAGGTCTGAAAGCCTTCGAGGTGCTTGGCGTTTTACAGAACTCCTTACATTCTAGCAGGAAACATGAGACCTCAGGTCTGCAGCTCTTAAGCGCGGAGTAGAATACAGCCAAATCATCAGGTGGGGAGGGCCTTGGTGGGGAAGATTCTTCTTATGGGTTTCTGTCACCAGGTTTCCCATCCAGTGTTTTCACAATTACTAGAGGTCATTTTTGACATAGGGTCACCTATGGTATATGTGCACAATCAATTATTTTAAAAAAAACATGCATTTCTGCCAATAGACCTCTATTTTGAGCAACCAAACCTCTGCTAATAGAGTAGTGAACCCTTTATTCCATACACAGCGCTGCCGATACAGCTGTATTCTTAACTGTAGGGTGTTTGGTCTACTGAAGTAACCAACACACATAAAAGCTCTACCAAAGTGTCTCAATCTTACAACTCAGTAGCCCACACTCTTCGAACACCAAGACAACTATTAACCTTCTATTGACTAGAATTCCATAGTAGAGTAGAATATAATCCCATTCATTCATTCACAAAGGAGATCCGCTAGTGGTGCTAACACAGAATCCTGCAAACACGTTAATCCTTCCCTGTGGGCTCCTTGTACTAGAATGAAAGACATTTGCTCAGGTCTAGTATTGAACTTAAATTCGGATGCCCACCAACCCCTGATGTACCACCCTCTCTGACCTATGGCATGCCGCGCACATAGGTGATGGATCAAAATTCTTGACTCGGTTTTAAACATTGGTAATTATTTTGAGCACATTCAATCTCAGCGTGCTTTAGCTCATCTGTGGCATTACCAACAAGGACCAACTTTTAAAGGCAGATCAGGCTTGGTCTATCTTAACAAGACAGCCCAGTTGAAACTTCTACGCCACGCCCCTCTGAAAGAGAACACAAGCAACCATAGACAGCTTCAGCCTGGTTGAACCTCATTATGAACGTCCAGGTAGAGTTATAGAACACAATGAGCTTGCGACCCAAGTTTGAGCATGCCATCCGCGGCAAGGCCAAAACAGCAGAGCAAAGAAAAAACACAAAACAAAAACAAAACAAACTTGAAATATGAAAAGCTTGCATACAACATTGGTTGGGCCAAATGGCGTCATCGCTACAACAGAGGGACACCATCACCGTCAGTACCAACATGCCACATCGCAAATTTCAGGGTAGAAAGCTGGGAGAGTGCGAGAGAGACAGAGGACTGTACAATTCTTTCACACTTAACACAGACCCTCAGAGGCAGGCAATAGCTGCATGCATTGTATCATGGTCTTTTAGCTGCACATAGAAATCAAAACCCAAGAGTAAATATTACTGGGTGGAGGTGGCCATTTTCTCTGTGATTGAGACAGCAAACCGGGAAGCATGCTCTGGCCTCAGCTGTTGGTAAGCGGAGCACTCACCTTGATGGGGGCCTTGCCAGTCACATTGGCCACCAAGAAGTTCATGGCAATGTCTTCGCAGTTCATGTGGGCGTCCACCCAGTTCTTGATGTCGCCGGGCATCTTGTAGGTGTATAAATAGTTAAAATACTGCAGGAAGAAGAAGGGGGCACAGCTTAGATATATAATGTGTCCAGTCAGAAGCCATTTCTATGACATAGGCAATCATTGACAGTGTTATCCCCAACCCACGACGGAGGGACAAGGGGATCCGTGCGGCGACGGCTTTTATGGGTCAAAGAACTGCATTCTGGTTACCCACAGATTGAAATCATGATAGGCAGTGGCAACAGTTGCACGGAAACTGATTTTAGATTATTAACTACAGAAGGGGATAAAATTCTAGAGTAGACCCAATCGGAGTCTTTCTTAAACAGCAGGTGCCTGTCAGAAAACTTGTGACCGACTACTGTACAGAAGACATGACACCGAAAGCATGTTAAGGCATCATATGTGTACAACCCAACAAAAAACCTCAGAGCAATAGGAACAAAGTTTTAATCAACTCCAAACTCGGAGGCAAAGCATTTAAAAAGTGTTCCTTTTTATCAAATTTACCAGCACTGTGAAATCACTTAACCCCCGAAAGTCTAAAAAATGGAATCCTATTGGCATATAGGAGAATTAAGGATGTAGCTATTTGGGAAGCTTTTCGAATAAATTCTATGTAGGAGCACAGACCTCCTAAATGCATTATAATGCCACCTGTGCACTAAAAGGCTACAGCACCTTACCAAGTTATTGAAAATCAGCACAGCATTCCAGCGGGATTAAGAGAGAACTGCCGGAGGGGGCTTGGGAGCTGGGAGGCAAAGGGTACATAAGTTTGGCCCAACACATTTCAGAGTGCAGGTGTGGCTATGCTGAATGCTCAATGGAATGGGATATTACTACTATTGCAGAACTCAAAGATTGACATAAGGGACCTCGGCCGACCAGGTCTTTGCTCGCTGTGTGTCACATTACCTTGTGGTAGAACGCGGCGCCGGTGAGCACCATCGACACCTCGTTGGTCCATTCTGACTCGTATTTCCACTTGTCCATCTCATGATCCCAAAGGTGGAGGCGGCCAGGATACCCGACCAGTCTGTCCGGGAACTCACGCCACACCTGTGCAGGGACAGACAAAAGACTACCATTAGACCACCACAATATTTTCTAAAATGCCAACTCAACAGAGAGTGGAGGAGGTCTGTACGTCCAGCTGTAGGGTGCAGAGTCAAGAGACCAGTGTTCTACTTGATCAGGTAGTGTGACTCATTGCATTGTTTCCATACGCCTTAGTTCCTACAACTTTCAAAATTGTGAGTTTAAAAACTTTCTACACAAATATGATTGGCCATTCATATAACCTTCCCTTTACAGCATCCTTTTTGTATGTCAGGTGTCACAATGCAATTAATTTTGTTATTGACCATGGGGCTGGCACGCTATATTTGAGGTCACACAGGAAGTGATTCCATGCCAGGAAGTGAAATCACGTGACCTTTACAGAAGAAATATCACAGAGAATGAAATGGGTCAAGAAGATCCTAAAAGTAATTAAAAAAACAAGGTTTCGCTAACATACACAAGCGTGGTTTCTCTGAAACCAAGTAGTGCATAGTACCATTGGAGAGTGCACCTTAAAACACTCTGGATAACAACCACATCAAATGTTTGCATGAACCAAAGCAATGAATATATCATACAATAGCAGACAGTTAAAACAGCAAATATACTTGTCATTTCTGTAAACTATACTTATTTGTCATAAAACCACTGATTATTTGCATTAACTGCACTTATTTGATCAAAATACCCATTCCGAAATGCAGCAAATGCATTAATTTGTCCCACATTATTAGCTTATCGTTAGATGCAAATGTACTAATTACATATAGCATGTCATTTGCAGCAAACATGCTTTTTGTGTCCCAAAATATGTTTGCCATTCAAAAAGTGTCAGAATATGAACTCAGCCTGAGCCCCTACTCTTCCATCCAGCAGCTGCCAGTCCAACTTTACAGGAAATATTTGGTCAATCACTGGATGGAGCTAAACTACATTCAGTACAACACTTTGTCAGTGCACAAAAAAGCACAAAATTGTGGTGGACGTGCACAATTTGTACGCAGCACAATCCACATGCATCTATATGGGCAGTGCTGTAAATGAAAAATATTTCGTCACTCCGGGGCGCACTAACTGAGTTGGGGTGGTCGCATGAGGGGCTGTGATACTAGTATGGGTGTGCGCAACTCTCGTAATTCCATGTTGCGTAATCACATGGAATTACCCAAAAATGCAGAGAGAATTCGCAGAATTACACAAGAGGATTAACTTTGTATTTGTGCAACAACAGATTGTCGCCCAACCTAACTGATGCAAGTATAATATTCCCTTCTTAAAAGTTCTCAAAATTGAGAGGACGTAAAATTGTAGCTAAAAAGCGCACGTGCCATGACCGATATTAAGAGCAAAAAAGCATAAAGTGGGCTGTGCTTTGTTGGGAGCGATTGTCACAAGTATCATTTGGAAGGTTTGTAAACCACACACCCTGTTGAGGAAAAGCTAGAAGAAAAGGTAATGAACCGAGGCGGAGGCGGGTCAATAAAATATGTACTGAGGGTTTTCTATAAAAGATACAATTTCAGTTCATATTTAGGGGACAATGTGAATAAAGATGAAAAGCCTTTACTTGATGCTCAGGCTAGCGCTGTTCACAAAAAAGAAGACGAATCTGGACTGAATCTGTCTTGGTAAAGCACTCTGGTACCCCCATACTTACAAAGACATCCCTAACATCTGCTAACCAGGGGGTCCTTGCAAAATTATCCAAGGCCATACAATCTTTTAGGATTGTTTTTGTAAGACCTACCTCTGGAGCTTTAAGCCATAACAATAGAGGGGCCAAACCAATGATGTACTCCAAGTCAGTCAGTCCCACCTCAGAAAGGCAAACATAGGTGGCTGGCGGTCTCTGAGGGAACCGATTGCACTCTACGAAGGAATCTGCTGTGCAACTTCTGAAGCATCTCACAATTAAAATAACCCCACACACCCGCCTCGTAGGTAGCAACAGAAATGCATTTGGACTCAAAAAGAGTTCTCTCTCACATGTCTTTATGACTCAACTTTGAGATGAAGTGAAATAGGGCTTCAATCGCTCATAAAAATTGTTGGGATCTCAAAATCAACAGTGGGCCCCATTTATGATGCGAGTCAAAAGGAATTCCTAATTAAAACTGTTTTTGACAACAAGGATACCTTCTCTTTGATGCACTTTAATTTTAATGCCTTTATGCCCGCTGATTATATTAAAGGACTTCGAGTGATTTACCTTTAAATCCAAGGAGCTCATAAAATCACGAAAGGTGTCCACCAAATTCTGTAGGCAGTTAGCAGAACAGACAGCGCCATCCACATATAATAGCGTGGGATAATAACGATTACCCACCTGGGGAATTCAGTCCTGTTTTGTAATAAAAAAACCTTCTAGCCAATTGATATAAATAAAAAATAAAAAACTGGCCAATAAACATCCTTGTTGCACTCCCTGGTTATTGCCTAAAGGTGTAGTGCATTCCCCCCTTTGGCTGTAACGTATTTTGACCAGGGTAACTCAATGGAGACAACGCAATAAAGTGACCAGTGCCTTCTCAACCCCCCATTTTTCAAAATTAGCCATAATTTAGAGCAGTTCACTGTATCTAATGTGCTCGAGAGATCCATAAACGATAAGTGCAATGCATTTTTCTTTACATGGACAAATTTACCAGTCAAGAGGGAGACATTTAGAGATTGTTCCACAGAGCCAATTCCTGATCTGAAACCATATTCAACATCTGGCAGAATGCTATTAGCCTCTGCCCCCTCATCCGGCTTTGAAAGGAGTACCTGGCCCACCATTTTTACAGTGGAGTCCAGCAAAGATGTTGGGCGATAACAGGATGGGTGATTCCTGTCACCCTTTTTGAAGACAGGTGCAACAGTTGCCTCACTCCACGTTGACACTTTTTAATCACTTGAGCCATTTAATTTACGCCTACAGAGTGACTAAACTGGATTGCGGCCTCTCTATCCAATATTAAGATATCTCCAGGCCTTGAGTCTCTCTGAGGGGGAGCTATCAGATTTAAACACTGGAAGAAAGTGCGAGGACCGCGTGTCTGCTGAAATTAGACAACCAACCTTCGGGGCTGGCCCTTCTGTAAATAAAGGATGGTTTACGACTCCCCAAAAAGGTCTAGGGTCTTGTAGATCGGCCCATGTTGAATATCTAAGTTCTATCTTTCTGGCCCTTAGCACAGCTTTGCAGGCCTTGAGAGCTGAAATAACCCTCTCCTTATTCCTCGGGGAGCTATTTAAGGCTAACTTAAGATGTTTATGAGCTTCAGAACAGGCAGCATTAAACCCCTGATGTGCCCGGATTGGCCTGGAATTTACAGTTAGCGATTGGATAAGTTATTGGCATAAAATGACAAAGGTATTTATTATGGAGCTATATGGGGCGCCAGGCCTGAGTCATAATAAGCATTTAGGGACGCATTACTAATTACCCAAATAATCCCCATTATTTCCCCACCTCAAGGATTACCATTAAGAAGAGCCCAAATAATTCCTAAGTGGGGAAATAATGGGGATCACAAGTTTCTGGAGACTAATAGGTGGGAATCTTTGTTTCCGCCCCAATTCCCACAATTTTGTCCCCATTGCTTCACACAGAGATTTTGGTTGCTTTCAGAAGCTGAGGCCTGGGTGAACCCGATCCGCATTGGGATAACCCAGAGCTTTATTAACGAGGCCCTTTGCGTCGAGTGCCAAACTGCATTGTATGGACAATTTGTACTGAGCGCCTCATAAATAGATCGTGATGTCACTGTACACACTGACGGCCATTCATGGCATTGATATAGAACAGGCAAAGACCCGTGTGTAATCTTACATATATACAGTGCTTGAAAAAGTTCAAAAAGCTTTCAAGTTTTCCTTTGGATCTTGCCAATTTTTGAAGTACCCTAGGTATTTCTTGTGTGTGACCTGATGGCACTGGCCTTAAAGTTTCAGGGTCCTCGTCTGCTCTCAGAAAGAAACTGATGATTATCTGTCAAGCAGGCTGTGAGCCTCGACAGGCCGGTTGGTTTACACTTTAATGCACACAGTGATCAGAAGACGGTGTGGAGGGCTAGATGCCGGCTACCCCTCGCTCTCCCTATTGGACAACACTGCTTCACAGTGTACTGAGCAGTGTACGCAAACCACACTCTCCATGGGACACCATCGGTTACACTAAACTCTGGTCTCAAGTACTTATCTGCTTCAGCCACGTGTGCGCCAGGCTGTAGCCTCCCTCCACACAAGCAAACCCGCAACCACGTGCTTTATTAGGGGACCCTGCAAGGCGCACTTAATGACATGGACAATTGAAATGACAACGAAGGACAAAAACAGATGCATCACCAATAATGAAATGAAGCCAGGAACATAATGCAGCACATGATGATCAAACGTGCAGGACTGCGCCATGCTAGAGACCTTCAGAACCCGCGCGCGCCACAGGACTCGGTGCTCAGGAGCCACAGCTACTTGACACATCAACCACAGGCTCAGACCTTAAATTTCATTGGCACAAACCCATGAGAGTCACAGAGTGCACAAACAAAGATGAAACTATGCGAGCAAAAAGATGAGGAGTGAATATATTATACAAACAAGACATTGGGACAAGAGAAAGTCTAACTCACTAAAAAAAGGATTAATCTAATAGCGCCCAAAGATTCAATACTAACATAAAGAGAGAGAGGGGAAACAAAACATACTAGAGATTCTGGCAGCGTGCAGGAGCAATGTCAGAAAGTTTGGGCAGGCACTGAACTCCAGGCTTGACAGTTCACACGATCTGAGCTGAACGGGAGCCCTGGGGGGGGCACCTGTGGACAACAAGGAGCCACCCAAGACCTAACCTGCAGTAGAACAGATGGAAGGAATTGAGGATTCCTTTTCGGTTTTACTGCGGTCTTTGACGATCATTCGTATGTTGTTTATATCCTAGAGGACTGATAAGAAGTATTAATAAACGTTCACTGCAAACCTCACAATCGATCAAATATTGTTACCTATAAACAACCACTTTGCAAAAAAAATGACAATTAAAAAAAAAAAAAAGTTGTTAAGTCTAACTCCACTAGTTGCTGTCCTTAACAAAGGCTTAAGATGGGAAACAACTGCATGTCCCTAAGGGTGGGAGTGCTCTCTAAATGGAACCCATCACTGTTGGCTTTGGCACCCCCTGCTTGTAATTCACCTCTTCGCCTGATTCCTGCTGCTCTACTGACTAAGTAAGCTCTATTTAAAGCAGTGCTGCTTTAGCAGTCTGCAGGATGACATGTCATCAAGTGACAAAGAACCATAACTACACAGAGCCTTCTTCAGCACCTGGATGTTGTGTTTTTTCAGGGTTTGCCATTGATTGGTTGGCTTGGTTAAGACATTTCGTGGCTGCTGTGTAGTCTTTTTGTTAGACATCACATTCCACACGATGCACAGATTGTAACTAAGAGCCATTCCGTGTTTTTGATGCAATTCATTTGCTGACATCATCTTAATGACTAATTTACATAATTTTTGGTTTAGGAAGTGTGCACTGTTTAGATGACCTGGTCTGCCATAAAGACAGCGCTGTTCACTATCATGGTTGTGCGCTCATTTGTCTTACTTTGCTGTCATGAAAATATGTTGGATTTAAGGCTTTCTTTGTTAACAAAGCCTTTCTTAAAGATGCTACAAAAATCTTCGTCAAAAGTAACTACTGTACAACATTTTTCCTAATATGCCTTTTAAGTTCATCACTTACGATTTAAACGTCATGTCCTGACTGTGTTTCACAACACTCTCTTTCAAGGTACAGCTCAATTCTGCTAATGCAGTCTGTTTAGCAAAAGAGTCCTAAATACGAGCTTCCATTCTACTGTTGCCCAAGTCCCCCGGTCCAAAAATATCTAAAACAAAATTGTTATTTTTATTACACGTGCTATTCACTCTAATCTGTTTGATTTACTGTTTCAATAAGCACTGTTCTGTTGCCAACTATATATGTAGAGAAAAAAGTGTGTTTGTGTGTACACATTCACTGAAAAAACTAAGAGTAGAGTGAAGTTATAGTTAAATATTATAGTATTATCTTACTTTCCATTAAAGAAAAATCAAACACTGAAATTCATGAGTTCTAGTTAACTGAAATAACTACAACTCGCGCCCCCGCCAATATGGTAGACTTGGTGACTGAGGCATGGCATCACCTTGTTCGCTTTCTAAGGCGGTGTTTATCCAACGGCATGAGCCTGCGCATTAAGACCACAGAGCTCCAAAACTAACCAGTGGTTGTGTCCTATGGATACCCAAACATTTCTGAGCCAAGGTAGGTGCACTCTTGTCTTTCCACTAATGAACATTAATAAGCGCTGAGACATTTCGTTGGATGAGATGTTCATCAAACGCATTGGTTTCTAATGACCATGTGATTCCTGACAACTCTCGGTACTGGGACTGGTTGAGAGATGAGTTGCTTGCTGTACTCTAAATCTTGACTGTCCAGATTAATTCAAACTCAGGCAGTTTCTTTGTATCCCGATGCATCTGGATGGAGTGATTGCGATGCCAACACTGGACATCAGGTTATGCGATATTTAATGGGGAAGAGTGTCTGACCGATTGATTAATGCCTTTTGTTTTGTCTCTTGAATTAAACATGTATTTTTATTTTCTCTGCTGCAGCAATTAAGCAGTGGACAATTAAGTGTACCCGCCTGATGGACTACACAGTCCAAAATACATTGAGGATGTCTTTAAGTACTATATGTTGAACATTAGGATTAATCCATGAAACAACGTTGTTACACTGAGCTACAATTGGGTAACTATGGAATGACACTTGTGTGCAACTTTCAATTACCTACAATGAAAAGCTGTTTTAATGAATCATTCAGCATCCCAGATTTACTTGCAGCACTATGGAGGCAATAGCTCGCAGTGCATCTATGGGACTATTTGTAATAAGACAAATATCTGAAGAATGATCTATTATGTGCAAGATAATAACATTGCAACCTTGTGGAATGGACTATGCTCATTGTTTAAGATGAGGCTGGGGGCAGGAACAGTGAGGAATCTGCAGGTAGACAGATGATCAACCAGACAGATAAGTAACTTTTCTTCTGAGGATACTTCGACCTAAAAATTGCCAAGGCGGTGCTCCACTTGGAGGAGGGACTTGAGGGAATGGTCAGGCAAGGAAGTCCTGGACAACAGAACAGGCAAAATGACCTTCCCTACATCTAAGCAGAGGTGCTTAGCAAAAGTAAGAAGGGGCTCTTATGTTGACGCACTGCAGATTGCCAATGCAGAGGAGGAAAATTGACCCTGGCGGAATAAACCCGAATTCATAGTACATCTGATTTCAAAGAATGATCCGTCTAGATTACGTTCTCCTCTGTACAGCTCTTCTCTTCCAATTGCCAGCATACCCTACAGTTGCCAGCATACCCTACAAAGAGCTGGTCATCTTTTATGAAAACTTTGGTGCGGTCAATGTAAAAACTGACCGCCCTTTTTTTTAGATCCAGCCTGTGTAACCTCTCCTCCTCCTTCGTAGGATGGGTAGGGTGGTAAAGGAAGTAAGGATGATCGGCTGACCCAGATGGAAAGGCGTTACGACCTTGTGCAAGATAGCAGCTCTCGCCCAAAGGACTAACTTGTCAGGGAAAAAATAAATACAAGGAGGGCACTTGCAACTCGCCGACTCGTCTTGCTGAAGTTATGGCAACAAAAAAAACAGTTTTCATAGACAACCACGAAGGGGCTCAAACAGAGACCACAGCAAAAACATCGCAACCAAATTAAGAGTCCACTGAGGCAAGACAAATGGAGTAGGAGAGAAAATGTTTGTTATACTTTTCAAAAACGCAACACAATGGGTGACTTAAAGAGGGATGGCTGTTCCATAAGGTAGAGGAAAGTCGACAAGGCTGCTAGGTATCCCTTGACAAACCCCATGCTGGGCTAGCGCTAAGGCGAGAAAAACACGTTCCGCCTTCCGGAGTACACCGTCTTTGTGGCGTGATGGCAGGCAAACAGAATTACATTTACCAGCACTGACAGTAATTCGAAGGGACTCAGATGTCCCCCTCTAATCTCCAGCCATGAAGGTGGAGGCTCTGGGGGTTTGGGTGAGGAACTTGTCCCTCTAATTAGGAGAGGTCTGCCCCAAGTGAAAGGCGGAGTGAGGAGCAGAAGGTCTGTGTAACACACAAAACGTGATGGGAAGAACGTTTGCAATAATTCTAACCTCTGGCAGATGCTCAGGTTAGCATTCCAACCCACTGTTCTTTTGCCCACCATACCACCTCAGTTTGGAACTAGCCATATGCAAACCAGTCTTGAGCCTGCTCCTCCGGGGAAGAGTAGAGCGAGAACTGCCAGGTCCTCCCTGAACCAGAACATAAGCAACCAAAGATTGGTTTCCCTATTATTGGGGCTCTACAATCGGGTGCAGCTTGATTCCAGTGGCACAGTGAGCATGAGGCCCACATCCGGGCACACCTTTGGCCACTGAGGACATTATATGTAACACACAAAGGGTGATGGGAAGCATGCTTGTAATAAATCTAACAACTGCCAATCGCTCGGGTAGCATTCCAACTCATCTTTCTTTTGCCCACGCTGCCAGCTCTGTTTGGACACAGCCACAGGCAAATCAGTCTTGACCCTACTCCTCCTGGGAACAGTCCAGCCCAAACTGCAAGGAAGTCCGGAACCAGAACATACGCAAGCCAAGACCAGTTTCACTGCTATACTTCAGAAGGTCTGTGTACCACACCCTTTTCAACAAACCTGGGTCAATGAGACTAAATTGGGCCCGGTCTTGGCAAATCTTCCTCAGAGCCTGAGGAATCAATGGCATGGGAGGAAATGCATAGTGAAGAGGAAAATTCCACTTAAACAGAAATGCTTTCCCTAAGGCGGCTTGTAAAGGATACTAGAGGGCAAAGAACTGTTGGAAGTACGTGCTGCTACAGGTGGCTATACTGAGCAAACTAGAACAGGACGACTTCCGGCTTGAAATGACACTTGTTATCACCAAAGTGGAGTTGCCTCAGGCTGTTGGCCCTGGTTTTCAGCCAAATGCAGCCATTCCCAACAGAGAAAGTACAACCTCACTCTTCCCTGTTTGTTGACATATCACAACGCAGTCGTGTTCTCTATCAAGATCTGGGCAGGCCCTAAAAGGAAATAAGGAATGCCTTAAGCACCAACCTAATCAGTTATACTGGGAATCTGGACCTTCTGAGATGAGCCACAACCATCGTTATCACCTTCGTCTAGACTCTGGGTACTGCTGTCAGACCACAAACTGATAGTGTGATAGCCCATCACAAATCGGCCACATCATCGAGTCCCCTGCTCCTGCGCCAAAGGCACCTGACCCCAGGGACAGCATCTTGAACTTCTCTGTGCGAAGAAAGAGAATTGAAACCCTGAGCTCCGGATTGGACACAGACCGACGTCCTTCTTTGGAACCAGGAAGTACTGAGAGTAGCACCCTGTCAGATTCCCCAATGATGGCACCAGCTCAAACGCTCCTTTCTGCAGGATCTCCACATCTTGGTGCAAATTCAAAGGCATTCTCCCGTCTGATTGGAAGAGGGGGTTGGATATGGGGCGGGTCTGTTGGAAGGATAGAATATACCTCATTTGCACAATTGGAATGACCACTGGTCCGAAGTAATGGACATCCAGCCTCCCGGGGGAGTTTCGTGGCTCAATAAGTTAGAACTATAGGTGCCTTGGGGCGGGGGGGAGGCGGGGGAGCTAGAGGAAGTGTGGAAGGCGGAAGTAGATGTGCTCTCTCTCTCCCACGACCACAATGCTGCCTATAGAGAGGTTGTTGGGGTTGTGAAGCCTGTTGTTGTCAAAAATAAAAGCCTCTGACAAATCCTTGAAATGTGCTACATTGCATGTAAAGTCAGAGAGGAGGCTGCAACTCGAGGGACCCTGCCATTGCCCTGCTGTCTTTGAATCTCTCAAGGGCTAAATCCGCTTTACTCCATAAAGCTTGAATCTATCAAATGGTAAGTCCATTAGTTTGGGCTGGAGGACTGATAAGAATCTGGAAGTGCAGAATCACGAATGACGATGACAGCAACAGAGGTGTTGATGGCTCTAATGAGAGTCCGCAGTACCAAACTCTGATTGGATTATTTGTCATGCCGTGGCTTGGGAGCAGAGCGGAAATAACACTCGGACAGAACAAAGCTGACTAAAGGATATATATATATATATATATTACAAGATCCTAGAATACAGCTGTATAGAGATTATAGCAAGAATTATTACAGGACCACCAAACACGAGATCAGACTCCTTAGAAAAATCAGTCTCTGGTCTCAGCAAAAGATCTAAATACCTTAACCTTTATGCAATGCCTAATCCTCCCAAGACTTGGCTGCGGAAACAGACTCTTGACCGGTACACCAAGCCTAACTAAGAGCGCCCCTCAATGCTGCGCGACTAGTATTCCGGTTCCAGAAGACATGGCCACATCACCATCATGATCCCTCAACTGGCTGCCCAGGGAGGCCACAAGTCAATTCAAGCTGACTTGGGCCAGACACAAGTCCCCACATGGAGGTTCACCGAAGTATATCTGGCTAAAAAACGTGTTATCTCAGCTAGATTCCAAGCACTACAAAGTGTGAACCTACTACGACAGAAGCGCTACTTTTCACACAAAAATAAATCCCCAACACTGAGGCACTCCACCAGCATAGCACCCAAAATCTGCAACTCCATCCAGCCTGCGTTAAGAAAAAAACCCTCTTACACCATCTTCAAGAAATGACTTAAGAGGCACCCCAATACTAGAGGGACTATCGTATGGTCTCAGAATTGGTGATATATATGGGTCACCAAATTCTGATGCTTTTTTCCCACTGGGGTCGTGCTGAAGGCAACATATTCACGTTGGACGGCACTCAGCAGCTTTGACTCTGGAAAGACTTGCTCCACTGTTGAGAAACCTTCCTAATCTCTACTCTCCCTCACTTACTCTCTGTATTAGCCAGCACCCTCATCACAAAGAAGTGGGGGTGACCGCTACCCTGAGAAACGGTTGGTTGGCCCCGGCACCCCTCTCGCCTCAGAGAAGTGACCCCCTACCCTGAGATGTGGCTGCTGCACTCCACATCACAGAGAAGTGACCCCCGTCTTGAGAGGCGCAGCATTGGCCCCTAGGCCCCGGCACCCTTCTCACCTCTCGGAGGTGATCCCCTCCCTGGGCCCTTCAGGTGCCGGACCCCCTCACCTTATAGAGGTGACCCCTACCAACCCTGAGAGGACCCCTCATCTCCCAAAAGTGATCCCCTACCCTGAGAGGTGGCTGCCTGGGGCCCCTCGGCTGCAGGGGACCCTCACCTCAGCAGTGCTTCAAATGGAAATATAGAAGTGCAGGAACTCACTAACTAGAGTACCTGTTTGCTCCTAGGAAGTGCCGGTACTCTCCCATTAAATGTATTGCCGCAGTGCTGAGAAGTGCTGGTACTCTCCGTTTCAAATCAAATAATTGCAGGTACTCAGTACCGGACAGCACCTGCCCATTTAAAGCACTGCACCTCAGAGGTGCCCCTCCCCTGAGAGGTGCCTGCCAGGGCCCCTCGGCTGCAGGGTCCCCTTTCATATCTCAGAGGTGACCCCGAACCCCAGATGCGGCTGCTGCACTCCACATCACATTACAGAGAAGTGACATCCGTCTTGAGAGGCACAGCGAGGGCTCCTCGGCTCCAGCACCCCTCTCACTAAATAGAGGTGACCGTCTACCCCGAGAGACGGCTGCCAGTGGCCGGCACCCCACTCACGTGAGAGAGGTGACCCCCCCCTACCCCGAGAGGCGGCTGCCATGCCCCCCCACACCCGCCGGACCCCGTCACCTCAAAGAGGTGACCCTACCCCGACAGAGGTGACCCCTACCCTAAGAGGTGGCTGTCTCAGGTACCTCGGCTGCAGGGACCCCCATCACCTCAGAGAGGTGACCCTACCCCGACAGACGGCTGCCAGGGCCCTTCAGGGGCCGGCACCAGTCTCACCTCATAGAGGTGACCCTACCCAGAGAGACGGCTGCCAGGGCCCTTCAGAGGCCGACACCCCCCTCACCTCAGAGGTGACCCTACCCAGAGAGACGGCTGCCAGGGCCCTTCAGGGGCCGGCACCCCCCTCACCTCATAGAGGTGACCCTACCCAGAGAGACGGCTGCCAGTGGCCGGCACCCCACTCACGTGAGAGAGGTGACCCCCCCCCCCCATACCCCGAGAAGCGGCTGCCATGCCCCCCACACCCGCCGGACCCCGTCACCTCAAAGAGGTGACCCTACCCCGACAGAGGTGACCCCTACCCCGACAGAGGTGGCTGTCTAGGGTACCTCGGCTGCAGGGACCCCCATCACCTCAGAGAGGTGCCCTACCCCGACAGACGGCTGCCAGGGCCCTTCAGGGGCCGGAACCCCCCTCACCTCATAGAGGTGACCCTACCCAGAGAGACGGCTGCCAGGGCCCTTCAGGGGCCGGCACCCCCCTCACCTCATAGAGGTGACCCTACCCAGAGAGACGGCTGCCAGGGCCCTTCAGGGGCCGGCACCAGTCTCACCTCATAGAGGTGACCCTACCCAGAGAGACGGCTGCCAGTGCCCTTCAGGGGCCGGCACCCGTCTCACCTCCCAGGGGCCCGCGGGAAGCATCCGTCCTGCAGACAGACACCTCGCCACGGACTTTGTTCCCGGCAGCTGCTTCCAATCGGGCCTCCCTGGTCACTTCATCCATAACTTGCGGCTGACAAGCGGATCAGAGCGGCGGGCAAACAGGAACAGCCTGCGCCCGCCTCATTATCCGCGCGCCGGGGCTGGCGGCGGGGAGCCACATTAAACGGGGCTGATTTATGGGGGCCGGGGGTCAGCACTACCCTCAGCCGAGCGGAGGAATTATGGCTACATTTATAAGACCTGCGCGCTGGTGTTAACGATGATAGCTTTGTGCTTTCTTAGACTACCGAGGCGTGCTGACGGGGTTCACAGGCGCCGGGGCAGCCCCTGCGACGGGGCCAGCTCAGGTGCCAACCGGGATGGGTAAGGGACCGAGGGGCAACAGGAGGCACGGGGTGACTGGGCAGCACCACGCATGAATAAGGGAGCGAGGCCTGCTGGGGCAAGATGGTAACTGGGCAGCACCACCACGCCTGAATAAGGGGTCAAGGCCTGCTGGGGCAAGAGGGTGACTGACTGGGCAGCACCACGCATGGATAAGGGTCAGAGGCATGCTGGGGCAACAGGGTGACTGGGCAGCACCACGCCCGGATAAGGGACCGAGGCCTGCTGGGGCAACAGGAGGCACGGGATGACTGGGCAGTACCACGCCTGGTTAAGGGTCCGAGGCCTGCTGGGGCAACAGGATGACTGGGCAGGACCACGCCTGTATAAGGGTCCGTGGACTGCTGGGGCAACAGGATGACTGCGCAGGACCACGCCTGGATAAGGGACCGAGGCCTGCTGGGGCAACAAAGTGACTGGGCAGCACCACGGCTGGGTAAGGGTCCGAGGCCTGCTGGGGCAACAGGATGACTGGTCAGCACCACGCCTGGATAAGGGTCCGAGGCCTGCTGGGGCAACAGGATGACTGGGCAGCACCACGCCTGGATAAGGGACCGAGGCCTGCTGGGGCAACAGGGTGACTGGGCAGCACCACGCCTGGATAATAGCCGGGGCCTGTTGGGGCTACAGGGTGACTGGGCAGCACTACGCCTGGATAAGGGTCTGAGGCCTGCTGGGGCAACAGGGTGACTGGGCAGCACCACGCCTGGATAAGGGACCGAGGCCGGCTGGGGCAACAGGGTGACTGGGCAGTACCACACCTGGATAAGGGTCAGAGGCCTGCTGGGGCAACAGGGTGACTGGGCAGCACCGCGCCGGGATAAGGGACCGAGGCCTGCTGGGGCAAGAGGGTGACTGGGCAGCACCACGCCTGGATAAGGGACCGAGGCCTGCTGGGGCAACAGGGTGACTGGGAAGCACCACGCCTGGATAAGGGTCTGAGGCCTGCTGGGGCAACAGGGTGACTGGTCAGCACCATGCCTGGATAAGGGTCCGAGGCCTGCTCGGGCAACAGGGTGACTGGTCAGCACCACGCCTGGATAAGGGTCCGAGGCCTGCTCGGGCAACAGGGTGACTGGGCCGCACCACGCCTGAATTAGGGACCGAGCCTGCTGGGGCAAGAGGGTGACTGGGCAGCACCACGCCTGGATAAGGGACCGAGGCCTGCTGGGGCAAGAGGGTGACTGGGCAGCACCACGCCTGGATAAGGGTCTGAGGCCTGCTGGGGCAACAGGGTGACTGGTCAGCACCACGCCTGGATAAGGGTCCGAGGCCTGCTCGGGCAACAGGGTGACTGGTCAGCACCACACCTGGATAAGGGTCCGAGGCCTGCTCGGGCAACAGGGTGACTGGGCCGCACCACGCCTGAATTAGGGACCGAGGCCTGCTGGGGCAAGAGTGTGACTGGGCAGCACCCCGCCTGGATAAGGGACCGAGGCCTGCTGGGGCAACAGCAGGAATGGGGTGACTGGGTAACACGCAGACTAGTTACGGGTCCAAAGCCTGCTGGGATAACAGGGTGACTGGGCAGCACCAGGCCTGGATAAGCGACCGAGGCCTTCTGGTGCAAGAGGGTGACTGGGCAGCACCATGCTTGGATAAGGGTCCGAGGCCTGCTGGGGCAAGAGGGTGACTGGGCAGCACCACGCCTGGATAAGGGACCGAGGCCTGCTGGGGCAAGAGGGTGACTGGGCAGCACCACACCTGGATAAGGGTCCGAGGCCTGCTGGGGCAACAGGGTGACTGGGCAGCACCACATCTGGATAAGGGACCGAGGCCTGCTGGGGCAACAGAGTGACTGGTCAGCGCCACGCCTGGATAAGGGACCGAGGCCTGCTGGGGCAACAGAGTGACTGGTGAGCACCACGCCTGGGTAAGGCTCCGAGGCCTGCTGGGGCAGCAGGGTGAATGGGCAGCACCACCCCTGGATAAGGGACCGAGGCCTGCTGGGGCAACAGAGTGACTGGTCAGCACCACGCCTGGGTAAGGGTCCGAGGCCTGCTGGGGCAGCAGGGTGACTGGGCAGCACCACACCTGGATAAGGGACCGAGGCCTGCTGGGGCAACAGGGTGACTGGGCAGCACCACGCCTGGATAAGGGACCGAGGCCTGCTGGGCAAGAGGGTGACTGGTCAGCACCACGCCTGGGTAAGGGTCCGAGGCCTGCTGCGGCAACAGGGTGACTGGGCAGCACCACACCTGGATAAGGGACCGAGGCCTGCTGGGGCAACAGAGTGACTGGGCAGCACCACGCCTGGATAAGGGACCGAGGCCTGCTGGGGCAACAGGGTGACTGGGCAGCACCACACCTGGATAAGGGGCCGAGGCCTGCTGGGGCAACAGGGTGACTGGGCAGCACCACGCCTGGAAAAGGGTCCGAGGCCTGCTGGGGCAACAGAGTGACTGGGCAGCACCACGCCTGGATAAGGGACTGAGGCCTGCTGGGGCAACAGGGTGACTGCTCAGCACCACGCCTGGATAAGGGACTGAGGCCTGCTGGGGCAACAGGGTGACTGGTCAGCACCACGCCTGGATAAGGGACCGAGGCCTGCTGGGGAAGAGCAGGCACGGGGTGACTGGGTAACACCCAGACTAGATAAGGGACCGAGGCCTGCTGGGGCAACAGGGTGACTGGGCAGCACCACGCCTGGATAAGGGACCGAGGCCTGCTGGGGCAACAACCAGAGGAGGGACACAACGCAGAATGAGGAGAGTCCCTGCAGAATGTTATGAGGAACCTCTTTGCCTCCCAAATCTCACAGACATTCATTGGCCTTCTGTTGAATGTGGCCTCCGTGGAGGTTTGGGGATCCCCTAAACAACTGAGCCGTATATAACCGTCCCCCGCTGGTCCCTACCCAGACATGCAGACAAAGGGCTACGGGATCAGACTCGGGACGGTGTCAAAAGAGGGTTTACCAGACAGAGGAGGGACAGGAAGAAGGCGGACGGGGCCGAAGATACGAATGAACCTCTTGGAAAATCTGCAGCAACCACTCTGGTGTTTAAAGACTTGTTCTGCCTCAGTGAGAGTACAGCTGCTTGTGAGAGTACAGCTGCTTGAAAGAGACCAGGCAGCCGAAGCACTAGATTTGTGGTCGTTTTACTTGGGGCATTGGGGTGGTGAAGGGGGGGGGGGGGAGTGGGGGTGAGCAGTGTAGCCATGCGGAGGACGCTGCAAACAAAGGCACGTGAATCACATACAATGGGCACTGAAGGGCGCAGGTCACTACTGTGGCCGTTTTTATGTGATGATGTCCTCGTTTATAGCGTCATTTGTGGAAAGGACTAGTGTTCCATAGCGTGAAAGGGTGCTTACGGGTCTGAGGGGTAAGTGTGAGTGTGGGCTGTACATCGTGTGTGTTTGTTTTAGAGGTGGGCGAGCCACTGAAGCTCGAGCCAGGCGCAAGGCTGAAGCCTGGCTCTGGCTCAGCTCGAGGCCCTAACGAGACAAGCTTTCATGTGGCTTCTGCCCGACTGCTTCCTTATATCCTGGCTGTGGTGTTACAGCCAGGGATGCCTACTTCAGAACTGGGAAATCAGGTTCGAATCTCGGCGTCTGCTCAACGTCTTGTGATTCTGGGTAAATCACTTAATCTTCCCATCACTATGAATGGTGACCTTGTGTAACGTAATCAGTGCTTGTGTAAAGCGCTCTAATACCTTCGGGTTGAGTTTGTGCTTAAAATGCACAAAAATGTAAAAATAAAAGCCTAAGGTGTCCAGCCTTTTGGATTACGTGTCCGGTGGGGTGGTAGGGAACGCACCAGGAGAGGCTTGGACCACCAAACGCTCTGGGGCAGGGTGTTTTGAGAGGGAATTGGGGTCCTGTGGAGCGCTGTGATGGCAGCGGGCAACTGTCCTGTTCACAGGAGCCCCTGTGTGGACCTTGGAGCAGACACAGAGCAGGACGTCAATGAGGGATTCATTAAATGGGAAAAGCAGTAACTCTTGGCTGAAGCACCTCTGTCAAGACATTAGTTTGACTGCCACTGAGGGCAGGCTAAGCTCCAGGACCTTGGCCACCCCCCTAACCACCATAGCAATTGATGCTCCTCCTCCGTAGCCATGGTAGGAGGAGAGGCCAAGCCAGTATCTGGCATGTGCCAGTCCACTGGTATCCGCCAAATCTGCACACCAGTCCATATTGGGGTCTAGAGGCTAGTATTCTTCACGGTCCAGTGGCCTCTCCCAATCTTCCCCAAGTCCCAGCCTATAGAAATAGGGCTTAGGCTTTGGCCTGGAGGGAATGGCTCCAGTCGGTGCTGGAGTCGGCATCGGGCAACCCCTCTCCAATTCCGTGTCAGAGTAAGGAATAAGAATGGGGATGGTGGCGATGGGAGTGTCGACAGTGGGACCGGCGATGGGGAAGGTGAATCGCCCGGTGCCAGTCCTGACCTATGGGTGGATCCAAGGGGCCTGAATGGTGGAGTTAAGAGGGGGTGGCTCCGGCTCCCAGAAACTCGAGGAGACGCAGAGATGGCCAAGGGGAACCAGGACTCGAGTGACGATGCACCCTCATCTCGTCGGATGACTTCGACCGACGGGGTTAAGTCAAAGACCTCTTAAATTTCTTACTTTTCTTCTTGTGGTACTTACCAGAGAGGGTCGACTTTGACGAAGATTGATGGCTCTACGACCAATCCTGGGACCTTCCTCTCGCCAGGGATCGAGACCGTCGTACGTCGAGTGGCAAGGAGCTTGAAGGATCACTCCCTCAAATCTGTGGGGTGCATGGCGTGATAATCGATGCAGGTCTTGGCGTTGTGGTCACGCTCAAAACACCAGAGACAGATGAGGTGCGGGTCTGTCACTTCCATTTGCCCGTGACAGGCGCCACAGGGCTTGAATCCAGCCTTCCTCATTGCCATTCCTACCACACCAGGAGACAAGTCTAAAAAAACTTCGATAAAAGTAAAAAAAAAAAAGACAGTAAAAAGTAACTGGGGGTAGCTCTCTCCGAATCTGCGCTGACTGGCACAAAAGGAAAAGAACTGGCATGTTACTTATGGTGTGGACGTCGCCACGTGGAGCCGAATGACGCCACCTACAGGCACAAAGGGGGTACTGCTCATGAAAAATTTCCAGATCCAATCTGATGCCTAGGGATAAATCTAAGGTAAGGCATCTGCGGATAGAAGTCTCTATCAGATGTGAGCATGCAGTATCCATGTTGTGAGTGTAAGTGTTGTTCATTCCGGTAGTGTACAGTGCTCTGAAACCCACAGGGCAAGCATGGATTACTGAGACTCATACGTGGTGGCTAAGGTCTGGAGGGGTCTGTCCTTCTATGGCTCTGCACACTGGGCCAAGTACATCCCCATTGCACTTGACTCTCAGGCTAGCAAGGGCGATTCACAACTCAAGCAATCAAACCGGTGCAATAAATGAATGTCCAGCCCAGTACTTTGAATTTAGGAAAATAGAAGTACATCCATTACACCAGAGACATAGTACTACTAGGATATGCACTGCAGGGTTCAAAACACAAAGAAGCAAAGTCTTACACTTAAGTGAATGTGCAGCTCGCTATGGCAAAGTGTCGCAGCTTCCCTGTAATCTAGGACCTGTGGATCAGTCTGTTATCCTTGGCTTGGCTGAGAAGGGCTTGAGTTAAAGTTACCAAGCTGTTCAGTTTGTGGTAGCAGGCCCAGCACAAGGCTTCTCTGGGCCGCCTATCTGAAGACAGGTGTCCCCTCTCTGAGGTGAGAGGGGTGTCGGCAGCTGAGGGGCTGTAGCAATATCTCACAGGGCAGGGCTCACCACTTTGAGATAAGGGAGGGACCTGGCCTGGTGGCCGTCTCTCAAGATGAGGTTCACCTTTGTGAAGTGAGATAGTTGTCGACAGCCGAAGGGCTCCAGTCGTGTCTCTCAGGATAGGGCGTCACCTCTGAGAGGTGAGGGAGGTGCTAGCAGCTGAGGGGGGCGCTCTGAGGAAAGGGTCACCTCTGTTAGGTGAGGGGGTGTTGGGAGTAAAGGGGCTCGGGCAGGCCCATGGTTCACCTGTGTGAGGTGCATCAGCAGCACCTGAAGATGTTAGGAGAGAGGGGTGCCGGAAGGCAAGGGGCCTAGACAGGCCGGCATCTCTCAAGGCAGGTGTCACCTCTGTGAGATGAGCTGATGACTAGTATCATTTCTTACTGTAGGAACAGCCTCTGTGAAGGGATCAGGGTACTAGCAGTGGAAGGACTCTGGACGCGTCTCTCAGCATAAGAGTTAGCTCTGTTTTGGCAGCAACGCCTTCTCTCCCCATTGGCCTGTGAAGACTCCAGCGGCTCAGCAAGGCATGCCAGACAGGACTTCGAGCCCTTGCGGTGTGGAATCCTTTCTCTCTGCTCTGTGGCATTAGAGTGAGGTCTTCAGGTACTACAAAGGCTGAGTTAGCACAGGTCCTTTCTCTTCCTCCATGGTGGCCTCTGGAGCTATGGTGGATAGTCCTTCACAAACTTATTTATTTGTCATTCAGGTGGTTGGAAAACTTTTTAATTTACATAGTTCAGCTTTGAGCGCACACAGTTGGCAATCTGCTACTTTTGGGCAGCTACTCTCCTCGAAATCAGCGGCCGGGCTTGTTCACCCTCAGTCAGACAGTTCCTGCATTACAAGTTGGTTCTTTCTCCTCAGCCTGCAGGTAGGCATTCAGGTCTCAGACAGACCCACATCTTCTCCGGCCAGATGTGCACATTTCGAGCAATGGGTCTTCACCTATAAGAGAGTGGATACCAGCGATATCAGCCATGGGAAGAAAACAAGTTACTTACCTGTAACTTTGGTTCTCCAGTATTGGAAGCTTTCATAGATTCCCATGCTTGGAATCATTCCCCGTCGTCGAGATGGGAGCCTCGGTAAATATATATATATATATATATATATATATAACAGTAGTAAATAACCATTACAAAAGAGAAACAGGCCTAGGCCTAATCCCATTTTGTAGTCAGACCATGTCTTTTTGTAAAAGAGACCAAAAAGACTCATTAGCCAATCAGAGCCGCTCACTCCTTAGAACCCTGGTGAAAGAACCTCAGCTCCTCAGATTTTCGTATACGTTGTGAAAACATACACAGAGAGAGGCTGAGCTTTCCCAGGGAGGAGGGTGGATCGCATGGGAATCTATGAAAGCTTCCAATACTGGAGAACCAAAGTTACAGGTAAGTAACTTGTTTTCTTACTCCAGTATTGGAGCTTTCATAGATTCCCATGCTTGGAATCAGAGTAGCTAGCAGTAAGGATACACATTTTCCATAAGACATTACCTGTCTGAAAAAAACATTCTCTAAATACATCTTTTAAAACCAGCCAAAGGCATGGATAAGTTAGTGCATTTATAAACAAGAGAAAATGCGTATAAAGTAGATAAAAGAAGGAAGGAGGGAAGCAAGGGAAAGCTCACCACTCATTGGAAGAGGTTCCTCAGGACTGCCTGTCCAACCGCCGCGTCGTCTTGAAGTGATGACTCCAGGCAGTAATGCTTTGTAAAGGTGTGAGTGCTGCTCCAAGTTGCAGCCCTACAAATGTCCTTGATCTGGACCCCAGCAAACAAGGCCACTGAAGATGCCATAGATCTTGTCGAATGTGCTCGGACAACACCCTCCAGGGGTTTGCCCGCTGCTGTGTGACAGTATCGAATAGCGCTCACAACCCAGCGAGATATCCCCTGTTTGGAAATGGGAAATCCCTTGCGGGGAGCGCTATATGATACAAAAAGCTGTGAAGATTTGCGGAAGGACTTAGTTCGATCCAAGTAAAATTTTAAACATCTTTGTAGATCCAGAGAGTGAAGAGCTCTCTCGGCCGGTGAAGTAGGCTGAGGAAAAAAGCTTTAAGGATCACTGGTTCGTTGAGATGAAAAGAAGAAGGTACTTTAGGAATAAATTTTGGATTAGTTCTCAAGATGACAGTATTTCCCTTGAACTGAAGGAAGGGTTCCTGAATTGTAAGAGCTTGTAATTCTCCTATCCTCCTGGCTGAAGTGAGGGCCAACAACAGAGCGACCTTCCAGGAGAGAAACTTGAGATCTGACCGATGAATCGGTTCGAATGGATGCCTCATAAGTTGAGAAAGAACCAAATTTAGTTGCCACGAAGGCGGTGGAGGCTTCACTGGCGGAAACACCCTGAAGAGGCCCTTAAGAAACTGTTTGACAATTCTGCTTGACCAAAGAGAAGGCCCAGAAGACGTGCGTCGAAAACGAGAAATTGCTGCTAAGTGCACCTTAATGGAGGAATGAGCCAAACCTGCCCTAGCCAAGGCCAGGAAATACGGAAGGACCTGGTGTGGTTGTGATAAGAAAGGATCCAAATTATTGCTTAGACACCATATGCTAAAACGCTTCCATTTTAAGCGGTAGGTCCTGTTCGTGGAAGGAGCTCTTGCTTGTGAAAGAACATCTTTAACCTCCTCTGGAAGATTTAAGTGAAGAAATTCCCGCTCTTCAGGAGCCATGCTGTGAGCTGTAACGAGCGAGGATCCGGGTGTAGTATCTGACCCTGAGACATTGTAAGAAGGTGAGGAATTGGTCGCAGTGGAAGAGGATGGTCCAAGGAGAGAAGGTGAAGTTCGGTGAACCAAAACTGCCGCGGCCAGGCAGGAGCTATCAGGATCATCTTGCATCCTTCCACTTTCATCTTCTTGAGTACTCTGGGAATTAGCGGAATGGGGGAAAGGCGTAGACAAATGCGCCTGACCAGGCTATCGAAAGCGCATTCCCCAGTGACCCTCGATGGTGCAGCTTGCTGGCGTAGCACTGGCATTTCCTGTTTTCTGGTGTGGCAAACAGGTCTATGGAAGGTCTGCCCCACTGGCGAAAAACCCTCTCCAGCGTTGTCTGATCCAGTTCCCACTCGTGTGTGACAGACTTCAGCCTGCTGAGTCTGTCCGCCTTGTCGTTCAGTACTCCTGGCAAATGTTCTGCTTTCAGAGAAATTCCCTGACAGATCGCCCACTCCCAGATTATTTGGGCTTCTTGTGACAATGGCAGAGACCTGGTGCCGCCCTCCTTGTTGATGTAGTGCATGGCTGTGGTGTTGTCCGTCCGGACAAGTACCGACAGACCCTGCAACCTTGGAAGAAAAGCTTGAAGAGCTAGACGAATCGCTGTCAACTCTAAGAGGTTGATGTGAAGGAGGCGATGTTCTGGAAGCCAGTGACCACTGACCTGCAGATCCTGCAAAACTGCGCCCCAGCCCTCCAGTGACGCATCCGTAGTTACCACTTGAGGTGTTGGAGCGGTTACGAAGGATAGACCTTGGGACAAATGCTCTTGTTTTGTCCACCATCGAATGGCCTGGCGCATGTCCTGAGTGATCCGAATCTTGTCGTTGAAGGATCCGCTCACTTGTTTCCACTGTAAATCCAGAAGCTCCTGCAGGGGACGCATTCGCAATCTGCAGTGAGGTATCAATGGAATGCAGGAGGACATCATACCCAGCAGGGACTTGTAGAGGCGAACAGAAAGATACTTTTTCTTCGCACTAGGTGGCCCATTGAGATTAGATTTCTTTGTCGCTCTAGAGAGGGAAAAACCTTGCTGAGAGATGTGTTTAAAATCGCTCCCAGAAACTGAACCTTCCTGGAAGGCGAAGATAAGATTTGGTGGTGTTTAGAGTCAAGCCCAGATTGGAGAAGAGGCAGGTGCAAGAGGCGACCGCCTCTGCTGCTGCCCCCTGGAAGGGGACTTTAGCAACCAGTCGTCCAGGTAGGGAAAGACTTGGAAATGATGTCTCCTGAGAAATGCCGCTACCGGTGCAAGCACCTTGGAGAAGACTCTCGGAGCTGAGCGAAGGCCAAATGGAAGCACCTTGAATTGAAAATGGCTCTTGGCGACTGTAAACCGAAGAAACCTTCTGTGGGCCCGATGGATGGGTATATGGAAATACGCATCCTCGAGATCGAGAGTGGCCATAAAATCCCCAGTGTTGAGAAGACGCAGAATGTCCTGGAGAGATACCATCCGAAAGGATTGTTTTGTGAGATAAGTGTTGAGCTCCCTGAGGTCGAGAATCGGCCGCCATTTTTCCAATGTCTTCCTTACCAGGAAAAACCTGGAATAGAAACCCTTGCTCCTCTGAGAGAAAGGAACTGGCTCTACTGCCCCTTTGATCAGCAGTTGATGAACTTCGAGCCGGAGAAGACGCAGATGTTTCATGGAGGAGGCGGGAGGAGCTCTGGATGGTGGTAGATGAATGAACTCCAGGGTGTGGCCACTCTGAATGATGTTTAGGACCCAACGGTCTGATGTAATCCGTTGCCAGTTTTGAAGGTAAAGAGAAACCCTGCCTCCTACAGATGTCTTCGAGGAGGAGGAGGGCACAGCGCAAAGAGCCAGGTCGCCGCTACTGCCTCTTGAGGCGCCTCGTCCCTGACGATTCTGTCTTCCCCTATAATTGGATCTGGAGAAAGATGACATCTGGCCTTGTTGTTTCTGGTTGTAAGAAGGCCGGTAAGATTGGGATGCGGGAGCATACGAGGAATATCTCTGTTGCTGATAGGATCCTCTATATGAGGGAGAACCCCTGCCTCTTGCTCCCCGAAAAGGGACATTCCGATACTGAAGGGTCCCCAATGACCTAGCCGTCTCAGTGTCTTTTTTAATGTCTTGGAGAGCATCATCTATGTGCTTCCCAAACAAAGCTTCCCCATCAAATGGGAGGTCCAGGATCTTATTCTGAACCTCTGGCCGGAACCAAGTTGCTTTGAGCCAACCTTGTCGACGAAGCACAGCTGCCCCTGCCAAAGAGCGGAAAGATGTCGTAGCTATGTCCATCGCACAGTCTATAATCTCTGCTGATGTTAGCTCTCCTTCATGCAGGATCTTTTCGCTTCAGACTTAGCTGTATCAGGCAATTGATCAAGGTAAGGCGAAAGGTCGCACCACAATTGGCGGTCGTATCGGCCAAGTATCGCTAATGCATTAGCAGCCCTAATAACCAGACTCGCCATAGAGGAAAATCGTTTCCCTGCATTGTCTAGGCGTCTGCCTTCCTTGTCCGGTGGTGTGGTCAGAGGTACTGAAGGATTCTTAGATTTCCTCTGCGCTGCCTGGGAAATCACTGAATCTGGCTTTGGTTGACCAGTCAACGAGGCTGGGCTGTCCTCAGAAGCTTTATATTTTTTGTCTAGCCGTGGTAGGACTGGGACCACTGTAGCTGGATTCTTCATGGTCCTTATCCCCTCTTCCCATACATGATTTACAATGGGAATGGAACGTATCATCCTCCTACCCGGCTCCTTAAAATCATATAGGAAACACTCCGTTTGAACAGATGGCATAGGAAGTTCAAAACGTAACGAAGCCCTTTCCATTAGCTTGTGAAAACCCCCTATATCAGCCGGAGGGGAATCCACAGGAGCAGGAATTGGAGAAGCGGGATCAGGGATCACGTAATCGTCCCACTCCTCTCCCTGATCCGTTTGCACAAGCTCACCTTCTTCCTCATCAGAAGAAACATCCTGAAGTTGAGGGACTGCCTCCGTTTGAATTTGTGGATGAGTCATTGGAGGTGGTGAAACTATCACCATGGGTTGAGGAGTATGCACAGTTTGTGGTAGGAGAATAGGTTGCGGAGGAAGCGAAGACAACCTCTGACGATAGTCAAGAAGCATCCCCTGTAAGTCCGATAACAGAGAGGTGGGAACAGAAACCATCTGTTGCTGAACATCCTCCTGTTGTGGATATTGATGATGTATAGAAACTTGTTCCTGGCAGTATTCACCCTCAGAATCAGTTTCTTGACATTTCACTAGAAGCTGAGATGGGCTGTTAGCATAGCCAAATTGACTGTCCTCACCATAAGAGTCCTCTTCCTCCTCCAATAATAATAATGCAGGTGGTAAGGGATCCACTGTCCTGGGTGAAAGCCTCTCCGGCGCAACCCCTTTTCTTTTAATGGAAATTGAAATTTTCCCCGTCGACGACGTCGTCGACGGTCTCGTCGACGTGGAGGTGAAAACCGTCGTCGACGGTCTCGTCGACGTGGAGGTCAAAACCGTCGTCGGTGACATCATCGTCGACGGGGGCACCGTCGACGAGAAAGTTGATGGAACCAGCGTCGACATCCTCGATGACGAGCTGATCGTCGACGAGACGATGGGCGTCGTCGAACCTGTCGTCGACGAGATAAGGCACACCCCTGCTGATGTCGTCATCACTGTTGCAGTCGTCATCGTCGACACTCTCGTCGTCGACGCCACAGTGGTAGACGGAACTGTAGACGCCGTCTTCGTCGACACCGCCGTCGACGGTGCTGTAGATGTGCTCGTCGACGAGCCCGTCGACACTGGGAAAAGAGACGGAGTCGACACAGGAACATTTTTAACCTGTGATTTTTGCGTTTTCGTCGACGAGGGTTTACGCATCGTCGACGAATGGGAACTCTTCTCCGAAGAATGTGAAGAAGTCCTTGTGCCTATCCTCCACATAGAGCCTCTTTTTCCACAAGTGGAACAAGCCTTAAATAACCCTTTCTTTCATTTCTCAGACATTTCACCAAGAAAACCTGAAGAAAACAGCTGAAAAGTGTAAGAAATAGTCGAAATAGAGCAGAGCTCAAGGAGACTCCCTTCTGCACAACGTGCGGTAGAAAATCTGAGGAGCTGAGGTTCTTTCACCAGGGTTCTAAGGGGTGAGGCGGCTCTGATTGGCTAATGAGTCTTTTTGGTCTCTTTTACAAAAAGACATGGTCTGACTACAAAATGGGATTAGGCCTAGGCCTGTTTCTCTTTTGTAATGGTTATTTACTACTGTTATATATATATATATATATATATATATATTTACCGAGGCTCCCATCTCGACGACGGGGAATGATTCCAAGCATGGGAATCTATGAAAGCTCCAATACTGGAGTAAACAGCAGCTCTACGAGTTATCCCTATACATGGTTGGTGAAGCAGCTTGGAACTGGAACAAAGTGGCAAGGTTTGGCTTCCATTTTTAGGTATAGTTTCGGACAGGGGATGTGGACAGCAACCAGTTTGAGGTGGATACCTTTCACAGCTTCATATTACTTCTGGAGTGTGGACATTGTTTGTGTAAGGTGGGTCTCGCAGCAGGTAGTGATGATGCTGGCCCCAAGCAGGTGTAGCCATCATATGACCATTATAAGTGTGAATCTCAGCATCTAGCTGCCATAGGCCTTCCTGGATAGGCCACTCACCAAGAAGATTAAAGTGACAGGCCCTACCCAGAAACATATCTCCCTATAACAACTGAATCAGCTGACTCACCCCCGTTCTCCAACCACCAAACAATTAGCAGTGCTAAGGAAATAGTAATCAGCAATCCCCACTAAAAAGGTTACTATGACATTTCTAAAGTCAGAGCTGTTTCCATCCCTCCACACTTCAGTTTATAGGGTTACATCCTCCTCCCATACAAGCAATATAATTCCACTTTCCTTCTTAATGGATAACAGCACACAAGCTCTCAGTTCGACACCTTACTCCTCGGAAGCCTGCAAACTCATCTGCAGAGTCCCTCAAGGATTATTGCTTAGCCCCACCCTCTTCAATGCATATGTGAATACTCTGGCCAATGTTATCCACACACACAATAACATCTTCTCCTATGCAGGCGACATGCAACTCATACTCTCCCTCTCAGACAAGAGCCCCAAAACACGAGACACGTTCATCACCTGCATGACCGAAGTGGCTAACAAGATAAAACTGTCTCAAGCTCAACACCGACAATACAGAAGTAGTGATCTTTAGCAAGAACACCTCACCATGGAACTCCAACTGGTGGCCAGCTGAACTTGAACCCACACCCAGAATCCATACCAGGGACCTCAGAAAAATCATCAAGAGCAAACTGGACATGACGGCACAAGTCAACACCGTCACTGCATCCGCTTCCACACCTTGAAGGTGCTGACTAAGGAAGCTCTCCAAATGTCTCCCAAGCAACACAAGAAAAAAGATCACTCACGCCCTAGTCACCAGCAAGTTGGACTATGTGAACACCTTCTACGACGGGATCACCAGTAACTCACTAGAAGAGTACAGATCATCCAGGACTCGGCAGCCAGACTCATCCTCAACCCTCCACACAGAACTCACATTACATCACAACTCAGGGAACTACACTGGCTTCCAATACACAAACGCACTCAATTCAAACTCCTTACACAAACATTCAAGACACTCCATACCTGAAAAGTTGCATCTCCTTCCACCAAACATCCAAACACCTCTGCTCCGCAGGACTCCTACTCGCCAACATCCCAGCCATACACAGAACCAGATCAAGAAGACAAGCGTTCCCTTTCATCGCTCCTAAAGCGTGGAATGGCCTCCCCCTCGACATCAGAGCCTCCTCCTCTCTTTTTGAATTCCGCAGGAAGTTGAAGACCTGGCTTTTTAATTAACCAGCCTACCATAGGTAGGGCTAGGCACACAAACCTACTCAGAGCCATGATACCTTGGCGGATGATAGTGCACTTTACAAATGCACATAAACATAACATAAGTTTCTTGGGAGGCTATATCAACACCCCCATCTTGTGCTAAGTCAAAACCTGGAGCAATCCAAAATGGATCCCACTGGCTACGCCACACTGCTAGCCGGCACCGTACACACAACACGCACTGGCACACATACTGGGATGTCAGTACAGGGTCTGGACTTGAGAAACAAGCTGAACTTTACACGGGTGAGCCAGCCGCCATTGGGTGATTTCTTGGAACCAGGAAAAAGGCATGCACAACCACTATGGATTCAATAACAGTACTCTGCCACCATTACATACTGCACACGTCCCAGGGACACATTGTCTTGTGTCATTCCCCACACAACTTGGGTCTCAAGGTTAGTTTTGGGGATGGGCCCGAGTGCTCACACAGTATTTTGTGTGTGTTGCGCAAAATAAATCAGAATACCAGATGCACTCACAGTGGGGTAGCAGAGACAGAGGGGCACATTCATCTCCCATGCAGGGGACACTCCCCTGCATGCAATCGCCACTTAGGGGCTCGTTATGAGTCCTGATGTATTTGGAGTGGTAGTTAAAAAAAGCTAGGTTCAGAACAATACTGCTGTGCACAGTAAAGTATTCAAGTGTTGTACCTTGGAATGGAGAGCAACGCAGTAAAATCAAGTTTTCCGCCGTTCCGACATGAAACTCTGAATGCTGAAAACTCCGTATTTTCAGAAGGTATTATCAGGCAATATTTGTACAGGGAGAAAAGGGTGATATTTACGTAAAAGCTGAAATCCAAATTTAAAAGCAATCGGGATTCCAGACTTGACTTGGGGCCTAAGTTCGAATCTTTTTGAATTTCGTCTGCATTTTATCAGTGATCTTCATTTTCTCACCGAGGTCCTCTTATGTTGACTCGCAGGTCTTGCAAGTGATTCGTTTTGGTGTTCCTGAATTTATCCAAGTCTGGAATCCACCCAATTATTTATTGCATTGTATGTACTACACTATCTTTATTATTGACCAGCGTATCCTCCGAGAGAAGCTTTGTGCTGGGTCTACTACAGCAAACTAAGCAGCTTGGAAACCAACACAAGCCTTCTGAGCTCCATATGACCTCTCCTTGACTACCCGTCTGAGCATCCACGTGACCTCTCATGAGCTACACTGAGCATCCATGTGACCTCTCATGAACTACACTGAGCATCCATGTGACCTCTCATGAACTACACTGAGCATCCATGCGACCTCTCCTTGACTACACTGAGCATCCATGTAACCTCTCCTTGACTACACTGAGCATCCATGTAACCTCTCCCTGACTACCCATCTGAGCATCCATGTGACCTCTCATGAACTAAACTGAGCATCCATGTGACCTCTCATGAACTACACTGAGCATCCATGTGACCTCTCATGAACTACACTGAGCATCCATGTGACCTCTCATGAACTACACTGAGCATCCATGTGACCTCTCCTCAACTACACTGAGCATCCATGTGACCTCTCCTGAACTACACTGAGCATCCATGTGACCTCTCCTTGACTACCTG
The DNA here is from genome assembly GCA_963921515.1 of Calotriton arnoldi. NCBI lineage: Eukaryota > Metazoa > Chordata > Amphibia > Caudata > Salamandridae > Calotriton > Calotriton arnoldi. The sequence goes on along the minus strand of CAWUFW010002464.1, from coordinate 1,632,903 downwards.
TCTGAGCATCCATGTGACCTCTCATGAACTACACTGAGCACCAATGTGACCTCTCATGAACTACACAGAGCATCCATGTGACCTCTCATGAACTACACAGAGCATCCATGTGACCTCTCATGAACTACACAGAGCATCCATGTGACCTCTAATGAACTACACTGAGCATCCATGTGACCTCTAATGAACTACACTGAGCATCCATGTGACCTCTCATGAACTACACTGAGCATCCATGTGACCACTCATGCACTACACTGAGCATCCATGTTACCTCATGAACTACACTGAGCATCCATGTGACCTCATGAATTACACTGAGCATCCATGTGACCTCATGAACTACACTGAGCATCCATGTGACCTCTCCTGAACTACACTGAGCATCCATGTGACCTCTCCTGAACTACACTGAGCATCCATGTGACCTCTCCTGAACTACACTGAACTTCCATGTGACCTCTCCTGAACTACACTGAGCATCCATGTGACCTCTCGTGAACTACACTGAGCATCCATGTGACCTCTCCTGAACTACACTGAGCATCCATGTTACCTCTCGTGAACTACATTGAGCATCCATGTGACAGCTCCTGAACTACATTGAGCATCCATGTGACAGCTCCTGAAATACACTGAGCATCCATGTGACCTCTCCTGAACTACACTGAGCATCCATGTGACAGCTCATAAACTACACTGAGCATCCATGTGACCTCTCATGAACTACACTGAGCATCCATGTGACCTCTCCTGAACTACACTGAGCATCCATGTGACCTCTCATGAACTACACTGAGCATCCATGTGACCTCTCGTGAACTACACTGAGTATCCACGTGACAGCTCCTGAACTACATTGAGCATCCATGTGACAGCTCCTGAACTACATTGAGCATCCATGTGACAGCTCCTGAACTACACTGAGCATCCATGTGACCTCTCCTGAACTACACTGAGCTTCCATGTGACCTCTCCTGAACTACACTGAGCTTCCATGTGACCTCTCCTGAACTACACTGGGCTTCCATGTGACCTCTCCTGAACTACAGTGAGCATCCATGTGACCTCTCATGAACTACACTGAGCATCCATGTGACCTCTCCTTGACTACCCGTCTGAGCATTCATGTGACCTCTCATGAACTACACTGAGAATCCATGTGACCTCGCCTGAACTACACTGACATCCATGTGACCTCTCCTGAATTACACTGAGCATCCATGTGACCTCTCCTTGACTACCTGTCTGAGCATCAATGTGACCTCTCATGAACTACACTGAGCATCAATGTGACATCTCATGAACTACACAGAGCATCCATGTGACCTCTCATGAACTACACAGAGCAACCATGTGACTTCTCCTGAACTACACTGAGCATCCATGTGACCTCTCCTGAACTACACTGAGCATCCATGTGACCTCTCATGAACTACACTGAGCATCCATGTGACCTCTCCTTGACTACCTGTCTGAGCATCTATGTGACCTCTCATGAACTACACAGAGCATCCATGTGACCTCTTCTGAACTACACAGAGCATCCATGTGACCTCTTCTGAACTACACAGAGCATCCATGTGACCTCTCCTGAACTACACTGAGCATCCATGTGACCTCTACTGAACTACACTGAGCATCCATGTGACCTCTCATGAACTACACTGAGCATCCATGTGACCACTCATGCACTACACTGAGCATCCATGTGACCACTCATGCACTACACTGAGCATCCATGTGACCTCTCCTAAACTACACTGAGCATCCATGTGACCTCTCCTGAACTACACCGAGCATCCATGTGACCTCTCATGAACTACACTGAGCCTCCATGTGACCTCATGAACTACACTGAGCCTCCATGTGACCTCATGAACTACACTGAGCCTCCATGTGACCTCTCATGAACTACACTGAGCATCCATGTGACCTCTCATGAACTACACTGAGCATCCATGTGACCTCTCCTGAACTACACTGAGCATCCATGTGACCTCTCATGAACTACACTGAGCATCCATGTGACCTCTCGTGAACTACACTGAGTATCCACGTGACAGCTCCTGAACTACATTGAGCATCCATGTGACAGCTCCTGAACTACATTGAGCATCCATGTGACAGCTCCTGAACTACACTGAGCATCCATGTGACCTCTCCTGAACTACACTGAGCTTCCATGTGACCTCTCCTGAACTACACTGAGCTTCCATGTGACCTCTCCTGAACTACACTGGGCTTCCATGTGACCTCTCCTGAACTACAGTGAGCATCCATGTGACCTCTCATGAACTACACTGAGCATCCATGTGACCTCTCCTTGACTACCCGTCTGAGCATTCATGTGACCTCTCATGAACTACACTGAGAATCCATGTGACCTCGCCTGAACTACACTGACATCCATGTGACCTCTCCTGAATTACACTGAGCATCCATGTGACCTCTCCTTGACTACCTGTCTGAGCATCAATGTGACCTCTCATGAACTACACTGAGCATCAATGTGACATCTCATGAACTACACAGAGCATCCATGTGACCTCTCATGAACTACACAGAGCAACCATGTGACCTCTCCTGAACTACACTGAGCATCCATGTGACCTCTCCTGAACTACACTGAGCATCCATGTGACCTCTCATGAACTACACTGAGCATCCATGTGACCTCTCCTTGACTACCTGTCTGAGCATCTATGTGACCTCTCATGAACTACACAGAGCATCCATGTGACCTCTTCTGAACTACACAGAGCATCCATGTGACCTCTTCTGAACTACACAGAGCATCCATGTGACCTCTCCTGAACTACACTGAGCATCCATGTGACCTCTACTGAACTACACTGAGCATCCATGTGACCTCTCATGAACTACACTGAGCATCCATGTGACCACTCATGCACTACACTGAGCATCCATGTGACCACTCATGCACTACACTGAGCATCCATGTGACCTCTCCTAAACTACACTGAGCATCCATGTGACCTCTCCTGAACTACACCGAGCATCCATGTGACCTCTCATGAACTACACTGAGCCTCCATGTGACCTCATGAACTACACTGAGCCTCCATGTGACCTCATGAACTACACTGAGCCTCCATGTGACCTCTCATGAACTACACTGAGCATCCATGTGACCTCTCATGAACTAAACTGAGCATCAATGTGACCTCTCATGAACTACACTGATCATCCATGTGACCTCTCATGAACTACACTGAGCATCCATGTGACCTCTCATGAACTACACTGAGCATCCATGTGACCTCTCTTGCACTACACTGAGCATCCATGTGACCTCTCCTTGACTACCCGTTTGAGCATCCATGTGACCTCTCATTAACTACACTGAGCTACCCATCTGAGCATCCATGTGACCTCCCCTGAACTACACTGAGCATCAATGTGACCTCTCCTGAACTACACTGAGCATCCATGTGACCTCTCATGAACTGCACTGAGCATCCATGTGACCTCTCATGAACTACACTGAGCATCCATGTGACCTCTACTGTACTACACTGAGCATCCATGTGACCTCTCCTGTACTACACTGAGCATCCATGTGACCTCTCCTGAACTACACTGAGCGTCCATGTGACCTCTCATGAACTACATTGAGCTTCCATGTGACCTCTCCTGAACAACACTGAGCATCCATGTGACCTCTCATTGACTACCCGTCTGAGCATCCATGTGACCTCTCATGAACTACACTGAGCATCCATGTGACCTCTCATGCACTACACTGAGCATCCATGTGACCTCTCATGCACTACACTGAGAATCCATGTGACCTCTCATGAATTACAATGAGCATCCATGTGACCTTTCCTTGACTACCCGTCTGAGCATCCATTTGACCTCTCAAGAACTACACTGAGCATCCATGTGACCTCTCATGAACTACATTGAACATCCATGTGACGTCTCCTAAACTACACTGAGCATCCATGTGACCTCTCATGAACTACACTGTGCATCCATGTGACCTCTCCTAAACTACACTGAGCATCCATGTGACCTCTCTTGAACTACACTGAGCATCCATGTGACCTCTCATGAACTACACTTAGCATCCATGTGACCTCTCATGAACTACGCTGAGCATCCTTGTGACCTCTCATGAACTACACCGAGCATCCATGTGACCTCTCATGAACTACACCGAGCACCCATGTGACCTCTCCTGAACTACACTGAGCATCCATGTGACCTCATGAACTACACTGAGCACCCATGTGACCTCTCATGAACTACACTGAGAATCCAAGTGACCTCTCCTAAACTACACCGAGCATCCATGTGACCTCTCATGAACTACACTGAGCTTCCATGTGACCTCTCCTGAACTACACTGAGCTTCCATGTGACCTCTCCTGAACTACACTGAGCATCCATGTGACCTCTCCTGAACTACACTGAGCATCCATGTGACCTCTCATGAACTACACTGAGCATCCATGTGACCTCTCATGCACTACACTGAGCATCCATGTGACCTCTCATGCACTAAACTGAGCATCCATGTGACCGCTTATGCATTACACTGAGCATCCATGTGACCTCTCCTAAACTACACTGAGCATCCATGTGACCTCTCATGCACTACACTGAGCATCCATGTGACCTCTCCTAAACTACACTTAGCATCCATGTGACCTCTCCTAAACTACACTGAGCATCCATGTGACATCTCATGCACTACACTGAGCATCCATGTGACCTCTCCTAAACTACACTGAGCATCCATGTGACCTCTCCTAAACTACACTGAGCATCCATGTGACCTCTCCTAAATTACACTGAAACGGGTCGGTTTGGAGGATTTCAGGTGATGCCCAGCCGTATTTCCTTAGATACAGAACCATCCTCTTGTGACCACCATCTGGAAGTCCCTTTTCTAGAGTGGGTAAGACATGCTTTCAGTAAGATAAGTACACAACTTAGAGTTCAATGCAGGTGAGACAGCTCAGCAGGGCGAGTGTGCACTGCATTTCAAAAAGTGGAAAACCTGCATGGTCAACTTGGCCTTTCATTCTTCTGGATACCAAGATACAGTCCCTAGTGTACACTGAACACACGGTTATGTTGTTACAATGGCAAAATATCAAGTTGGTCAAACCTCTAAAAATTTACTTTAGCAAGAAGCTTTTCATGAGTTGGAACCTCTCTCCCTCCCACCAAATATCACAAACAGGGCCGGACTGGCCGTAGCGGGCACCGGGCGTTTCCCCGGTGGGCCGCCAGGGTGGGGCCTGGTTTTGGACCCCTAGGGGGCCGTTTTTGTTACCGGGGGCCAGCAATATCGGCCCCCAGTAACAAAATCGTCCGAAACCGGCCCTTGCAAACAGCTCGTCAGCACCCCCTGGGCCCCGCAGGGGGGCCGGCCGAGCAGTTCCCCCACCCCATCTCCCAATAGCCCTTGCCTACATAACTCCCTCACTCGATAGCGGGCCTGTCCACTTTCCAACAGGAACTCATCCAACTTCCCTTCACCTACCCTCCCCTCCATCGCCCACTCTCCCTGCGCGCCCGTACTTCGGAGAGGGAACTCTCCATTAGCGTATTTCCCACATTCCCCCGCCCTGGTCCCCCCTCCGCCCTCCCCACTGACCAACCCTACGCCTCCCCTCCACGTGACCCATAATCCACACTCCGATACTGCTTCCAAGCTCAAGAAAATAAACCAGGAACTTCTAACTCTCAAAACTGTCATCCAAAAACTCATTAAGTTCACCGAAGAGCTAGCCCGTGACCTCTCTTCCAACATGGCCACACATGAGATCCCTCATCCCTCCCCCAACAGGACATCACAGGAGATCCCGCATATGATCCAGCTGATACCCCCTGCCCAGAAGTGGAATACCACTCCCTACCCCAACGCCCCATCTAGACCTGCCAGATCCAAAAACCCATTATCAGAACCTGATATTCTCTCCCTCCTCCTTGCGTACACCTCTCCTCATTCGGCCATCTCAGCCCCTACTAGATCCTCACAAACAGCCCCACTATTTGACCCTAGCTCGACATTCCCTAAACTTAGTAATTCGAAACCCATCCAAAGCATCACACCCAACCCTCATAGAGCTCCAAGACTCAACGCCAATACCATAAACATTAATAACCTCACGCAGATCCCCACTACACAGCCTTCGCTCACAGACACCCTCCACAAATCACACCTGAAATGCATGTTACTTAACTGTAGATCTGCAGTGAAACATGCCACAGATCTTGCTGATCTCATCCTTACCCAAGATCTGGACCTCCTTATCCTCACAGAAACATGGCTCAACGACTCCTCTGGCCCTATCCTTGACTTATTAGTCCCTCCCAGTCACAACATTATCAGACTCGACCGAGTTAAGAAAACGGGAGGGGGCATACTCTCTCACAGCAAAACAGTCCCCTTCAGCCAATCTCTTATCCTGCGAATACTTATGCATCGATATCACTAGCACACACAGACCCTTATGCAGCCTTCACATCTTCTACCACCCCACAGATGATAAACTCCCTCTAATTGAACAAATTATGGAAACCATCTTTTTTATTTTATTTTTTATTTATTTTGTTTTATAGAGCGCAAACTTGACCCGTTAGGGTATCAGAGCGCTTTACATGGATCAAAGAGTGTACAATGGGCATGGAAACACAAAATACAAAGGATAAAGAGGGGGCGTGGGTGCAGGGTACATAGGGGATAGAGGACATGTATGTACAGATTACATTTATGATTACTCGAGATAAGGCCCCAGGATTCTTGGTGAGGTAGCTCGATACTCAGATGGGTGGCGCTGGTCGGTAGTTGGTCAGGGTCACTGTGTTGGTAGGATGCAACATTTAGGAGAGGAATTTACCCATAAGGAAAGTTTTGGCCTCCTTTTTGAAACGTGCAAGAGAAGGGATTCTTCTCATGGCGGGCGGGAGTGAGTTCCATATTCTTGGAGCAGCCCCAGAGAAAGTCCGATTGGAAGTTTTTTTTTTTCGGAAACGTGCAGGTTGGAGTAAGAGGTCTTTGGCGGACCGGGAGTTTCTGTTTCTGCCGGATACCACAAGTTTCTGTGCAAGATAAGCCGGGGAGTTGGAGTATAAAGCCTTATGTGTGATGCAGGCCAGTTTAAGTTGTATTCTAGCCTCCAGGGAAGCCAGTTCAAAGCTTTCAAGTGTGGAGAGATATGGTCGAATTTTCTTGAACTTGTAAGAAGTCTGGCGGCAGCGTTGAGGCAAGCTTTTAAAGGTGCCAGGGAGATCTTGGGTAGACCCGAGAGGGTGGAGCAGCCATACTCCAGTCTGGAGATTACTAGCGCTTGGACTGCACTTTTTAGGTCGGCAGCGTCGAGGAAGGGTTTCAGTTTCCTGAGGTAGCTCAAGTGGAATCTGGCTGATTTGGCCATCGATTTGATGTGGTCCCGCATGTTCAATTTGCTGTCCAGGGTTATTCCCAGCGATTTTGCTGAGTCCACGATGGTCGGTGGGCAATCTAAGGCTGTGATAGCCTTGATCCATATCTGCATCTCAGGATTGGTTTTTGGAGGGGAGATTAGGAGAAATTCTGTTTTCTTTGCGTTGAGTTTGAGTTGATTGGAGGTGAGCCAGTGGACGGTTGATTTCAGGGCCTCATTCAGGGAGAGAATCTCCTCGAGAGATGAGGTTTTGATGTAGAGCTGGGTGTCGTCAGCATACATATGGTAGGAGATATTCGCTGAGCGAAGTACTTCGGCAAGTGGTTCAAGGTAAAGGTTGAAGAGGGTAGGGGACAGGGTTGATCCTTGAGGGACTCCGATCGTGACTGGAGAGGGAGCAGATAGGTTGCCGTTGATTAGGAATCGCTGTGATCGGTTTTGGAGGAAGGATCTAAACCAGTCTAGAACAGAGCCATCCAAACCCATCCTGAGTTTGAGGCGTTCGAGAAGTTTTTCGTGGTTGACCGTGTCGAAGGCCGAGGATAGATCTAAGAGGATTAGAAGGCAAGTTTTCCCTTGGTCAAGGGCTTGGAGGGCATCGTCAACGATGTGGAGCATGGTCGTTTCAGTACTGTGCCCAGGTCTGAATCCAGATTGGAAGTCATCGAGAAGGTGGAAGTTGTTGATGTGTTGGCTTAGCTGCTGTTGCACACACTTCTCCAACACTTTTGCTAAGAGGGGGATGTTGGAAATCGGTCTGAAGTTGTCTGGGGAGGCTGGATCCAGCGATAGCTTTTTCAAAATGGGGAGGACTTGGCCGGCTTTCAGAGAGTCAAGAATGGATCCCTGCCGGAGAGAGGCGTTGATTATTGCAGTCCAGCTGGGAATAATGGACTGGGCGACGGCCGCTAGGCAGTTGGAGGGGAGCGGGTCGTTGTAATGGTTATTCGGGTTTATAGACGATAGGATTTTGGAGACGGAGTCTTCGTCATAGAGTTTGAAGTCGGTCCAGAGTGCTTGATTTTTAGGTGAGATTTGTGGGGGCATCGCAGGAGGAGGAAGCAGGTCAGGGAGGGATAGAGAGAATGTGGCGGCACTAAGTTAATTTCCTACGGTTGCGACTTTGTCGGCGAAATAGGAGAACTCCTCCGATGAAATTAAGGACTTGGGGGTTTCTTTCGAAGTTTTGGCCAGTTTATTGGATTGGTGTTTGACCAGTTCGAAGAGCTTGCGGGGTCTATTCTTGGCGTTATCAAGTTCATATCTGAAAAATTCTTTTTTCGAGTTGAGGATGTTCCTATTGTAGGCATTTCTGGCCTGACGGAGAAGTTTCAGATGTGCGGCAGAGGGGTGCTGTCTCCAGATTCTTTCGGATTGCCGGAGGGATCTCCTCTCGATATTGAGGGATCCAGTGAACCAGGGGGTCCTTGGGGTCACATAGGGGTCCTTGGGGTCATTCCAGTGCAGGTTGAAATCACCCAGGAAAATATCTTTATCGATGGAGGAGATCTTAGTTGTGATGAGTTCCAAGAGTTGGTCCGTGAAGGAGTCGTTTCTGCCTGGGGGGTGATAGATGATGTGTAGGTTGCACAGTAGGGTGGAGTTGCTGCAAATGGAAAGTGCGAGGTATTCGCAAAACTCGGAGGAATCCGCCAGGAGTTCCGTGACACTGAGGTTAGAACGGTAGATGCAGGCGATGCCTCCTCCTTTCCTGGTAGATTGCCTGTCCAGCCTGGCAATGTTGTAGTTGGGGGGGACTAAGAGGTCTAGGCATGGAGATGAAGAGTCGTTAAGCCATGACTCTGTTAGGATTGCTAAGTCGAAATTTTTGTTCAGGATGAGTTCAGCAATATCGGCGGCGTGTTTAAACGCTGATCGGCAATTGATTAAGAGGCCAGACAGATAGGAATCGGGGGGAGTGTTGGGAGTGGGGGTGGATAGGTGTACAGGCGCTAGGTTGCTTTTGACCACACTTCTGTTGCGGAGGGTAGCCGATCTGTTAGGGTTGATAGTGACCGTGCAGATGGCATGTTCGGCACTCGCGTCTAGAGGGCAAAGGGTAATTGGGGCAGAGTTGTAGTCGCGGAGGATGGCGAGGATTTCCTCCATCTCCTCCAACCTGGGCCGACACTGCCCCCAGATCTTCCTTGGTGACTTCAATCTCCACTGGAATGACCCTCATGATCAGGCAGTTACTACAACCCTCAAAAACTTCCTAACCGACCTCTCTCTGACCCAATTCTGTGACAGTCCCACACACAACTTAGGCTCTATACTGGATCTAATCATCTCCAACCCCAACTCCATCCATCTCGAATCCATTCTCCCCTGTGACTGGTCTGACCATCACTAAATCAACTTCCTGATTCTTGAAAGTTGGAAGCACAAAAGTGCACAACCACTAAAACACTGGAAAAGGTCGTTCCATAACACAAGCGTAAATGAGCTCATAGAACGCTGTAATTTCTCCCTTCCACCGCCCGCAAACATGAACGACGTTCACGACCTCACTGAACACTATAACAACGCCATGCTTTCTGCCTTGAATGCCACGGCCCCCCTTCAACTAAAAAGAATTCCCATAAAAGACTCCAAACCTTGGTTCAATGACAGACTAAATGCGGACAGACGCAGCCTAAGACTAGCGGAACGCACCTGGAGATCCACTCCCTCCACGGATCTTCTAAAAACTCTAAGATTCAAAAGAAGTAGATACAACAAACTCATCAGATCGGAGAAAGCCAACTTCTTCAAATACCAACTTGACAAAGCCAAAAATCGCCCGAAACGACTTTTTGAGCTGATTAAATCTCAATCCAACAACACCTCTACCCAATCTCAGCACCTCTCTCGCCCGCAAGCAAACTGCGATGCGGTTGCTGAATTCTTCCTCGAAAAGACGAACAAAATTGAATCAGATCTAAGGCCTGCTGCACTCAATCTCTCGCCCTCTCTCGACTCCTCTGTCTCCACACACCTGACCTCGCCTCATGATCTCTCCCTCAAAAACAATGCTTCATGGAGTCAATTCACTCTACTCAATGACATTACCATCCTCAATGTTCTCTCGACCCTTAAACCCTCCAATCACTTCATTTACCCCCTCCGCCCCAACTTCTTTAAAGACATGATAGGATCACTAGCACCGCTCTGGTCCAAGATCATCAACGCCTCACTTCTTCAAGGTGAGATCCCGGACTGCTTGAAGGCCGGCCTAGTGCTCCCTATTCTCAAAAAACCCTCGGCTGACCCCGTTGACCTGAACAACTACAGACCAATCACAAACATACCCACCCTGGCTAAACTTCTGGAGAAATGTGTTCATGAACAACTACGCAAACACATTGAGCAATTCCAGCTTCTCGACCTATTCTAATCGGGCTTCCGCACTGGCCACAGCACTGAAACGGCCATCACTCATAGTGGACGATGCTCTCACTTTACTTGACCAAAATGAAGCCTGCCTTTTAATTCTGCTCGATCTCTCATCTGCATTCGACACTGTCAAACATGACAATCTACTCTACCTCTTGGAACGCAGGATGGGGCTCTCAGGCACGGTCCTTAAATGGTTTTCCTCTTTCCTCAACAACAGAACTCAAAGAGTCAAATCCAACCAGTCTCTATCAAACCCTAGTCCATGCAAACTGGGTGTCCCCCAAGGTTCCCCATTCTCCCCCACACTCTTTAACCTTTTCCTGGAACCATTGACTGTAATTCTTAAAGCCTCCAACATCCAATATCACATGTATGCTGACGACACCCAACTCTACATGAAAATCTCCTCCCCCGACGACATCAAATCCTTCAACTGAACCCTTCTCAAAACCTTAAACTGGCTAACCTCCAACCATCTCAAATTAAACCCCCACTGTTGCGAAATATCTCTGTAACCTCACCGCCCTCAACTGCACACCACACATCATTGACTCCACTAAATCACTGGGAGTTGTGCTAGACAAAAACCTAAACATGCAAGACCACATCAGATCATCGACCAAAGGAGCAAACTTCCAACTCTGCATCCTAAGGAAACTCAAACCCTACCTTCCCCAAGATGACTTTAAATCGGCGGTGCAAGCACTTGTCATCTCTAGACTTGAATACGGCAGTGCTACTCTTTGCGGACTGCCTAAACACAGTTTAGCCCCCATCAGAGCATCTCTAAATGCTGCTACTAGACTCATCACGGGTTCTAAAAAGACCAACCACATTTTGCCGGACCTGAAATCGCTCAATTGGCTTCCCTTTGAGGCAAGGATCCAATTAAAGATCGCTTGTATGACCCATTGAGCTCTACATTTCAACACCCCACTCTACCTGACAAACAAGCTGGAACTATCCGGTGGCTCCAGGTCCACAAGGAGCACCGGCACACTGCTGCTCAAGCTAAAGAAATTTAATAAGCTTAAAACTTACAATCGCTCATTCTCTGGCATCGCCCCGAGAATCTGGAACTTCCTTCCAGTGGAAACAAGACTGATTCCCTCTAAACTTGCCTTCAAAAGGGAAGTTAAAGCTCTACTAATGAACAATGCCATGACTAGATGCTTTGCTCCTCCTGCCTTTAGCTTACTGTATACATGTCATTTGTTGCGACCCATTGTCGCCTGCCATATTGTCTTGTTTACTCTTGATGTATATTGATGTATATTGCCCTACTTTTCGTTCTCACCCAACCTGCTTCCTATGCCAACCTTAATTTTATCCTGCTCCTGTTGTATAATGACCCACCACTGTTACCTTGATTTTTCCCCACTAGCTGTTTTCATGTGTCTTCCTCAACCGTATGTAAAGCGATCTGATACCCACCTAGGTCATGTTCGCGCTATACAAAACTTGAAATAAATAAATAAAAATAAATAAAGGTAGATTATAGTAAGGTAGATTGGTGTGGGGTGGGGTGGGGTAGACTGCAGTCGGGTAGATTGGAGTGAAGTGCAGTGGGTTAGATCTGGGTACAGTGGAGTGCAGTGTGGTAGAGTGAAGTGGGCTAGAACGGAGTGGGGCAGATAGGGTCGATTGGAGTGTGATAGACTGGAGTAGAATGAGGTAGATTGTGGCAGACTGGAGTCTCATTTTCACCTTAACAAGATGGTGCTGTCTTACTATCGACCTGCACTTGTATCGACTCCGCTATCCTGACTAATAACATAGTCAACATCAGTAGCAGTGGAGTTAAGAATAGTAAATCTACAATTCCCTATATATGCTTACCTTGACGAGATGTAGGTAATTAATACTCTGGCATTGGTATGTGTGCATGTCCAAATTATTGATCAACATATATTGTGATGTACCACCACCCGGACCATGTACCTATCTTTTACCCCAAGTGCTATCCCCGACCTAAGCCTAAAGCCACCCTTCATGTAAGCCCAGTGCTTAGAATATGTGCCTGGTCTCTAATTGTGTTCTCAAACAGCCAGTACCACAACCGGACTGCTTTGGTGCTAGCCTGGGGGCAGCACAAGAGCTAGGGTGTGTGAACAGGTGTTTGAAACACCTAAACTTCTATTTTGCTAGCAATAAAACATCATCTTTTTACCCGGAGCTCATCCTGTCCCTAACATTCTTGTTGGACTCTAACTGCTCTTAACTGCTCTGTTTCTCCTACTCTCCTTTTTAGCCTGTGTAGATATCCTGCCCTGTACAGCACAAAATCTCAGTGTCCCAGTCCTCTAAATAAGTCTTGGTGGTCTTCACCAGAAACCACCGGCACAAATTAAGCATTGCCTTCGCCCTAACATTGAGCCGTCTACTTACCTTAACGCTAGCCTGACTGACTCACACCCTAGGCTTACCCATACTCTATGGTCCTGATTATGAGTGGGTCGGATTACAAGTGGGTGTTACTCAGCACACCAGTAATTACTGGGTGTGTTAAATATCTCACCCTTTGTTAAATTTCGACAGGTCAAATCTGCAGGAATTTAACAGAGGAAAAGTATACAGTATTTACTGCACCATGTGGATTTTGGTGCAGTAAGCACGAAAAGGCATGTTATTCCCCACAAACTCGTGATAGGTGTTACGTATCGCATCCGATATTGTTAGTTATGAGGTTATAGCGCCTCGTGTCCTACGCACTCGGAATCAGGGCCGGGTCTAATATTCACCATGATCCCAAAGGCACCTTACCCTGAGTGTATCTGCAAGCTCTACTGTGATGTTGATCCTACCACTGACACCCTACTTTCGATAATATGTATTTCTCCTATTTGTATTTTTCTGATTTTGCTTTAAAATCAATCTTTTCTCAATAAAATATTTTGTTTGAGATGAAATGGCCGGATAATGTCACAGCCTGATTGAGTTTCTGCAGTGATGTCACTGTCTGAGGTCGTGTGTTTACAGCTATGTCAGGGTATCCCCTCGAGTCCTAAACTGAAGGCAATATCTGAACTGTGTTCGGGAGTGATGTCATAGTGCAAGGTCTAATTCCTGCTGGGATGTCCATATCGAATGACCAGGTCCTCCTGGTTATGTCAAAGTTTACAATCATGTTGCTACATTGATGTCATTGTCTGATGTCCGGCTCTGGGCAGATGCCACAGTCTGACGTCATGTTCTTCAAGTAATGTCACAGTTTTACCCCAGGTTCCAGGAGTGATGTCATAGTCTGATGTCATGATCCCTCGGGCATGTTAGAGTCTGACCTCAAGTTCCAGAAGTGATAGCAGAGTCTGAGGTTCTGAGGGTCTTGGAGAGAAGTCACAGTCTGACCTTAAGTTTGGCAGTGATGTCGGATGACCACTTCCTGTGAGCTGTCCAAGTCTGATGTACAGGTATTACAGCGGACGTCACAGTCGGAGGTCATGTTCCAACAGTGATGTCACAGTCAGACTTCACCTTCTGAAATGATGTCCAAGTGTGACGTCAATTTCCAGGAGTGATGTCAGGGGCTGACGCCAAGTTCCAGCTCTGATCACAAATTTCTGGATTGACGTCAAAGATGCTTCATGTCCCTGAAAAGCTATGGGTTTGATTCTGAGCGACCAAATCAAGTCCAAGTCTGTTCTCTCGCTCTGCCTAGTACTAAGACATTACTTGAGGAAGCATACCTCGACTTCACAAAGAGGCCTGACCTTCATACCTCGCCTTCACAAAGAGGCCAGACCTCCATACCTCGCCTTCACAAAGAGGCCAGACCTCCATACCTCGCCTTCACAAAGAGGCCAGCCCTCCATACCTCGCCTTCACAAAGAGGCCTGACCTTCATACCTCGCCTTCACAAAGAGGACAGACCTCCATACCTCGCCTTCATAAAGAGGTCAGCCCTCCATGCCTTGCCTTCACAAAGAGGCCAGCCCTCCATGCCTCGCCTTCACAAAGAGGCCAGCCCTCCATGCCTCGTCTTCACAAAGAGGCCAGCCCTCCATGCCTCGTCTTCACAAAGAGGACAGCCCTCCATACCTCGCCTTCACAAAGAGGCCAGACCTCCATACCTCGCCTTCACAAAGAGGCCAGACCTCCATACCTCGCCTTCACAAAGAGGCCAGAACTCAATACCTTGCCTTCACAAAGAGGCCAGCCCTCCATACCTCGCCTTCACAAAGAGGCTCGCCCTCCATGCCTCGCCTTCACAAAGAGGCCAGCCCTCCATGCCTCACCTTCGCACAGAGGCCAGCCCTCCATGCCTCGCCTTCACAAAGAGGCTAGACCTGCATACCTCGCCTTCACAAAGAGGCCAGACCTCCATGCCTCGCCTTCGCACAGAGGCCAGCCCTTCATACTTCACCTTCACAAAGAGGCCAGCTCTCCATGCCTAGCCAGCACAAAGAGGCCAGCCCTCCATGCCTAGCCAGCACAAAGAGGCCAGCCCTCCATGCCTCTTCGCCTTCGCAAAGAGGTCAGCCCTCCATGCCTCGCCTTCACAAAGAGGCCAGCCTTCATGCCTCTTCGTCTTCGCACAGAGGCCAGCCCTCCACGCCTCACCTTCACAAGAAGGCCAGCCCTCCATGCCTCGCCTTCACAAAGAGGCCAGCCCTCCATGCCTTGCCTTTACAAAGAGGCCAGCCCTCCATGCCTTGCCTTCACAAAGAGGCCAGCCCTCCATATCTCGCCTTCACAATGAGGCCCGCCCTCCATGCCTCGCCTTTACAAAGAGGCCAGCCCGCCATGCCTCACCATCACAGAGACCAGCCCTCCACGCCTTCACAAACAGGCCTGCCCTCCATGCCTCGCCTTCGCAAAGAGGCCAGCCTTCCATGCCTCGCCTTCACAAAGAGGCCAGCCCTCCATGCCTCGCCTTCACAAAGAGGCCAGCCCTCCATGCCTCGCCTTCGCAAAGAGGCCAGCCTACCATGCCTTGCCTTCACAAAGAGGCCAGCCCTCCACGCCTCGCCTCCACAAAGTGGCAGCCTTCCATGCCTCGCCTTCACAAAGAGGCTCGCCCTCCATGCTTCGCCTTCACAAAGAGGCCAGCCCTCCATGCCTCGCCTTCACAAAGAGGCTCGCCCTCCATACCTCACCTTCACAAAGAGGCCAGCTCTCCATACCTCACCTTCACAAAGAGGCTCGCCCTTGATGGAGCAGGGTAAACGAGAAACTTTTGAACCCCCTAATATTAACATTAATAATTAATAAAATGGATCACCCTCCATACCTCGCCTTCACAAAGAGACCAGCCCTCCATACCTCACCATCACAAAGAGGCCAGCACTCCATACCTCACCTTCACAAAGAGGATAGCCCTCCATGCCTCGCCTTCACAAAGAAGCCAGCCCAGCATGCCTCCTCGCCTTCACAAAGAGACCAGCCCTGCATGCCTCGCCTTCGCAGAGGCCTGCCCTCCATGCCTCGCCTTCACAAAGAGGCTAGCACTCCACGTCTCACCTTTGCACAGAGGCCAGCCCTCCATCCTTCACCAAGAGGCCAGCCCTCCATGCCTCGCCTTCACAAAGAGGCCAGCCCTCCACGCCTCACCATTGCACAGAGGCCAGCCCTCCATGCCTCGCCTTCACAAAGAGGCCAGCTCTCCACGCCTCACCATTGCACAGAGGCCAGCCCTCCATTCCTCGCCTTCACAAAGAGGCCAGACCTTCATACCTCGCCTTCACAAAAAGGCCAGAGGGCTGTCAATGTAAACCTATAGTAGATGGGAAGTGTACGAATATTCAAAAGAAGCACGGTGTACAGTAAAATAATAACTTGCACGATTGAAAAGAAGAGAAAAACCAAGAAAAAATACAAAACCAAAGAAGAGAAAAAAAGGAAGGCTTTCCCCAACCCCCAGCTTGGAGTGGGCCTTTGAAGCGCCCGTCCTGGGCTGGGTAAGGCCGCGCACGCACCCCTGGGGGCAAGTGATGGATGGGTTTACCTGCGCCTGGTACCTGGCTCTGCGTGCCTGGGCTGACAGGTTCCTGGAACCTCCCTCCAGCAGGCAGGATGCTCTCTTCATCCACAGGCATCAACCTTCACATACTTAACCTCAGGACCCCTTGCTACTCCATCACAGCAGCCAGAGCCCGGACAGCAGGAATTCCATCTGTCATCAGAGGGTGGATCAGGAGTGCAGGCCCAGGCGCTCGCATGCACAGCCCCATGCGGCCACTGGAAGCGGCTGTGCTGCTGCTATGTTGTGTTTGCAGCAGCCTTTGGCAGGCGGCTGTGCTGCTGCTGTGTTGTGTTTGCAGCAGCCTCTGGCAGGCGGCTGTGCTGCTGCTGTGTTGTGTCTGCAGTAGCGTCTGGCAGGCGGCTGTGCTGCTCTTGTGTTGTGTTCGCAGCAGCCTCTGGCAGGCGGCTGTGCTGCTCTTGTGCTGCTGCTGTGTATGCAGCAGCCTCTGGCAGGCGGCTGTGCTGCTCTTGTTGTGTTTCCATCAGCCACTGGCAGTCAGCTGTGCTGCTCTTGTTGTGTTTCCATCAGCCACTGGCAGTCAGCTGTGCTGCTCGTGTTGTGTTTGCAGCAGCCTCTGGCAGGTGGCTGTGATTCTCTTGTGCTGTGCTATGTTTGCATGAGCCTCTGGCAGGCGGCTGTGCTGCGCTTGTGCTGCTGCTGTGTTGTGTTTCCATCAGCCTCTGGCAGTCAGCTGTGCTGCTCGTGTTGTGGTTGAAACAGCCTCTGGCAGGCGGCTGTGCTGCTCCTGTGTTTGCAGCAGCCTCTGTCATGCGGCTGTGCTGCTGCTCGTGCTGTGCTGCTGCTAGTGTTGTGTTTGCAGCAGCCTCTGGCAGGCGGCTGTGCTGCTCTTGTGTTGTATTTCCATCAGCCACTGGCAGTCAGCTGTGCTGCTCGTGTTGTGTTTGCAGCAGCTCTGGCAGGTGGCTGTGCTTCTCTTGCGCTGTGCTATGTTTGCATGAGCCTCTGGCAGGCGGCTGTGCTGCTCTTCTGCTGTGTTCGCAGCAGCCGCTGGCAGGCGGCTGTGATGCGCTTGTGCAGCTGCTGTGTTGTGTTTCCATCAGCCTCTGACAGTCAGCTGTGCTGCTCGTGTTGTGTTTGTAACAGCCTCTGGCAGGCGGCTGTGCTGCTGCTGTGTTGTGTTTGCAGCAGCCTCTGGCAGGCGGCTGTGCAGCTCGTGTTGTGTTTGCAACAGCCTCTGGCAGGCGGCTGTGCAGCTCGTGTTGTGTTTGCAGCGGCCTCTGGCAGGCGGCCGTGCTGCTGTGTTGTGTTTGCAGCAGCCTCTGGCAGGCGGCTGTGCAGCTTGTGGTGTTTGCAACAGCCTCTGGCAGTCGGCTGTGCTGCTGCTGTGTTGTGTTTGCAGCAGCATGTGGCAGGTGGCTGTGCTGCTCTTGTGTTTTGTTTGCAGCAGCCTCTTGCAGGCGGCTGTGCTGCTGCTGTGTTATGTTTGCAATAGACTCTGGCAGTCGGTTGTGCTGCTGTATTGTGTTTGCAGCAGCCTCTGGCAGGTGGCTGTGCTGCTGCTGTGTTGTGTTTGCAGCAGCCTCTGGCAGTCGGTTGTGCTGCTGTATTGTGTTTGCAGCAGCCTCTGGCAGGCGGCTGTGCTGCTGCTGTGTTATGTTTGCAATAGACTCTGGCAGTCGGTTGTGCTGCTGTATTGTGTTTGCAGCAGCCTCTGGCAGGAGGCTGTGCTGCTGCTGTGTTGTGTTTGCAGCAGCCTCTGGCAGTCGGTTGTGCTGCTGTATTGTGTTTGCAGCAGCCTCTGGCAGGCGGCTGTGCTGCTGCTGTGTTATGTTTGCAATAGACTCTGGCAGTCGGTTGTGCTGCTGTATTGTGTTTGCAGCAGCCTCTTGCAGGCGGCTGTGCTGCTGCTGTGTTATGTTTGCAATAGACTCTGGCAGTCGGTTGTGCTGCTGTATTGTGTTTGCAGCAGCCTCTGGCAGGTGGCTGTGCTGCTGCTGTGTTGTGTTTGCAGCAGCCTCTGGCAGTCGGTTGTGCTGCTGTATTGTGTTTGCAGCAGCCTCTGGCAGGCGGCTGTGCTGCTGCTGTGTTGTGTTTGCAGCAGCCTCTGGCAGTCGGTTGTGCTGCTGTATTGTGTTTGCAGCAGCCTCTGGCAGGCGGCTGTGCTGCTGCTGAGTTGTGTTTGCAGCAGTCTATGGCAGTCGGCTGTGCGGCTGCTGTGTTGTGTTTGCAGCGGCCTCTGGCAGGCGGCTGTGCTGCTGTGTTGGCGGCCGTGCTGCTGTGTTGGGTTTGCAGCGGCCTCTGGCAGGCGGCCGTGCTGCTGTGTTGGCGGCCGTGCTGCTGTGTTGGGTTTGCAGCGGCCTCTGGCAGGCGTACCTACAAATTCTGCACACCCCAAGGCTTCAGTACAGAAGGGCAGACCTCACGCATCCTGCTTGGATGACCAGAGGCAAAGGAGAAACTGACTCTGCTTTTATGCAGCTTTTCCCAAAAGATAACATCTTTTAATCCTACCTTGCATATGAACACGTATGTAATCGAGGTGGGCGAGACACTGAAGGCTCAGCTCGAGGTGCTCTCGGTACCTAGAGCCCAAAACGAGCGGCTTCAGGGGAGGCGATGTGGCTAGAGATGTCGACCGTGAGACATGGGACCCAGGTTCAAATCCCAGTCTTGGCTCAACATCCTGTGAATCCTGGAAAAGTCCTAGTGCCCAAAACTAAGGTGTACCGTAGTCTGTATCGATTGTGAAGTGCGCTTATGTCCTTGGGCAAGGTTTGCACTGTGTAAAACTTCCAAAAATAAAATGTGGATTCTGCCCGTCACCCAAGCTCTAAATCTCCCCCTCCAAGAATTAAAGAGTAAGCAGGAAGCTTTGCTGTTACCAAGAGATATTCATCTAGTGCCTGAACTGTGTGAATCACACAGTTTGGTCTAGCATGGTGCTGGGATTGGCTCGGATTCATGGTCTAGCATGGTGCTGGGATTGGCTCAGATTCTTGAGAATCCGAGCCAATCCCAGCACCATGCTAGACCAAATTGTGTGATCTTAACCAAATACTTTATTTTCGAGTCTCCTTTTTGTTCATTATCACATGAGGGGATTTTAAGTAGCGAGGCCCGGGTATGTGCTGCGTTTGATTTTATCGCCTATAATGCTGCTCCGTGTATTATCCCAATCTAGGCCACCTATCGATACACATGACAACTGTCTTGTCACTTAGTGGACTGACGACATTATCATTCTCAGTACATGTTTAAAGACACTCCCTTTTAATACACGCTACTCAATGCAGTGATATAATCTGATATGTCCTCTGCATGCCTCCTCTGTCTGAGGACAACCTACTCTGACACATGCACCGTTGACTTTTCTTTATTTCAGCAAACTTCCCAAAACTCATTTACAAGATCACAATCTCTCCTCCCTCTGCTGAAAGTTATACCTATGCACCCTAACGATATCTAATCTCCACTAACGCCTGTATTAATCCCACCAACCATGTGTTTGAGTCCACCCCTCCGACTGACTGCGACCAACCGCTAATACTCTAGTCCACCATGAAAAACTGAAATGACTGCATGGAATGGTTTGCTTTTAGTGCTCAAGACTAATCCCAATAAATAACAAACAGTAACCAATAACACTGAAGTAACCATCAACCTTGGGTCCCGGAGCAGAGTGCTGCCCGGCGTAAAGCGCTTCGATGCCTCGCCAGGGGTAGTAAGCGCTATATAAATGCCATTACAATATGTGGAGGTGAAACGCTTCTGCGTGTTAAAGAAACACAAGTTTTTGAAAGTTGAAGCCACCTTATATTCCAACATGCCGTTTGTGGCACGGTTTACACGCCCCATGTTGTCAAGGCTCGGCTCGTGCACGGCTCGGAGAGGCAGGGACGACCCTTGGCTCGACAGTCTTTGCTAATTTCTTGGCTCGCCCACCTCTAATATTTAAGGAAGCTACCTTCCTTACATCACACAATTTGGTGTAGCATGCTGTTGGGATTGGCTCAGATTCTTGCAACTCTGAGCCAATCCCTATTTGCCCAGGTACCGAGTGAGTAAAGATATTCATTATGCATCAATGTTACTAAGGCTTCCCCTCCAGAATAGTCACCCCTGACACTATTTGGGTTATTACACAGGCCCAGGCCTCGGTTTCTTTCAAAAACACAATCAGAAACTTAGGGAAGTCTAGCAGACCATAGAATCTTCTACTGAACATCCCACCAAACCTACGAGTGTGCGGTTCACCACCTCGCTCCGCTGCACTGCGCTGGGAAGGCCATACTATAAACAGGAGGCTCTTGCGTTTGTGCCCTTTTAATCTCAAAAACCTCATGCGTGAGGACTACAGCAACGTTCCATAATAATAGTTCCCACAATGTCTGGTTATTACATACTAACGCACATTTATTTTTCTTTAAAAATAATTTCAAGAGTTACTACCCTCCAATATTATAATTAGAACCTCTGCATCATGAAAAACACCAGTTTTTTTACTGACACTTTCAAAATGTGAGGAAAAAAAGAAATAATGGTAAAAAAATATAGACAGGCAAGCAAATAAACCCCATTTATTACTGGCATCCACTTACGCTGCGTTTCCATACATGAGCTCTCTTTATCATCAACCCTGCTGTGTTTCTGGCTTCTTTTAAACATACTTTTCAAACCCTGCAGTCATCGTCGACCCAACAAACCAGTGCCGCGAGCCCTTCATGCATATGGTTTTTGGACAGACAGAGTCGGATTAGGACCAAAACTGGGCCCAACACCCACAAAACGGCCACGTTCAAGGATAAAGACACTTCACGACCCATCGCTTGGTTAGAACTGGGGGCGAATTTGTGGAAAAATACATAGAAAACTGGTTCTTTCTCCAGCCCGCCTCCCTACCTCTCCTCTCCGCTTTCATTCCTACGCTCGCCTCTACCGCTCAGCCTCATTCTTCTCCCTTCTGTTTGTCTCTTCTCCTCTGTTCTTCACACCTTCTTTCCATCTTCTGAACTCTCCGTTTTCTCCAGTCACCTTACCTCCATCCTTTTCCTGCCATCTAGTCTTTGCCCACATCGTCCTCTCTACTCGGATTCTCCTTTAACCCCTTTCATTTTTCCTACTCTTTCCTCTTCTCCCCTCTTCTCAACTAGCCTCTTCCCCCTTTGCTCCTCTTAGCTCCCTTCTCCTCCACTAATTCCTTCTCAAATCATTTCCTGTCAGCTAGTTTCCATGTTTTCACCACTCACCTCTCCCTTTCCTCACATCCAGCATTTGTTCCTCTTTCACTCCCCTTTTCTCTTCTCCCTTCTTTTCCTCCATTCTTGCCCTTCACCTTCTCCTCCACTCAGCATTTCTATGAAACAGGCTTTTTGCAGGTTCTCCCCCACTTTACGCCCCCATTTTAACAGCTAGCTACTGGTGTAATAACTCCAAAGTGGCCGAAGCCCTGCTAAACAGGACTCTGTACATGTGCTGCAATCCTTAAAATTGTGTATGTTTAATTGGCTTATACTCAATTGGCATAACCTGATTCGTAAGTTCCTAGTATATGGCACCAGGGGTACACATGACCAGTGAGTTAGAGTATTCAACCAGGGACTGCAGCACTTTTTGCACCACCCTGAGTGGGAAAAGGTAAAATGTGGCTCCTAGTCTGACACTACAGACTGGAAGGGCAGTTTTAAACTGCTAACTCGACTTTCCCGTTTAAGGCAATGGCAAAGCCCAAGCCTTCCCTTTTAATATATGCAGGTCACCCCCTAAAGTAGGCCTAACAAGCCCAAAGGCAGGATGCTGTATATTATAAAGGGGAACATGTACTTTTACATGTTCCAGCAGCAAAAACCCTAAATTGTCGTTTTTACTGTGGAAAGGATGGTAGCCTCATTGGCAAGTACAGTTACAGGCTGACATCTCAGCACTGCTAACTTCTGAATGAGACTACTAAAGTTGGTACTGTGAGATAGCAAAAGAATCAGAGCACTAAATCCGATTTAATAGTTAAATCAAATTTAATGTCACTGGTGGGCAAAGTGCAACTTTAGTAGTTGCCACTTTAGTAGCCCAAAGTTTCCAGTGCCCGTTTATTGTTGTACTCTGGGTCTGTCCTGCAGACAGCTTTCTGCCCTCCTGGGAAGACGTGCTAACAACTCCCATGACAGGAGACAATAGGGGCCTGCAAGGGAGAGAGGTGTTAAATCCCTCCTGCAGGAAGCCACACAGGTGTTAGCCCAAATGCCGAGCTTCAAAGGAGAAGCCACCTTTGAAGGACAAATGGCCAACACTTGAAAGAGGGTCTGCTCTATTGTTTAGGCAGACAATCAGGCACTAGAGAAGGGGAAGCCAGCTGTCAAACTGGTTTTCCAGGGGCGTGTAACCCCCTTGGTAGCCACACTTCTGGGTCGGGCTGAGGAGTTCTGGATGCCATGAGAGGGGTTCTGTCATCCTGGGAGTGGGTAGAATGGTGCATCCAGGGACAGCCAGGTGCCACACTTCCCAGGAAGTCGTCAACAGGAGGGTGGAAACCTGGCAGCCAATTGGCTACCAACCGCATCCTACCCTGAGGGTATTTTCTGAGCATAAATAGGGCAACCCTGGCACCCAGAACTCAGATCTCAACTGGACTGGAAGAAGGACTGAAGGACTGACCTGCTGCACTGTGAAACTGGAAAAGAAAGGACTGCACTTGCTGAACCTGGTGGCTTGCAAAGAAGAGCGACTGTGCCTGCTGTGTTCTGCCCAAGGAGAAGTGGTCTCCAGAGTCCAGCCAAAGCAAGAAGACTCAAAGGGTCAGTTGGCTGACCTCCTGTTTACAGCAGGGGGCCACAACAGCTGGGAAGCCCGCTGGGCCAGGTTGGTAGCCCAGAAGCTTCAGAACACCGTCAACCGCTGCTGTGCAGCACTAGGGACCAGGACCCGAAGCTCAAAGTTACAGCAGAGTACGCTGAGCCCGAGAGAGTCATTGGAGCACAGCTTGGTTGCCCAGAAGGTGAGTAATCGCTCCGGGAAGCATTTGGCAGTGACCGCAGCACTGGGCGATTGGCAGCCCAGTGACGACTGGACTTCTACCAGCCCCGACAGGACTTCGAACCTGTGGCTAGGTCTGCCTCACCCCCTTTGTGGACCAAGCAGTAGCCACAGGAAGACCCTCGTCAACGGCATCCCATTCACAGCATCCTTGAGCATCTTTAGCATACTTCTACCCTTGCATCAGGACCACTTCCCTAAGAAACCACTGCAATGGATGAACAAGCCTGGAACTGACAGGAGACTTCTTAATCTGCTGAGGCAACTGTTTCTGACGACCTTGGTGGTCCCTCTGACCTGCTCCCTACTGGATCTGGTTGCCTAAAGTGACTCAAAGTGACCACATTACAACTAGCTCAACTTTTTGGTGAAAATGTTTCCAAGTGACAAAATCGCTGAATTTGCCAGTGCTTGTTGGCGGGCGAGTTTAATGCTTTGATATACTATACCTTGTAAATTCGATATCTCCGGAACCCTCCGGTGGATCTTTTTCATGTGGTGTCTAAAATTACACAAAAATACAGTCTATCTTCATAAATTGGAGTCAGATTCCTCGAGTGTCTTGTCGATTTCTTCTTCAATTGTTATCGTGGTATTTGAATACTTTACACTTATTCCTTTTGTGTAAGCCTCTCTCCTCAGAGCCACAGCAACTGAGGGTTAAGCTGTACATTTGACAAAAAAAAACTACTGGTCCTAAAGAACAAGTTACTTACACTTCGGTAACACCTTTTCTGGTAGAGACTATCTAAGCGCAGATTTCTTAGCACAGAATTATTCTCAGGCGCCAGACTGGATCTGGATTTTTTTTTTACAGGAGCAGTACCCCTGCTCACTGCTAGGTGGCACTGTTTGGCTCCGCTTCGTGGCGTCCTTGCCGGAAGCGACGTACATGGTGCATAGATAGGTGCCACACCAGCGCGCTGACATCAGTTTCTTTTCACGACTTTCCGCCAGGAGTGTGGAGCCACGAAGAACACTGACCACTGGTGTGTGGAACTAGGGCCCTGAAAGGGGACAGCCCTATACCTGAAAACCTGTTTGGAGAGTGGGGAGGATGGGTGGGTGGGTAAGGAATCTGCAACTAGATAGAGTCTCTACCACATAAGGCGTCATCGAAGGTAAGTAACTGGTTCATATGATAGAGACTTCGAGCTGCAGATTCCTTACCTTAGAATAGATACCCAAGCAATACCTCATCATAGGTGGGTCTGCGGAACAAATTCCCACAAGAAAGTCCAGCAGGACTAAAGGGCAAAGTGCCAATCCCTACGCAGCAGTGATTGGTAAATGTATGCAGAGATGCCCACACCACTGCCTAGCAGATGTCCACGACTGGAGTCTGCGTGCTAACACAGTGGTCGCAGTCTTGGCTCTGGTGGAATGAGCCCACAAGCCCTCAAGGGGTTACGTCCTGGCCAGTGCGTAGCAGATTTTGATACAGAGCACAATCCATTGGAAAATGGTCTGTTACTGTACCACCTTCCCTTTCTGGGCTCCGACATACCCCACAAAGAGTTGATTGTCAACCTGAAACTCTTTTATGCAGTCATGGTAGAACAACAAAGATCTTTTTGGGTCCAGCCGGTGGAGTTGCTCATCTTCCTTAGAGGGATGAGGTGGAGCATAAAAGATAGGCAGGGAGATGGACTGGCCTACATGAAAGGGAGCGATCACCTTCAGTAGAAGGGAAGCTCTAGTGAGAAGGGCCAGCTAGTCTGGGAAGATGTTGAGGTACGCAGGCTCAGATTACAAAACCTGGAGCTCCATGACCCTCCGGGCAGATGTTATTGTCACTAGAGAGGCCGACTTGACAGTAAGAAGCCTGAGAGGGCAGTTATGAAGCGGTATGAAGCAAGAACGCATCAGGAAAGACTATACTAAGTTAAGGTTGCACTGAGGCATGATGAAGGGAGAAGGTGGGAACAAGTGTTTGAGACCTTTCAGAAACCTATGTACAATAGGGGACTTCCTCCTTTTACCACTTCCTCCAAACCGTAGGTATGTGGCGTCCCCCAGGGCTCAGCCCGACTCTTTTCAATATCTAATTGGAGCCTCTTGCCAAAGTGGTGGAAACTTGGGGGGTGCGGTGGTCTCTTATGCGGATGACACCCAGCTCTTTCTTGCTTTCCAGGAGCATACATCTTCATCACTTTGCTCTTTTAAGCGGCGTCTGAAAGAGGTGGTTGCCTGGATGGAGGAAAGCGATCTGAAACTCAACTCAGATAAAACGGAGGTTCTTTTCTTTGGCACTAAGCTTGCCCCGGATGCTAGTTTGTAGTGGCCTCTCCCGAACCCTACTTCATTGGCCAGAACATGGTGGAAACATTTCATTTGCAGCTTTCTTTTGAACCCCAAGTCAGATCTCTCTCTTCTTCTTGTTTTGTCATCATGAGATCCCTTAGAAGAATGCTCCACCTCATTCCGATGGATCACAAAACAACGGTTGTCCAAGCCTTGGTCACAGTTAAACTGGACTATACCAACTGTCTTTATTTAAGCCTTCCGACCTTCCTTCTGCAACAGCTTTAATTCATCCAGAATTCGGCTGCTTGCCTCATTCGGAAAATTCCCTCTCACTTTTCCATCTCTTCTCATTTACGGCATTTTCACTGGCTTCCCTTGACCAAGAGAATTCAATTTAAAGCTCTTACTTTTAGTCTTTACAGCCTACAATCACAAGGGCCCTCTGTACATTAGGAGGAGACTGAGGCCTTATTTACAGTCAAGAGCCCTGAGATCCAAAGGCTTTAAACTTCTCCATATTCCTTGCATTTGTAAAGCTAGACAAGGAGGTTGTTCCTTCACCTACTTGGCTGCAAAATTGTGGTACTCCCTGCCACTCAGTCTCCTCTGCATCCCCTCGGAATCAGCTTTCAGAAGCAATCTCAAAACATACTAGTTTGATATGGATTTAATGGGCAAGTAATTTGTTCACTTCCTCTCATTTCTTTCGGACTGGTCGCTAACGCCGGGACACCTCTTCGGAGGTAGCTGCGCGCTTTACAAATGTCCTGAATTGAATTGAAAAAGGATGGCTGACCTGGCAACTGCAGAAATGCTGAGATGGCAGAAACATAGCTTTTTAAGGCGTCCAAAGCAAAGCCCTGCTGGGCAAGAGAAAGAACAAACAGAAGGACCTGAGAAAGCAGAGAAGAAAGGGGATCAATCTGATTTTCTGCACACCATGCCACAAACTTGTCTCAACGGCAGGTGTATACGTCTTGGTGGAGGGACGCCTAGCTGCCAAGAAGACATAGACTTCGGGCAGAAGGTCAAAAGCTGACAACTGTCGCCGCTCAACCTCCACGGCATGAATGTGGGGCGTTGACAGGTTCGAGTGGAGTACCCTCCACTGCTGCTGCGACTGGAGATCCTCACAAAGGGGCAGCCTGATCAGAGGACCGATGGCCATGCTCAACAGCACAGGACACCAGACTCTCTGAGCCCAGTCTGGAGGCACAAGGATGACTTGTGCCCAGTCGTTCTCGATCTTCTTGAGAACTCTGGGCAGGAGTGGTATGGGCTGAAAGGCATACGGGAGGCCTGAGCTCTACTTGGATGAACAGCGTCTGAGCGAGAGCCGCTTCGGAAACTCCAGTGCATAGAACTGCTAACATTGCACATTCCTGATGGTGACAGATCTAACCAAGGTTCTCCCCACTGCTGAAAGAGACCTTGCACCACCTCTGGATGGAGATGCCATTCGTGATCCACTAGGCATCTGCGGCTAAGTCCGTCCGCTGTGACATTCAGAGATCCCACCAAGTGTTGAACCACAAGGGAAATGCCCCGACGTTCCAGCCATGTGCAGAGACAAAGGGTCCATGAGCCCACCCCGCCCGGTTTGTTGCCGTACCGCATGGCGGTAGTGTTGTCCGTGAACACCTGCACTAACCTTTCCTTGATGGAGGGTAGAAAGGCTTTCAATGCCAGCCGGATTGTTCAGAGCTCCAATAGGTTGATGTGGAGCCCCGGATTCCCTGGGAGACCAGAGTACTCTGATCTCCACCTCGCCCAGTTGGCCGCCTCATCTCAGGAGTGACGCATCCGTCACTACAGTCAGCTCTGATTGGGGAAGGGAGAGAGGTCTGCCTCTGACCCAATCGCGACTCGTTAATCACCACTGCAGATCTTCTGCAGTACCCTCTGCCATCTGGACCATGTTAGAGAGATTCCCCTGATGCTGCGCCTACTGGAAAAGAGATCCCACTACAGAGCCCGTATATGCCAGCGGGCATGTGTCACAAGCAGGTTGCAGGAGGGCATGCGGCCCAGCAGCCTCAGTCAGTCTAATCGAAATCTAGGAAAGAGGCTAAAACATCGGTATCATAGTCTGAATATCCTGGCCTCACTGTTCGGGAGGATAAGCCCGAAACTGCACTGTGTCCAGAACAGCTCAGATGAAAAACAGCATCTGAGAAGGGGTCAGGTGTTGACATCGGCACATTTATAGTGAACCCCAGTGAGTGCAGGGAGTCCGCCGTAGTCTCAAGGTCAGAGACGGCTCCCTGGGGCAAGCCACCTTCAACAGCCAGTTGTCGAGATAGGGGAAGACTGGAACTCCTGATCCCCGCAGATGAGCTGCAACCACTGCCATCACCTTGGTGAACACCTGAAGGACGCAGGTAAGGCCAAAAGGGAGCATAGTGAACTGTAAGTGCTCGTGGCCTACCGTGTACCGCAGGTAAATTCTCTTTGGACAGACAGGACGGGGATGAGGAATTATGTGTCCTTCAAGTCCAATGCTACCATCCAGTCTCCCGGGTCCTGGCCAGACAGGACTTGAGCGTGAGCATGAATTTCTCCTTTTTCAGGAAACAATTGAGAGGACGCAGATCTAGAATAGGATGGATGCCTTCGTTCTTCTTAGGCACCAGAAAGTAGTTGGAATAGCAACTACAACTTACTTCTGCTGCTGCTACCCGCTCTATGGCTCCCTTGACCAAGAGAGCCACCAATTCCTGACGGTGTAGAGAGATATGGTCCTCTATCCGCCTGTCGCAAGGGGTGGCATGGGTGGAAGTGTAGTCACAAAGGGGAGGGAGTAGCCCGTTTGGACTATCTGGAGAACCCATTGGGCGGATGTTATCAACCTCCAGTGGTGCAGGTAATGGCGTACTCTGCCCCCACTGGGTACCCATTGTAGTCGAAGGGCCAACTGAAGAGATTTGGGGGCTGCGACTGCCGGGTGCCGACTCGTAGCTTCCTGACACCGAGGTCAGTGGGTGACGCATCCACGGCCACACAGGGGCTAGGAAGTTTGCGTGCCGTGGTGGCTGGGCGGGTACAGATGCGGCTAGAAGCCCCTTCCATTGCAACTAAAGGAGCAAAAGGAGGACTGGGGTTGATGACGAGGGGCCATGGAAAGGCCAAAGGACCTGGTCGTAGCTCTGCTGTCCTTGAAGCTCCAGCGCCGAGTCTGCCTCGTCTCTGAAGAGACGGGAGCCTTCAAACGGCATGTCCATGACCGAAGCCTGGACATCCCCCGAAAAGCCTGTGGTTCGCAAGGCACCAAAGGGACACTGACGATGAAACCGCTCTGCCTAGTGAGTCAGTCGTGTCCAGCCCACAGCAAGTGGGCTGCGTCTCTCCCGTCAGCAATAGCTTGGGAGAGTATAGTTCCGGCCTCCGGCAATGGCAGCAGGCAATTGTCTTGTTCACAGGAGCCCCTGTGCAGGGGTCGGACCAGGCCCAGAGCAGGACGTCCGTGAGGGCTCCATTAAATGGGAGGGGCGGTTCGTAAGCAGTGACTCCCGGCTGAAGCACCTCCATCAAGATGTTAGTCTTGACAGTTATGGAGGGCAGCTGAAGGTCCAGGACCTTAGCCACCCTCTTCACCACCAGTGCAAATTAGGCTCTCTCGTCCGTAGCCATGGTAGGAGGAGAGACCAAGCCAGTATCTGAGGAGGTGTCCAGTTCATCGGCATCTGCCAAATCCTCACACTGGGTCTCCCCTTCCGGCTTCGTGTCAGATTTGAGGAAAAGAATGTGGGCGCCGCCGGGGACGTCTGCAGTGGAGCAGGCGCTGGTGAAGGTTGACCGGCGTCAGTCGCAATCCGTCCATGGATCCAAGGGGCCAGACTGTTGCCGGGGGCGAACCCGCAAGCAGAAAACCAGGTGGGGCCCCTCTAGAACCCATGGGGGACGTTGCGCACCAGCAGGGATGGGCCACCAAAATATGAGGTGCCTGGCCTCATACAACGCACGGAGTTGGGCGGGGGTCATTCTGGCTGAAGAAAACTCAAGGTGGCGCGGAGACGGCCCAGGCGCAGGCTCAACCACAGAGCAAGGCCTCGAATGCCGACGTTCCCCCATCTTGTCAGATGACTTAGGGGCAAAATCAAAGATCTCTTCAACTTCTTGTTTTTCTTTTTCTTGTGGGACTTACCAGAGTGGGACGACTTTGACGAAGATAGATGATTTTGCGACCGATCCCGGGTCCCCTCGACTGGGATCGAGACCGTCACGGCATCACATGTCGCACAGCAAGGAGTTTGAGGGATCCCTCTATGACGGCCTTTTGGTGAGTGATGCGGCAATCGACGCAGACATTAGCATGGTGGTTGTACTCGAGACACCAGAGGCAGACGAGGTGTCGGTCTGTCACTGACATCTGCCAGTGAAAGATGCTACAGGGCTCAGAAACCAGCGTTCTTTGTAGACATCCCTGCTACACCATGAGACAATATCTCAAAAAATCTTTGACAAAAGATCTAAAAAGGTCAGTCAAAAAGTGACTGGGGGTAGCTCTTCTCTGGATCAACGCTGACTGACGCAGAAAGAAAAGAATTGCATTTGCGCTATATAGGCACCACGCACTTCACTCCCGGCGCGGACGAAGCTACATGGAGCCGAACCACTCCACCAACTGACACGCAAGGGTACACCTCAAGAAAAAAATTCTGGACCCAGTCTGATGTCTGTGGATAATTCTAAAGTAAGAAATCTGCAGATAGAACTCTCTATCAGATGGGATTGGTAATTGTATTATATGGTGAGGTTGCACAACTACACCAAATAATACACCCCATTTCCTTACAGCATCTCTCTCCTTTGCAGACACCATTTTCTTCTCAAGCCTTCACCATGCATCTATTCATCTCAGCCCTTATTTCTCAGGTTTCTCTGTTCAGCTGTTACCACATCTTCCCTGACCCTTTGCTCTTCCACTGGCTTGTACTCTGTTCTGCTCATAAACCCTGACCCTGCCTTCCTGCTCTTTTCTTACTACCAACCTAGGGTGGCCAACTTTACATATTACTTCACAGGATACTTTGAGAGGGTGACTTATGAGGAGAGATTTGGGGTGGGGGTTGGGATATCATGCAATACCACCGTCCTCCAAACCAGACCCTTGGAGTCTTTAAACGCTAAAGCTCTGACCAGACATTGAATTCATAGAGTACGATCATTTGTGTCACAATCATTTGAGTCCCATTCCCTCTACCATCTACTGAAGAACGACTTTTGTGCTCACTATCCTCGGAGAGTCAATGGCATAAAGAGTTACTTGATTATCTAATCGGATCAAACTTCATCTTGGGCACTGCGACAGCAGTGGTAAATTACAGTATTCACCAGGTTCACTTTCCAGAGATAATTGGTTACCCAGGACCAAAGAAAAGGCCCGCAATCTCCGTCCAACTTTAAGCCCTTATCTTTCAACACCAGAGCTTTTAGAGGAAGACCCAATCCAATTCTACTCATGATATTAAAAGAAACTCTCTGTAGGGACCACCAACAAGCTGGGCAATTCATTGTGGTGGAGAGAGAGAATGTTGCAGAAAGACTACACCGCCACATTCGCCACTAATTATAATCACCGGCCAACAATCCAGAGCCAGATAAGCCAATCAGTGAAAACATAACGTGATACAACTGCCACCGTTTCACTTTGTGTAGAAGTCTTCAGTAGCTCGAGGAAAGGTTTCAAGTTTCGCACACTAGTAGCTCAAAGGCAGCAAATATTTGCACATATGAGGGGCAAAACATAAATCCTGTCTCTCGTATTCAGGGCAAGTGGCACGGCTAGGGAAGGTCCACTTCTCCAGTTATAAGTGAAATAGTTCAATGGCATGCCTTGGTCAGACTACCATGGTGTAGTTTTTAAAATAAAACTGATTTTCATTCGAACACAGCTTTTATGCTTAACTTCTGTGACCCTATGAAATGTGATTACATAGGGAAAGTCCCAGTGGTGAGGGAGAGCGATTTTCCCCAACATATCCCTTATGTACCGGTAGTACCCAAGAAGAAATTGTTAGTGTGGTTCATTACGTCTTCAAGGATCAGGGACATCTTTAAGATTCGGGAGCCCCAGGCTCTTACCCAATATCAGAGTGATCATAGTTTAGCCAAGGAAGTGATGTCGGAAATCCCAGATCCAGGTACAGAGGGAGTGTAGGTGCACTGGGAAGAAGTCTCAACAGTCTTTTTAAGAACGCTCTTTCACAGATTAACAACTGTGCTAAATTGGAGTGGACCCGAGTCCTGCGTTATACTGAAAGGCTCCATTTTACAAGACTCCTCTGACCGCTAATGGCACTACAGTTCATGGCACTTCCTCCAGGTGCTGAAGTACAACCCTGGAAAATTTTCGAAGTCGCGGTGCACTGAAACATGGATTTATGATTGACAAATGGCATTTATTGCCATTGGATATAATATGCCGAAAGGTTCGAGAATACTTCAGGTCGACAGCCCTCTTGAGGTCTAGCCGTTTAGTGTGTTCCCATTCTATGTCCTAGTCTCCACAAGCCCTTATAGCTTGATCTACTCTCTAGTAAAGTGGCTCTATCGCTACTTTTTTGGGACTAGAAGTACTGATACCTTCGCTAGTATACACTCGTCGTCAAACCAAGGATGACAAATGGTCAAGCAGTTGATCGGTAGACAGTAGGTTAAGAGAGTAAATAAACTATATGGATTTATGAAGATTCAGAATTTGACAAGTAATGTACAGAGTCCAGGACATTGGCTGCAAAGTAATTCATTGGTTTGTCAGGGGGTTGAAGCTGCACTTGGTCCAAATTTAATCTTTTCCTGGTTTTAGACAAGTGGATTTGGATACTATCATTACTGTCTTCAGAGTTCCTAGGGGAGGGCAGGACTACTTGATGCTGTAACTGGAGGGCTAAAGGACTGTGGTTGCTTCCTGACCGACCCTCAATAGACATGTCCAGGATGAAGCTCCAGCTGGAAAGATCAATGAATATGTGATCAATTATACTCTGATGTAAAACATGCTGAAAGGTCTAATGTCTAGGGAAGTCTGATTTAGTTTGTCCATTACAGGCCCGCACACCATATGCTAGAGTTAGCTGAGCCAGATGACGACTCATAAGTCTTCAGTGTTTAATGCCCTCCTCCTATAGCGCTTGGACACCACAGACCTGGTTTTCTTCTTTCGAGACCAGTCTATAGTTGCACGTTGGTTCAAAAGGTGTGTTGAAATTGTCTTCTATAAATACTGAAAACGTTCCTTTTTTAATGGGAGCAAACATTCACGAGCTAAGGCAAGGGTAAAAATGAAACAATGTTACAGATTCTGTCCTATAATTAGATCGCCTGCTATAAATATGGAAAAGCATTGAATGCTGTCCCGATCTAAAAGCTAATGGCAACTGTTGGATGATCGGATGATCTGATGATCGATAGCAATTTCCCTGGTGGTTCAATTCAAACTAGTGAGTCCACAAATTGTCACTCCGCCAAATGGTCAGTCTCTTGCGACGAACGGCAGGGATGTTAAATGCAGGGTACTCAGTGCTGTGTTAGAGACTAGTAGCAGATGCTTCTTGGAAAATACAGATGGAAAAATCTGAAACAAAGTCACACCAATAGGGCAATCTACGTTTCTGTAAAAGAACAGCAATATTCCAACTAAAGATCTCTAATGAACTATGACTGGAGTTGGGTTCTGGTCCTGCCAATAATGGTTTGAGATCAGTGGCGAATGTTAGCGAGTGTTGGCTGGCTATGTGAGAAGAACTGTATTTGAGGACATTTTGGCTGTTTACAACTGTAGCATAAGTTATAGCAGTTGTGTTTCCCATGCACTTGTTAGGAATGACGTGAGGAGCCTCGAAGCAGGGGGAGAACCACCCAGACGCTATTTCTATAGGCATCATATTCTATAATACTTCTGGAGTTCTCGTACAAGACAACGTATTTGCATCATTTTTTTTTTTTTTAATCTGTTTTTATTGCTTTAAACACTTATAACAAATACAATCAATTGCATCACAACTCTGTCCATTCAGCCATTAATTTTCACAGGTAGCCCATAGTTACAAGGTACCTTTGTTGACCAGCAGCTGTACTCCACTGAGATAAATGATTGTCATAATAATGTATAGTGCCAGAGGCCACTTCTGCAATTGTAATCGTCTGGTGGTACAGTGGCTCTTCTGCATGTCATGGCAATACAGCTCATCAAACATCAAAACCATCTAGCAATCAATTCCCTCTCTAAATCCTCCCTCTTATCCCACCCCCCCCCCTCCCTCCTCGGCACAACCTCTATACACAATCAATAGTGGCAACAGAACTCAACGGTGTGGTGGACAAAGGAATACAGGGCAGAAAACAGGGCGACTGCTTCTCATCGCCAAGGGCAGTGCACATGTAAGAAACTCAGTACAGTGAAGTTACCAACAAGATAGCCTCCCTTTCCTGGATACTATGAAGTTGCTGCCTCCGTCTCCCCATCGGATTAATCATTCGGGGCTCTCAAAAGCTGCACCAATGCTTCCCAGGCCCTCGCCAGCTCCAGCGCTTTCTCACTCTTCGCCATTTGCAACCTTGTGACTCCCTCGCAGTCCGCCCATTTAACTAATTCTGCGCGCCATCTCCTATAGCTGGGGCCTCTTTCTGCCTTCCAGTGAGTTGTTCTCTCTCTCTCTCTTCGCCAACAAAAGCCCCAGGTCTATGAATTTACTCGTTATTTTGTTCCTAGCGGTGTGAGGAAACCAATGCAGCAAACATAAGCCCACAGTGGGTTCTATGTCCCTGTCCGTGACAGCCTGCAAGAGCTCAACCACCCCAAGTTGGGGACATGTCCACATCATATGACCAAAATCTACCCCCATCGTACGGCAGCGCGGGCACATTGCCGAATCTGTATGAAAGTACTGATTAATTTTGGCCGGAGTAAGATAGGCTCTGTGAAGAATGTAGAAATGGACCAACTGGAAGCAAGCATTTCTTGTGCTCTTCCACGCACGCTCAACAAGTTCTGCCCATGTTTTCTCAGGGATTTCCTCCCCTACATCTTCTTCCCATCGTAGCCGAAGTGTCGCTAAAGGGGTCAGCCTCTCATTCGTCATTCTACGGTATAGACAGGTTACCGCCTTAACGGTGCCAGCCGCTAGGACCACATACTGGCATGTCAGCGAGGTCGCAGGTTCACTAAGCCCCATTTTCCAATGTGCCTGGATGGCTGCAATAAGCGCCAAGTGGAGCAAATAATCACCACGAGGTAGGTCATATCTATCCTGTAGCGACTCATAGGGGAGCACAGCCCCATCCTCATAAAGATCTCCCATGGTGATCAGCCCATTCTCTTCCCAGCCTTGTAAGGCCATCCAATTACCCCCATGCGGTAAGGACGTGCACACCGCCAAAGGAATCTCCGGAGCATAAGGCCGTACAACCTGTGCACGCCGGTGGGCCCTATTCCAGCAAAGTTTAAACGTCCCCATCTCACGAGTGAGAGAAGAGGTCGGCAACGGCAACTGCAATAGCAATCTGGAGAGCAGGTGCCTCTCCACGCTAATCCCCGTCTCAGCGTCCGTGCTCCTGATCTCCCGCGTCACTGCCTGAGTGAGCCCCTGTAGTTGTGCCGCCAAGTAGTATGTTTCAAAGTCGGGGACCGCTAGGCCACCCTCCGAACGTGGCCGCATCAGTGTGTTAATAGCCACTCGCCGTCGGCCCTCAGCCCAAAGGAACCCAATCGTCATCGACCGCAACTGTCGGAAAACCGAGGCCGGTATCCATAAGGGTAAGGTTCAAAAATAATACAGGAGTCTCGGGCGCGCTATCATTTTAAGAAGAGCTACTCGTCCAGCCAGTGACAATGGAAGCGTGCGCCAAAATGCTATGCAACCCCTGAGTGCTCCAATAGCCCTGCCCACATTGCCCTCTAACAAATCAGTGTGGGTATGATATATGCGAGTACCAAGATACGTCATACACTGACGTTCCCAGCGTACCCCCTGAGTAGTCTCAGGCCCATCAGTCCGTGGTTCTGTGGGAAACAGACAGGTCTTCTCCCAATTCACTTTAAGCCCGGCAATCCTGCCTAGATCTGCCAGTAATGCTTTCGCACCACTAAGGGCTCCCTCGGTGTCCGTCAGGAACAAAAGGAGATCATCAGCATGTAAAGCTATATGGTGAACCCGCGTAGAGACACGCAGCCCCGAATAATGCTGGCCCGTGTGAGCCCGCGCCGCCAGCGGCTCCATGGCCAGAGCAAACAATAGTGGAGAGAGGTGGCACCCCTGCCTCGTTCCTCGCCCTACGGCGCAGGCATCCGATACCATCCTCCCTGTCTTCACACGGGCCGTGGATTGGCAATCTAGGAGAGATGTCCAGTTAATAAAGCCCTCTCCCAGCCCAAAGTGATGCATGACTTGAAACAAATATGACCATTCAAGACGGTCGAAGGCCTTCTCAATATCTATGGCCAAGACAGCAGCAGATGCACCATCATACGTGTCCGCATCCAAGATCCTAAAAAGACGCCGAATATTCTGAGCTGTGTTCCGGGTTGGTATGAAACCCGCCTGGTCTTCATGTATTAGGTGGGTCATATATAGGAGCAATCGGGACGCCAGAATCCGACTTAGGATTTTGTAATCCGTGGTCAACATTGACAATGGTCGATAGGCGGTCACGTCATGGGGAGACGTCCCCGGTTTCAGCAAGGGGATAATAAGAGCCTTGCGAATTGTGGCAGGTAGCAACCGGTAATTCCTCGCTGCATTATACAGCAGCACCAACCTTGGGAGCTAAGAGATCAACATACTCACTATAAAATTCCACCCGGAGTCCATCCACTCCCGGGGTCTTTTTCCTGGGCATGTGCTTAATTGCGCTGCGGACTTCACTCAGCGTGATGTCCTCGCCCAGTAGCTTTGCTCTCTCCCCATCCAGCGTTGGGAGGGTCGCCTCTGCCAGAAAGCCTCGAACCGCCTCCCCATCAGGGATCACCTTACTCCGGTACAATTCTGCATAATAAGCCAGGAACTGATCATTTATCCCCTTTTGCGTATAACAGGCCTCCCCACCCGGGGTGCGCAATTCAAGTATAACCGTCCCTCTCCTCGCCGGGTTGGCCAGCCATGCCAATAATGACCCGGATTTATCACGCTCTGCATGCGCACGCGTGAGATATTGCTTATGATCAAAGCAGCGCAGCCGTTCCATCTGCACTGCGACCTCTTCCCTAGCGGCCAGTAGGTCCTGTTGTCGGTCCGGATGCTCAGGCCTTTCTCTTTCTATGTCGCGCAACTGCCACTCCGCGCTCTCCAGGTCCTGCAACAATACCCTGCGCACTCCCACTTTTTGCGCAATGCCCCCTTATCACACTCTTAAAGGCATCCCATTCCACCATCAGCGACGAAGCAGTGCCAGCGTTGACCTGGAAATAGTCAGTGATACCAGCCCCACCTCCTCTCTGAACACCTGATCCTCTAGCAATGTTGGATTTAAACGCCAAGTCGGGATTGCAGGGCGATCGGGGACCAAGCTCATACGCAACAGTAAGGGGTTGTGATCCGATATCGTTCTGGTAAGATACTCACTATGCTGCACCGTTGCATGTATATCAGGAGTGCATAACATCGCATCCAACCGCACATGGAGGTCATGTACAGCAGAGAAATAGGAATAATCCCGGTCAATTGGGTGGTGCGCCCTCCAAGTATCCACTAAGCCCCATCGTTGCTGCCAGTCTCGCCTAGCCCTTGAAAGTCTATGAATGGGCGCCTCGGGGAGTGGAGGATGGGATCTATCCAGCACAACATCCGAGACCGAGTTAAAATCCCCTCCCAAGAGTACAGGTCCAGTGAAAAAGGGGGCAACCCTCCCTGATAACTGCATTGGAAAGGCCGATTGTTCCGTATTAGGGGCATATATGCTACCCAAGACCACATCCCTACCGTTCAGCCTGCCCGCAACTAAAACGTAGCGGCCCTCTGGGTCTGTCAATTGACGTGTGGGCTGGAACGGGACCCCGGCACGGACCCACACCAAAACGCCCCGGGCAAAGGCAGAATAAGTTGTGCTAAAAACCTGCCCTCTCCACCTGCGCTGCAGCGCCATGTCCTCCTTCGGGGCAATATGAGTTTCCTGCAGGAACGCCAGCTGAATTCCTCTACGAACCAAATACGTGTGAATCTTATGCCTACGCTGCATTGAGTGCATGCCCCTGACGTTCCAAGTTATACATTTCAACTCAGACATAGCCATCGAGCCCTTGTCACTGCCAAACACCAATCGTCCTGCGCCATCAATAACCAATCGAGCCCAGTGCCATGAATCAAATCCTTATAAATAGGGTTGCGCCATTCCCCTTTCAACATTCCCCTAGTAACAAACAAACAGCCCCAACAACCCCACACCAGGACAGGTACTGAAAAAAAACAAGCCCCCATCCAAACTACTCCAAACTGGGTTCCCTCCAGTGGCTACTGAGGGAGTACGGTGGGGGAAAGTGGTTGCAAGCAGTCACCGAATGA
Source organism: Calotriton arnoldi (assembly GCA_963921515.1). Lineage (NCBI taxonomy): Eukaryota > Metazoa > Chordata > Amphibia > Caudata > Salamandridae > Calotriton > Calotriton arnoldi. Next base: position 1,594,405 of record CAWUFW010002464.1, on the reverse strand, counting down.
CAATAGGAGTATAGAAAAATAAAAAGAAACAGACCACACCAAGGCCCCGCATTATGCTATACTACCCGCTCCCACCCCCAGGAGGAATCACGCCAGCAGCCCCTACCCCCCCCCGCCCAGCTACCTCACCCAGCGTCCAATACAAAACCTCTAAGGTACGATGCTAATTTAAGCCAACAATCTCAGCTCGCATCTCGCAGTCATACAGATCATTCAATCAGCTATACACGCAGCAACGGATTACATAACCTCATCAGCTGTGGCCGGTGTAAGATGAGGCAACTGTGATTCACTGTTCTGGGAACCGGCCGTATCCGTGTCTGCTCCCACTCGCGTCTCATCCGACTCCTGCCCGGTGCCTGAGCGTTGCTCTAGAGTTCCCAGGATCTGCGACACCGCCTGCAATGCCACATGTCTGTCTTTCTCCGTTTGGGACGGGCCAGGCGTCTTTACCGCAGCCGTGCGCCGCTTCGATCTGCGTCGGCGCCGTGGCAACTGTCTCGAAGGCTCACAAATCCCAGTATCTCTAGTCGGTTTTCTGCCTGTTCTATACGTCTCCAACCAGTCCCAGGCCTCCGATGGATCCTCGCAAAAGTGTGTGGTATCATCCAGAACTATTCTCAGGCGAGCGGGAAACATCAGTGAGTACTGGAGGCCCTCCTCACGAAGAGCCCGTTTGACTGCCATGAAAGACACGCGACGGCGCTGAACCTCCTGCGTATAATCAGGGAAGATGGAGACCCTGCCGTTGCCCACTGTGTACGGTCCCGACTAGCGTGCCATCCGCAGCAAGTGATCCCTGTCCTTGTAATGAAGGAGTCTCGCCACCACTGGGCGCGGGGGACGACCCAGCGCCAACGGGCGTTCCGGCACCCGGTGCGCACTCTCCAGCGTATAGAACTGTGTCAGTCCCTCTGGTGCTACAGTGTTGCGGAGCCAGTCCTCCAAATACTGGACCATGTTAGATCCCTCAATTTCCTCAGGGAGCCCCAAAACGCGAATGTTATTTCTTCGATTTCTCCCTTCTGCATCTTCTGCCCTTTTTTCCAACACCGACACTCTGCGGGTGACCTCTCCCAGCTGATCAGAAAGGACTTTCTGTGCTGGTTCTATTGTTGCCAGGGAGGTTTCAGCCTGCTTCATTCTGTCCGACAGCTTAGTGTGGTCAGCGCGCAGTAATCCCAAACCCACTGAGACCGTGGCAATATCTCGCTGCAGAGCCTCTCGTGTGTCCGTGATGGCCTGAAGTATGCGGGACAATTGTTGTTGCACCCCCGTATCACACAGCGGCTCGGAAGACTCCGGCCGCGTGGATTCGTGTCCCCCATCATCCCGATCCGGCAGAGCCGCCTGCTGCTTCCCCCTAGGCTTCCCCATCTCTCAGGTACCGACCCGACGAGTGTGGATATTCAGGCTCACCTCGCGTGCAGGTCGCATCCACCACACGCAGCTTCTGTGAGGCCCGTCCGTAGTTGGCAGGGGGTCAGAGCAAGCGCCACTCCAGCAGTCGCGGGATCCTCAAGTGGGCAAATAGGCAGCATCAGCACCCTCGCACAAGGTGCTGCGGGCTATATCCCTGGGAGGGGGCCAGCCATTCATTCAAGGAGCCCAGGATCCTCTCCCCGTGCCCATCGCGCACCGGCGTCAGCGCAGTCCAGGCCCACTCCGCTCCGGGTGCTCTCAGCGGCCGTCAGTCCTCCAAGCAACACAGGGATCCTCCACAATCCCCGGTACAGGGCACCGCTCAAGTCTCGCGCAGGACAGCTCTCACCTGTAAGTGGCCGCGGTGGGTTGCCAGTTCTCAGCTCGGGGGCCCCCCTCTGCGCAACCTAGGGTCTCCCTTACAGCTTCTCAGGGGCTCTCGCACGATACCGTGGGTCCCATCCGCCTTTACGCTCGACGGGAGCCCACAGCCGGCCCCAGGGGAGGAAGGCTGGCCGTCAAGTCGTCTCTCACTGCAGGCCTCCGTATTAGAGTGTCCGCCCAGGTGTCCACAGCCGCCCACTCGCCGACAATATAGCTCTCTGACCACAAGCACCGCTGCCCTGTGCTCTTCACCGCTCTCAGAGCAGGCCGCGTTTCGCAGTCCTCCCGGCTCTCAATCCACAGGCCTGCTAGGCCAGTGCTCTTCCGCAGTCCAGCCTCCTCCGCCTAGCCGATCACCTTCAGGCAGTCACATTAGCAAGGCACCACCTCTCTCCACTTTCGCGCTTTCAGCGCCCCTGCAGCACTTCCCGGCTCCGCTGATCGTCAATTCCGCTCCAGTGCTCGGCAGACGCCACCGCAGAGAGCGCGATCCGGGCGGGCGGAGCTCCGTGATCGGGCCGGCGCCATCTTGTCTGCCTTTCCCCGGCCGCTGTTCCGAGTCGCCACCGCCGTTTTGCTGCCTCAATCTGGGCGGGAGGGAGTCACAGCGTCGCTCCTGGATCCCACGGCGCTGCATCCGTCGCAGCCCCCCAGAGATCGGGCGGCCGTCTGTTCAGGATAAATCACGGGGCCGGCGCGGAGCTCCAAGCTCACGCGTCTGCCTCCATTCGCTGGCAAGCCACGCCCCCATAACGTATTTGCATCATGATGCTCCTGGATGTGAACCTATTCTCTGGCCCCTTGGATGGATTATTCTGTTGCTGAACAGACTTTCTCCCCTGTTGTTCAAGTTGAATTTGATGACGAAGACTGAACAGTTCAGTGGGATCCTGGCTCAAAACCATACAAGACTTTCTAAGCGGTCTTTATGGATATCAATTCAAAAATGCGATTTCTTCCTTTTATGGACCCACAACAATTTGCAGTATTTCCCAGAGTCCCAGCTCATCCTCGTTTTCTCATTGTTACTTGCTTCAGCACGTGTGAATTTCAACAGAAAAAACGTCGCTCAACGCCACATTTTGTTGGCCCTCCATAGAGTTAAAAAAACAAAGGAAATTACCCTCATTCAGTATTTCATGTGGCTTTTTGATGTAACTTGGGACCAGATCAAGTTTAAATTGGTCGAAGGCACCTCAGAGTCCACCCCTATTGCCATGGAGTAGATCTCTTCTACTGTCAACTTGGGCTGGAGAAAGAGTTGTGTGTCAGCATTTTCACATCGAGAGGATTTACCAGATGCTCCATGAGTAGATACGCAAGGGTGGGATCCTTGGAGTGAGATGCTGGATTCTTTGCCCGTTCAGTAGAAAGGTTGGAATGTGAAGTGTCATCTGCAGGGCCTCCTTTGCTGTTTCTGTCGCTATGAACTTAAGTGATGCGAAGAGAGACGGCGCAGTGACTGATGGTAACTAGTTGAGGAGTACACAATGAGAATTACCCTGATACAGATTTTTTTCGGCTGGTTTTCGGTTTTGTGATAGAAAATGGGAAACATTGGTACAGTGGAAGACTTCCCAAGTACGATGGATTCGAATCCTTTGAAAGTTGGTGTGTCTGACAAAGTTTCTTCAGTCTACAGAGCTTCTTTTTATTGCAGATTTGTATGAAGTGGACTTCCAATAGACCCACCTTGGTTTCATTGGCCAGTGCCTTAGCTGCTAGCTTCAGGGCTCCTTGTGGTTTACCGCTCGAATGCCCTGTGTGTTCGGGATTGAGGCTTCTGGCTCTAATGGGGAGCAGTATTATTGCTCTCTGCAGGAGCATGGCATATGTTACTCAGTGTGTGGTCAATATTGATTCCTCAATCGCTCAAGGACACTTCCGACTAAGCTTGGCAGAACTTTTTGTTCCAACTCCAGAGCTGAATGGTGCTTGACTAGAGAGTCAACTAATCCCCGCAGCTCTATCAGCAGTAAATCAACATTCGGGGTCTGAGCCAGCATGGACAAAGAGATGGAGTCAAGGCTTTTTGCTATTACACTCATGGCTGCAAGGACTGGAACAACTAGGGGGTGGCTATCGTCTGTGAGATTTAGAGACAAAAGTCTAACAGAGATATCGCAGGGCACTACAAATAAGTTACACAAATACAACAGGCTCAAGTCACAAGCCGTGTTATGAGCTACTTCAGGAGAAGAAGAGCATGATGGATCCTTTTCAGGGAGGCAGTCCTACTTCCAAAGGGTGAGAGGTGGGATAGGGGTACTGTTTCGGTTTATGCTAAGTGCAAAGCATGAATCACTCCAGGAGCGCATTTTTATGTTTTTTCTTTAAGCGATAATATGAACAAGTGTGTTTCAGTGTAGTGCTTGGTGCTGCAGATTGTGTCAAATTAAAGGTACAAAAAACTATTTGAAAATGTAGGTCTCAAACAGGCAACCTGTAGGCAAGAAGAACATGAAAAACCAAAGCTTTACCACTGAGCTCAAGAAAGAAAAGGATTGCAAATTACTTATACAAGTATCACTGGCAAAGGCTGGAGTCAACGAGCACGAGGTCAGCATTGCAGGCAAAGATGAATGCTCTCGATTCACGAGGGAGACATTTCAGGGAGACTGACACTTGGACGCTGTGGACTACTGGCTAAATCACTGACCTCAGACCCTGGTCTACGCCATGAGTTATCGAAGAAGGGCTCAATGCTTATGCCACAAGCACTGGTTGCAGTGCACATCCGCTAACCATGCACATCGTTGTGCGGTCACTCCCACCACAAGACTCCAGCATCATGGGGAGATGAAGTGGCTTTCTATTAATATCGCGGGTACACATTATCCACTCGTGAGCAATCAGAAAAGTCCATCTGACCCAAGGTGTGGTTCAATGGCAGAAGAAAGAGGCACCTTTAAATGACGGTGTCTGGTCACCCCTCGCTTGGGTCCATCGTTGGAGTGATTTTATCCTTAAAACACTAATCAACTCTCAGGAAACATGATCCATAAGAAGGAGAGCAAGGGATAGAGAAGGCGGGAGAAAGAGGAAAGAGAGAGACGGAGCCACGGTTAAGGGCTGTTAAGGTAAATGGTGGTGATATGGAGACCTGCTGGTGTCTCTTGAACCTTTTTCAGAGATGGCAATTCGGTGTTTGCAAAGTTCAAGTTAATTCAATTATAAGACAGATGCAACAGTTTCCTTTCTACATGCTTACACAGCCTGCTACCCCGAAGTATACGATATAATACAATATATACACAACGATGGACTGAAGAAATATTGACTTCCCACCAGTGTGATCCCTGGCACATCCCGTTATGGGTTAGTGCCTGGAATCAGCTACCCCTCTCTTTGAGATCAGCTGAAACTGGAGGCAGGTCTTAGAAAGCGTCTTCACACTTGGCTATTCTTGTTGTCGAATGAGTCGTTAGGCCGTTTTCTTTTTGTTTTTAGGAACTCTGTTTCTTCCTTTTCTCTATTTCTTTTGACCTTTTCTTAGTTGTTAGTACATGGTCATGAGCTTGGAGTAGCGTTAGGATACTCCGTTGGGGTAGCAGTGCGCTTTATAAATTACCTTTTTCATGTCATCTGCTTCTGCTGGAGTACTGTTACCTGGCGAAGGGGGGAGCAATTAGAAGCAGACCAGACTTCACTATTCAAAATATACACCACTCGTAGTCTCTAATAAAGACAGCAGTGCACTCTCAAAGAAAATCTAAAGGAGACATAAAACATGTGACCAACAATCCAATATGAAATTCTATGTAAGTAATATTCTATTATAAACATTATCTGAAAAAACTCAGAAAATAATGGAGGTTCTGTGACAAAAAGTATTCTGCATTAACCAGCAAAGAGTTAGTTCAAGCAAAGGTACTAGTTGGCAGGAAGAGTCGGCACCAGCGCTATCTTGCATGTAACTGGTTATCATGTCACCATATCAGTCCCAGGATGATGTATGCAAATATGTTGGGGTAGGGATGCTCCCCAGATGGTATATGGGCATGTTTCTCTACCTGGCCTGCCCAACTTCATGCATATCTCATATCTCGACTCTTATTTTGCCCCTGGTGTCACAATAATTTAAGCATGTGTGTGCAAAGGCCTAGGACTGTTGCTGACTATTTGGGGATTTGAACCTGTCCTGTAACCTGGAGGAGGGCACAAAGTGTGCCCTCATTGTGGGTAGAGGACTGTTGCCTCTGAGGATAGAGCATAAAGCGGTTGTGGCAGCATAAGATCTTTCAGAAAGATCAATAGTGTGACCAGACCTTTTTATCTGCTTCACTGTGTGTGACGTCCAGTAGCCCCACCTGTATAAAGTTCTGCCCGCGAACCTTGCGCTGGCATTCCCGGGGTGTGGTTTGAGTGGTGTGGGGTGTGTGTATATAGTGCCTATTCTAGGCTGTGTGTGTGAGTAAGCTAGAGTACTGAAGCTATTGGTACTACTTTCGATGCCACTGGCCGGGCATAGCACAAGATGGTGGGTGAGGACTGTTCTCCCAGGGAGTAGACGTGTATTGCCTACAGGTGATTCAGAGACTGAAGTGAGAAGGATGGAGTCAGGGCAACCTTCAGAAATTCCACGCGGCCTTCTGTTAGCAGGGGGCCGCTGATTAGTTTGCCCGAGCATTGCCATTTGATTGATGGTAGGGCAAGATGTGTGCCTGGTGTTCTGTTTGAGGTAGTTTCCAGATCAGGTCTACCCTTTCGTCTATCCTAGATTATGACTTCAGCTAGGCGGATGACAGCCAGGAGCAGAAAACTCACACCTCTTTGTACCTGTGTTGCGGTGCTCTACTTTAGAGACACCCCTCGTGCAACCTGCTGTGAGAAGCATCACTCTACACCAGTGGTTCTTAACATTTCGACTTCTGTGGCCCCCCTCCCTCGTTTATTGCTACTGGAATCAGTGAACCCCACTAAATCATTATTGGAATCTGGGGACCCCCTCTGAGTCATTCCTGGAAGTCGGGGACTCCGGCTTATGCAATTTCAATGATTTGAACGTCAAAAACAATACACAAAAAATACAGAAACAACCATTTATCACACAAATACACAAACAATAAAATATTTTATTTAATTCACAGACAAATATAAAAGATCAAAATTTTAATTTTGATTGGAAGGTTGGGGCAGAGTCTGAACTCTTCGATAATGTCATCGACCCTTAACTGCTCAAGAACACTTCTGCTACTACCAGTTACCTGGGAGATAAGTCAGGAGGTAAGCTCAAGGCATCGTTAGTCCCACACTGCCAGTTGCAGCCACTCCATTTGAACGGGTAGGAATTGATATTGTTGGTTCATTTGATCCCCCCTGTGCTTGAGGCAACAGTAAATCTTGGTTGAGGCGGATCATGTCACAAGGCATCCCAAGGTAGTTCCTCTGAGGAGCAAAAAATGCTTTCCTAGGGTTCGATTTCCTAAGACAGTAATATCTGACCAGGAAAGAAACTTCATCTCCCCGTACATGAGAGCGATGTGGAAGCAAGCTGGCGTGACCTACCACTTCTCTGTGGCCTATCATGCAAAAACCAATGGCCTGCTGGAAAATTTAAAACGATCCTTAAAAGCACATAGGGAACTCCACCAAAGAGCCTAAGGAGTGGGATCTTAATTAGGGCTCCCGGTTTACGGTAATTATTTTTGACATTTCCATCTGTATTTATTTTTATGGTTGTAAATAAATGAAGTTGAAACTAGAATATTTCCACATTTATGTAACCAATAAATGTGCATTCATGCTTGAACGCCTGATAGGTTCCAATGACAGGAACACCCACAGATAAATCAATGCACATATATGAAAACATGAACATTTATTTTAGTATCAAGCTTGTGCATATCTACTGCTGTTTAAGTCTCTTTACTAAAATTCCATTCTTTTTGTAACCCCTTACCAGCCGATTCACACAGCTATTGACCTGGCAGTCATGACTGACAGCATTTAGAAGCTCTAAAAAAAGAATACGAATTCCGTTTTTATACATATTGAAAAATAAATATAGGCAGGAAAATAAAGAGTTTGTCTGTATTTATCTGTAAAAATCAAGAAAAAAGGATAATAGGAAGCCTTAATCTTAATCCTGCCATGTCTCCTGTACGTCAAGAGACAAGTTTCACAGAAGAGAATAGGGTTCACTCCATTCGAACTTCTGTTTACACTCAGCGCATGGCTTACTCACCTTAGTCAGAGAAGTAAGAGAAGGAACTCCTGAGGCTCCTCAAAAGGACGTTGTGGACTATGTGACTGGCCTCAGGAAGCTGACGAAGGAGTCAGACATGAGTCATGGGAAGAAAAACCAATGGCTGACGGAGTGTTATATGAAACACACAAAGGGTAATGGGATGAACACGTGCAATAAGTCTAACTACTGACAATCGCTAGAGATAGCATTCCAACCCATTGTTCTTTTGTCCACCAAGTCACCTCAGATCAGGCTCAGCCATATACAAATCAGTCTCGACCCCGCTCCAACAGAACAGTCCAGCCCGAACTGCCAGGCCAGGTCCTCCCTGAACCAGAACACAAACAACCCAAGACCAGGTCACTGAGAGGAACACAGAGGTCGGTGACTCCTTGTTACCTTGCAGGGACACACCTTTATGGGAACAGTAGCAACTGTTTGTTGCTGATATCAAAAAGGCGATCAGCTGTATAGGGAACACTATGCAAGTGATTTTGCACAATCACTTGGAATAAGCAAAAATACAAAGCAATGGGAGAGTTTATTGGAACACAACCTAGGGACAAAAGTTGGGCAGAAACACTGAATGTGGCAAAAATAATGTGTTGCCAGCATGCAGTGTAGATCTTTTCTTTGTTACTTTTTAGAATGGCACAACTTAACATGATCAGAGATGGAAAAAATACTTCCCCAGAAGTCAAACAGGCACAGAAGCACTTCTAGCCCAGAGAAACATTTGAGGAAAAACAACAAAGCAGCATTATCACTTTACAGGTGCTTGTAAATAAAACTCACAAAAGGTTCTATACTTTTACTACAGTGGGCCACCCTGTCTCTTCAATAGATGACTACATATGAAAAAAACAATGACAGACAGAACATTGGGAGAGGAGAGGTGAGGCAGAGCAGTGTAAAGCAGAGGTGGTCTCCTACCTCATAGCCAAACTGCAGCTCGTCTGACGTCAGCATGATGATGTCATCATCAATGGCCAGCACTGACTCGGTCTCAATCTCGTCGTAGGGGAAGAATCGATTGCTCAGCTTGTTCTCTGCTGTCTTTACCACCTTAAGGGGCACCCTGATCTTCGGCCAGACGGATTCTGTGGAAAGCATGGTGTCAACAGCAGCAGAGGGTGAAAAAGTATCAACACAGAGTCTTCAACAAGCTTTAGTAAAGCGCAGGCCCCTTAAAGCGCAGTACTTTGGAGCCTTTATACAGGCACAAAGCTGCACTTAAAGGACACAAGAGATTGTCTTAAAACGACATTCATTCAAGTAGGCACAAATACAGTCCATGAACACAGTGAATGACTTGCAGTGTGATCCCTGGAAAAGTGAGTATTACGGCGAATGAATAAAATAGAAAGCCTTGCAGGGGAAATGGGAAAAGACAGCACCAGTTATCATAAATGCACTACTCGGATCATCCTTCGGTGAGGGGGACTCAGGAGCGGCGCGTAGTGCCTGGATGATACCCAGAAAGGTTCATTGTTCTCCATAGGGAGAATACAAAAATCAGAATACAAATGAACGTGCAAGAACCTTTATTAAACATATAGGAATCACCAGCTAATAACTGAAAGTTGAGCACAGTACTTTTAATTTTCAGTAATATGGCAATCCCCTTCACTGACGCGCTTGAAGTGTTCGATGTTGAAGAATCCATGTTGAAATTTCTAGTGAGAGTTTCCTCTCTGCAAGTGTGAACTTCAGCAAGGACGTTTCAGTGTATCTCATTTGAAAGCAGGGCGGATGAGGATTTTTCAATGACAACTCTTGTGTGTCTTCGACTACAGGTTGATGAATGGGTTTTGGAGCAGTGATGCCCCGTGTATGCTTTCAGATATGGAAATGGCTTTGAGACTCATTTAGTTGGTATAGATTGCACCCACTTTGCTTTCACAGATTGTAATTGTCCATAAAGGCCACTTCTGAGCAGATCTTCTGGGCTGCGAGGTCTTCTCAGCCGCAAGAACTACCCGAGTGGATTTTTGTAAATTGAAGATTCTGCCCTTGAAAATATCTGCTCGTTACCCTGATCTAGAGCTGAGCCTCTGCTGCTGAGCCTCTGCTGCTGAGCCTCTGCTGCGGAGCCCGAGTCAAGTTCAGCTTATGCCAACTCAGTAGATAAATCACCAATGGCCTCATATGGCACAGGCATAGATGGGAGATTACCAGACCTCAAGACTGCACAGACTGATTTTAGTTTCACTTGTGTGACATCAGCGCTCGGTGCGCATAGTCACACAAGCGAAAAGAACAAACGCTAGACTTTAGGGAACCTTTTGTTGTGGTAGAAGGCTTTTCTACAGGGGTAACTGCAGTGGATGTGAACGCAGAGCGGGTTCCGGGTTCTCTCCTGAGATACAGGTGTGGCGGAACCTTTGCACTCGAACAAGCTACTTCTTTCAACGAGTCCATTGATGTCCAAGGAGGAGCAGGTGGGGCCTTCTCTCTGATTGCTCCTTTTTTGTGGAATGCTCTCTACATTTAAAGGGAAATGCGCAAGCTTTTAGAGAGGCTTTGATGACTTATATATTCTGTTAGGGACTCTGGATGCTGCTGTGTTTATTCTTCTAGTAATTCACAGCGCCATGAAGTCTTCAAGCTTCTTCCAAGCTTTACAAATGTACTCATTTATTAATACACTCTATAATTGCCGAAAATCTGCCTTTTTAACTTCTCCTTCTTAGAGACAAATGTTGCTTTCTCACAGAGGGTGTCGGGTTCAAATAAATCAATAAAAAACCACCCATGCCCAAGATAGAGATGCGCAAAGAGTTAAAACTGAAAACTGCGTAAGATGCCAGGCACCGAGACGCGGTTCACACTCGGATAGACTGCAGGGCACTGGTGTTTGGTGGACCCTATGTGACTGAAAACCTTCAGAATGGCCATCCTACATTACTACAGGGTCAGTGGGAAGGGGAGAGGAATGAAGGGAGGGGAACAGGAATGAGGGGGAGTGGAACAGGAAGGAAGGGGAGGGGAACAGGAAGGAGGGGGAGGGGAACAGGAAGGAAAAGGAGGGGAACAGGAAGGAAGGGGAGGGGAAAAGGAATGAGGGGGAGGGGAACAGGAAGGAGGGGAACATGAAGGAGGGGGAGGGGAACATGAAGGAGGGGGAGGGGAACATGAAGGAGGGGGAGGGGAACAGGAAGGAGGGGGAGGGGAACAGGAAGGAGGGAGGGGGAACAGGAAGGAGGGGGAACAGGAATGAAGGAGCAGATGGACAAAAATTAAGGGGAGGAACAGGAATGAGGGGAAAGGGAATGGGGGAGGGAAAGAGGAACGAAGGGGAGGGGAACAGGAACGAGGGGGAGGGGAACAGGAACGAGGGGAGGGGAACAGGAACGAGGGGGAGGGGGAACAGGAACGAGGAGAGGGAGGGGAACAGGAACGAGGAGAGGGAGGGGAACAGGAACGAGGAGAGGGAGGGGAACAGGGAGGAGAGGGAGGGGGAACAGGAACGAGGGGGAGGGGGAACAGGAACGAGAGGGAGGGGGAGGGGGAACAGGAACGAGAGGGAGGGGGAACAGGAACGAGGAGAGGGCGGGGGAACAGGAATGAGGAGAGGGCGGGGGAACAGGAATGAGGGAGGGAAACAGGAATGAGGGGAGGGAGGGGAACAGGAACGAGGGGGGACAATAACGGGGGGGGGCAGGTGCGAGGGGAGTAATAATGGCATTTATTTCTATTAAGAATATTCCCAATCCTATAAATCTCGGTACAAAGGTTAAAGCCTATATAGCGACAGAAGTTAAAGTGCTAGCAAGAGTGCTTGAGGCAGGGGCTTTCTCGTGCACGTCATCCCACTTCAAGCCAATGTTTGCAGAGTAGTCAATGGAGCACTGAAGGGTGTGCAGTGTGTGCCCACAAGGCCTCTGTTGGGTAAATCTCAGAGCTAGAAACAGGGCACAGCACGAGCAGCCTGGCCTCGGTGAGCTGCGCAGAGGGTTGCAGACCAGTGGGTACCTGATGCGGTTAGTGCACACGCAGCAGCGCCCCATAAACGCCCCATCAGGACGTCCGCTCTGAGGTCTGTGTCCATAAACACTCTTTGAGGAGAGTGTGATGAATCTGCGGCAGTGTGGACTCCCCCGCGGCTCCACACCTCCGCTGTGATTTCTAAAATGTGAGCATGCCGTTGTTCTAACTAGATGATCTCCCCCGTAGGTTTGATCTCCCCCTACGTCAGAGGGGAGCTTAGAAATACAGCTATAAGCTAACTAGATGCTCTCCCCCGTCGGTTTGGTCTCCCCCTACGTGGCTTACAAATACAGCTCTAACCTGCTTTGTTGGTTTGCGCTCCCCCTACGGGGCTTACAAATACAGCTTTAACCTGCTTTGTTGGTGCCTGGCCGTATGTCTATACCTCCCCTAAAGTGCTTCTGCTATTTGTGCGTGCGCCTGACCGAAAACTCTTATGGCATGTGTAAAATTTGCAAATATTTACTTTTTTAAGCAATAATTGTGAATCTATTTTCGTATGTAGCATATGCATACGGTAAAGGAAAATGTTTGTTTTCACCAATTCTTTGGATTCTAAAGAATTTCTAGATTTTGACAAAAGAAGTATTTTTTGTTAGAATAATACCACGATTTTTTATAAATATATAAATATATTTATACCTACATATACATATTATATATATTACAATACTTATAACAATGAGAAAGATGAATCCAGCAAAGTACAATTAATATGCTATTTGTTGATAAATTGAGTACTCCTAGGTTTGCGCTCCACTGCCTTCAACCTATGCGCTCCAACTAAGGAGGGCGCTTTCAAACTGTGCAACTACGTGTCTGAATCATGGTTGCATCTTCTGTTTTGTTGTCCCGCCCTTGACGCTCCCAGAAGACTTCTTTTAAAACCCTTATATTTAAAAAGGGGCATCAGTACATCTTGTGAGGCATCTGCTCTCTGCTTTACTTCCCCAGATATTCAAGTGCTTGTAAGGTCTGGAAAATATGTGAGACTCCTGGACAATCTGCTTTCACCCTCTTCTGTTCGCACCCTATCAGTTCCTCCCCCCCCAAAAACTCCTCACCGACTTTATTTGCACTTTGCCATAGCGTCTCTGTACCAAATTATTTTATCCTTGGTTTTGGAACCCAGTCACAAGATTACAATAGTAACTACAATACTGCCTCGTCACTAATATGTGCATGAATTTAAATATTGATGGTCTGCTTTGTTTATGCTTTTTAATGTTGTAACAGCGCTATGATGACATTTTATTGCATTGGTTATAATTAACTGTGCTAATTTAATCAACTAGAGTGCCATTAATTTGATCAATAGAATTTTTTTTTTTAAAGCACTTTATAAGTCTATCGTGAAGCACTATGTACAGATTGTAGCAGTTGTATTTTAACCCCTTTGCTGCTAGGGCCTTTCCCGCCCCACCTCCCCCTGTGCTCAGCCTTATTTTGTTTATTTGTGGTAGTTTGCACTTAGGCCCCTGTAACTTTTTGTCCACAGAAAGTTTTAATGTAAAATATTGTGCCCTTATTCCCAACACCCTGATGATTTTAAAGGTACCCAGGGTTTGTGTATTCCCCTGGAAAAGACCCAGAAATTTTCAAAAATACTTTAAAAAATTGCCTTTTTCTAAAAACAATTGTTCTAAATTGCTGCAGTAGAAAGCGTCTGGTTTGTGTCTTGTAAATGGCATCAACAAAGTGTTTGTGGTGATGAAATCCCCATCATCTCAGATTTCTGGGGCAAGTAGACTCTTGACAGTAAACCAACATTTTCTATGAAGTTTTTATTTTTTACTGTGACATAGTCAATTGTTGCATTTATTTTTTTCTTTCAACCTCCTTCCAGTTAGTGTTAGGAATTGTTTTCAAAACAATATGGATCCCAGAAAACTATACATTTTTGAAAACTAGACAAAAATTTGAATTCAGTAATGGGGGCATTTGTCTAAATCCTTTAACGATTTCCTATATAAATTTACATTTGATAATAGTAAATCAATAAATCAATCAATCAATCACAGAATTTGTAGAGCGCACTACTTACCCGCGAGGGTCTCAAGGCGCTGGGGAGAAAAAAGGGGGGGGGTGCTGCTACTGGTCGAACAACCAGGTCTTGAGTAGCCTCCTGAAGGTCAGCAGGTCTTGGGTCTGTCGTAGGCTTAGTGGAAGGGTGTTCCAGGTCTTGGCGGCGAGGTGGGAGAAGGATCTGCCGCCGGTGGTAGTTCTTCGAATGCGAGGGACGGTGGCGAGGGAGAGGTCGGCAGAGCGGAGCTGGCGGTTGGGGACGTAGAAGAGGAGTCGTCTGTTGAGGTAGGCTGGGCCAGTCTTGTGGAGTGCCTTGTGTGCGTGGATGAGGAGTTTGAAGGAGATTCTCCTGTCGACGGGGAGCCAGTGCAGGTTCCTCAGGTGGGGGGTGATGTGGCTGTGGCGTGGTACATCGAGGATCAGGCGTGCGGATGCGTTTTGTATGCGTTGCAGTCGCTTGATGAGCTTGGCCGGGGCTCCCGCGTAGAGGGCGTTCCCATAGTCAAGTCTGCTACTGACGAGGGCCTGGGTGACTGTTCTTCTTGTATCTGTCGGGATCCACCTGTAGATCTTGCGAAGCATGCGGAGGGTGTTGAAGCAGGAGGAGGAGACTGCGTTGACTTGCTTGGCCATGGAGAGCGTTGATTTGAGGATGACTCCCAGGTTGCGTGCGTGGTCAGCCACCAGGAGTCGTCCCAGGCTGAGGGGTTGGAGTCCAGGATGAGGACCTCTGTCTTGTCCGTGTTCAGTTTTAGTCGGCTGATCTTCATCCACTCGGCGACGGCCTTCATTCCTTAATGGAGGTTGGATTTGGCGGCGACGGGGTCCTTGGTGAGGGAGAGGATCAGTTGAGTGTCGTCGGCGTAGGAGATTATGTTGAGGTCGTGCTGTCTGGCGATGCGTGCGAGCGGGGCCATGTAGATGTTGAACAGTGTTGGGCTGAGGGATGATCCCTGGGGTACGCCGCAGATGATCTCGGAGGCTTCGGATCGGAATGGTGGGAGGCGGACTCTCTGGGTTCTGCCGGCGAGGAAGGAGGTGGCCCATTCCAGGGCCTTGTCTCGGATCCCTGCGTCGTGGAGGCGTGCGCGTAGAGTGCGGTGGCAGACAGTGTTGAAGGCGGCAGAGAGGTCCAGCAGGATGAGAGCTGCGGTCTCACCGTTGTCCAGCAGTATCCTGATGTCGTCGGTGGCGGCGATGAGGGCAGTCTCAGTGCTGTGTTGCTGCGGAACCCCGATTGGGATGGGTCCAGGATGCTGTTTTCTTCGAGGTATCGGGTTAGCTGTTTGTTGACGATCTTCTCGATGACCTTGGCTGGGAACGGAAGCAGGGAGATGGGCCGGAAGTTTTTGAGGTCTCTCGGGTCCGCCTTGGGTTTTTTGAGTAGGGCGTTGATCTCTGCGTGTTTCCAGCTCTCTGGGAAGGTCGCGGTCTCGAAGGAGAGATTGATGACGTTGCACAGGTGGGGTGCGATGGAGCTGCTGGCTTTGTTGAAGATGTGGTGCGGGAAAGGGTCTGACGGGGAGCCGGAGTGTATTGTGCTCATGGTCTTGATGGTGTCATCAATGTTCACGCTGGCCCAGGCTGGTAGGGGGTCGTGGTCGATGGTGTGCGGCGGGTCTGGTGCATCGATCTTAGTTGGGGCTGTCTGGGTGTTGAAGCTGTCGTGGATGTCGGCGATCTTGTGGTGGAAGAAGGTGGCGACGGCGGGATGTCGTTGGTGTTGGAGCTGGGGTTGGAGAGTTCCTTCACGATGTTGAAGAGCTCCTTGCTGTTGTGTGCATTGTTGTCCAGGCGGTCTTTGAAGGAGATTCTCTTGGCGGACTTGATGAGGTGGTGGTGGTTACGGATGGCGTCTTTGTGGGCTGCGTGGCTGTCCGGTGTCTTATCACTGTGCCATTTCTTCTCTAGTTTCCGGCAGGTACGTTTGGAAGCTAGGAGTTCCGAGGTGAACCAGCTGGCTCTTTTGGTGGTGTCACTGTAGGTGAGTTTTTTCAGCGGGGCGAGGGTGTTGGCACAGTCGTCCATCCATCGTCTGAGGTTGCAGGCAGCGTGGTCGGTGTTGGATGGGTCGGAGGGAGGGCTGAGAGCGAGGTTTGCCCGTAGTTGGTCTTCGGTTACTTTGCTCCAGCAGCGGCGTGGGATCTGTTGGGTGTGGTGGTGTGTGGTGGGTTTCTGGAAGGTGAAATGGATGCAGCGGTGGTCGGTCCAGAGGAGTTCCGTGGTGTGGCTGAAGGAGACGTGGGAGCTTGAGGAGAAGATGGGGTCAAGCGTGTGGCCGGCGGAATGGGTCGGTGTTGTGACGAGCTGCCTCAGACCGAGGTTGGCGAGGTTGTCGATCAGGGTGGTGGAGTTGCTGTCGTTGTTGTTCTCCAGGTGAAAGTTCAGGTCTCCGAGGAGGATGTAGTCGGTAGAGGTCAGGGCGTGCGTGCTGATGAAGTCGGCGATGGAGTCGCTGAACTGGGGTCGGGGCCCAGGGGGTCTGTAGACAAGGGTGCCTCTAAGGGTGGTGTTGGGGTCCGTGTGGATCTGGAAGTGCATGTGTTCGGCGGTGCTGAGAGTGTCGTCGGTGCTGGTCGAGACCCTGATGGTGTTCTTGTGGACGATGGCGATTCCTCCTCCAACTGCGTTGATGCAGTCTCTACGGGTGATCTTATAGCCGTCTGGGATGGCTATGGCGATGTCGGGGGCGGAGGAGTAGTTCATCCAAGTCTCTGTCAGGAAGGCGACGTCTAGTGATGATGTGTCGAGCAGGTCCCAGAGCTCGACGGCGTGTTTGCGTGCAGAGCGGGTGTTCAGTAGGATGCATCGGAGGTGGTTGAGGTACTTCTTTGCGGGCGCCAATGCACTAAAGCATTAAAAAAATAGCCATTTGTGTCAACGTTTTCACCTGTCATTTTCCCAAATAATATAACATTGAATAGGCAGGATCCTTCTTTTTTTGGATATATAGGACTTATAGGTTCACCAAGAACCCGAGCAACCCAGATCCAAAAACTGAGCTGCGTCTTGCACTGGTTTTTCATTGAGTACTGTGTTTATCGCAATTCATTTGGTAAATATAAACAGAGTAAAGTAGGTACAAAGGAAAGCAATATATTTCTTAAACAAAA
Organism: Calotriton arnoldi; assembly: GCA_963921515.1. Lineage (NCBI taxonomy): Eukaryota > Metazoa > Chordata > Amphibia > Caudata > Salamandridae > Calotriton > Calotriton arnoldi. The sequence continues at coordinate 1,577,281 of CAWUFW010002464.1, read as the reverse complement.
TATAGAGTTTATAAGCAGTGTGTTTTGCATATCTCCAAAATTGTGGCTACCCATGCAAGCATGTGATTTAGATGACATTTTTTAAATGACTTCTTCTTTCCGAATTTTTTACATTAGGAAGGCTTAACTGCAAAGAAAGTTAATTCGTAATAACAGTTCTTCTACTATTCTGTTTTCCCCCAAGTCTCCCTATAAAAATGCTACCTTACTTATGTGTGTAGGCCTAGTGCCCACGACAGGAATTGGCCAAAAACGCAACGTGGACCCACCACATTTTTAAAATGAAAACTGGCCTTTTTTTTGCCTAGCTATGGATTTTGAATCCTCGCTCTTCAGGCACCTCGCGAAACCTTGCCAACCTATACATTTTTTTAAATTATACACTAAGGGCCCCATGAGGATGGTGGGCGGACAACCCTAGCGGTGTTCTTACCATCTGCCAGCTATGGGAGGTCCCACACTGCCAATTAGTATACGACCGCTACTGTGGCGGTCGCATCCCGCATCTTTGACTTTGCCTCAGGCGCTGCTGTAAGCAGCACCCACCGCAAAGCCAAAGAGGCATGTCGTGCATTGCCATGGACAAAGTGGCAGGCACGGCGCGGTGCCTGGCACCTTCTGGATGGCAATGAGGGGTGGTACCATAGATACCCCCCAAGTGCAGCCCCCCACCCCTCCAACCCACTTGGGGGCCCGCAACGGGCCCCCAAAGCAATTCCTGCCATCATTTCCATGGGGGCCAAGCCGCCATGGAAAGGCCTTCACATCACACCATCCTAATATGGATGGCGGTGCCTGTTAGGCACCGCCAACATACTAGTTCTGCCCGGCTGGCAATCGGAATGATTGACTGCCGGCTGAAAAGCGTCCGCTGTGAAACCCCCTCCATTGTAATATGAAGGGGGTTTCAATCGTTACGATGTGGTGGCGGTCACCACCGTCGGCTCGGCGGTGGTGAACGTCACGACATCCTAATGAGCCCCCAAGTGAAATCCAGTATGGGGTCACTTGTGTGGCTCTCTTTAGGTTCTGTGTCCCAGAATCCCTTGCAAACCTCAAACTTCTCAAAAATTAAACAAATTTTCCTTTCATTTCTGTGATGGAAATCTGCCTTTATCTACAAAATTCTACCCACCCCGTATTCCACAAGTCTCCTGATAAAAACGGTAGCTCACTTGTGTGGGTAGGCCTAGTGCCTGCAGCAGGAAACGGCCCAAAATGCAACGTGGACCCACCACATTTTTGCAGTGAAAACTGACCTTTGTTTTTCAAAGTGCCTAGCTTTGTATTTTGAATCCTAGCTCTGCTGGCACCTACCGAAACCTAGCAAACGTATACATTTTTGACAACTAGACATCCAGGCAAATCTATGATGGGGTGACTTGTATGTCTTTTACCATGTTCTGTTACCCAGAATCCCCTTTTAACCTCAAACTGTAAAAAAAACAATTTCCATCACATTCCTGTGATGGCAAGTTCTGCAATCTGCGTTGTTCCACAAACTTCCACCCACCCTGCATTCTCCAAACTCTCCTATTAAAAGTGCTACCTCACTCATGTTGGTGTGCCAATTACCCGCGTCATGCAAAGGCCCAAAACGTATAGAGGAGACATCAAAATGACCTATCACAAAACGACCTGCTTTTTAAAGAGTGGCACCTGGGTTTTTGGCCCCGTGCTCAGTGGCCATCTATGGAAGCCTACCAAACCTACACATTTCTGTAAACTAGACATCTTGGCCAGTACATGGAGGTATGGCTTGCGTTTATCCCCCAAAAATCTTCCTACCCAGAATTCCGTGCAAACCTCATATTTAGTTTTAAAAATCACATTTTCCACATATTTTGTTTGGTATCTCCATGCCGGCTTAAATTTCCTACCACACACTGTCCTCCTCAGTCTTCCGAAGAAAATGATACCTCACTTTGTTGAGTGTCCAATACATATTTGGCTCAAACTTTTTTTTGCCGCCTCGAAGCCAGACGGAATGACCGTTTGAATTCCTTTACAACTGCTATCATGAAAATGAGGCACTCGTAAAGTAATCTTACAGGCATATTACGATGCAGCTGTAAATGCTCTGATCAAGGGTCGGAGACTTTTACAGCTGCATCTTAATCATCCCCTTAATAATCTTATATTTTAAAATATTATTATTTAATTTATAACTTCAACCTGAAATACAGTTTTATACAATATTTTTTTTTTATACATTATCTTTTTATATTTTCTTTTTTTTCTTTAATTTTTGAACAGTGTATATCTTTTGTTACAAATAATTAGCAACAAATTAAACAAACTAGTTTGAATACATAGTTAAAAATGTATGTATATTATAATAAAAATTACTATACATTGTATAATTTCTTTAAACTATTTTATAATATTTTTTAGAATTGAATATATTTTTGACACATATTTTAGAATAATATTGTGTTATATTGACTTCAAAAGGTACACATTATTTTTTTCAATTTTTATTTGGTGTCCAAGTACATTTTTTCATCTAGCCCTGTTACTGTTTGGACGCGTTTGGGGAGAGAAGCTTGCATTTGTTAGCTACGGTTATCGGTTAAGGTAGGTTTATTTTACATTTTTAATTTCAGTTACTTTAATATTAGAGGGGAGGTAGTTAAGTTTTGTATATCGTTTGTATTGTCTTTTTGATGATTTTGATATGTTGTGTAATACATAGGTACAGTTATATGTTTACTACCATGATAACCTTTAAGGCTTAGCAATATGTAGTATATTAGGTGCTCATTATGATAGCCATCACATACAGATTTACCCACCGCCATATTAGCATGGCGGAGGGTATCGTGGCGGATGCAAAGTCCGTCCTCCGCTTTTCCGCTGGTGGCAATCGCACCTATTGCCTGGTGGACGGCAAAGGGCCACTAATATGTTGGCAGTGCCTAGCAGGCACCGTCCGCCATATTAGTTTGTGTCCTGTAAGAGGCCTTTCCATGGCGGTGGTGCCGCCATGGAAAGGCTGTTGAGAATTGGGTTTGGGGGCTAGTTGCGGGCCCCTCTTGTGGGGGGCCCGCATTTCCATGCACCAACTGTCAGGCATTTTGTGGTGCCTGCCACGTGGTGCAGGGAAATGCGGTGCAAGCACCTTTAACATTGCGGAAGGCGCTGCAGCCCCCAGCACTGCCTGCAATGTTAAAGTCCCAGGATGCACCCACCAGTTTGGCGGGCGCATCATGATGGCAGTGGTGGGACCGCTGCATGTCTGGCGGGCGGTACCAATCACCGCTACAGTGGCGGGCGGACAAAGTCCACCCGTCCTCATAATCAGACCCTTAGTTATGTGTACATTAGTATGTGTAGAGTTCTTTTATTTGTTTTAAGTCTAATATATAGGCCTTCATTATGATCTTTCTTTGAAAGTCTACGACATTAGGTCTGAGGCTTTCTGACTCAAACCGTCGTTTTTACTTACGACCGGCTGATGATAATACTGCCGGTCTGAAGTGAAACCGGCCGGTTATTCACGCTGTCTTCCGACGGGGCTCCAGGAACCTGTTGGCCAATCTGAACTGGCATGTAATTTATATGTATGGCGATTTACGCCGTCTGGATTACGATGCACTGTTTCTGGTACTGTTTTTTAATATCCTGCTTTCACACATGGAAAGTATGTTTGAAACCTACTTCACCCTGCGGCCTACGGTTGGTGTTTAATGTGATACCTAGGATGCCCACTTGTTGATCCCTGCACCGTGAGGCAAGCACCCTGTATTCCCTGGTACACGGTGCATGGATGAACTCCACCTCCTATTTCCCTATGTGAGCTTGTGCTACGGCCAGTTTATGGCTGTAGCACATGTTCCTATAGTGGAATTTGAGAATGCGACTGCACCTCAGCATGTGTGGTCTTATCGTAATCAGTTGGTCGGGACTGCCGTTTGCAGGTTGGTCGGTCATGTTTCCGCTATGGTGCGTACACCATAATAAGTCCTCTAATGTTATTAATATATTTATGTGGAGGAAGTATTTCATTTTTAACTGGTGTAATTTTTCCTGATCTTCAGTTCCAGGGACGATGTGGTTACCATTTTTTCTATTAAATGTATATATTTTTTTATAAAATAATAAATATTTTACATTTTTTTGTATTTTTTGCTTTCCTGAAGCATTTCTTTCTTTTGATCTATTTTTAATGTTTTTTTTTTTATCTTTAGATGCTATGGATGATTAGATATTTAGCTTTAATTTTTTCTCAGTTGTATTTACCCTTTTTTTTGTTGCAAATTACAAAATAAAATAACAGCGGAAATAGTGGGCACCCCTGCCTTGTGCTCCAAAGGAGAGCAAAAAAGGTGGATGAGAAGCACCCACAGGTCACTCAGGCAATAGTAGCACTTTTTATTCACTATTCTTTATGCAAAGTACGCGTCCCTTAGGTCCATGAGCTCCATCATCCATAAAGGTATGTCCGCTTTATAAGTTTGAACCTCTTCTTGCTTTCAAGAGAGACAACCACCTTCTCATCCTCATTGTTCTGCGTCTCCAACTGTCTATGGGAGTTTGTCCTAACATGATTCGCTGAAGTGTGATTATGTATTAACCCTACCTTTGGTGGTTAAATAATTATGTAATATAGACCTTCAGTTTATTGTGCAAAACCTTCCCCATGATCTTTATATCTGCATTTATGATTGATATTGGTTCGTATTTTGCTAATTGAAGTGGGTCACAGCCAGGTTCGTTAAATTAAGGGGTTTTTAGACAGACATATGTGTTTTTAAATGTCGCCCTACCTAAATATTGATTTCTAAATATCATGACTCAGAAATCATGACGTTAAGAATATTGTGTTTAAGAATATCGCTTATAAAACAAGAAATATCATTTTAAATAATAGATTTTTTTTAAAATAAATTTTCAAAAATGTACTTGTTTTAAAAATTTCTTTTTAAAATTAGTGTTATGTATTTTAGTATATATTTAAAATCTATGTGTTTTTGGCGATTTCTATAATAATTGTTTATGTTTTCTAACATATGTGTTACCTTTTTAGTAGTTATCAATTGTTTTTTAATTAAATTTTGCGTTTTTTATTTCCGTAGCGCGTAGTGGGTTTATAGTTGAGTAGTTTTGGAATTAATTTAATTTTTGAAAATTCATGATTATATTTTATTTTTTTATTAATTATTTAATTTAGATTTTATAGTGTTAATTGTGTAAAGTATTACAAAAATTATTATGAATTGTTTTTTTTATTATTAATTATTTCCAAAGTAGTTTTTGTAATTGTCTAAATTTTTTCGATGCATGATTGTGTGTTTTCTAGGAGTAAAGTGTGTGAAGCACTTTATTTTTAATTCATTAATAATAAGTTCCTAATTAATATTAACTAATTTTTTGCAAATTAAATTTGTAAATTCTGTTACTTTTTTAAGGCGTTGGTTGAGGGGTTTATATGGGCTAAAGCGTGGTAAGTAATGTAAGTATTTTAAAATAATATTTAGTTTATTATTATTATTAATTAATTAATTGATATTTATTTAGGGTTATCGTTTATAATTTTGTTGTTTGCATATTACTTTTATAGGGGTAAAGGTTTTGAATTATATTAATTTTACTTACTTTACAATCCCTATTTGAATACTATTCAGTTTATGAATTAGAATTTTTTTTAATAGTGTAAGTTTTTTTTTACATTTTAATTTTAGCTCATATTTTTCACGTTTATAAGTGTGTAAAGTGTGGGAATTTTCATAATTTTAATTATTTTTTAATAATTTTTTAATTCATAATATTTCTTTAATTGTTAATTACCTATGGCATTAGGTAAGTACATCTTTTCTTTAATTTAGATGTAGGTTTTGAATTTCGTGGTGTTATAGGGTAGGAAATAAAAATAAGTAAATTTACGTAATAATTAATGTATTTCTTTCTAAAAATAAATTTGAAATCAAAATTAACAAAAAAAATATTTAATATAATTTTTGAAGGTATGGGTCATATGCATTTATCATTAGGATATTTTTTGTTCAATATGTTATATTAAATATATTTTTAATTTAATTTGGATCATATTTCTTTTTCATATACTTTCTTTTTTAAATCAGTTTCATGTTGTTAATATTTTTTTAATTTTTATTTTTGTACTGACTGTAGTGGGAATCTTAATTCAATTAATTGATTGAAGTTGGAATAGTAAATTTTACCACGCTACTATCAACACCCTTTCCCTACTGTTGCACTCACTGGAGTTGGAATAATAATTTTTGCTCCTCTGCTAACCAACACTTTTACAACTTTTGCCTTCATTTGAGTGGGAATATTCATTTTTACCTGTCCACTATCAACACTTTCCCATCTGTTTAACTCATTGGATTTGTAATAGTAATTTTTAGCCCTCCGCTATACAACACTTTCCCTACTGTTACACTCATTGGAGTGTGAAGATTAATTTTTACCCCTCCTATAGACAACACTTTCCCTACTGTTACAATTATTGGAGTGGGAATAGTGCATTTTATCTGTAGCCTATACAACATTTACACTTCTGTTGCACTCATTCTAGTGTTAAATTGTAAATTTTACCCCGCCACTATCCAACACTTCCACCACTGTTGCACTAACTGTAGTGGGAATAGTAATTTGTTCTCTTCCGATATCCATCACTTTGCCAAATTTTGCACTCATTGGATTGTGAATAGTTATTTTTTACCTGTACGCTATCCAACGCTTTCCCTACTGTTACACTTACTGGAGTGGGAACAGTTATTTTTATTCCTAGGCTATAGAACACTTTCACTATTGTTGCACTCACTGGAGTGGGAATACTAATTTTAACTCCATCACTATTCAACATTTTGCCTACTGTTGCACTGACTGCAGTATTAGATTTAAGTTAAAAGATTTTTAAATAGTTTATTTTTTTATTTTTATTAAAATGTTTCATTTTTTTCGATTTTATGTTATTGCTATATATAAATATATACACATATATATACATATATATATATGTGTGTGTTTACATTTTTATATAATTTTAAAAGTATCAAACCAATCTATTAAAAAAAAATTTAAAGTAAATATCTATATATTTGTTTATTATGTATGTTTGAATAACTTTTTTATTAAGTTTATTTGGTATATTTCTTAAAATGTATATTACATTTACTTTTTAAGCAAGAAGTAATTTTAGAATTAAATATATACAATTGATTTTACACACAAATATATATATATATATATATATATATCTATATATTTTATTATATATATATCTATATATTTTGTATAACTCTCTTTTTAACTTCGATTCATTTTATTCACAATTTGTTGGTACTGACCTGTTAAAGTATAGGTAATTAATATTTTTGCATTCTATATTTTTTAAACTATATTATTTCAATCTATATTTTTGAAATCAATATTTTGACAGTCATCAAAATAATGAAATAAGCCCCCTACCGAATAACACGAGAGGAGCTGTGATGCCGGATATACACAGTATCAGTTTAATTAAAAAAAGACATTATGATGTTAAGTTATTTTGTAGAATTCAATTGGAAAACTGTTGTCTTCCGGGGCCTTCACAGTTGTCATCTTGTAAATGACCTGTGCAATCTTTTGAAGCGCCTGTTTTGTGAAAGAATGTTCCGGCATATTTAAGGAGGCAAGTGCCTTGTTAAAATTTCCATTATCCTTTAATATTTCGTGCTGGCCAGTGAGTGGCACATCACATGTGGATTTGATTGTCGTTATCATTGCATGTGACTGTGCCTGACACAACTGCGCATCAAATCAGCATCCAGCCTTAATCCTTTCTATAAATGTCTTTGCTTTAAGAAAAAAACAATTTTCTCTTATTTCTCCTTGTAATAAGGGATTATATTGATCATGGTGAGGAGAAGTTATATATGTGTGGGGGTGTTGGTGAAGTGTTATGTGCCGTAGTCAGGCAAATGATCATGCCCGTTAACCACTTGCATTGTTTCACCCAACAGCGCTTGAAGGATGCTGAGTTTCTCATCAAATTTCCTCTCACGGATTACTTTCTGTCTGTCCAGAGTACCTGTTCAGAGGAAACTGATACAGCATTCTCATACCAAATTGCATCTCAGTTAGTGGCACAACTGATGCTTCTCCTCAGGGGCCTTGTACTGTGTTGTGGTCATAAGCCAGGGCTCCTGGTGGTGTTGCAGGAGACAGAGGTCAAGGTACAGCAACACACGGACTTTGTCAGATGTATGCTTCAGTACAAACGAGGCAGTCAGTAGATCTTGTTTTTCACAAAAAAGTTTTTACATTAAATACTGCCATGCATAAATATTGTGTATGCAATATTCTCACACAGATATAAGGTGTCCAACATTATCCGAATCAAGAATATTGATTTTGAGGTAAGTAATACAGTTGTTAGTATTATTGAATTTATTACTATATTTTACAGAAATATCAAAGTTAAGAATATTCTATTTAAATTGGTTCTTTCTTTTTTAATCTGTTAGCTTATTTTATTTGTTAAAAAATGTTTGTTTAATTTGGATCTCTTTTATTATTGTTTTTAAAATGTTATTAATTTTTGAAAATAATTTTTTTATTTTTGTTACTTTAGAATACCCTATTTGTTATGCCTTTCATAAGCATTTATGGTGGTAATTAAATAAAATATAATTCATCTGCAAACAATTAATATATAATATTTTAGAAATATAACTAATAATTAATTGTTGATTCTATAATTCGATGTCTTTTCTGATGTAAGATTATGGAGCAGCATATGTTTTGTTGGTGTATAGACAGTGAAGGAAATTAATGAATTATAAATAATTATTAGGTTTTGGTTATTATTACTTCTTTATTTGAGAAAGATGTAAGTCAATTGTAAATACAATTTTAGCACTATGGGGGTCATTAGGATGGCGGTCGGATAATCACCCTGATCGGCATGGTAGCGGGAAAAGACCACCCGCAAGGGCCACGGCATAACCGCCGGTCCAATTAGTATTTTCCGCAGTCCAAATCAGACCGCGGCGCTACGTTCACGGCCATTAACATTGCGGCGGTTGTTGCTGCCAGCAGCACCGTCGCGATGTCAAAAGGACCATGTCCTCCATTTCCTTGCACTGTGTGGCATGCACTACACAGTCGCTGCCACCTGGTAGAGGGACATGTAGGGGGTAGTGGGGTACCATGGGTACCCCCCAGTGCACTCACACCCCCCAACATATTGGGGGCCCGCAATGGGCCCCCGGAACCTGTCTCTGCCAGCCTTTCAATGGCGGTTCCAACGCAGGGAAAAGGCTGGCTTCCGCCGGCATCATAATTTGGTAGCCGTAGGCTGGCCCTGCACCGTCTCTTTTTTCACTGTCCAGCTCTGCCCAGCAGGCAAGTGTGAGTACTTCTACCGGCGGAAAAGTTGTGGGTGGTATTTATCACCGCCGCGGTCATCACCGCAATGCTAATGCGACTGGCAGTTTTCCTGGGTTCATTCGCAGACGGATGGCCGCTGCCGTGCCGGCGGGTCCCACCGCCAGCCGGCGGCGGACATCCTTCCGCCATCCTACTAGACCCCTATGTTATAGCTGAGTGGTTTCTGTTGTGCAGTGGTATATGATGTGTAGTAAAATATTTGTAATTAAATAATTATTATTTGTTGTTTATTAATATTAATTTGACAATTAATTCAGTTTATTCAGTAATACAATATGTTATTTCTGGTTTGTCAGATTTGTATGTTTAAACCCTGTGAATGGATGTATTTTTAATCATTAAATAGAATGTTAATCTATAATAAATAATGAAATGTTAAACATTTATGCTTAATATGTACTTGAGATAATGTTTATTTGATATCATTGGTGTGACTTTTGGCATTTATATGAATAAAGGAAATTAAGTTAATTTTTTATAATTTAATTTATATACTTAATCATTAATAAATAGTGTTTAACTGACATTTATCAAAATAGCACAGAATATTATCTTAATTATATATATTAGTTTTGGTCTGATTCATTATTCTATTCTTTATTGGTATGTATGTGAATAATTCGAAATAGTGTGTTAAATTATTAATTGTTATTAATATGTTCATATATTTAAATTTAAAAAACATGTGTACATTATATTATTTGAATACTTTACTTGAGATGTTTGTCCTGTACTTTCTATAACTAAAGGGTATACATTTTTTGAAGTAATAATACATTTATTAATATTCTTTTGATTTTTTACAAATTAATTTATTTTTTTTAGTGTATTTTTTGATTGTGTTCTGCTTTTGGAATGTAACTAACATTTGTTCGGATTAGGATTGCATTTGGAAGACTGTACTACCGCCATTGTGGAAAGAATGTGACCGACTGACAGGTAGTCAGTAGTCCCACCCACCAAATTTGAGATCCGACTGCCTTTGAGTCATTTGTAAACATGTCTATTTTATAAAGGCTTGTGCTGCAGCCTGGAAAAGGCCTGCATCACAAGCTTAAATCCTAAGAGGCATGTTTTTAAACATCCCTGCAGCCCATGGCAGGCACGGCATGCAAGTTTGTTTAGGTGGTGCACCATGGAAGGATTTCACCATTGCGTAGGTCTATGGGTGGCAGAGCCCCTGATCGTGACCCAAACAAAAAAATTCAGAATACGCTACGTGAAATGGTTGGAGGAATGTTGCATCGTAATCCATTGTGGTGGAATGCAATCCGACCGAACATCGGGCTCCTTGAGGATATTGGAAGATGTTGCTCGGTTCATCCTTTTTGCAATTCCACGGACCGGCTGCAGCCTAATGTGGATCTGTCTGACCGCTTGTACAGATCTCAGTACTAAAGACACCGACAGTCCTACCTTTATTATAATTGGCCCCATTGAATTTAGAGTTATTAAAAATATGTAAATTATACTTTTCAAAATATTTATACTTATTTTTTTGTATTATTATTTGAAATAAATGCTTATTATATTTTTTTGTTATTCTAAATATTTAGGGGCCCATTAGTATGTCGGGCGGATCGCCACCGCCCGCATGGCGGTCCACCCAACATATTCCCCAGCCCGCATGCAAATTTCCCCCGCCACATTACCATGGCGGGGGGGCCCCGGCGAACGGAAAGTCCGTCTGCCGGTTTTCCGCCCGGTCGATGAGTCGACCGGACGGAAAGCTGTTAATATGGTGGCAGTGTCTGGTAGACACCGCCATCCATATTAGAATACATGCGGGGACATGCGTTGCCGCCACGGAAAGCCATGCGGTTCTCAACATTGGTGGCCCATAGCGGCCCCCCAGGGATTCTGGGGGTGGGGGTGCACATGGGGGATACCTATGGTACCCCCTGCATTTGACAGTACAACGTGGCAGGCACCGCGCGGTGCCTGTCACGTTGTACTGTCAAATGCACAACTTGCATTTCTGGCATTGCGGCGGGCGGTGCTTTCAGCACTGCCCGCCGCAATGTTAGAAATGCGGGATGCGCCCGCCAGTGTGGCGGGCGCATCCTAATGGGATGTGCGGGACCACCGCATGCATTGCGGGCGGTCCCATTTCCCGGGGTATGGCGGGCGGACAAAGTCCGCCCGCCATGCTAATGACCCCCTTAGTTGGAAATGATGTATTTACAAATAAAACTTTTTTGTGTATTTATTATTTTCTAAAAACTGTTTTATTTTGTTTAAGTAAATTAGTCTCTTTTTAATATTCCACTTAATGTAGTATTAATAAAAAAAATGTACCCCTCTGCAATACAACTATTTCACTGTTGTTGCACTTACTACAGTGTCAACACTACATTTTACCCCATATCAAATAACACTTTCCATTATTTTTAAGCTGATTGCAATTGGAAAAATTAATTTTACACCTCCACAATCCAACTTTCTCACTAAAGTACTATTGTCTGGAGTGGGTATCGTATAATTTACACGTTATGATTTTAACATTTCACCTACTATTAAATAGATTTTATTGTGAATATAATATCTAATAACAGAAATATTTTATACTCTAATCTACATTTTTTAAATGTATATGATTATGTTTATGATTACATAGAATTAGCAAATCTACAATTCTTAATATATTTATTATGTATTAATTTTTTACTAACGTGTTTTATTGTATTTAATAAACATTTTAATACCAAACTAAGGGGCCCATTAAGATGGCGGGCGGTAGCACCACCGCCGTGCTGGCGGATGCAAAAACCACCAGTTACCGCCCGCATGCCGCAGCCCACACGCCCGCCAAATTACGATGTGAAAAGGCAGCCAAACACCGCCGGCAAGCCAGCGACGCCGTCCGCCATCAAAGTGCGCCCGCTCACGTAGCGGCGCAGCCCAATGGAGACACACCGCCAGACGAAATCACGTACCGCCCGGCGTACAAATTACGATGCCGCAAACAAACAGCTCCCACTGCTAAGAGACACCGCACGTGAAAGTGAGGCAGAAACCCGAACGCCGAGCACAGACACCGAAGAGGCGACCCCCCGAGCATGAATCCAGCACTGCAGGCCCTCCCCATGCTCTACCTGATGCAGCACCCAGGAGTCAACGCACCGCGGCGACGCAGGTAGGCAGACACACAACAGGGGCACGCAAACAGCGCACACAGTGAAAGTGCGGAAAAGGAGGACATGGCACCCCCCAACACCCCTGCGTGGACAAGACACATCCACCACTGCACCCACAAATGTAACACAGGGCAAAGTGCAACATCTCGCAACTATCATGGGCACACCACCTGGGACCAGGAACTAACGACCCCGTCACGGCACCGCAGCACAGCGGCGATGACGCAGCCACACATGCGCACAACTCAGCGCCCAACCATAACGCCATGTATGCGTCGCACACAAACAACACACACCAGCCACACCCAGAACGCACATGACACGTGACAGGCCTGCCACAGTCATGTCCCCAACGCCCAATTCACGGACAACACCCAACGTCACACAACCGACGCCCACATGTCAGTGAAGTCACGCAACATCAGGACACACCCCTGTGTGACAAACATGGCGAAGCACACAGCGGCGGCAACACCACCCAGTAGAACATGGGCCCCGTCGGGAAGAGGTACGCCAGTACCACACAGAAACACCCATACCACCCTGCACCCATGAACCAGACATACAAAACGGAACACCAAAGAGCCCGGGGACTGACAACAGGTGGACTCAAGAATGACACCCACACACAAGGCCCAACGCATAGCGGAAACACAGCCTGCCGCCCACACACGGGAGAGCAGACAGCACTGAATGACCTTCCATTCCAACTCCGAAACCACATCCCGACTAAACAAGCCGGCGAATACAGCCATTGTCCCAAAAAAGACCAACACAGGCATGCAGAGGAAACCGACCACAGGGCAGATAGCGCATATCACCTAAGAACATACCGAACGGGAAAGAAGAAAGTATAAAACTCCCCCATGCCGTTCCCATGCAAGTTATCTGGAAGGAGTCACACACCACTGACCTTGAACATTCAGAGAAGCACGTGGGATGAGGGCCCATGTCCTCCGCACAAGCTAACAGAACACAAGTCCTGCCCCCTACGACCATCACAGACCTCACAGCAACCTCGGAGCTTGCACACTGCATACTGCACACACAGCCGGAGCACGCCACCACATCGCCCCGCAGCAAAATGGCACCTACAACACACCTACCCAACTACGCCAGACAGGTCAAGCTGTACAAACACAACCTGATACAGCTACTGGGATGCGAACCCCTATCCCTGCTGAACGTAAGTTACCGACTGACTTACCGCATCGCATTGTTCAGCTGCGTCATACCCGTCTTCTACTGTCGGAGGTGTCCCTTCCACCATCCTGTGGAGTTGTGCCTCTCCAACCCGGCATGTCCAAGGGCGGACCTGCTACCACTATTCCACCCTCTGGACGCACACGACAGGGTGACTAATTTTAAAACTCAGTTGTTAATATAACTACCTTGGTATTAATTCATAATTTTCTTTAATTCATGCTTATTCATTTTAGTAGATTCAAATATAACATTTTTTTTCTTAGTTTAATATTTAAATTAGAATTGTGGGAAACCTGCTCACACAATAACTTTTTTTGACCATATTTAAGGTAAGAATGGGTAGTGGGTGATCTTGCGGGTTCATATTTAGTAATTAGTATTAATACATGCTTATTTGTACAATTTTTAAAAGAAATAAATGAAAAATAACAACAGATTTACCAAAATTAAAATACTACTGCTACTCTCACCCTCAGCGATAGCATGCAAATAATACAGTGTTCACGGTTAAGGGCATATTGCGAATGCTGGTGTTGCCCCTGTTATGTACACCCAAACTCACTTTGCTACAGTTTATGATGCAGTTGGACCACTGGGACAAGGCTATGGGACATGGACGTTGTAAACAATATGACGGCTCTTGCACAGGCAACACCGTCATTGTATACATTACTGTACAACTGCCTCGCCAATTGGTTGCTTGACCCAGTTGGAGTCGGAGGTTTTTGCACCGGACCGTTGCGCTCAGACCGTCTCTTTTAAAATCCAGCAGTCTGAAGCTTTATTATGATTTATGGATGACCACCACCGACGGCATGTTGGTGGAGGTCCACATGACATCCTAATGTCATTCAGAGTGTTTAAAAACTTTTAAAGTGATCATTAAATATAAGTGAATTTTCAAATTAACAAAACCTTCGACATGATCTCCATATCTACGTTTACGAGGGATATCGGTTCTAAGTTGGCTCCTTGAAGTGGTGCTCTGCCAGGTTTGATAAAATAATGAAATAAGCCCCCTACTCAATTCGGCAAGAGGAGCTGTGCCTGTTGATATATCCCTTAACAGTTTGCCCCAAAAAAAAGGCACTAAGATGTGTTAAGTGATTTTGTAGAAATGAAATGGAACACTATTGTCTACTGGGGCCTTCACAGTTGTCATCTTGTCAATGGCCTGTGCAATTTCTTCATGCTAATGCCAACACCAAGGGGCTCATTATGATGGCGGGAGGATCGCCATCCCCGGGCCGGCGGTGGCGATCCTCCCGCCATCATAATGTGCTAAAATTACTGCTACAATACCCTTTATGGACAGTACTCTAGTGATATGAGGTAATGGGCGTTGTATTCTTTTTTTACACAGGTAATAATTTTAAAACTTGTCTATTCATAAATGAAAAATAATACAAATATAAACAGAATTTAAATAAATTACAATAATAGTGAGTTTTGGAAAACAAGTCTATTTAAATTTTACCAGTACATTATTAAGGAAAGGATAATAGGTGAAGCAATATTCTTCATTTTAGTATCAATTGCAGTATAGAAATAACACCCCATCTATAGTCATTTAAAAAATCATGTTGGAACGTTGAAAAAAGCTTGACAATTTTTAATAACATAAATAAATTTAAAAATATTAATTTGAAAACATAATTTTATTGTGATCAACATTGGATACAAAAATGTTGAACGTAGTATACCATGTTGTTCCTTTTCTTTAAATTATTGAAAGTTGTCTTTTTTTTAATTGGTACACAATGTCAGACTTTAAATTTCCCAGTGATGACAATGACATGGACATTTCCTTACATTTACATAATGATCAAAAAAAGCACATGCAAAAAAATGAACCAACAATTCATAATTTTTACAATATTTCATGTAATCTTTTAATTTATTGACAGAAAGGGTAGTTCAATTTGTAAACAACATATGAAGTAAACCGTTTATTAATGGTTCAAACAAGAATTGTGAACACAATGAATTTATATAATATTATGGACTCATGATGGAGAATCTCTGACACTTATCATATGAACCATGTTCACTAAACTTATAGCACAATCTGGTTAAACCTTACCCTTTAAAATTCAATAGATTTTAAATAAGTACATATGATTTGTAATTGCTTGATTATGGATGCTTCTTTTATTGAATTTTATTTTAAATGTATCCATCTACAACAATAAGTTAATAGTTCCTGTTATTTCAGAAGAGAAACACATAAAAAATGAATTTCTTTTAAATGCCTAAAGAAAAGTCCACATTTTGAACTTGGTTAGTCACATTTTATCACCAGGTATCTGATGCTACTTTGACAGAGGAGTCATGGTTTTCTAATAACCAGGGACACAATACATATTGTCCGGATTATGAGGCCGGTATTAGCAAGACCGCAAACCTTAGGCAGGAGGACCAAAATCCGCCGTATTACGACTTGCAAAGTTGGACAGACGTTAGATCACTGGCTGCACCAAAGAACGGTACTTCCCGGCCGGTGGTGCAGGAGGGCCACAATGCAATGTGCTTATCAGGGACTGGTGAATTTGCGCTCAGCATAATCAAAGTTCTTAAATCGTCAGCCTCTTTAAGGCGGATACACGCATTGAAAAGGCTGGCGGGCCAAGAACAAAGGGTGCCTATTGCCACACCACCATGGGGATACATTCAGGGTGGCACAATATGTACCCTCCTGTCTGTACCTTCACAAAGTATCAGCGTGGCATGGACATCGAGTTCCATGCCGTGTTGGAACTTTTACGCGTTTCCCTTTGCGATGTCTGTTTTCCAAGAAGCACGATGGGAAAAGCAAATAACCACAGACTGTATTAGGAGTTACTAGATGCACATTTTCAAATAATAATTCTTGTTGGCGGTTCTTACATGGCATAGGCGCAGTAGAGGCGCATTGATCCGCTGCCCAAAAGACATAATCAGAGCCGTTTATGTTAAAAAAACGAGTACATTTTCTAATGGTTAAACAGTTTCCAAAGCATTTCGAACATTTATAAATCTCTTTTAATAATTACAACATGATATCTAGGGGATATGATGAACGCAGGCGGACGGGGTAGAGTGGTTAAAGGGTTTGGAGCATAGACTCTGGGGTCGATTCCGATGTCGGCCGGAAGCACACCTAACAGTATTCGTCCGGAAAAAATACCAGCCGAACGCGTGTTTTCCGACCGACTCGAACACTCTACCGAACGAACAAGTACGATGCGCATAACAGCCCAGATTCCGAGCAAGCCGTACTTACCCATTCCAGCTCCTGTTCCCCGCCCGAGCCGGATCCGTAAACGCCGAATCGAGTCGCACGGAACCAAATACACAGCACCTTCCGGCTTCCAAGGTGCCTCCCACACAAGTGAGGCACCATTTTTATCAGGAGACCTGGGGGAACGCTGGGTGGTAGGAAATTTGTGTGAGGCCAGTGATGCCACACTTTCCCACACAAAAATGTGTGAAAAAAGTGATTTTTTCAGCTAAAATTGAGGTTTGCAAGGGATTCTG
Organism: Calotriton arnoldi; assembly: GCA_963921515.1. Classification (NCBI taxonomy): domain Eukaryota; kingdom Metazoa; phylum Chordata; class Amphibia; order Caudata; family Salamandridae; genus Calotriton; species Calotriton arnoldi. Next base: position 1,560,020 of record CAWUFW010002464.1, on the reverse strand, counting down.
GGTAAGGAAACGTTGGGGGATCCACGCAAGCCATACCTCCCTGGAAGCCCCCGGGTGTCTACTTTTCAGAAATGTGTGGGTTTGGTAGGTTTACCTAGGTGGCCGCCGAGCACGGGGCCAAAAACCCAGGTGACCCCCTTGCAAAACCAGGTGGTTTTGAGATAGGCAATTTTGAGGTCGCCTCACTACGTTGTGGGCCCTTGCCTGTCGCGGGTACTTGGGCCTCCCACACAAGTGAGGCACCATTTTTATTGGGAGACCTGGGGGAACGCTGGGTGGTAGGAAATTTGTGTGAGGCCAGTGATGCCACACTTTCCCACACACAAATGTGTGAAAAAAGTGATTTTTTCAGCTAAAATTGAGGTTTGCAAGGGATTCTGGGTAAGGAAACGTTGGGGGATCCACGCAAGCCATACCTCCCTGGAAGCCCCCGGGTGTCTACTTTTCAGAAATGTGTGGGTTTGGTAGGTTTCCCTAGATGGCCGCCGAGCACGGGGCCAAAAACCCAGGTGACCTCCCTTGCAAAACCAGGTGGTTTTGAGATAGGCAATTTTGAAGTCGCATCACTACGTTGTGGGCCCTTGCCTGTCGCGGGTACTTGGGCCTCCCACACAAGTGAGGCACCATTTTTATCGGGAGACCTGGGGGAACGCTGGGTGGTTTGAAATTTGTGTGAGGCCAGTGATGCCACACTTTCCCACACACAAATGTGTGAAAAAAGTGATTTTTTCAGCTAAAATTGAGGTTTGCAGGGGATTCTGGGTAAGGAAACGTTGGGGGATCCACGCAAGCCATACCTCCCTGGAAGCCCCCGGGTGTCTACTTTTCAGAAATGTGTGCGTTTGCTAGGTTTCCCTAGGTGTCGGCAGAGGTAGGGTTCAAAAACTACAGCTAGGCACTTTGCCAAAAAAGTGTCATTTTTCACTGCGAAATTGAGGTGTGACCGCGTTGCGTTTTGCGCCGTTTCCTGTCGCAGGCACTAGGCCGACCCACACAAGTGAGGTACCATTTTTCTCGTAAGACTTTGGGGAACGCGGGGTGGGTGGAAATTTGTGGATCCACGCAGATTCCAGAACTTTCCACCACAGAAATGTGGGGAAAATGTGGTTTTTTTGACAAATTTTTACGTTTGCAAGGGATTCTGGGTAACAGAACCTGGTGGGAGGCAGTCAAGTCACCCCATCCTGGATTTCCCTGGGTGTCTAGTTTTCAAAAATGTATAGGTTTGCTAAGTTTCCCTAGGTGCCGGCAGAGCTAGGGTTCAAAAACTACAGCTAGGCACTTTGCCAAAAAAGGGTCATTTTTCACTGCGAAATAGAGGTGTGACCGCGTTGCGTTTTGCGCCGTTTCCTGTCGCAGGCACTAGGCCGACCCACACAACTGAAGTACCATTTTTCTCGTAAGACTTTGGGGAACGCGGGGTGGGTGGAAATTTGTGGATCCACGCAGATTCCAGAACTTTCCACCACAGAAATGTGGGGAAAATGTGGTTTTTTTGACAATTTTTTATGTTTGCAAGGGATTCTGGGTAACAGAACCTGGTGGGAGGTAGTCAAGTCACCCCATCCTGGATTCCCCTGGGTGTCTAGTTTTCAAAAATGTATAGGTTTGCTAGGTTTCCCTAGGTGCCGGCAGAGGTAGGGTTCAAAAACTACAGCTAGTCACTTTGCCAAAAAAGGGTCATTTTTAACTGCGAAATTGAGGTGTGACCACGTTGCGTTTTGCGCCGTTTCCTGTCGCAGGCACTAGGCCGACCCACACAAGTGAGGTACCATTTTTCTCGTAAGACTTTGGGGAACGCGGGGTGGGTGGAAATTTGTGGATCCATGCAGATTCCAGAACTTTCCACCACAGAAATGTGGGGAAAATGTGTTTTTTTTGACAATTTGTTATGTTTGCAAGGGATTCTGGGTAACAGAACCTGGTGGGAGGCAGTCAAGTCACCCCATCCTGGATTCCCCTGGGTGTCTAGTTTTCAAAAATGTATAGGTTTGCTAGGTTTCGTTAGGTGCCGGCAGAGCTAGGGTTCAAAAACTACAGCTAGGCACTTTGCCAAAAAAGGGTCATTTTTCACTGCGAAATGGAGGTGTGACCACGTTGCGTTTGCGCCGTTTCCTGTCGCAGGCACTAGGCCGACCCACACAAGTGAGGTACCATTTTTCTCGTAAGACTTTGGGGAACGCGGGGTGGGTGGAAATTTGTGGATCCACGCAGATTCCAGAACTTTCCACCACAGAAATGTGGGGAAAATGTGTTTTTTTGACAATATTTTATGTTTGCAAGGGATTCTGGGTAACAGAACCTGGTGGGAGGCAGTCAAGTCACCCCATCCTGGATTCCCCTGGGTGTCTAGTTTTCAAAAATGTATAGGTTTGCTAGGTTTCCCTAGGTGCCGGCAGAGGTAGGGTTCAAAAACTACAGCTAGGCATTTTGCCAAAAAAGGGTCATTTTTCACTGCGAAATTGAGGTGTGACCGCGTTGCGTTTTGCGCCGTTTCCTGTCGCAGGCACTAGGCCGACCCACACAAGTGAGGTACCATTTTTCTCGTAAGACTTTGGGGAACGCGGGGTGGGTGGAAATTTGTGGATCCACGCAGATTCCAGAACTTTCCACCACAGAAATGTGGGGAAAATGTGTTTTTTTTGACAATATTTTATGTTTGCAAGGGATTCTGGGTAACAGAACCTGGTGGGAGGCAGTCAAGTCACCCCATCCTGGATTCCCCTGGGTGTCTAGTTTTCAAAAATGTATAGGTTTGCTAGGTTTCCCTAGGTGCCGGCAGAGGTAGGGTTCAAAAACTACAGCTAGGCACTTTGCCAAAAAAGGGTCATTTTTCACTGCGAAATTGAGGTGTGACCGCGTTGCGTTTTGCGCCGTTTCCTGTCGCAGGCACTAGGCCGACCCACACAAGTGAGGTACCATTTTTCTCGTAAGACTTTGGGGAACGCAGGGTGGGTGGAAATTTGTGGATCCACGCAGATTCCAGAACTTTCCACCACAGAAATGTGGGGAAAATGTGGTTTTTTTAACAATTTTTTATGTTTGCAAGGGATTCTGGGTAACAGAACCTGGTGGGAGGCAGTCAAGTCACCCCATCCTGGATTCCCCTGGGTGTCTAGTTTTCAAAAATGTATAGGTTTGCTAGGTTTCCCTAGGTGCCGGCAGAGGTAGGGTTCAAAAACTACAGCTAGGCACTTTGCCAAAAAAGGGTCATTTTTCACTGCGAAATTGAGGTGTGACCGCGTTGCGTTTTGCGCCGTTTCCTGTCGCAGGCACTAGGCCGACCCACACAAGTGAGGTACCATTTTTCTCGTAAGACTTTGGGGAACGCGGGGTGGGTGTAAATTTGTGGATCCACGCAGATTCCAGAACTTTCCACCACAGAAATGTGGGGAAAATGTGTTTTTTTGACAATATTTTATGTTTGCAAGGGATTCTGGGTAACAGAACCTGGTGGGAGGCAGTCAAGTCACCCCATCCTGGATTCCCCTGGGTGTCTAGTTTTCAAAAATGTATAGGTTTGCTAGGTTTCCCTAGGTGCCGGCAGAGGTAGGGTTCAAAAACTACAGCTAGGCACTTTGCCAAAAAAGGGTCATTTTTCACTGCGAAATTGAGGTGTGACCGCGTTGCGTTTTGCGCCGTTTCCTGTCGCAGGCACTAGGCCGACCCACACAAGTGAGGTACCATTTTTCTCGTAAGACTTTGGGGAACGCGGGGTGGGTGGAAATTTGTGGATCCATGCAGATTCCAGAACTTTCCACCACAGAAATGTGGGGAAAATGTGTTTTTTTTGACAATATTTTATGTTTGCAAGGGATTCTGGGTAACAGAACCTGGTGGGAGGCAGTCAAGTCACCCCATCCTGGATTCCCCTGGGTGTCTAGTTTTCAAAAATGTATAGGTTTGCTAGGTTTCCCTAGGTGCCGGCAGAGGTAGGGTTCAAAAACTACAGCTAGGCACTTTGCCAAAAAAGGGTCATTTTTCACTGCGAAATGGAGGTGTGACCGCGTTGCGTTTGCGCCGTTTCCTGTCGCAGGCACTAGGCCGACCCACACAAGTGAGGTACCATTTTTCTCGTAAGACTTTGGGGAACGCGGGGTGGGTGGAAATTTGTGGATCCACGCAGATTCCAGAACTTTCCACCACAGAAATGTGGGGAAAATGTGGTTTTTTTGATAATTTTTTATGTTTGCAAGGGATTCTGGGTAACAGAACCTGGTGGGAGGCAGTCAAGTCACCCCATCCTGGATTCCCCTGGGTGTCTAGTTTTCAAAAATGTATAGGTTTGCTAGGTTTCCCTAGGTGCCGGCAGAGCTAGGGTTCAAAAACTACAGCTAGGCACTTTGCCAAAAAAGGGTCATTTTTCACTGCGAAATTGAGGTGTGACCACGTTGCGTTTTGCGCCGTTTCCTGTCGCAGGCACTAGGCCGACCCACACAAGTGAGGTACCATTTTTCTCGTAAGACTTTGGGGAACGCAGGGTGGGTGGAAATTTGTGGATCCACGCAGATTCCAGAACTTTCCACCACAGAAATGTGGGGGAAATGTGTTTTTTTGACAATATTTTATGTTTGCAAGGGATTCTGGGTAACAGAACCTGGTGGGAGGCAGTCAAGTCACCCCATCCTGGATTCCCCTGGGTGTCTAGTTTTCAAAAATGTATAGGTTTGCTAGGTTTCCCTAGGTGCCGGCAGAGGTAGGGTTCAAAAACTACAGCTAGGCACTTTGCCAAAAAAGGGTCATTTTTCACTGCGAAATTGAGGTGTGACCGCGTTGCGTTTTGCGCCGTTTCCTGTCGCAGGCACTAGGCCGACCCACACAAGTGAGGTACCATTTTTCTCGTAAGACTTTGGGGATCGCGGGGTGGGTGGAAATTTGTGGATCCATGCAGATTCCAGAACTTTCCACCACAGAAATGTGGGGAAAATGTGTTTTTTTTGACAATATTTTATGTTTGCATGGGATTCTGGGTAACAGAACCTGGTGGGAGGCAGTCAAGTCACCCCATCCTGGATTCCCCTGGGTGTCTAGTTTTCAAAAATGTATAGGTTTGCTAGGTTTCCCTAGGTGCCGGCAGAGGTAGGGTTCAAAAACTACAGCTAGGCACTTTGCCAAAAAAGGGTCATTTTTCACTGCGAAATGGAGGTGTGACCGCGATGCGTTTTGCGCCGTTTCCTGTCGCAGGCACTAGGCCGACCCACACAAGTGAGGTACCATTTTTCTCGTAAGACTTTGGGGAACGTGGGGTGGGTGGAAATTTGTGGATCCATGCAGATTCCAGAACTTTCCACCACAGAAATGTGGGGAAAATGTGTTTTTTGACAATATTTTATGTTTGCAAGGGATTCTGGGTAACAGAACCTGGTGGGAGGCAGTCAAGTCACCCCATCCTGGATTCCCCTGGGTGTCTAGTTTTCAAAAATGTATAGGTTTGCTAGGTTTCCCTAGGTGCCGGCAGAGGTAGGGTTCAAAAACTACAGCTAGGCACTTTGCCAAAAAGGGTCATTTTTCACTGCGAAATTGAGGTGTGACCGCGTTGCGTTTTGCGCCGTTTCCTGTCGCAGGCACTAGGCCGACCCACACAAGTGAGGTACCATTTTTCTCGTAAGACTTTGGGGAACGCGGGGTGGGTGGAAATTTGTGGATCCATGCAGATTCCAGAACTTTCCACCACAGAAATGTGGGGAAAATGTGTTTTTTTGACAATATTTTATGTTTGCAAGGGATTCTGGGTAACAGAACCTGGTGGGAGGCAGTCAAGTCACCCCATCCTGGATTCCCCTGGGTGTCTAGTTTTCAAAAATGTATAGGTTTGCTAGGTTTCCCTAGGTGCCGGCAGAGGTAGGGTTCAAAAACTACAGCTAGGCACTTTGCCAAAAAAGGGTCATTTTTCACTGCGAAATTGAGGTGTGACCGCGTTGCGTTTTGCGCCGTTTCCTGTCGCAGGCACTAGGCCGACCCACACAAGCGAGGTACCATTTTTCTCGTAAGACTTTGGGGAACGCGGGGTGGGTGGAAATTTGTGGATCCACGCAGATTCCAGAACTTTCCACCACAGAAATGTGGGGAAAATGTGGTTTTTTTGATAATTTTTTATGTTTGCAAGGGATTCTGGGTAACAGAACCTGGTGGGAGGCAGTCAAGTCACCCCATCCTGGATTCCCCTGGGTGTCTAGTTTTCAAAAATGTATAGGTTTGCTAGGTTTCCCTAGGTGCCGGCAGAGCTAGGGTTCAAAAACTACAGCTAGGCACTTTGCCAAAAAAGGGTCATTTTTCACTGCGAAATTGAGGTGTGACCACGTTGCGTTTTGCGCCGTTTCCTGTCGCAGGCACTAGGCCGACCCACACAAGTGAGGTACCATTTTTCTCGTAAGACTTTGGGGAACGCAGGGTGGGTGGAAATTTGTGGATCCACGCAGATTCCAGAACTTTCCACCACAGAAATGTGGGGAAAATGTGGTTTTTTTAACAATTTTTTATGTTTGCAAGGGATTCTGGGTAACAGAACCTGGTGGGAGGCAGTCAAGTCACCCCATCCTGGATTCCCCTGGGTGTCTAGTTTTCAAAAATGTATAGGTTTGCTAGGTTTCCCTAGGTGCCGGCAGAGCTAGGGTTCAAAAACTACAGCTAGGCACTTTGCCAAAAAAGGGTCATTTTTCACTGCGAAATTGAGGTGTGACCGCGTTGCGTTTTGCGCCGTTTCCTGTCGCAGGCACTAGGCCGACCCACACAAGTGAGGTACCATTTTTCTCGTAAGACTTTGGGGAACGCGGGGTGGGTGGAAATTTGTGGATCCACGCAGATTCCAGAACTTTCCACCACAGAAATGTGGGGAAAATGTGTTTTTTTGACAATATTTTATGTTTGCAAGGGATTCTGGGTAACAGAACCTGGTGGGAGGCAGTCAAGTCACCCCATCCTGGATTCCCCTGGGTGTCTAGTTTTCAAAAATGTATAGGTTTGCTAGGTTTCCCTAGGTGCCGGCAGAGGTAGGGTTCAAAAACTACAGCTAGGCACTTTGCCAAAAAAGGGTCATTTTTCACTGCGAAATTGAGGTGTGACCGCGTTGCGTTTTGCGCCGTTTCCTGTCGCAGGCACTAGGCCGACCCACACAAGTGAGGTACCATTTTTCTCGTAAGACTTTGGGGAACGCGGGGTGGGTGGAAATTTGTGGATCCACGCAGATTCCAGAACTTTCCACCACAGAAATGTGGGGAAAATGTGTTTTTTTGACAATATTTTATGTTTGCAAGGGATTCTGGGTAACAGAACCTGGTGGGAGGCAGTCAAGTCACCCCATCCTGGATTCCCCTGGGTGTCTAGTTTTCAAAAATGTATAGGTTTGCTAGGTTTCCCTAGGTGCCGGCAGAGGTAGGGTTCAAAAACTACAGCTAGGCACTTTGCCAAAAAAGGGTCATTTTTCACTGCGAAATTGAGGTGTGACCGCGTTGCGTTTTGCGCCGTTTCCTGTCGCAGGCACTAGGCCGACCCACACAAGTGAGGTACCATTTTTCTCGTAAGACTTTGGGGAACGTGGGGTGGGTGGAAATTTGTGGATCCATGCAGATTCCAGAACTTTCCACCACAGAAATGTGGGGAAAATGTGTTTTTTTTGACAATTTTTTATGTTTGCAAGGGATTCTGGGTAACAGAACCTGGTGGGAGGCAGTCAAGTCACCCCATCCTGGATTCCCCTGGGTGTCTAGTTTTCAAAAATGTATAGGTTTGCTAGGTTTCCCTAGGTGCCGGCAGAGGTAGGGTTCAAAAACTACAGCTAGGCACTTTGCCAAAAAAGGGTCATTTTTCACTGCGAAATGGAGGTGTGACCGCGTTGCGTTTTGCGCCGTTTCCTGTCGCAGGCACTAGGCCGACCCACACAAGTGAGGTACCATTTTTCTCGTAAGACTTTGGGGAACGCGGGGTGGGTGGAAATTTGTGGATCCACGCAGATTCCAGAACTTTCCACCACAGAAATGTGGGGAAAATGTGGTTTGTTTGACAATTTTTTATGTTTGCAAGGGATTCTGGGTAACAGAACCTGGTGGGAGGCAGTCAAGTCACCCCATCCTGGATTCCCCTGGGTGTCTAGTTTTCAAAAATGTATAGGTTTGCTAGGTTTCCCTAGGTGCCGGCAGAGCTAGGGTTCAAAAACTACAGCTAGGCACTTTGCCAAAAAAGGGTCATTTTTCACTGCAAAATTGAGGTGTGACCACGTTGTGTTTTGTGCCGTTTCCTGTCGCAGGCACTAGGCCGACCCACACAAGTGAGGTACCATTTTTCTCGTAAGACTTTGGGGAACGCGGGGTGGGTGGAAATTTGTGGATCCACGCAGATTCCAGAACTTTCCACCACAGAAATGTGGGGAAAATGTGGTTTTTTTAACAATTTTTTATGTTTGCAAGGGATTCTGGGTAACAGAACCTGGTGGGAGGCAGTCAAGTCACCCCATCCTGGATTCCCCTGGGTGTCTAGTTTTCAAAAATGTATAGGTTTGCTAGGTTTCCCTAGGTGCCGGCAGAGGTAGGGTTCAAAAACTACAGCTAGGCACTTTGCCAAAAAAGGGTCATTTTTCACTGCGAAATTGAGGTGTGACCGCGTTGCGTTTTGCGCCGTTTCCTGTCGCAGGCACTAGGCCGACCCACACAAGTGAGGTACCATTTTTCTCGTAAGACTTTGGGGAACGCGGGGTGGGTGGAAATTTGTGGATCCACGCAGATTCCAGAACTTTCCACCACAGAAATGTGGGAAAAATGGTTTTTTTAACAATTTTTTATGTTTGCAAGGGATTCTGAGTAACAGAACCTGGTGGGAGGCAGTCAAGTCACCCCATCCTGGATTCCCCTGGGTGTCTAGTTTTCAAAAATGTATAGGTTTGCTAGGTTTCCCTAGGTGCCGGCAGAGCTAGGGTTCAAAAACTACAGCTAGGCACTTTGCCAAAAAAGGGTCATTTTTCACTGCGAAATAGAGGTGTGACCGCGTTGCGTTTTGCGCCGTTTCCTGTCGCAGGCACTAGGCCGACCCACACAAGTGAGGTACCATTTTTCTCGTAAGACTTTGGGGAACGCGGGGTGGGTGGAAATTTGTGGATCCACGCAGATTCCAGAACTTTCCACCACAGAAATGTGGGGAAAATGTGTTTTTTTGACAATTTTTTATGTTTGCAAGGGATTCTGGGTAACAGAACCTGGTGGGAGGCAGTCAAGTCACCCCATCCTGGATTCCCCTGGGTGTCTAGTTTTCAAAAATGTATAGGTTTGCTAGGTTTCCCTAGGTGGCGGCAGAGCTAGGGTTCAAAAACTACAGCTAGGCACTTTGCCAAAAAAGGGTCATTTTTCACTGCGAAATTGAGGTGTGGCCACGTTGCGTTTTGCGCCGTTTCCTGTCGCAGGCACTAGGCCGACCCACACAAGTGAGGTACCATTTTTCTCGTAAGACTTTGGGGAACACGGGGTGGGTGGAAATTTGTGGATCCACGCAGATTCCAGAACTTTCCACCACAGAAATGTGGGGAAAATGTGGTTTTTTTGACAATTTTTTATGTTTGCAAGGGATTCTGGGTAACAGAACCTGGTGGGAGGCAGTCAAGTCACCACATCCTGGATTCCCCTGGGTGTCTAGTTTTCAAAAATGTATAGGTTTGCTAGGTTTCCCTAGGTGCCGGCAGAGGTAGGGTTCAAAAACTACAGCTAGGCACTTTGCCAAAAAAGGGTCATTTTTCACTGCGAAATTGAGGTGTGACCACGTTGCGTTTTGCGCCGTTTCCTGTCGCAGGCACTAGGCCGACCCACACAAGTGAGGTACCATTTTTCTCGTAAGACTTTGGGGAACGCGGGGTGGGTGGAAATTTGTGGATCCACGCAGATTCCAGAACTTTCCACCACAGAAATGTGGGGAAAATGTGTTTTTTTTGACAATTTGTTATGTTTGCAAGGGATTCTGGGTAACAGAACCTGGTGGGAGGCAGTCAAGTCACCCCATCCTGGATTCCCCTGGGTGTCTAGTTTTCAAAAATGTATAGGTTTGCTAGGTTTCCCTAGGTGCCGGCAGAGCTAGGGTTCAAAAACTACAGCTAGACACTTTGCCAAAAAAGGGTCATTTTTCACTGCGAAATTGAGGTGTGACCACGTTGCGTTTTGCGCCGTTTCCTGTCGCAGGCACTAGGCCGACCCACACAAGTGAGGTACCATTTTTCTCGTAAGACTTTGGGGAACGCGGGGTGGGTGGAAATTTGTGGATCCACGCAGATTCCAGAACTTTCCACCACAGAAATGTGGGGAAAATGTGGTTTTTTTAACAATTTTTTATGTTTGCAAGGGATTCTGGGTAACAGAACCTGGTGGGAGGCAGTCAAGTCACCCCATCCTGGATTCCCCTGGGTGTCTAGTTTTCAAAAATGTATAGGTTTGCTAGGTTTCCCTAGGTGCCGGCAGAGGTAGGGTTCAAAAACTACAGCTAGGCACTTTGCCAAAAAGGGTCATTTTTCACTGCGAAATTGAGGTGTGACCGCGTTGCGTTTTGCGCCGTTTCCTGTCGCAGGCACTAGGCCGACCCACACAAGTGAGGTACCATTTTTCTCGTAAGACTTTGGGGAACGCGGGGTGGGTGGAAATTTGTGGATCCACGCAGATTCCAGAACTTTCCACCACAGAAATGTGGGGAAAATGTGTTTTTTTTGACAATTTTTTATGTTTGCAAGGGATTCTGGGTAACAGAACCTGGTGGGAGGCAGTCAAGTCACCCCATCCTGGATTCCCCTGGGTGTCTAGTTTTCAAAAATGTATAGGTTTGCTAGGTTTCCCTAGGTGCCGGCAGAGGTAGGGTTCAAAAACTACAGCTAGGCACTTTGCCAAAAAAGGGTCATTTTTCACTGCGAAATTGAGGTGTGACCACGTTGCGTTTTGCGCCGTTTCCTGTCGCAGGCACTAGGCCGACCCACACAAGTGAGGTACCATTTTTCTCGTAAGACTTTGGGGAACGCGGGATGGGTGGAAATTTGTGGATCCACGCAGATTCAAGAACTTTACACCACAGAAATGTGGGGAAAATGTGTTTTGTTTGATAATTTTTTATGTTTGCAAGGGATTCTGGGTAACAGAACCTGGTGGGAGGCAGTCAAGTCACCCCATCCTGGATTCCCCTGGGTGTCTAGTTTTCAAAAATGTATAGGTTTGCTAGGTTTCCCAAGGTGCCGGCAGAGGTAGGGTTCAAAAACTACAGCTAGGCACTTTGCCAAAAAAGGGTCATTTTTCACTGCGAAATTGAGGTGTGACCGCGTTGCATTTTGCGCCGTTTCCTGTCCCAGGCACTAGGCCGACCCACACAAGTGAGTTACCATTTTTCTCGTAAGACTTTGGGGAACGCGGGTGGGTGGAAATTTGTGGATCCACGCAGATTCCAGAACTTTCCACCAGAGAAATGTGGGGAAAATGTGGTTTTTTTGACAATTTGTTATGTTTGCAAGGGATTCTGGGTAACAGAACCTGGTGGGAGGCAGTCAAGTCACCCCATCCTGGATTCCCCTGGGTATCTAGTTTTCAAAAATGTATAGGTTTGCTAGGTTTCCCTACGTGCCGGCAGAGGTAGGGTTCAAAAACTACACCTAGGCACTTTGCAAAAAAAGGGTAATTTTTCATTGTGAAAATGTGGTACGTCCACGTTGCATTTTGAGCCATTTCCTGTTGTGGGCACAAGGGCTACCCACACAAGTGAGGTACCATTTTTATCGGGAGACTTAGGGTAACACAGAATTGTAGAGCAACTGTTATTACCTATTGACTTTCGATGCATTTCTGCCTTCCAAATGAAAGACAATGTGTAAAAAATAAGTCATTTTGAAAAATGACCTATAATTCTTATGCTAGTATGGGTACTCCCAATTTCGGAAATGTGCAAATATCTACTGTTTCTAAAATCTACATTTTGTTCCCATTTCAGAAATACATAGGTGTCTTTCATAACAATTTTTCCATGTATACATTTTCCCAAAATAATTGCTATATACCCGGTACTTAAAAAAAAATCATTGCAAGATGTTGCTCAATTATTGGCTCTGGGTTCGTCGGGTTCTTGGTGAACCTACAAGTCCTATATATCCCCATAACCAGAAAGGTCCAGCGGATATAACGGTATATTGCCTTCAAATAGCTGTCATAATTAGAAGAAGTTACAGGTGAAAACGTTGACACAAATGGCTGTTTTTTTCAACTAATTTTCAATTTTTCCTTTATTTAACTGTTAGTTTCTATAAGGAAAACTTTAAGGATCTACACAAATGACCCCTTGCTGAATTCAGAATTTTGTCTACTTTTCGTAAATGTATGGCTTTTCAGGATCCATTATTGGTTTCATACCCATTTCTACCATTAACTGGAAGGAGGTTGAAAGCACAAAAAATAGCAAAAATAGGCTATGTCCCAGAAAAATGCCAAAACTGTGTAAAGAAAGTTGGTTTTCTGACAAAAGTCTGCTTGTCCCTGAAAGCTGGGAAGATGGTGATTTCATCCCCACAAACCCTTTTTGATGCCATTTGCAGGGAAAAATCAAGACGCTTTCATCTGTAGCCCTTTTTGGCCTTTTTCCAAAAAACCCAAAATTTAGCTGTATTTTGACTAATTTCTGGGTCCCCTCCAGGAAATCCACAAACCCTGGGTACCTTTACAATCCCCATGATGTTAGAAAAAAAGGACGCAAATTTGGCATGGATACCTTATGTGGTCAAAAAGTTACAGGGGCCTAAGCGCGCACTACCCCAAATAGCCAAAAAAGGCTTAGCACAGGAGGGAAAAGGCCTAGCAGCGAAGGGGTTAAGTAACGAAAATGCGACATGCCTAAAAAGTATAACCAATTAAGTCAGGCAAGGAAAAGGTAAAACCTTTCATATTTAAAAAAATTAAGTAATACAAACACAACACTAAAGTATGCTTTAATGAATAAAAACGAACATGTGAGCAATGACGGTAGTTTGCTGCTGTGCTGGGGAGCTCAGAAAAACATGGCAAAGGTTTATTTTTGCAAATACGTAGGCGCAGATGCGAAGGGGAGATCATACCGATGGGGAGATTAAAACGAAGGTATAATCTAACTAGATGCTCTCCCCGTCTGTTTGGTCTCCCCTACAGCATGTGAGCAATGACGGTATTTTTTGGCTTTGATGGGGAGCTCAGAAAGACATGCCAAAGGTTTATTTTTGCAAATGCGCCTTCGCGGTCAAATACGCATGCGCAGATGCGAAGGGGAGCTCATTCCGATGGGGAGATTAAAACGACGGAACACCGTCGACACGGGAAGCAAGAGCAGGGCCGGTGCCAAGGCAAACACAGCGAGCACCGACGGGGCACAGAAGGCGCCGCTGGCTCTCGCCACACCTGGGTGTCAATGCCAACACTCCCATGTGGCCCATGAGCTGCCTGCTTCGTGCACAGGCCTCGTACTCGCGTCACGGGCGTCCATCTGACAAGGGCCGTGTCTTGGGTGCCCCATAAATAAACCACGCCTTTCTAAAGCCTGGCCTAGTGACTGCTTTAGCTGCCCCGTGTCCGCCTCATGTAAGAAATAAAAAAAGATGCAGAAATAAACAAGCATTTGCAATGCAATAGCTCTCGCATTTGCGAGAGTTTAAGCTATTGTCATTGTAAATGACAATGCCTTTTATTTATATGTTTTTTTAAAGCAACACATATATAAAAAGCATGGCCATTTTTAATGCCAATAGCTCAAACTCTCACAAATGCGAGACCACTCTAATGGTGGCCGCGCCCCTTTCTTTAGACGCTGCTCGCCTTATTCAGGCTACAGCGAGCAGCGTCTAAAGAAAGGGGTACGGCCAACATTGGTGGTAATTTAACAGGTACTGTAGCGTGGCCTCTAAAGGGAAAGCGGCCCGTGCTGTAAATTAAATAATTAAATAAGCACAGCCGCTATAGTTAAAGGGGACAGCGCTATAATCTACATACAAATAATATAAAAGCAAGCGGCCTGCAGCGATGTCGTGGGTGGAGTAGGGGAAGATCATTAACGAAAATAGTGCTCACCGACTAATAAAGCAGACCTTGTAACAACACAAGTAAAACGTCCAGTCGTTATGGGAGGATACAAATGCAGACAAGCAGGTACCAAGGAGGGACTACAAATCCTATTAAAAAATAAAAAGCAATGACTTCGCAAGGATAGTAACCGGAGCCAATTGAAAAGATGGGCGGGGAAATGGGCGGAGCTTCTATGCCATACCTCAATACAACATGCCTCGCAGAGCAGCGCACGCGCTGCCCAGGCTCGACCTAAAAAAAGCATATATCTATATAGATCTATACCGCGGGGCTCTAGGCCAGCCATTTTCATCCACTGGTCTCACATTTGCTTCCCACACCAGAGCAAAGAGCATGGGGCGACGGGGCAGCGAGCTCCAGCCAGGGGCTGTCTTATATTTCCCACTCACAGCTTTTTGCCTGACAGCTAGGGTGGCAATCTCACTCCATGCCATTACCGACATTGTCTGCAGGCCTAGTTTCTCTCCTGCAAAGAACAGCTATCTGCTGTTTTAGTCTAAGTAGGTGAATGGCCACAAAGCAAGAATTCAACACCCAGGATGCGTCAGGCTGTCACAGAAAGCCCAGAAACAGTGAGTGACTCCCAGAACTGGTTGAGAACAGGGGATGGGTGCCACTATCGTCACTGCCCACTGCCGGGCATTAACAGCTACTATCGGTCTTGGCCTTTGCCCCTCCTTCAAGTGCAGAGTGAGATGGGCCAAGACACCACATTAACAACTGCAAGCGGTCTGAGCAAGCAGCAATCAATCAGGATTTATAAAGCGCTGCAAATCACCGTGAGGGTCTCAAGGCGCTCCAATAATGCTCAATATTATCCCCATCAGTGGTACTTCTTTTAGTCGTCCTGGCAGGATGGAATGTTAAGTAAGCCCTGCTCATGATGCCAAGCTGCCCCATGTGAAGAGCTCAGTTCCAAGAGGGTGGCCAGTTATGATCCCCAGGGAGGCGCATGGAAACAGTTTTTCCCAAAAGGGGCTTTTCTCAAGGGTTATAGATGCATTTTTCTAGGCAAAGTCTACAGTGACCACTCAATTACCCAGTGCTAAAGAATCTACAATTTTTCATGATCTTAGTTTTAGCTAACAATACAACACACAGGACATTCAATAGCAGTAATTTTCACTGTCTCGGTGCTTGCATTTGTGAAGACGCCATTACAACTGGCTAAACAGGTTTAAACAAAATAAAATATATTTAATTAACAAAACAATAAATGCACAAAAGTGTAACTTGTGCTTTGTAAGAAAACCCCTTAACCATAATAGAGCAAAAAAGTCCAGATATATTAGAGTGGAATTAAAAATTCTGGTGAGTTCGGTAAAGGCCATGGATTGACTGTGCAGTCCCTAGATTTGTGTTTTCAGGTCACTTGTCCTACTACTGAACTTCTGAATCATGCTCTTCGATATTAAAACGGTCCTTACTTTACGCCAGGTGTAGAGGGGGCAAGGCCTACTACCTCTTTTGTTTAAATAGTATAAAGAGGTGTTATATTATCAATTGTTGTGCCAGTCCCCCGAAGACATTACCAGGTTAACATGTTCTAACCCTCTTATCAGGCCGGTGAGTGGGGTCCTCATCAGGAAATGGGGCTATGAGGGCCTAAGCACACTGGGGTCTCAATTCCAAACGTTGATGTCTGGACCAGCTCGTGTCATGTCCTACTTTGGCCAAGGGATGGAATTTTGTATTTATTAGGTTTTGCCGTTTCAGCTTCAAGCCAGGGCACACTATCTACCTTGTGATCTCTAAGCTTTGCTTGACCCTGATGTAGTGTCAAGCAGGGACGCAGTAAACTGATCCCAGAATAAACTTGAGGAGGTCTCAGATAGCCACATTCAACACAACTCCTCCAATCAGCTGTAAGAGTAATGTGTCCAATGATAAAAATGGCCTTTACGCACTTGTACCCATTGCAGGAGGGCACAGAGATGAGCAATAAAATATGGGAGAACCAGAGAAGAGTGAGACATTGCTTTTTAGACCACTTCCAACCACAAATGGGCCTTCTAAGGGTGAGAACAGCACTTGCCACTAGTGACTATAAAAATTGTTAGGCCACTTGGCTGAAGAAGCTCCGCTGGCAATAAAGAAAGGATACATCACGTCACAGGTCACAGTCACCAGGAAATCCAGATACCAGGGTCACTGACCACAGCTGCCCAGATTCAGAGGCTGTTAAAAGTAGGGGTGGTCTGGTTCCGAGAAGACTGAAAAGGGGGAGGGAGGGCTGTATATGTGGATTAGTTTGAGGGCACAGAAGTGTGGGATGTGCTGGGAGACGTCACGGGGCAGTACATGCTTGGGTTATTTATCACTGTAGTGTTAGCCCGATAAAGTGACATGTTTTTACCATCAGAAATAAAAACTAAAAACCTTCACCGATAAAGCCACTAAGTGAAAGACTGAATGACTGTGTTTAAAACGCCATTCCCAGATTGGGAACTATTCACAAACTGGTTAACAATTGTTTCTTCACTGTCACAATCAGTCGCTCCTCTCTCTCTGTCCAGATAGGAGCCTTCAACTCTCACTGGCGGTTTTGCATTCGGTTTTGTCTTAGAATTAGAAAACTAATTGCAAATTATGGCCACCTGGCACTCCGTACAACTATTGGATTCCATTTTTATCATGAAATTCGTTTATCCAGAAATTTGAAACACGGATGTATTGTGACTTCTAAAACATGGCAGTGATTTCCAAAATTTTAGACACTGAATTGTCTCCCTTTCTTTCCCAAGATGTTCGGTGGTCCAGACATACTGTAGGAGGGCGAAGGAGGGATGGTCAAGGTGTGGATCGTGGTGCTCGAAGACCTGGTTTTATTCCAGGTTTAACTCAGATAATCACATTGTGTGATTCACATCAAATCACTTTACAGCCCAGTGTCTTCTCTCCTTGATTTGTCAGACCTGGGAGTTTATTGAATAAAGCTAAACGCTAGTTTTAAGCCCTACATACGAAGGAGACCATTGAAGGTTGTCTTCGGAAGGAAGCTCACTCCATGTCCCAGAACTCCACTGAGGGATCGTTTCCAAAAAATCACTCATGGCGGGCCATAAGTGAAGTGCCAGGAACTAAAGTCACGGTTGACAAATACTTGGAAGCAAGCATGGGAACAAGTCTGGGAGATACCGAGGCCGGAAGCACGGAGGCTGACTCATTTTAAGTTGTGCTTTCAAACCAGACAGGAAGAAACAGGAGGAATTCAGACCTAAACAAGTAAAAGTCTTGCCGTTTAAGAGCGCTTCACAGCGAGAGACATCTTTAGCAATGTGACCGGAGTGTGGACTTGGAGAAGAGATCACATTCACTTGGCACATCCCTGCACCACAGATTCCAAATCACCTCTGCTCTACCTTGCAAGAATGAGAACTTTAGGTTTTCTGGGCAAAGCCTCCATCCATCTCCTCAAACTGCTGCAAACCCATTCCTGTGAGATGAGCGTGCACTCGTCCTGTCTGGGACTGAAGCGTAAGTAGATGCCTAAATGTTTCTATGAATGAGTGGACCAGGTCACTGAACCGAGTTACCACACGACTTATCCTCAGACAACTTACCCACAGACGACTTAGCTCCACGACTTACCCACAGACGACTTTGCTCTCATGATTTATCCAGACGACTTATCTCCACAACTTACCCACAGACGACTTTGCTCCAGAACTTACCCACAGACAACTTAGCTTCACGATTTATCCAGACGACTTATATCCACGACTTACCCACCAATGAGTCATCCTCTTTCTGGCACTGGCCAGTGAATCAGCAATGCCTGGTGCCCAACATCACTAAAAGTACTTTAAGGACAAAGGTAACTCCTGTTGCTTGATTCATGCTCACATAATGTACAGGGCAGGTATCACTAATGAGATGGTTGCGTGGACAGCATGAATTGAGACTCTTATAGAAGACAAATCTGATAACTTTGTGAAAGACAAGCACCCCCTGAAAGCTTGGTAGGGCTGCAGAAGTATCAAGTACATATTGGGCTGGACTGAAACAATGTCTTCCTGCAAGGGTTGCTGTGAAGTGCTTTGATTTTTCTAGGCAACAGAATTCAGCTGTCTTCCCATGCAAGCTATTTGTTTTTTTTCGAGAGTCTGCCCCAGTGACTCATTCCTTCATCAATTCTCTTGAAATGTCTGTAAGTTGGGAGATCTTTCACTTTGGTGACCCCATACTTGAGGTTAATAAAGCGCATTTGTTAATCAGACACCATGACTATAGGCTCGATGCAGCAGGCACTCGTGGAGGCTCACAGTGGTTTCTACACCTCCTGCGCGTCACTCTATGTACATTTTGGGGTGGTTGCGATGGTAGCACGCATCGAGAGAGACCTCCTGTTGGAAGCTGGCCGTCTGGAACCAGCTGACTGGTGAACTTTGTGGACTCTTTGGGTTATGAGCTCTCTGCATGGTAAGACAATAAAGCATATGAGCTTGCACAGCGTAGGGGTATATGAAGATGTATAGTTGTAGCGTGCACTGGAGGTATCACCCTCTGGAAAGGGTGTTAACAAGAAATCTAGGAGGTAGCACCTCTCGCATGAGCGGTGTCCCTCTAGGCACAGACCAAAGGCTGTGCCTAGAGGGACACCGCTCATGCGAGAGGTGCTACCTCCTAGCTCTCTGCATGGTGGCCAACAAAGCTGGGCCCTTCCTCTTCTTTCAGGAGGTTCTGATTATTCCAGACGTGGCCTTGTGTGATGTACACCTTTTGTGTGTTTCATGAAGGCGGGCAGCTGCTTAGTTCCTCAGAGGTGGTCTAGGGCACTGCATAGCTGTAGACTCATTTGTTTGACGTTGGACCGTAATATTAGGGCTTGAACCTGATATAAAAGCTTTGCAGTGGCGACTGACGACTGAGACTGGAGATAAAGTGGGGGCTTTTCCCACAGTACAGCACCCTCAATTTCAACCTTGCTGCACAGGTTCATGCTTCTATCTCTGGGAAATTCTAGAGTGCAGCATGGTGTAGAACCTAGCAGAACATGCTCACCTCCCCACGGATGTTGATGTGCACCGGAAATGTCTTTATCCATTGGGGGTTTATGTCACACTAACCATAACGAATAAGCACCTTTGAAAATGTAGATCAAGTTGGCAGAAATGTTTACTGGCATGAACCAACAGGAAGGCACACACAAGGGCTATGACAGCAAGCAGCCGATCAGCAACCTGGATGTTTTGACATCCACAATGGGACAATCCACTTTTCATATGTGGCGTGCTCACTGGGTGGTGACTACCATGATGGTATTCAATCATGTGATTGTGGCAACCCTCCTAGGGAGCCTCGTCTTTTCTGTCCTACAACGTTTTCACAGTTTTACTTTTCCTCCTAAAATATCCATTCATAGAGTTCAATAAGCAAATACAATTATCTCAAATGTTGATATATATTTGAACTGAATATTGTAAGTGCTTTAGCAGGTCACACGCTTGTTCCCTCACAACTTATATGCAAACAAACCTGCTTTTTTTGGGTAAATATTCTTCCCTTTCTCGCTGGCGTATTACTTTACATGAGCCAAATATAAAACAGAGGCAGACTGGACTACAAAAAATAAAACTACAGAGTCCCTGACAGGCTGATGCATCTGCAAGCCAGAGATGGCTGGGCAGAGTAAGTTAGCCATCAGGCTATCCCAGTAACCTCAGATCTTTCAGCCTTCGAGAAGCGTGAGGATCTTGAAAAATCTGAATTTTTCACAGCACAGAGTGCCTCATCATATAAGCCAGTACTCTAAAGTACCTTATAAACACATTCTCTGTTTCCAGGCTGAAATTATTTATATACTTAGATGTAACCTCAGTCAGGGCGGGTTCTTGCGCTCACCTTCTTTATAGCAGGCATGTTCAGTGGGCTACACACCAGCTCATGGCACATGGCTTCAGGCTCCAATCTGATCCTGGAAGGCACCCCCTCCCCTGGTCGGCGGGCATCCAATCCCCTTCACTCTGACCTCATTCCCCCGCCTCTGGCCACACCCTCCCACAGTCTCACCAGCACCAATTAAAAGGAAAGTGCCAATAAAAACAGAGACACACTGGCCTGGGGGCAGGACAAGGAGACCTTATCAATGACTGCGAGGCGCATTACTGACTTCAAACTCATTCCTGACCCTAATCCTTCCAAACTTCCTGGATTTAATGGGCTGCGAGTAGCAGGCACTTCGGAGAGAGTGGGATTAGTGGTGGGAACAGGCTGAGCCGCGAAGGGACTCGGCAAAGGCCAGGGAGTAGGGCCTGCCAACAGCCAGGTGCTTGGCGTTTGGCTCGTCAAAAAGGTAACATGCGTCTGTGCCCGCCAGAGGGGGCGCCATGGAAACTAAATGAAGTTGCTCAAACTGATGGCGGTGCCCGCCAGTCCAAAGGGGGCTTTGTATGTTCAGAATGCTATACAAAGTCAAAGAGAGATAGTGAACTCAAAACAGCTGAACTTCATTTTATGGTGATTCCAGTACGCCTAGACCATGGCTATCTCTCAAAATACCAACACCTGGGAATGCAAACAATATTGTGTGATACAGAAACACTATTCTTGAGCACAGAATCTAGGGTTGCCATGTTGCTCCACGTCAAGTCAACACCATGTATTGATTTAATAATTTTCCTCTTATGAATTATTATACGGGGTATTAGTCTAGTGGATGCAAACGATAATCGGTATATTAGTCCAGGTGGTGGAAACAGAACATGCAAAGAAAAAAGTCCCAGACTGCTCTGATTTGTTTAATAAAAGCCAAGAATTGGATATGCAGTGTGGTTCTGACAAAGGGCACTAAATCCTCCAGGGCAACCCAACAAAAATTACAATTCTGGAAGAAAGGGGTACTAACTATTCTAGAGTTATTTGAAAGTTAACTGGATCAGTCTTACGGCAACCTGTGCATTCACTGGTCCACGAAGGACAAGGTCATTAGATGAACACTTAAAAATATGAATAGAATGATTGGCTATTTTGATTGATGCATAAATATTTTGAAACTTCCACCAATTAAAAGCTAATTCATATGTATTTCTAAACTAAATATAGACAAATGCTGAACCCCCTAAAATAAGTGAATCGATTTGATGCAATAAATAATACCTGAATAATTGAATAATTGAATTAAGATTGCCATAAAAGTACAATTAATTGTAATAGGTGTATTCATTTTCAGCCTTGTAGAAGCCCCAAGGACTCCATGTCCAGTGGGCGAAACACGTCAGCTGAAAGAGCTGTAGTTTGTTCATGAAAACGCAATTATTTATTTATTTGAAGTTTTATATAGCGCTGGTAGACCCGGGGGTATCAGAGCGCATTACATAAGAAGTTACACAAGTTACATATGCATAGATGCAGATTACATTGAACAAAAAAAACATCGGAAATGCGGCGGAGCAAGGTGTAAATATTGGAAAAAGTAACAATAGAGTGGGGGGGAAGGGAATAGGGCAGAAACGATCGTTAGTTTAAATTAAATTCAAGATTCCACAGAACGGCACCAAACTAGAGGAGGCATCCGGGGCCAGTCCAACCCACCGGGCCGGTAACAGAGGCAGTCCTTAAGTCCAGTGTAAAAACCGCAGATGTGATGGAGGTTACGACATCGAAGCACAGCAGGTCGGCATTCGATCCTCGAGCCGAGACTAGCAGATTGCCGAGGTCAGCCGATGGGGGGGAAAATGGCCGCATCGCACCACCAATTCCACCGAGGGGACGCAGCTGAGAAGCGGTGGGGGGGCAAGATGGAAGTCGCAGCAGTCCATCCCTGGGAACAGATGAGGATGCCGAAGCCCAAATTTCAACGGAAGAGTCAAGGAGCAAAAGGTGATTCTAGTACAAGCAGCGTCGCCGCGGGAAGCGCAAAAGGATCGCCGCCACAAAGGCAGCCCAAGAACAACCATCCACAATTTCCAGAGAGAAGTAGATTACAGAGGGATGCAGAGCAACGACGTTAGTGTCTGGAAGGTAGGTGATAGTCCTGGATCAACCCCCCAAAGGGTGATCCCGAACCCGTCTCCTCTCAGCTGCAATCAGCAGCTCAACCATGCACTTCGGCCAATTACCCAAGGAATCCGCAGGTGGAAGATAATTCATGTTGCTGTGGGTGGCTTCCTCTCCTTCAGCGAACGCCCAGGGGCTCACAGAATTGTGGCATTAAAATCACCGGGAGGAGATGGTTCAGTGGGAGGCTAAATTCCAGGTTAAACGCCAAAGGCGATCCCAAGCCCGGGAGCTCCCGGCCGGAGCTCCTTACCAGTCGGCCATCTTGGGGCAGGCTCTTTCCACGTTTGCATTTTGGAATTGTGACTCGACAATTAATTTCCCACAAACGTGCATTTTGTCAGTTCCGACTTGAGCTCATATCGATTGTTGTTAAATGTTGTTGCACGTTTCATGGGTGGTCTGTGCCCATCAGTCTTGTCTTGTGCTCGTAGTCAGTTGCCAGTGCAACAGCAAGAGCGCTTCAGGCGTTCACATGTACGTTTAAGAGCACAGCGTGGCTCGGCAACAGAGTGCGTGGCTTCAGATTCGGGGCTCCAACCAATTATGAGAAGGTAATAATTCATGAGCGTGAACTGCTCAATTACACTGACATATTTAGGTTTGCATAATAACATTTTGCATTTATGTAATCTAGGGCCAGACGCCCAAAGGTTTTTTTTCGTTCGCAAATGAACAGATTTCCAGAATCGGGCCGTTTGTGAACGAAAAAAGGCCTTTTCTAATGTACAAAGGCCCAATTCGCGATTCGGTAACCTATTACTGAATTGCAAATTGGGTTTGCGATTCGGTATTAGGAAGGGGCGTGTTTGGGGCGACCCTTCCTAATACCGAATCGCAGTGGTATGTGTGAAGGTTTTGCGAACGAAATGCGGTTTCAAAACATTCACATTTTTCCACCTACTTCTAGTAGGTGGTAACCTATTCGTAAATGGGAAGGGATCCACAAGGGACCCCTTCCCCTTTGTGAATATTTGTAAAGCACAAGTTACTAACTTGTGTAACGATATATCTGTAAGAGACAGTAGTTAGTGACAGATTCCTTACCTTAGAATATCCCCAGGCGTCAGGCTGGATCCGGAAAGTTTTTGCGTAGCAGTACCCTTGCGCGTCGGTAGGCGGCGTCGTGCGGCTCCGCGTCCGTCGTGATCGCCGGGATGACGTCGCGGGCAGTACTTAGATGCCGCCCCTGCGCGCTGACGTCAGTTCTGTACACGACTTTCCGCGCCAGGAACGCAGAGCCATGCAAGAAGCTGACATAGGTGTCTGAAAAATACTAGGGCCCTGAAAGGGATGTCCTTAACCCTAGCAATCAGTTCGCAGAACGGGGAGGATGGGTGGGGCGGTAAGGAATCTGTCACTAACTACTGTCTCTTACAGATATATCGTTACACAAGTTAGTAACTTGTGCATCTGAAAGAGACACGTTAGTGACAGATTCCTTACCTTAGAATAGATACCCCAGCAATACCAACCCCGGTGGTGGGTCTGCGAACAAAAATCAGACAAGGAAGTCCTGGAGGACAGAACGGCCAAAGAAGCCGTCCCTCCGGACCTGACTGTCAAGGCAGTAATGCTTTGTAAACGTGTGCAGCGAGGCCCGCGTAGCTGCCTGACAAATAACCGGCAGCGGAACACCGCGGCCCAAGGCCGTGGTAGCAGCCGTTGCCCTTGTGGAATGGGCACGCAGCCCAACAGGAGGCTCCTTCTTCGCCAAAGAATAGCAGGTCTTGATGCACAAGGTAACCCAGCGGGAGATGGTCCTCTTGTGCACCGCCCGACCTTTTTGGCGCCCACGTAGCCAACAAAGAGCTGGTCATCCACCCGGAAGTGTTTTGTGCGGTCAATATAGAAGGAGAGCGCACGTTTTGGGTCCAGACGGTGGAGCCTCTCTTCCTCTCTGGAAGGATGCGGAGGCGGAAAGAAGGTGGGCAAAGTGATGGTCTGCCCAATATGGAAAGCAGTAACCACCTTTGGCAAGAAGGACGGACGCGTCCGAAGAACAACCTTGTCTGGATGAACAGACAGAAAGGGAGGTTTGCAAGATAGAGCCTGGAGCTCACTCACCCGCCGAGCGGAGGTGATGGCCACCAGAAAGGCTGTCTTCAGAGTCAGAAGACGAAGAGGACAGTTATGTAGAGGCTCAAAGGGAGCGCACATTAAAAGGTAAGAACCAAGTTCAAGTCCCACTGAGGCATCACAAACGGAACAGGAGGAAAGAGGTGAGTAATGCCTTTAAGAACCTGTTAACAACAGGGGACTTGAAAAGGGAGGGCTGATCAGGGAGCCTGAGGAAGGCCGAGATAGCACAAAGATAACCCTTGATGGTACCCAGGGCAGAACCCTGTTGGGCCAGAGAGAGAAGGAACAGAAGGACCTCAGAAAGAGGGGCAGAAAGGGGATTCACAGCCTTTGCTGTGCACCATGCCACAAATTTGTTCCACCTGCAGGCGTATACCACCTTAGTGGAGGGACGCCTGGCTGCCAGAATCACATCACAAACTTCGGGAGGCAAGTCGAAAGGAATCAACTGCCGCCGCTCAATCTCCACGCAAGCAGGGGTAGACTGGACAGGTTCGGGTGGAGGACCGTCCCCTGCTGCTGCGACAGAAGATCCTCCCGAAGAGGCAGACGGATTGGGGGATCTACGCTTACATTGAGTAGCTCGGGATACCAAACTCTTCGAGCCCAGTCCGGAGCCACAAGAATGACTTGGGCCCGGTCGTGCCGAATCTTCTTCAACACTCTGGGTAGAAGTGGTATAGGCGGAAAGGCGTACAACAGACCGCAACTCCACTCGCGACGAAAGGCGTCGCCGAGCGAGTGCCGCCTTGGAAATTCCAACGCGCAGAACTGATGACATTGCGCGTTCTCTTCGGTGGCGAATAGATCTAACCAAGGCTCTCCCCACTGTAGAAAGAGTCCTTGCGCCACTTCCGAGTGAAGACGCCATTCGTGATCCATCATGCACCTGCGGCTGAGTTCGTCTGCCCTGGCGTTCAGGGAACCTGCCAGGTGTTGAACCATCAGGAACATGCCCTGATGTTCCAGCCATGTCCAGAGGCGCAGAGCCTCCTGACAAAGGGTCCAAGACCCCACCCCGCCCTGTTTGTTGCAGTACCACATGGCAGGTGTTGTTGTCTGTGAACACCTGCACTACCTTCCCTTTGACAGAGGGAAGGAATGCCTTGAGTGCAAGTCGGATCGCCCGGAGCTCCAGAAGGTTGATATGGAGCCGGGACTCCGCCGGAGACCAGAGGCCTCTGATCTCCGCCTCTCCCATGTGACCGCCCCATCCCAGAAGGGACGCGTCCGTCACAACTGTGTGCTCTGGCTGGGGAAGGGAGAGGGATCTGCCCATGACCCATTGCCGGTTCGAGAGCCACCACTGCAACTGTCTTGCAGTCCCCTCCGAGATCTGGACGTGATCGGACAGGTTGCCCTGGTGCTGCGCCCACTGGAACTTCAGGTCCCACTGCAGAGCCCGCATATGCCATCTGGCATGATTGACCAGCAGGATGCAGGAGGCCATGAGGCCCAGCAGCCTCAGGGTCATCCGTACCGAAACCCAGGATAAAGGCTGAAAGATCGGAATCATAGCCTGAATATCCCGGACTCGCCGTTCGGGAGGATAGGCCCGAAACTGCGTCGTGTCCAGAACCGCTCCGATGAAAAGGAGCTGTGGAGAAGGAATCAGATGCGACTTCGGCACATTGATGGAGAACCCCAGCGAGTGCAGGAGTTCGGCCGTAGTCTGGAGGTGGGAGACGACTGCCTGGGACGCAGCCCGCCTTCAGCAGCCAGTCGTCGAGGTAGGGGAAGACTGAAACCCCTGCCCGGCGCAGATGAGCTGCGACCACCGCCATCACTTTCGTGAACACCCGAGGGGCACTGGTAAGGCCAAAGGGAAGCACGGTGAACTGAAAATGCTCGGGGCCTACCGTGAACCGAAGGTAACGCCGGTGGGCCGGCAGGACGGGGATGTGGAAATATGCGTCCTGCAAGTCCAACGCTACCAACCAGTCTCCAGGGTCGAAGGCAGTGAAGACCTGAGCTAGGGTGAGCATCTTGAACTTCTCCTTCCGGAGGAAGCGATTGACGTTCCGGAGGTCCAAGATAGGACGCATGTCCTCCTTGTCCTTTTGGGCACCAGAAAGTAGTGGGAGTAGCAACCACGCCCTACTTCTGGGGTCGGAACACGCTCGATGGCCCTCTTGGTCAAGAGGGCCGCGACTTCCTTCTGTAGAAGCACCAAGTGATCCCCTGACATGCGGTGGAATTGAGGTGGCATGGCTGGGGGTGGTCTCGAAGGGGAGGGAGTAGCCCCTTCGGACAATGTCCAAGACCCACCTGTCCGAGGTGATGGTACGCCAGTGGGGAAGGTGATGGCGGACCCTGCCCCCTACTGGCGTGCTGTGCACCTGAAAGGAGGGACTAGGAGGGCTTGGAGGCCGCGGACGGGTTGGAGGTGGTGGCCTGACCCGCACGCTGGTTGCCCGATCCGCCACGGCGGAATCCACGTCCTCGGCCACGCGAAGACGCCTGCTGCGCGGGCCGGTGGCTGGGCTGCTGACGTGAAGGGGCGCCCCTACCGTGGCCACGATAGGGGCGAAAAGCAGAAGTCAGCGGAGGGCGTGTAGCAGAAAGGCCCAGGGACTTGGCAGTAGCCCGTGAGTCCTTAAAGCGCTCCAACGCATGGTCTGCTTTGGACCCAAAAGACCGACTCCATCAAAGGGCATGTCCATGAGAGTATTCTGGACATCCCCTGAAAAACCAGTGGTTCTCAGCCAGGCGTGGCGTCTGAGCGCCACCGTCGTTGCAATAGACCTGCCCAGCGAGTCGGCGGTGTCAAGGCCACAACGTATGGTGTATTTAGCCGCATCCCTTCCTTCCGCAATGGCGCGGGAAAGCAGTGTCTGGACCTCCTCAGGACACTGGGGCAAAACATCCGCCACCGAATCCCACAGGGAGTGGGTATATCGGCCCAAAAGACAAGCGGTGTTAACGGACCGCAAGCCAGCACTGGAGGAAGAAAAACCCTTCTTCCCAAACTGATCCAGGCGTTTGGATTCCCTATCCGGAGGAGCGGTAGGGAAGGCGGTTTGGGAAGCGGAGGCTTGGACAACCAAGCTCTCAGGAGTGGGGTGGACAGAGAGAAACAGGGGTCGCCCGGAGCTGGGCGATGGCGTCGTGACACGTTCCGATCCACAGGAGCCCCTGTGTTGGGCTTGGACCAGGCGCCCAAAAGAACGTCAGTGAGGGCGTCGTTAAACGGCAGCACAGTCTCCGCAGAGGAGGCTGCCGGCTGAAGCACCTCTGTCAAGATGTTAGGCTTGACCGTCAAAGTAGGAAGTTGGAGACGTAAGGCCCCAGCTGCCCTACGCAACACCGTACCAAAATTGGCTCCCTCCTCCGTAGCCACGAGAGGAGACAGCATGCCAGTGTCAGGGGAAGTATCCAGACCACTGGCCTCCCTAGACTCTCTGTCCAGTCCTGATCGTACTGACAGTGTCGTGTCAGAGGGTCATCAGACCCCTCCCAGTCCAACTGGTCCTCCTCTGGTTCAAAATAAGGAGGAGGAGGGACAGTTGGGACCCAAGGTCCTATCGGCGCCGGAGCCGGCGTCGAGCGGCGTCGGTCCGGATCCATGTCCGGAGCCGGAAGGAACAGGGGGACGACGCCGCCCGGAGCCCAGGGCGGCGCCGAGAACGGCACCGGAGACATCGGCGCCGGCGGAGGTGTCGTTAGGTCGACCGGCGTCGATGGGGGTTGTGGAGCCGGGATCGAGCCCGGGGCCGAAGCCGGAGCCGGGATCGAGGCTGGAGGCACGGGCGACGCCGGGGCCGGAGCCGTCGGCGACGCCGGAGCAACCCCATCAGGGCCCGCGGGGCCCGAAGGCGTACCGGAGGGGCCTGAAGGCCCGAAGAGGCGGGCCATGGCCGACAGGAATTCCTGTACTTTGGCCGGATCCGCCCCCGAACCCGGGAAGGGCGGGGGCGACTCCACAGGCATGTCCGGGGCCGCGGGGGCGGGGACGGTGCCGGGAGGGGCCTCAGCCGAGTCGCGAGACCGGCGAGGCGAAGTCCTAGAGCGATGATGCTTTTTGGACTTTTTGTGCTTCGACTTACCGGACGAAGAAGACTTCGACGCCGACGACCGGTGTGGACTCCGCGATCGACCCCTGGACCTCTCACGCGACCGGGGCTTCCGCGGAGCCGAATGCAGGGCCTCGAGGAGCTTTCGAGACCGCTCTCGCAAAGCTTTTGGGTGGAGGGCCTGGCAGTCGGTACAAGACTCCGTGTCGTGGCCTCGGCCGAGGCAGAAGAGACACTCCCAATGCGGGTCGGTGACGGACATCATCCGCGCACAGGCGCCGCATCGCTTGAAGCCGGGCATCCCTACGACACCTTGAAAGATGGAAAAACAGTGAAAAAATTCACCAAAAAGTATGGTCAAAAAATGACCAGGGCACTGCACTTCCCGGATCTGCGCTTGCTGGCGCGGAAAAAGAAGAACTAACGTCAGCGCGCAGGGGCGGCGTCTAAGTACTGCCCGCGACGTCATCCCGGCGATCACGACGCCCACGACGGACGCGGAGCCGCACGACGCCGCCTACCGACGCGCAAGGGTACTGCTACGCAAAAACTTTCCGGATCCAGCCTGACGCCTGGGGATATTCTAAGGTAAGGAATCTGTCACTAACGTGTCTCTTTCAGATACCTTTTTTTAGAGCAGCCAGTGGACCAAGGAACACTGCCTACTCTTAAAATATGAAAATAAAACTTTTAATCTTTCCTTTTGAAACGCATCTCTTTTTCTTTAGAAAACAGGCTGCATTAAAAAAGAAAAAAAAAACATTGCTTTATTTAAAAGCAATCACAGACATGGTGGTCGGCTGACCCCAGCAGACCACCATCCCTGTGATTTTAGCGATTCCCAATTGGTCGCAAACCGAGACCTTCCTCATGAATATTAATGAGTGTCACAAAGTGACTGGACGAGTCGAGAGTGAAGAGGACACGGACTACATGTTCCCCCCTTACGTCTCTCCTCTGTTTCCAGTCTCCCGTACAGTCGGCCGCTCAGGAACTGGAGGACGCCTTCAAGAGACTGGACTTCCTGGACTCCACCACGGCTCACGTGACGAGGTCACATGAGCCAATCAGGATTCCTACGGACACGGCGTCCAGCTCAAAATACGGATTCTCTCAATGTGAAGGCGTCGCCGTTGTGTACTCTCCTTTGGACGACGAGAGAAGCACTGACAACGTTTCCGTGGGACTGGGAGGTCCCGCATTTCAGAAGGACTGCCGACAGCAAACGGAGGACGTGCAGACAATTCCAGCTGCGGAGCTGAGGAGGGAGCTGGACCCTATCCGGCACCACAAAGTGTCCAGCCACGTTCCCGGAGGAACGTGGCTCTCCGAGGTACATGCTCAGCTCACAGGCCTATTAGGGAGGGGGCCGTCAGAAGCACGGACGTCTGACATTGAGAAGGGAGGGGGTTGAGGCGGGCGTATGTCAAAATCTGTGCGGCAAGCAACATGAGTTTTACTTAGTAGCAACTACGTGCCGCATAAACCTAACATATAGAGCGCAACACTGGTGATGGTAACCGGGTGTTAAGCAACCCCCCCCCACTAAACTAAGGAAGAGTAAGTTCACTGACAACCTTTTTCTCCTTTCTCCGAGGGATGACCTCTGGGAGGACCCGAGGAAGAATCAAGACCCCTACCCAGGACAAGGAACACGAAGAGAGAGGGATATAACTGTATACTACTTGAATCAATAAAACTCACATATGACCTAAAGTTTGTGGTTATTGACTCTCAAGTGCCACAATGAGGTATATCTATTTGAGACCCACAAGGAATTGCAAAATGTGTTAATCTCACATTAGTACATGGGTGCTTGCAATTACCAAACACTTAATCGCAAAAATGTGCTATTTGGTAATCGCAAACCATTATCAACATACATCTGGCTCTTAGTGACGTGCAAAATAATTGTATTGCTGTTCTAGAAACACTAGCCTGCATTAAACAAAACACTTGCCTGGAATCACTTTAGGGGATAAAGTATTTTAATCTGGACTAAAATACAGTACTTTTGGGAAAATACGATGCTTTTCTCGAATTACAATACTATATGACACCGTTTTTCTGGGATACGATGACAGTATTAAAGAGAATAAGGCTACATATTTTGTAGAAAGACAGTGTGCTTCTTGATTAAGAGGCATCACATATGGAAACTCTGAGGATGTGGGCACATATAGTCCTTGAAGGACACATTCTGTAGGTCTGAAAACTGCTAAGCCTTACCTTCTGGTGGGTTTTTGTTCTGGTTGTTCCACACGACCAGCAGCTTGGAGAGGCTTGGGACCTTGGAGATCTCAGTAATGACCCGGAAGAGGCTCTCCACTCGGTCGTAGGTCAGGACGACTGCAGTAAATCCCTGCGTCGGGGGTGGGATCAACGGCAGGAAGAGGGGGTTGCTCACGCTGCTCCATTTCTGTGAATGAAAAGGAGTAAATTCTTCAAGGTAAGGAACAGGCTGACCACAGGAGGCTTGTCAACATTTGGTTCTAGTTATTACTCATAGTGCACTACATTAACGAAGTATGTCATCAGAGTGCTGTGCAACAGATTTGACACTACAATTATAAATATCAACACTACTTTATGACCAACAGCCTGCTTTCAATGGCAGAGATTTGACTGGAGCCCATTTCACGAGATTTAATTGGATCCTTCTGCAGCAATCTACCCATCTGCCACATTGGAACAAACCTGCCCATTGGTCTTAGTTCAATGGAATGCAGTGATGACAACACCTAACAGAGGAACAGTCCAATAGTATATCTGGAGCAACTGCCCAACGTTCTATGTGAACAGAACACAATATTATATCATCGGTGCGGCAGACCGCCATTTTAGACTAGTTCTAGTCTCTGAGACTGGATGATAAAGTGAAAAGCGCACAACTATTCCGTATGCTCCAACAGACCTCTGCGATACAAAAGGGGATGATGGACGGAACGTTTGAGCCAATCAAACACTCACCCCCAGTCAACTGATCTGGGTTTAATCCATCATCATTCTTTAGCTCACTCCACCACCCCAGTTCAGACATGGCCATATGCAAATCAGTCTGACCCTGTGCCTCATGGGAACAGTCCAGCCCGAACTGCCAAGCCATGTCTTCCCTGGACCGGAAACAGAGTTCAAAATACCAGGAATGTTTAAGTAAATAAGTAGGAGGTTATTTGCATAACAGCATCATTTCTACACAGAAAACCAAGCTGCTCCTTGGGGTTAAATAACGGGTGTTGATTGACTCAGGTCTGCGGCAGTCACTTCATCCACCACAGAAGTCTGGTCTTGAACCCTCTGGTATTTGAAGCTGGTAAGCAGCATTTTACGCACAGATGTCTGCAACAGGTGGCCCGTCCACAGATACTTTATCACCCATGATGGTCCAAATCATGGGACATCTCACTGGGGCATTCCATGGTGTGCCTGTTCCAAGAGCCTTTTGATGATAAGTATGCAGCACATGAAGCAATGCCGGAGGCCTTACGGTAGTCAGATGGCCCTGGAACCGCAGAAAGAGGCGCTGCAAGCACTACAACTCAATGGAGAGGCAGTGACTGGGACCAGGCACACCAAAACTTTCAGTGCCATCGCTGTGCAGGTTGAATCCAGCTACTGGACTTCAGGCTAGCCACAAAGTCAGAGGAGGATCCCGTGGCGTGAAACAGCCCCTGTGCTTCTCAGAACTGGACAGCAGTAACACCCTCGTCGCTGGCAGCCTTGGGACCTGGGAAAAGCATCCTACACATAACCAGCTGCCTGTTAGAGATCAAGAGAAGATCACAACTACTTTAACCGACCTAGAACAAATTTAAGATCTGCTGCAAGCTGGCCATCTCTGGTGATCAATGCAACAACAATGGAACATCAGAAAACGAAAGCATTTCCAGACTGAAGTTTCACAACTTTTGGAAGCGCCAGAAAGAAAACCTTACCACTGTAAACATGAAGGTGACACAGCACCTCCGTCAAAATAGGTCTAAACGCCTCAAATAAGTTTCCCAGCCACATTACTAAACAGCTTCCAATTCAGTACCTGGTCACACCTACCAGGACCCCTTGCTTTCACACACAGTAGATATGTACAGGGACTATGAGTGGTTCTCGTAGCTACTATTATGCTATAGACACATCCCATATAATATGTGATGGTACAGGATTTTTGAAACCATATCCTGCATCCTCCCTCCCTGCTTGTCCAGAGCTCCACCGCTCTCTTAGCTCTGATCATGCTATATAAACATCCCATATAATATGTGAAGGCACAGGATGTTTGGATCAAGCTCCTGCATCCTCTCGCCCAGCTTGTCCAGAGCCCCACCGCTCTCTTAGCAGGGATCATGCTATATAAACATCCCATAAGATATGTGAAAGTACAGGATCTTTGAAACCATATCCTGCATCCTCTCGCCCAGCTTGTCCAGAACTCCACCGCTCTTTTAGCAGGGATCATGCTATATAAACATCCCATATAATATGTGAAGGCACAAGATCTTTGGATCAAGCTCCTGCATCCTCTTGCCCAGCGTTTCCCGAGCTCCACCGCTCTTTTAGCAGGGATCATGCTATATAAATATCCCATATAATATGCAAAGGCACAGGACCGTTGGATCAAGTCCCTGCATCCTCCCACCCTGCTTGTCCAGAGCTTCTCTGCGCTTATAGCTGGGATCATGCTATATAAACATCCCATAAAATATGTGACGGTACAGGACCTTTGAAACCATATCCTGCATCATTTCATCCTGCTTGTCCAGAGCTCCAACGCTCTCTTAGCTGGGATCATGCTATATAAACAGCCCATATAATATGTGATGGTACATTATCTTTGAAACCATATCCAGCATCCTCTCGCCCTGCTTGTCCAGAGCTCCGCCGCTCTGTTAGCTGGGATCATGCTATATAAACATCCCATATAATATGCGGAGGCACAGGATCTTTGGATCAAGCTCCTGCATCCTCCCGCCCTGCTTATCCAGAGTTCCACCGCTCCCTTAGCGAGGATCATGCTATATAAATAACCCATATAATATGTGAAGGTACAGGATCTTTGGATCAAGCTCTTGCATCCTCTCGCCCTGCTTGTCCAACGCTCTCTTAGCTGGGATCATGCTATATAAATAACCCATATATGCGACGGTACAGGATCTTTGAAATCATATCCTGCATCCTCTCGCCCAGCTTGTACAGAGCTCCACTGCTCATTTAGCAGGGATCATGCTATATAAACATCCCATATAATATGTGAAGGCACAGGATCTTTGGATCAAGCTCCTGCATCCTCTCGCCCTGCTTGTCCAGAGCTCCAACACTCTCTTAGCAGGGATCATGCGATATAAATAACCCATATAATAAGTGAAGGTGCAGGATCTTTGAAACCATATCCTGCATCCTCTCGCCCAGCTTGTACAGAGCTCCACTGCTCTCTTAGCAGGGATCATGCTATATAAACAGCCCATATTATATGTGAAGGTACAGGATCTTTGAAACCATATCTTGCATCGTCTCGCTCAGCTTGTCCAGAGCTCCACCGCTCTCTTAGCAGGGATCATGCTATATAAATAACCCATATAATATGCGAAGGTACAGGATCTTTGGATCAAGCTCCTGCATCCTCTCGCCCAGCGTGTCCTGAGCTCCACCGCTGTCTTAGCTGGGATCATGCTATATAAATAACCCATATAATATGCGAAGGCACATGATCTTTGGATCAAGCTCCTGCCCTGCTTGTCCACAGCTCCACTGCTCTCTTTGCTGGGATCATGCTATATAAACATCCCATATGATATGTGAAGGTACAGGATCTTTGAACCCATATCCTGCATCCTCTCGCCCAGCTTGCCCAGAGCTCCACCGCTCTCTTAGCATGGATCATGCTATATAAATAACCCATAATATATGTGAAGGTACAGGATCTTTGAAACCATATCCTGCATCCTCTCGCCCAGCTTGTCCAGAGCTCCACCGCTTTCTTAGCAGGGATCATGCTATATAAATAACCCATAGAATATGCAAAGGCACAGGATCTTTGGATCAAGATCCTGCATCCTCCCCCCCCTGCTTGTCCAGAGCTCTACAGCTCTCTCTTAACTGGGATCATGCTATATAGATAACCCATATAATATGTAAAGGTACAGGATCTTTGAAACCATATCCTGCATCCTCTCGCCCAGCTTGTCCAGAGCTCCACCGCTCTCTTAGCAGGGATCATGCTATATAAACATCCCATATGATATGCAAAGGCACAGGATCTTTGGATCAAGATCCTGCATCCTCCCCCCCTGCTTGTCCAGAGCTCTACAGCTCTCTCTTAACTGGGATCATGCTATATAGATAACCCATATAATATGTAAAGGTACAGGATCTTTGAAACCATATCCTGCATCCTCCCGCGCAGCTTGTCCAGAGCTCCACCGCTCTGTTAGCGAGGATCATGCTATATAAACATCCCATATGATATGTGAAGGTACAGGATCTTTGAAACCATATCCTGCATCCTCCCGCGCAGCTTGTCCAGAGCTCCACCACTCTCTTATCTCTTAGCAGGGATCATGCTATATAAATAACCCATATAATATGCGAAGGCACAGGATCTTTGGATCAAGCTCCTGCATGCTCCCGCCCTGCTTGTCCAGAGCTCCACCGCTCTCTTAGCTGGGATCATGCTATATAAATGACCCATATAATATGCAAAGGCACAGGATCTTTGGATCAAGCTCCTGCATACTCTCGCCCCGCTTGTCCAGAGCTCCACCTCTCGCTTAGCAGGGATCATGCTATATAAACATCCCATATTATATGTGAAGGTACAGGATCTTTGAAACCATATCCTGCATCCTCTCGCCCTGCTTGTGCAGAGCTCCAACGCTTTCTCAGCTGGGATCCTGCTATAAAAATAACCCATGTAATATGTGAAGGTACAGGATCTTTGAAACCATATCCTGCATCCTCTCGCCCAGCTTATCCAGAGCTCCACCGCTCTCTTAGCAGGGATCATGCTATATAAACATCCCATATGATATGTGAAGGTACAGGATCTTTGAAACCATATCCTGCATCCTCCCGCGCAGCTTGTCCAGAGCTCCACCACTCTCTTAGCAGGGATCATGGTATATAAATAACCCATATAATATGCGAAGGCACAGGATCTTTGGATCAAGCTCCTGCATGCTCCCGCCCTGCTTGTCCAGAGCTCCACCGCTCTCTTAGCTGGGATCATGCTATATAAATGACCCATATAATATGCAAAGGCACAGGATCTTTGGATCAAGCTCCTGCATGCTCCCGCCCTGCTTGTCCAGAGCTCCACCGCTCTCTTAGCTGGGATCATGCTATATAAATGACCCATATAATATGCAAAGGCACAGGATCTTTGGATCAAGCTCCTGCATACTCTCGCCCCGCTTGTCCAGAGCTCCACCTCTCGCTTAGCAGGGATCATGCTATATAAACATCCCATATTATATGTGAAGGTACAGGATCTTTGAAACCATATCCTGCATCCTCTCGCCCTGCTTGTGCAGAGCTCCAACGCTTTCTCAGCTGGGATCCTGCTATAAAAATAACCCATGTAATATGTGAAGGTACAGGATCTTTGAAACCATATCCTGCATCCTCTCGCCCAGCTTATCCAGAGCTCCACCGCTCTCTTAGCAGGGATCATGCTATATAAATAACCCATATAATATGCGAAGGTACAGGATCTTTGAAACCATATCCTGCATCCTCTCGCCCAGCTTATCCAGAGCTCCACCGCTCTCTTAGCAGGGATCATGGTATATAAATAACCCATATAATATGCGAAGGCACAGGATCTTTGGATCAAGCTCCTGCATGCTCCCGCCCTGCTTGTCCAGAGCTCCACCGCTCTGTTAGCGAGGATCATGCTATATAAACATCCCATATGATATGTGAAGGTACAGGATCTTTGAAACCATATCCCGCATCCTCTCGCTCAGCTTGTCCATAGCTCCACCACTCTCTTAGCTGGGATCATGCTATATAAATAACCCATACAATCTGTCAAGATTCCATAATTTTAAATAAATGAATACAAAAAAAAAATATATATATATATATATATATACACACACACACGTATGCTACAATACAGTATATGCATATATACATAAACATACACAACTATGCCACTGCTACAGAAACACACACAGCTATGCCACTGAAAATATATGTTGAACAATAATACGTTATTTGCTGCACCTTTAAAAATGAACACGTATTCCCAAATTTATTGCTACAGTACAAAGATCACATTTATGTAATAACCACGGTATAGAAAGAAATGACACGAGAAAAGCCTGTTTATTTCTTCGCAGATTGCACATTAAATATGACTGCACCTCGCGGCACAAAGGTAACACCTTGTATGCCGGTTTAGCTTAAATACCTATTATTACAAGAAGCAGATCGGAAGAGATGGCATTATTTACCCCATATATGCCCTGGCAGAGAGTGCTGGCGTGGTACTTATTACCTTTATCGAGGGAGTGAAGGGGCCAATAGCCCATTCTGAGCTTCGCTTCTTCCTAGTCATGTCTGCTCCCCCCACTCGAGAAAGATAATAAACTGCTTATCACACAGTCAGCATCTGCATATGTAATAGTGATTGATGTATGCTCTACCCATTCACAAATGTATCACTGAAGTGCAAACGTGTTCTCACTACAGCAGAGTGTAACTGGCTTCGAAAGCACTGCTGAACCCCTAGAAGTTCACACACCAGATAAATCTCTTTACAGCAGGGGGGCAGTTAGTGGGGTTCATCTCACTGAATGAATGCATTTACCCCGTGTTCGTTTTGTGGATAAAACACCTTTGTTTACAACTACTGCACACGTAGATATGGTACAGCGTAACGCATCCACTCAGAGAGTAATAAGCTGTTTATTACATCACTGAGGGAACGGGGGGGAGGGGCACGGCCTACCTGAGGCTGATCCTCGCGTGTGGTCACCAATGGCAATAAATGACACAATAAACTAAGCGTATCTTCATATAACACTGTGTGTTACATTCGGACAGACTGACAGAGAGGGGGGGGGGGGGCGTGGGCTGAACGTCCAGGACCCTTCTGATGCACCAGATGAGTCGCTGCTGCAGTCTGAAGGTTTTGCATTTTCTCTCTCAAACCTTGCACGCTGTGGTTGCACGATGCACTCTACTTGTGAGGAAACAACACAAAACACGCGCAAAAAGACGGACACATCTGACTGACGGAAAACGGCAACTGGGTTGCAAACTGAGACCCCTTTCCCAAAATTATATAAACAAAAAGGCCTGTACCAACATAGAGCTCAAACATTTTTAAAGCTGGACCTAAAAATAGCGAGGCTCCCACAAAAATAGGAAGCGCGCCGCAGCAGGGAGCAGCTGCAGCTGGTTAAAGCTGCGCGGGCTGTGCCCGGGGGTGACACGGTGTGGGTTTCAGGCCTAAGAACAACAACGGAAAAAGAGTGTCCGTCTCCCTGCTGCGCTCGGGTGAGACCATCCGCGGCTCCGGGTCTCTTTCCATCTCCCCTCAGGACACCCAGATCCTGCCGAGGTGAGATGGCGGCTCTCCTTCTCCGCCCCAGCACAGGCCACGCCCCTCCCTGTATGGCAGTGGCGACCAAGGCATGCAACACATCAGATCCCTGAGAGACGGACCTTTCTCCTTCTAGTATTACCTCCGGAGTGCACTTTGCAGCCTCCCTCCTGGGGTGATACCTCCCCTCGGGGGGGGCTTGCATACCCCACTTACTCCAGTCTGCAAGGAGTTATTTTTTACATTTCCACGTATCGTATGATGTCAAGATAAGCTCTGCCGTCAGGTTATATTTTCATCAGCTCCAGGCGACACCATTTTGGATTTGCTTTGAGAGATATGTTCTGCTTCACGAAAGATCCACGAATAATCGAAGCAAGATAGAGCTGTCGACAGATAGATAGAAGCTGATATACAAGACGCGACAAGGCTGGATGGACCTACTGGTCCCGCTCGCTTCATCAATGTCTAAGGATCAGGCTCGCGGTCTGACTGCGAGTATCACCAATCCCGCCATCTCCTGAGATACAATTGAGAAGGCTTGCTCACACCGATTTCCAATGCCACAGAGCAGTCTATGACCGATGAAGAAATTGATTCCACATCTTGGGGTCATTGCTTTGGTAAGAGAGAGAGATGTTTCTAGTTTTTATCCACTGCTCGAACTCTCCTTCTCCAGCAGTAAGCTCACCACGTTTGTTCTACTCATTCCGACACCCTCAGATTGCCTTCCGACCAACCCAATGTTACATGATGGCTGCATGCTGTGGTACCCTCTTCTGCACACTAGTCATATTTTTTGATAGCCACACAGAGAGCCACAGAGTAGGGACTCATAGGCAGGCTTTTCTTCATTTGGTGCATTTCACATAGGATCAATCGGTGGCATAACAGTGCAGGATGAGCCTAATACACTAAATTATGGAGTGATCGCGCAAGGATTAATCAGCAGTGGTAAAGAACTTTGTGGGCAGAGGAAAGTCCTGCAGGAAACATATTCCTGTAAATGAGGGAGCAGTGTGAACGTCCGTATCTTACACATAGAGATCTCAATTTTAATACAGTGAGGTGCTGAAGTTGAAGCAGAAGGAGGCGTCATGCACCAACTGCAGAAGAACACTGAGACAGAACCAAAAGGCTAGGCCCGGACTTCGGAGAATAGCAAAGGGTTATAGCGGGTGTCCTGCCCCTTACTATTCCTACTGCAGCTCCACCAAAGTCACTACGGCTGCCAAGTCAAGTCATGTCATATGCGGCACCACCAGTCGGTGGTGATTTTTAGGACAACTTCACTTTACACTCTACAACTTGTAGTTTCACTTATCAATCACAGTATGTAGCAATAACACCCCACACTCCAAATGCTGTTTGCTCTACGCCAGGAATGGTTACATTAGGAGCCACTTGACAGTGAAGTATTACCCCGGCTTGTTCTTTGCCAGACCCATCCTGCACCCCCCCCTCCCCCCCACTATGGCGGTTGCATCAGACTCTCCCCAGCTCTGGTCCTCAACACCACCTCTTGGAGACACAAATGACCTTCTAGGACCTTCTTGATATGGTTTTGGGGACACAAGGCTTCCACTGTCGGCTCCCTCGCTCAGGCACCCAAAGACTTTTGTTAAGTGCTCCGAAGCGAGGTTCTGCATATGGAAGTGGTCAGGGCCAGTGTCACTCCCAATTATCGTGTTGTGGAACAGCTTAAACACCACAAGACTTGAGAGCCGTACATTCCTCCATATGGCTCCAAGCTTTTTAATCCGTCCCGCATCCACTCTCAATGTAAACATGGAATATTGAATTTCAAGTCCGTACATCTGAGAGCTGCAGAACAGGAGTTTTTATGCCCAAGCAGCGATCCACATTGGAGCAGTTTTGTTCGGCATGGATGGGTGACGAGCCAAGGGTGAGAGCTCATTTTTGGAACCCCTCTGGCTCCAGTGTGGACCGTCCCACTGCGGTGAAGACAGAGATGGCAGGTAACCCAGCTTGATGCCACTCGTCATCTATGACAGGGTTCTCCAACGAGTAGCTCAGGAGCTCCTGGTAGGTCTTCAGCTACCTGTGTGTAGCTCTCCTATTTGTAGCCAAGACTAGCACATTCAAAGATTTTGTTTTCTTGAATTAGATAAGTTTCCAAAATTGAAAAGAATATATTTAAATAAAAAATATTTAAGGCTGACATTTTAAATGGTAAATCTTGTAGCGGTGAGGAGTCCGATTACTGATATTCTTTCTTACATGCAACGAGGCTTCGATTGATCACTACTGTGATATTTAGAGGCTTTTAAAATTAAAACTGATAAGGTTTTTTTTTTTTTTTTTTTTACATTATTACTGGTGACCTTGCTTGATGCCCTGGGGTGGTCACTGCTAGAATCCCTGCATGCACTGGCCACAAATGGAATCTGGTCTGAAGTGGCCACTATCGCTCTTGTAACACTGATCATTTGTAGCTCAAGGTGATTCTTATTGCACATGAGTCGCTCTTAACATAGAAAAGGTTGGCGATCCCAGATTATGAAAACTTGTAAGGACCCGCGGACTTTCTAACACCACAACCTGGGCTCAAAATCCTAAACAACAAAGTGGGATCACTGCCATGGTGAAACCTCTGACCTTTGATGAAGCGGGGTCCTGAGGGTCCCACAGGCAGGGAATGTCGACACCTGGTGGATGAGTCCATACACTTTGTGTAAGCCGCTAAAGGATCTAGGGCCAGATGTACGACCCGTTTTTGCATGCGCAAACGGGTTTGCGACCCGTTTGCGCATGCAAAAACCTCATGGGCCATGTACAAAGCCTATTTAGTGAGTCACAATTTATTTGCGACTAGCTAAATAGGTTTTGCGACTCACTATTAGGAAGGGGCGTTCCCTTCCTAATAGCGACCGCAAAGCCATGTACCAATGTTTTGCGACTGCAATTGCGGTCGCAAAACACTCGCAAATTACCACCCTCTTCAAGAGGGTGGTAATGGAGTCGCAAATGGGAAGGGGTCCCAAGGGGACCCCTTCCCCTTTGTGACTGGCTCTGAAAATATTTTTTAAGGCAGACAGTGGTCCCAGGGAC
This sequence comes from Calotriton arnoldi, assembly GCA_963921515.1. Lineage (NCBI taxonomy): Eukaryota > Metazoa > Chordata > Amphibia > Caudata > Salamandridae > Calotriton > Calotriton arnoldi. The sequence continues at coordinate 1,519,266 of CAWUFW010002464.1, read as the reverse complement.
CACTGCCTGCCCTTAAAAAATGAAACAAAAACGTTTCTTTTTTTTTTTTTTTAAATGCATCCCGTTTTCCTTTAAGGAAAACGGGCTACATTTAAAAAAAAAAAAAACTGCTTTATTGAAAAGCAGTCACAGACATGGAGGTCTGCTGAGCCCAGCAGGCCACCATCCCTGGGAGGGCCAGCCATTCCCAACGGGGTCGCAAGTTGCGAGTGACTCATTAATATTCATGCGCCTCGCATTTTGCGACCCCATTGGGAATCGCTAACAGTGTCTCTGACACTGTTGTACATCCCAATTTACGACTCGCAAATTGGGTGGTCGTACATCTGGTCCCTACATCGGTGTCCAGAATTAGGGTCCATTCCTGAGAGTGGGTGGAGGGGGCTAGATCCAGGTTCAGCCCCTCTTACAGATGATTCTGGCCTAGTATGGTCTGAAAAGACCCAGCATTCACAGCTGGAGGACTCCTAACCAATCTTTCTCGTCAAGAAGAAACGCACTACATGGAGGCAGAAAAGGCACCAAGGCCTGGTGTTAGGAGGAGACTTCTATGGTGCACAGTGCTTAGAAACTAACATTGCAGTAGGATAAGTAATACAGCACCAACTCTGCCTGAAGCAAGATTCATGCTGTGCACATTGCACAGAAACAGACATGGCCCGTATGGAATCCAAAATAATACCAACTCTGTCCTAGAGCGAGAATCATGCTTGCAGCGCTTAGAAGTGAACAAGGTGGCATGGAATCCAATACAGCGCCAACTCTGTCCTAGAGCGAGACTCTTATTGTGCACAGTGCTTAGAAACGACCAAGGCGGTACGGGACGCAATCAACCAACTCTGTTCTAGAGCAATAAAGACGCTAATTGTGCACTGTGTTCAGAAACAAACAAGGCGGTATGGACCGCAGTTCAGGAGTACCCCGGACAAGAGGAGCTTCCCTGGGGAAGAGTGGAGATGCCTGGGGATGGTTTCTTTTCGCCGTATGAGATCCTAGGAGTAGAAGAGAAGCAGCTCGATGGCGGGACCCCACCAAGTGGTCCAGCACTCACTGAAGGAGAGAGAGAGTTGATGGTATCGTAGGACAAAAAGTGGAGGGCACAGAGAGGAAGGCTATGGCTGTCGAGGAGCGGCTGGAGAGGATAGCGACCAAAGTCACAGAAAAAGAGAAGGCAATCCAGGCACTGGAGCACGGAGCAACTGCCCTTCAAGCATCTTCTGCCTCTTAAAAGGAGATTAATGACATGAGTTATTGCACCATCAATTCAATCAAGAGCGTCGAGGACAGGGTGGGCAGCGGGACCTGGAAGAGGAAACAGACCTGAAGGGAGGGACAGAAACTTTGCTACATACTTCAATGGTGAACACAGACACCGCTCAGTCGGTTCTGCTGAGGCGGCCTGTGAGGCTGCCAGCGGGGAAAAGGACTAGCGATGGAGGGAACCTTGGCACCTGCTTCTGACTCTCCAGGATGAAGGTCACTGTGATGTTGTCCTAAGATGGGCCACAAAACAAATGATGGTGAGGGCTGCCGAGAAGCGATCGAGAAGCCACTACTACAAGTATAGCCTCAATAACCCCATCCTGCAAAGAGGCGCACTCTTGCTAGGCTGAGATTTTCGGCTGGATAATCTAACTGCAGAATCCTCACCATTTGAATATTCCCCAGCACCAGACTAGATCCAGAAATGTTTTCTGCAATAGCTTCCGGGTACGACCAGGTGGCTTTTCGATCGGATTTTAGTTTACCCGCAATCCCGCCATTTTGTTTTGAAGCTATTTGGGTCCACGACCTGGATCCTCCATCTTGCGGTTTCGACAGTCTCCCAGATCGACGTTTGCGGCTGGTCAGCGCCTTGTGCCGCCAGATTGACCATTGCACTAAGTCGACCCCCTCTTGAGACACCTACACCCCACTCTTCTTGTTTTGGTCACTGTTGAGGCACCCTTTCGCCCCCTCCTTCAGACCCTTTCCATTTCTAATTGCCACCCGATGTTGTGAGGGAGTCTGGCACTGGACATTGTTTATCTCTGGACCCTTTCCGGTTTGTTCGACTCGCTTACTCCGACTTTTTGGCATTCCATGAAGTACTTTCCTCCAAGACCGGTCTGCCATACTTGATCTGCATTCCTACCCCCTAACTATGCCCCCTCTACCCGCTATGCTCCTTAGGACTTGTTTTCTATGTTTATTTATTGCACTAGTAACGGATGTAATTATGTAACACGGTATTTCTCTATGCTATGTTACGCTCTAGTAACTAATGTAACTATGTAACACTGTTCTTTTTTAACGATATCCTCATGTAAAGCGCTCCGATACCTCCTGGTCTAGCCAGCGCTATATAAAACTCTTCAAATAAAAATAAATAAATAAAGGTGGTGCCATTAGACTCCGTGACTGCTCCGCCCCCTCCCCCACTCTCCCCAGAAGTGATTACACTAAGGGACTTTTAGGCGCTCCTCTGCGTGCTGAGGTCAACCTATTAACAAATTATTTCGGCGCTGTCAGTTACGTACCGACTGCAAAATCAAGATGTTGACAGTGTGCGATCTTGAAGATGGAACATTAGAACCTACAAGAAGTTCCCTCCACAGACTCAGGCAGCGAGAAGTCTGCAGATAGAGTATCCCTCAGAAAGAGTGGTACCAAAGGTCATTTGTTCTTCTGATGGATGCTTCTAACAGAAGTGTAACTTTTTAAATCAATACCAAATCAGTACCATTTCAGAGGTGGTGGGTATGAGGAACGGACTTTAGACCAGGAAGTCCTGCAGGACTGAGCAGATGAAATGACCCTCCTGCAGACCTAGAGCCGATACAATACTTCCTGGAGAAAACAGAAAGATACCATGTAACAGCCTGACAGATATCCAACACCAGAACGCCTCTAGCCAGTGCAGTAGTCGTTCCTTTCACCTAGTAGAATGGGCCCAAGGGCATTCGAGAGGCTCCTTTTTGGCCATAAAATAGAACACCTTAATGCAGAGAGCAGTCCACTCTGCTATTGTTTGTTTCTAGACTGCCTACCCTTTCATCACATCAATGAATCTGTCAAAGAGTTGATCACCCAATCGGTGCTCCCTAGTTCTGTCAACATAGAAACTAAGAGCCTGCTAAGGATCCAAGTGAGGCAGTCTCTCCTCCTCCTTAGAGGGATGTGCAGGAGATAGGAATGCTGGGAGCATGATGGACTGCGCCATATAAGAACGAGACACCAACTTCGAAAGAAAGGATGCCCATCTCCGAAGCACTAACCTTTTAGTGACAAGGTGGTATGTAGCAGCAGACAAGATAACGCTTGCAATTCACTGATGCAATGTGCAGAAGTGATGTTCTCAGGGGTCAAAATTCTTCTGGGGCAGCTGTACAAAGTCTCAAACAGCGTGCACATCTAAAAGGTGAGGGAATCATAAAGTCCAACTGTGGCACCATGAAAGGAGCTGGCTGACATATTATGAAAGTCTCTCTAAGAAATACATCAAGACAGGTTTGAATAAAGAGGCCTAATCAGGCAAATGAAAAAAGGTCGGAAGGGCAGATGGGTAATATAGAACGATGCCCACGGGAAAGACTTGCCAGCCTAGAGAAAACAACAGAAGAACTTCAGAAAGCTTGGCCTCAAGAGGACCGACTTAACTGCCCTCGCATCAGCTGATGAATTTAGACCAGCAGCCTGATTGGTGGGCTTTGCAGATGGGTGTCAAGCTCCCCAAATCACATTCAACCACCTCTGGAGGGAGGTCAAAGCCACTCTGTTGATTCCATTCATTCTCCAAGCATCCTAGTGTAGCCTGTAGATGTTCAACTGCAGGACTCTGCCATTCTGCTGGAACAGTTGATCCCCTCGCAGATGCAGCTAAAGTGAATGGCTTATATCCAGCAGGACATGGTATTAAACCCTCCAAGCCAAGTCTGGGGTTCAAGATGAGCCAGTGGTTTCCGGTGCTCAGCACCGGCACTTAATCATCAACACCGGAGCTTTTCATGAGCACCAGTTAAGGATACATTCATTTATGGTAGGCACGGGGAATTAAGTGATTTGCCCAGAATCACAGGATGTTGAGCCGATGCCCAGACTTGAATCTGGTTCTCCAGTTCCGAAGTCAGCAGCTCTGGCCATTACACCACATCCTCTCCCCGCTATCATGATTAGTAGTTGGTTCTGTTTTAGGCGGCGCTAACAGGAGAAATGGGCTGGTGCAAGCTGCCTCCAGATGAGAGCCCCAGCACTTAATTTTGTTTTACAAATTAACCACTGAATGTGCCTAGTCCTTCCTAATCTTCAGGACCTGCAGGAACAACAGCAGAGGTGAGAATGCATAAATGAGACTAGAGTCCCATGAAAGGCAGAATACATCTTGTAGAGAGCCTCAAAGAGGGAATTCCGGTCTACAAAAGGAATGAAATTGAGTGTTCTCACACCAAAAGATATGAGGCTTATGGTTGGCCCCATGATAACCCAACCTAATGCTTTATATACCATGTATTGATTGCCACAATGTGTTTGGTCGCTATGTCAAGAATGGCTGTTTGATTTGCTGTGTCCAGCACTTTAATGGTTAAATACCTGCCCTTCCACCCTGATGTTCAAGGAACCCGCCAGTTCACTGACTGACTGTGAAATCTCATATGGGCCCAGCCACCATCTTAGAGCTTCTAGACAGAGGAAGTGGAACCCCACACAGTCTTTCTTGTTGCCGAAAAAAACTCCGCCATTTACAGCAACTTCACTCTGCAACAGGACCCGGCAGACCTTGCCAAATGCCTCCTGATCTTATCCAAAGAACCACTGCCAACCACATGGCACGTCATCACCCCACAGGAAACCGCTGCCACCATATAGTCCATCCACCTAGGGGCCCACATCACCCCGACTCCAGAGGACTGCAACACATCATCGCTATGCTCCCACCCATTCTGAATGCATCCACCTCTTCCGCAACCTTCCCAGATGCTTGGAAACATGCAATTGCCCACCCATTGCTGAAGAAACCCTCCAGGGGCAGTTTAACGCTTGCCAACTACAGACCGATCTCCCTGGTAACATTCCTGACCAAGGTCTTAGAAGAAATCATCAACAGGCGCCTCACGGAATACCTCAACGACCCCTCAGTCGACAACACACAGCTCATTCTCTCCCTCACAGACAAGATGCCCAGAAGCCAGATCAAGTTCAACGCCTGCATGACTGAAATCGCCCACTGGATGAAGACCAACAGTCTGAAGCTGAACACTGACGAGACCGAAATCAGGATCTTCAGTAAGAGCATTTCAAATTGTGGGACTCCATCTGGTGGCCAAAAGAGCAAACTAGAAAAAGCTAAACCATTTCTTCTAAAAAAGTTACTTCAGAACTGTTGATCAAGCCCTCACACTCTTGCATCTGGATGATGGTAATGCCCTTAATCATGGCCTTCCAAACTTCACACTGGCACCCATTAAGCATGTCTCATTCAGGGATTGAAGAAATATGATCACATCACCCCCATCCTGAAGAAACCATATTGGCTGCCCTTGCCAACCCACACATTTCTTCAAAACCAGCTGCATCAATTACAAAGCCATCACAACCAGCGGCCCTGATCTCTTGCAGGCATGCACACCATCTTTGGTGGTTCTCAACACACCCAAAGCAAAAGCAGTGTCAGACTGCAGACTATCAAGTGTAAAAAAAGAAAAAACAAGGCAGCAGGCATTTTTCATCTATGCACCCAGGATCTCAAACATTATCCTGTATCCATCAGGCCTGTCCCAACGCTGCTCCAAATTAGAAAAAGACCAGAAGACTCACCTCTTTAAAGAGCACCACATCACAATGCATTAAAGATCCACAGCCCAGCTACCTCTCCTGTCACTCATTAACTTTATGCTCATCTTTGGCCCTGTACAGTGCGCTGTTGCCTTTGTCTAGGTTCATGCTTTAGAAATACCATATGCCCACATATGTACAGGACAGGAAATCACAAACAAACTCCAGAGCAATAACTATGGTGATTTGCAAGCAGCAGGGGTTCCAAACAATACTTTGGATAGAAAGTGTAAACTAAAGAATTCAAGCAGCAGCCGACCAAAGCTCAGAAATATATTTTAAGCAACAATAGTTCTTTAAGGCACGCTGCTAGACAGAACGGGCCCAGGTGTCCCTGTGATGACGTTCTACTTCAGACACCCCAAGCTGTTCCTTAAAAACCTCCAGTCTCCATTCAAAGAGGTCCACACAGCCACAACAGGCCCTTAACCTCGAACCGCCCCCCCCCCCCCCACCGAGAGGCCTCAGAGAGGTAACTCACTATTACTTTAGCCCGCCGTTTAACTGCCTGGACAGGTCCTCATAAATCCTCAGCATATTACCAGAGACCTTATGGTTCAGCAAGCCTTAAAAAAACCTATTTGGTTATTAGCCACCTCGGCCAGCCCAAGGCCCACCTTAAGTCGTGCACAGTCTTTAGACACCACCTGCTTCCCCACGGAGACTCTATGCTAGCCTTCAGATGTCCCAGCACATAAAGGTCCATCCCACCTCAATGCAACCTCAGTCTTGAAGTGCTCTCAGATACCACCAGCATGCCTACAAGCGACCCTCCGAGTGTCGCCTCTTACTGGTCTTTACACTCGCCCAGCCGGTCCTCAGAGTCTCGGTCTTCTCTCAGATATCCTCAGCAGACCCTCAATAGAACCTTGTTGCACTATCAGTGGCCCTCAGCTAGAACTCAAGAGATTACGCCATAAACCACCAGGTGGCTTTCTTAGAGTGCATTCCGGACTTCAGGCATACCCAAATAGTTTCTTGAATGCCCTCACCGGACTATGGTATACCCTCAAAGATCTGGAAACTCCGCTGGCCAAAAATGTCCACGTCTTTAGGGACTGGGAAAGGAGGCTGTTCACCTACTCTCCTCCCCTCTTACCTACTGCACTGTCTCTAGTGCTCCTGGAGGCAGGCCAGAGACTGCGTCCCTAAGTCGAGTCCTGGGAGGGAGGCAAGCTGAACCTTTCATTGCACAGAGAAAGCAGCACTGTGGATGCGGAGACAGGATTTGTCCTTCAGTGCAGTTGCTGTTAGGACCTCTACCAGGGGTGAGGCAATCAATAGTACAGCAAGTGCAGTAGCCTGAGAGGTCTACTGGACACTGAGGATTATTGCTGAATTTTACTATCCAGTCAGTGGTCATTGGACCTTTTGTACTTGACTGCACTAAGACACGTACAGTCGCTATGTCTCAAACTTTGCACACCAACAATGGCGTTTCAAATCCTGAAAGTTGTGATGTAGAAGGGAACCTACTTGCTGCAAATGGTAGGAAACAAGTCTGAGTATTAACTAGGAGTGGGCAGTAAACTCCACTCAGCTGGCGGAGTTTATCCCAATCCGTGCTCCGCTTGGAACGCGGAGTTCAGCAAAAACTCAGCCAACTGCTGCATGAGATGTTTTTCTCATGTGTGGCTCGCCTATGTTAAGTTGGCGAGCGCGAGCAAGAAAAAATGACTGCTAGACCGCCTCTCGCCAAGATTTCTCAACGCCTGCCGTCGCGGCAGGTCATCAATGGTTGCGTTGAGAAAGTTGCTCCTTGCGTTGCGAAAGCTGCCGCTCGAATAGAAAATCTACTTGAGCGGCAGAAAGAAGTAGCGGCCTCTGACATGGCGCGTAGTGCTGTTCGAGCTGATTTTACAGTGCGGGACAAGCTCCCGACGGTTAAAATCAGCACGAGCAGCGTGACGGATCGGAATTCCGCCGCGCGCGGAACTCCAAGGAATCTCAGAGTTTTTAGGTAACTCCGCAGAATTCCGTGGAGTAAAACTCTGCCAGTTCTACCCACCCCTAGTATTAACAGTACTACAATAATTGGGACAGGAAAATTCTAAGTGAAGGAGACTGAATTTGAATCAGATAGATATATAACTATGTTCTGTACTTTGAGTAGAGAATGCATCCACTTTAATGAAAACAAGGGTGGGGCTGGAGGATGTCAGTCGCTGTCAAGTTGACAGTTTTTTTCAGCTTGACACTATTCCTCCCTGGGGAATGAAGGTCCATCGACAGCCATCACAAGGCGCCCTTGGGAAGATTTCAGCAATGGAAGACTATTCCATGAGCCACAAATCTCCAGCGAGGTGGCCCCCGGCCCCTCTCTCCCAGAAAGAGGACTGCGCTGAATGTTCAACTTTCAGAAAGGAAAAAGTGTGCACGAATGGGGCAAAATGCATTCATCTCAAATATTCTGCGCTAATGGCGAAACTTGTAGCCTTCCGCCAGCGTCTCAGGAGGCGCCATGTCCTCAGTGCCGGGGCAGTTGTTTGTTGCCAAGCACTCTCTCCATCATTCCTGGCAGACCCCTGCGTCACGGACCTTGCTGCAGGCCCAGAGCTCCTTGTTAGCAAAACCACTAGGGTTGGAGGTTGGAAGCATTCTTCCTCTGCCAAGGTCGATTCATTAGGCTTTGCAAGTCGGGCCTGTGTGGGAGAATGTCTGCGCTGAGCAGCACCACGACTCTGGCTCACTTCCTCGTGTCTGTTTCGAATGGAGTTGTCCCAGCATCTAAAGCGGGCTTCTCCAACGAGTAGCTCGTGAGCTTCTGGTTGCTCTCCAGCTACCTACGAGTTGCTCTTCTGTGTGCATTCCAGCCTACTAAAGTAGAAGCTTTTGCTTGGTTGAATTAATATATTCATACAAACATTGAAAAGTGTGTATTTTAGATGAAAATCTGTACATTTTCAGAACTCAAACGGATCTTTTAAGAAAAATGATTGGATTTCCGTAATATTTTTTAAAGCTGGTATTTGAATGTTGTGGCATCAGTGAAGCATATTACTATTATCATAATTACCTTGGTGCCAAAAGCATTGCACTATGTATGTGTGTATGTATGTATGTGTGTATGTATGTATGTATGAACGTATGTATGTATGCATGTATGTATATACGTATGAATGCATGCATGCATGAATGTATGTATATACGTATGAATTGTATGCATGCATGAATGTATGTATGTATTAACTACATAGACATTCCAAACGACAACCCTTTTTTGCATTTCTGCTGGCAGCTCTGCCAGTTAGTTGCACTGAGGTGACCTTGCATAGGGTGATGGCCACTAAAGGAATCTGGTCTGTACTGGTCCCCAATACAACAGTAATCATGTTAGCACACGTGGTCGATTTTCTTTGAACATAAGTAGCTCTTATTACAGAAAAGGTTGGATACCGCGGATCTAAAGCCTCCGAGCCAGGGTGAGCCCGGAGTCCAGTCGTCGAGCAAGAGGGCACAAGGCCATCCTGGGGAGAGGTGGTAAACCAAAGGTGCCACCCTGGCCTGGCAGCTCACACTCCACGCTTCGCTCACGTCTCAAGTCTAGCTCCACTTCGCTTTCCCTGCTGGCCGTCTCCCTCCGGAGGGCCTGTTCTGACAGTTCCGCCACCTGCCCCACTTTTACTGCTTCCTGGCGTAAAGGATGTGACTGAACTACTGCTCATTAGAAGCAGGGCGAGCAGGGCCGGGGACCACAGAAGCAGGGAGGAGGGCCCGTGCAAGCAGTGGCAACTTCAAAAGCAGAGCGGAGAGACCAGAGCAGGGCCGGTGTCCCAGGATGAGAACCGCAGTGTGGGTTTAATTAAGAACGACCAGTCACTGGGAACAAAACTTGATTTATTTTGATTTTTGCTCCAATTACGAACAATGCAGCTACAGCAAGCGCGTTGAGAAAGTTTCTCATCTTGCTTCCCATCTCACAGGGGTCAAAGGACACTGTCAGAAAAGAGTTTAATCATTCGATCGCCATCCAATGCCAGGCGTGTGCATTGGGGTAGGTTTTAAAATGCGCCATGCTACCGTGGTAACGCTCTGCACACGTGCAGAAAGGACGTCAAATGCTTAGGACACGAGAACTGGCTCTAGTGACTCAATCGGTGCACGCTATAAACTCAATCATCTCCAGGCGCTACGGAATCCTGAGCCCGGGAACAGAGGACCAGAAGCGTGGGAGGGCACACTTCCTGTAGAGGTCTGTGTTACAGGCAGGGCTTTAAGTGGGCCGGGTCTCACCGGTGCTGAGCAACGGCAGTTTTTTGAAGGGGGCCTCGAAACGAGTCTCTATCGGGCTCTGTTTTGTGCCCTGGCACAGGCGGTCCGTTTTTTTAGGGACTACAGTGGTAGCAGCCACATGGATGTGCGCGTGCTCACACTGCTTACTTCTCACTAGTGGATAAGTTACGGCATGACGTCATGCCAGGTGAGCGTTGTAGGGAAAGGGAAATCCCTTTAAAGAGAGTCATTTTCTCTCTGGATTTCCCTTCTCTTTTTGAAACTCAGGAGCAGCAACACTGCCCGGTGTCACCAGGGCTTTAAGTCGAAGCTTTTTCAATATTATATACAAGCCATAGTTGATGCTTATTTATCTTATGCAACTTGGGGAGAGGAGTTGGCCTATCGTCTAGGGCGGTCGACCTCGAATCTGGGGAACCGGGTTCGAGTCTCGGCAATAACCCTGAACATCCTGTGATTCTGGGCAAATCACTTAATCTCCCCGTGCCTAACAAAAAATTAATGTGTCCTCATGTAACGCAACTGGTGCTTTGTAAAGCGCTCTGATACCCGATACCTTTGGGCCAAGTTCGCGCTATATAAAACTCCGTACATTTTTTTTTTTTTTAAACAACCATTGACAAAGCCAATAGTCGTGACTTGTTGTAGGTATGATGTTACTTGTATCATATATCTGGATGCAATGACAGAAACAGCAAAATACAAGTCGGGCGGCACACTGTGCTAAGCACAGATTTTTAGATTACATGTTTTTAAGCCACGCCCTCAATTCTAAGTCAGGACTGGAGGCGAGGATTATGCCTTCTTATTTCACCTTTTATTTTAACAGCAGCCATATAACTTCAAACAAAAACTACTTTTCCCATGACATCAGGAAATTTGTAGTTCAAAACAACCAATAGGAACAAAGTCATTGTCCAATCAACACAAAGGCAGTCCAACATAGTCCCTTTTCAGTGGCCCCTTGTCCTCTTTCTTCGCTGCTGCGCAGCCAAGATAAGTACCTTGATTCATCTTCTCTTCAAAAACTTTGTTGTATGAGAATTGTTTATGTTAATTACTGTTTGCGACTCTCGAGTCGTTGCCGCTTTTAAAGTGTTACAGCGACTCTCGAGTCGTCATTAGTTTCTCAGACGTTTTCAAATCAGTGTAGATTGTGTTAAGAAAATTGTTTGCTTATTGTTCTATTATTTACCTCGTTTTCTCTAGGTAATCTCTTTCGCGGCTCTGCTGCGTTCGCTGCCCTTTTCTTGGTTTTCTCCGACCGCCGGGCAGCTTCGGGACGCGAGAGCGACCTTCGCTCCTACCCGTCCCGTCCTGGAGTGTAGTTGGCCTCCCCCCACTAGAGGGAGCGGGAGGCGCAGTGGGCACGGCGCATTCTTTGAAATTCCTCTCAGAGGAGTTTCATTGACCGCTCTGTACCCGCTGCATCTGAAAGCCGGTTTAGGGAGACGCCCAGACGGGTCCGTACGATCGGGCCTTCGTTATCAGGCCGATCGCATTCTGACACGCTCTGTAGCTCGGGGAAAGGTTTGTGAGCTGCAGAGTCTGCATTGATTTTTAAAAACCTACGCCTATCAAAGGTCTGTACTTGGCCCTAAGAGGCCTCTGTGGGGACACATTACCCATTCCGGCTATTTTATTTTCAACTGCCACCCACTCCAGGCTCGTGTCCCAGGGCTGAGACCCATCAATATTTACTGCGAAAACCACGCACAGACATCTGGACTGCCACCCAGTCCCCAATAAGTGGCCACTTGATAAGGGCTACCAGTCTGCCACCCAGACATAATTATTCTTTTTTCCCTCGCTAGTCCAATTAAGAGTTGTCATGGACTAGAGGATAGGTCCCAGAGGGTGGAGGATCCTATGGCAGACCTCCCTTGGGATGATGATTATTACAATACGGTGGACGCCTCAATCTATAGGGCAGTGGAAAAGGCTAGGACTCCCTTAGAGGAGAGACTCTCCCGCCAAATTGCCCAGGCATTTAAAAAGTTTACACCGCCGCCCACGACCATCATACCCCCCCCAAACACTTTGGGCCCTACACCTACTCTTTCAGACTCAGCGGGCCACCCTGCAAAATGTACTCGTGAAGCAGGGGTGGATTTGGACGCCTTCGATAGGCTGCGTCAAGCTTTTGTGGCAACGCAACCTGCTTTGCCAGTAGGGGATGGGGGTGTTCCTCCTACCATTCCTCCCCCCCCCCCCTAAGGGTTCAGGGGATCCAGACAACGAACCTGGTCCTTCCAGTCACGGCCGCTCCTCCTGGCCCTCTAATACCTCCCAAGATATATCTGACATGTTAGACCCGGAGGACATAATTCATCCTCGGTCCTCTGAATGGGCCCCGGCAGATAAGGTTGCATGCTAAGTAGCAGGACGCATCCGCAGACCTCTCGAAAAGGAAGCACGTAACTGCCTTCGGGCAGAATGTCCTCGCCCATCATTGGAGGGGAAGGTGGCCATGACCCCCGAAATTGACCCGCGTATGGCCACCTTCTTGCAAACATTTATGAAGGACCCTAAAAAGGGGATTGATCGTTCATGGCGAGCATGCCAGGACAAACTCCTGGATGCCCTGGGCCCCTCACAAAAATACTCGACACGGCGGAGGAGGCGAAAACCTCAGGTGTCCTTATTTCCCGAGACCCTTTCTGGGTGGGCTCAGAGAGCTATAATTATTTTGGGTAATGCGAACTGTGCCCTATCAACAGAGCGTCGTCCCTCCCTGCTTATAAAAGTGGACCCTAAATTGGGGGATCTGGCAGACTCCGAAGCAGGAGCAGTGGCACAGGAGGGCTCTTCGGGGAGCCGTTCGTAAAAGAACTAGGGAAGTTCGTCAACACCTTCACTTCCCTAGGTAAAGAGCAGACGACCATCAAGAGGGTTTTCCCTTGGGTTTTCCGCGGGGCCGGTCGAGGTAGGGGCCGCTCGACCGGCCGTGGCTCCAACCAGTACCAACAGAAGGGACAAGGTCCCAGACAATACCGAGACCAGACAAGGTTCGGTAACTTCTACCCTACGAGGGGACGTTGTGGCAAGGGCAGAGGTTACAGAGGAGCAGCAACTTCCTCAAGCCCCGGTGAGTGTACTCCCTTCTTCCCACTTAAAAGTAGGGGGGCGGCTGGCGAGTTTTTTCCCAGGGTGGACTTCCATCACGGGGGATACATGGGTCCTGCAAACTATCCAAGGATTCCACATAGAGTTTTTCGGAAATCCCTCCCAGCGAGTTCGCCCTCGCCCCATCCAATTTTCCCAACATGATACTGTTCTGGTGGACCACGAAGAAGCCTCCCTTCTCTCCAAGGGCGCTATTCTTCCCACCTTCTCCCACCCGAGAGGTTTCATCAGCAATATTTTTCTGGTCGACAAGACCGATGGAGGCCAAAGACCTGTGATAAACTTAAGCGAGTTCAATGAGTGGGTGGAGGGGATTCATCTCCTCAGGGATGAGACCTCTAGATTGGATGGTCCGTTTGGACCTCAAGGACGTCTATCTGGTGATTCCAATCTTTCCACCTCATCGCAGGTTCCTCCAGTTCACTTGGAAAGATCAGACATACTGTTAGAACTGGGGGTCTCTAGTTGGCAATGGTTTGCACCTTTGTCCAAATAGGGACCCTTGCTTCTAGTCAGGGAAAGGGGGATACACTCCTAAAATAACCCCTGCTCACCCCCTGGTAGCTCGGCACGAGCAGACAGGCTTATCTCAGAGGCAGTGTGTAAAGCATTTGTGAACACATACAGTAATACAGTGAAAACACTACAAATGGACACCACACCAGTTTAGAAAAATAGATAATCTTTATCTAATCATAAAGAAGACCAAAATGACAAAAATCCACAGTACAGTTATCAAGGTATCTTCAAGAATAGGTTATTCACTTAAATCAAGTTTCTAGGAACAAATAACTCCACCTGGAGTTATTACGACGTCGTGACAGATGAAAATCCCAAAGTACGGCACCGACCGCGAGGTTCGCGGCATCGGGCCCACAAAGAACAGTACCTTGGAAAAGCGATGAAAACGAAGACGGTTCACGGCGTCGGAGAGGTGCGGCTTCGTTGGCGCTGCGCGGCGTCGGTTCCTTACGACCCCAGGGGAGGTGTAGACTCGGTTCCTTACTGCAGCGCAGGGGAGGTGAGACGACGGTTCCTTACTGCGTCAGGGAGGTGACGTCACAATGGCGCCGAAACCACGATTCCTTACGATGTTGCGATATCGATGGGTTCGGGGTCACCCACGTCGAGGATCGGCTCCGCGATGATGAGACCGGCTTCGGAGTCGATGCGGCACAGCAGCAGGCGTCAGGTCTACGTCGCAAGTCGGAGCATCGCTCATGGCTTCGGGCAGGTAACAGAGTCGCTCGCTGGCGTCGATGTGGCACGGCAGCTGGCGTTTTGGCCTACGTCGCAAGACGGAGCAGCGCTCACGGCTTCGGTGCGGTTTACGGCGTCGCTCGCCAGCGTCGGTGTTGCAATTTCCTTCTGTAGCAGCTAAAACAGCAGTTCTAGATGCAGGCAGACAGAAGGGGTGAAGTCTTGGTGTCCCTGTGACTTCAGACAGGAGGCAAGCTCAGTTCAAGCCCTTGGAGATCTTCCTCAAGATGACAAAGCAAACAGCAAAGTCTTTTCTCCTCTCCTTGGCAGAAAGTAACCACTGCAGGCCAACCCCAGACAGCAAACAGCACAGGGGCAGTACTCCTCCTTCAGCTTCTCCGGTTCTTCTCCTTGGCAAAGGTTTCTTGATTTCCCAGAAGTGATCTAAAATCTTGGGGTCCGGGCCCCAATATTTATACTCAAAAAGTCTTTGTTCTCTGGAGGCAGAGAGGGTCTGTGGCTGACCAAAACCAGTTCTGTGCAGCTTCTTGGCAGGAGGTGGAGACAGCATTGTTGAAAGCAGACTTGGCCCAGGTAGCTGAAAGGAAATCTCCTCCCCATACTCTCTATTCTATGAGGGCTCAGGGGAGTGAAAGGAAATCCCCGCCCCCTACTCTCTATTCAGCCCAGCCCCGACTCAGACTGCTGGAGCCCAAGCCCTCCTGACACTCACAAACCAGACATGCAATACACAACCTAGCAGAGGCAGGCTGGATGGTTAGGCATCCAGCCTGGTTAGGGGAGAGGAGTTGGCCTAACGGCTAGGGCGTCCGACCTCGAACCTGGGGAACTGGGTTAGAGTCTCGGCAATGACGCTGAACATCCTGTGATTCTGGGCAAATCACTTAATCTCCCCGTGCCTAACAAAAATGAATGTGTGTCCTAATGTAACGTAACTGGTGCTATGTAAAGCGCTCTGATACCCGATTTGGGTCAAGTTCGCGCTATATAAAACTCTGCAAAAAAAAAAGAAAATACCTACTTCCTAAAAGTGGTATTTTCAAACATAGAATGTAAAAATCACCCACACTATAAGATGTATTTTAACATTCTGAGTTCAGGCATACTAAATTCGTTTTTCTATCTTGTTCCTAGGGTCAGTTAAGGATTATAAGAGGTTATAACCAAACTGCCCATTCTGGCCTATGGGAACAGATAGCCTTGCAATAGTGAAAAATGAAATTGGCTGTAATTCACTATTAGGACATGCCACACACATCAGGGCATGTCCTACCTTTCACATACAATGCACCCTGCCCTAGGGCCTACCTAAGGGGTTTCTGATATGTAGGGAAGGTTTGGGGACTGGCAAGTGTGTGCACTTGCCAAGTCGACATGGCAGTCCCAGACTGCACACAGGCTCTGCAATGGCAGGCCTGAGCTATAGTTTACAAGCTGCTTCTGTGGGTGGCACAACCAGTGCTGCAAGCCCACCAGCAGCATTTGATTTACAGGCCCTGGACACACACGGTGCACTGTACTAGGGTCTGACAAGTAAATCAAATAATCCAATCATGGAATCACTAATCCATACAACAATTTACAATAGGGAGCACTTGCACTTTGGCACTGAACAGCAGTGGCAAAGTGCCCAAAGCATCTAAACCAGCAAAAACAGATGAAGCAACAGCAAAAAATGGAAGGGAGACCCACGCCAATGGTGCCAAGTCTAACACATACGAATTTGCATCCCTTCCTTTTGGTCTTTCCTCAGCTCTGTGGTGCTTCACCAAGGTGTTCAAACCGGTGGTGGAACATCTCAGGACTCGAGGCATTCGAATGATGGTTTATTTGGACGACCTGCTTCTTATGGACTCTTGTCCTCGCCAATTACTCTCATCTCCGTTTAGCGGTGAATTTGTTGCAGAGCCTAGGCTTTGTGATCAACGAGAAGTCTCTCTTGTCTTCCTCACAGAAGGTGGCATTTTTAGCTTTCGTGACAGACTCCACGTCCTCTAAGCTAAGTCTGCGATCCAGGAAGGTAGCGAAAATTTGGCACGAGTTGAGGCGCACTCTGTCCAAACCACAAGTGACTCACAGGCAGGTAGCTCGAGTGGTGGGACTCCTCTACATCGATTAAGGCCATATTTTCAGGTCCCTTGTACTACCGGGCCCTTTAACGTCTAAAAGCTTCCCACTTACGCAAAGGTCATCCCTATTCCCACAAGGTGTCACTGTCCGAGGAGGCTCGAGAGGAACTCCATTGGTGGCTTTGCCACATGGAGGCCTGGAATGGCAGAGCAATCTTCGGGTCAGCACCAGATTTAGTTATAGAGTCCGATGCCAGCAGGACGGGCTGGGGGGCCAGATGTGGCACTATTTCCACAGGAGGCTTGTGGTCTCAAGAAGAGCAACGTTTACACATAAATTGCTTAGAACTTCTAGCAGGTTGGTTCGCAGTTCGTTGCTGGACAAGAGGCTCTATTCAGTCATGTGTCCTCCTGAAAATGGACAACATTTCTGCGGTCTGTTACATAAATCATCTAGGGGGCACATGATCCAATGCCCTATCGGACCTAGCGGCCGGTTTTTGGCAGTACTGCCTGGACCATCAGGTCTCGGCGGAGTGTTTGCTGGGCCGCGAGAACCAAGAAGCGGATTTTCATTCCTGCAACTTCAGGGATTCCAGCCTTTGGAAGCTAGATCCAGAAGTGTTTGCAACTCTGAACTCTCAGTGGGGTCCTTTCTCAATAGATCTATTCGCCTCGAGATTGGACCACCAACTACCACGCTTCTTCAGCTGGAGACCAGACCCGCTAGCGGTAGCCACGGATGCGTTTCTCCAAGACTAGAGTCTGGAGAAAGGATATGCCTTTCCCCCCTTTGCGATGACCACAAGGGTGACGGCACAAGTCAGGAGACAAAAGGCGGAAGTGGCTCTGGTCACGCCACTTTGGAGGTCACAAGTTTGGTTTCCAGTTCTTCTGGAACTTTCTTGGGATTCTCAAATCCTACTCCCCCAGTTTCCGACTCTCCTCAAGAGTTCAGACCAAATTCCTCATCCTCTGATTCAAGAGAATTAATTGTGGCTCATGGCGTGGTGGATTACCGTAAACGTTGGGAAGTCCCAGGACTTTCGGAGACAGCTGAGATCCTCATGTCCAAGGCATAGGCAGATAGTACGGTCAAGAGGTACAAATCCGCCTGGGGCAGATAGTCCAGTTGGTGTATGCGTAGGGACCTCAATCCCTTGGACGCCGATGTAGTCCACATCCTTAATTTCCTGGCCCATTTGGCACATAAAGGTTTAGCCTACAGATCAATTAACACCTTACGGTCGGCCATCTCAGCCGGTCACGCCACGAAGAATGACAGCGGTGGGAGAGCACCCCTTAATATGCAGGTTACTCCGAGGTATCAGACTCTCTCTTCCGCCAGAACCTCGCTATGCGGCTCTTTGGGATGTCAACCAGGTCCTTAATCTTTTTCTCTCCTGGCAACCTAACCGGTTTCTGTCTAGGACAGAATTGTCAGCCAGACTGGCTATGTTACTATGCCTCATATCTTGGCGCCGTGTTTCTGACATAAGGGCATTAGACATCACAGGCAGAATTTTTTCCCCAACCGGGGTAACTTTTACTTGACACAGAAGGACAAAATGTCACACAAGAGTTATTTCCTACCCGGAATTCCCAGATTCTCCTAAGCTGTGCGTGGGGCGATGCTTGAAAGCATAGGAGGAAATGACTGAGGAGTTTAGTCCCCCCGGGGAACAACAGCTGCTCATTGCTCTTCGTAAGCCTTTTAAGGCGGTCTCTTTCCCACTATAGCTAGGTGGGTTAGATGGGTGATGCAAGAAGCCGGTATTGATCTTCGGATTTTTGGAGCGCACTCGGCCAGAGGTGCTATGGCTTCTAATGTATTTGGCTTAGGCGCCCGTTTAGAGGATATCCTCAATGTGGCAGACTGGTCTTCGGACTCAACCATTTAAAGGTTCTATTTCAAGCTTAACATCGCTCACCTTGTGGTCAACAAGCTTTAAACTAGCATAATCCTCGCCTCCAGTCCAGACAGAATGAAAAACTTCCTAGCTTTCGTAAAGGAAAGTTTCAATTCTATTAAGGACTCGGAGGCGAGGATTATCCCACCCTTGGGATCCCTTCAAGGAGATCACCCTCCCCATATTGGAGTAAGTAATTCTCGCATTTTAATCATATATAAGAATGTTGTCTTTGAATACAGATTATTGCTCTGCTTGGTGATATATTTCTCCCCACAGGCTTTAGTAGTTGAAGACCTTAGTGGTGACAATCTTCCTGGTCTTGCACGATCTGATGCTAATAAACAGTATGCATGACTGTGATCCTTTGGCTGACTCTGCGCTTCGAAAGAGGACAAGGGGCCAATGAAAAGGGACTATGTTGGACTGTCTAAGTGTTGATTGGACAATGACTTTGTTCCTATTGGTTGTTTTGAACTACAAATTTCCCGATGTGTCATGGGAAAAGGAGTTTTTGTTTGAAGTTATATGGCTGCAGTTAAAATAAAAGGTGAAGAAAGAAGGCATAATCCTCGCCTCCGAGTCCTTAATAGAATTGAAACTTTCCGTTACGAAAGCTAGGAAATTTTTCATTACATTGGCCACGCCCTTTGAGAGACTCCCCCAGTTTTTTCATCCCACTTAAAGCCCTGGTTACAGGCTTTGAAAGCAGAGGTAACTGTTGAGAACCGATAGCGTGAAGGCTTGATACAGACCTGTAGTAGTCTTTTGTGGCTTGCATGAAATGATGTTCATGCAGCCACAAGAGCAGACTAGGCGCTATACTAGACACTACTTGGGATGACTGCATGGAATGGTTTGCTTGTGCGCACAAGACTAATAACTAACAGTAAACTATAACACTGGACTAACAACTCATTTTGGGTTCCAGAGCAGCGTGCTGCCTGGAGTAGAACGCCTCGCCTGGGGTAGTAAGCACTATATAAATGCAATTACAATTACTCAACTACTGAGAGAGTGCCCTAAGAAAGGCAAGTTCCTGTAGATAATGGGTGTATAGTATGACTGACGTGTAATACCAAGCCCAGCTAACCCGCTCTGATACAGAACAGCTAACCTACTCCGGTACAGCACAGCTAACCTACTCCGGCCGGTACACCACAGCTAACCTACTCAGGTACAGCACAGCTAACCTACTCAGGTACAGCACAGCTAACCTACTCCGGTACAGCACAGCTAACCTACTCCAAGTACACAACAGCTAACCTACTCCAGGTACACAACAGCTAACCTGCTCCAGGTACACAACAGCTAACCTGCTCCGGTACAGAACAGCTAACCTGCTCCAGTGCAGAACAGCTAACCTGCTCCGGTACAGAACAGCTAACCTGCTCCGGTACAGAACAGCTAACCTGCTCCGGTACAGAACAGCTAACCTACTCCGGTACAGAACAGCAAACCTACTCCGGTACAGAACAGCAAACCAACTCCAGTACAGAACAGCTAACCTACTCCGGTACAGAACAGCTAACCAACTCCAGTACAGAACAGCTAACCTACTCCGGTACAGAACAGCTAACCTACTCCTGTACAGAAAGCTGCTCACAGCAAGATGAGGTCAAATGCAGAAAGGTAGAGGAGGCCAGACTCGCGCCTGCTTTTTCATGCAGATGCAGGGGCTTTAAAATGGATGCAGAAGTAACCTCAGATACCTGCGGTGAACGTATACCAACATGTTTTTAAAAAATTGAAACATCAAGATAAAGGCACTGACTCTTTGCACAAACGGCAGTTCAAGGACAAGTCGAAGGACCGGAGGAAGATTTAACAATTCCCAAATTTGCCACTTCCAGCGCACCTCAGGGGTGTTTACTTACGACGCATATCAGTTATTCAGCGCCAGTACACAAACACTTGCTGAAAACTAATATGTTCATTAGCAATATTATTAAATATTTCAATCGCGACTTGTTTAAGGAGAAGAAGTTTTGACAGAGGTGGATTGAAAATCAGGATACGAAAAGGAAGCACTGTTAGAAATGGGGGATCTAATTGGCAGAGGTTTGCACCCTGTCCAAGTAGGGACCCTCACTTTAGTCATCGAAAGTTACACACTTCTAATAACCTGTGCTCACCCCCGTGGTAGCATGGCAAGAGCAGTCAGGCTTATCAACAGAGGCAATGTGTAGTGTAACACAGTAAAAACATCACAAAAGTACTCCACACCAGTTTAGAAAAATAGCCAATATTTGCCTGAGTAAAACTAGACCAAAACGACAAAAATCCAACATACACAAATCAAGATATGAATTTTCAAAGATTAAGTTAAGTATAACTCTTAGAAGACAATAGCTCCAATGGGGCACTCTGGTTGAGCATGACGTCCATGACTCCATAAAGTCAGTCCGACCTCGATAGAGCAAGGGCAAGGCCTCGGGACTCACGCAGACCTTAGTACAGTACCTTGTAGGTGTCGGAAATCAAAGACGATGCAAGACGAAAGGGAGGTGAGGCGTCACTGAAGCAAGTGAGGCGTCGGTTCCTGGTGGCAGTGGAAAGTTGTGTAGCGAGGCATTCAGTCTGTACTTTTAAGGGAGACTGTGATCCCTCTGCAGGTGGGTGCAGTGAGTGACTACACCTGCCTGTCGGGGCTTGTCAGGGGATAAGAGGGGTCCATTTGTTCCCTTTCTATGCTCAAGAAGGGTGCAATGACTGTCTGCCACCTCTTCGTGTCACACAGTGTGCCTCCTCACAGCCTCTTTGTGTCTATCTCCATAATAAAGCGTGAGCACAGAGGAAAAGTGTTGGATGGGGCCACACCCATCCACATAAACAAATGCCTCTTTAGGCTAGAGCCAATGCTATATGTGTGCCAGCACAATCTGTGTTACAGAAGGGGCCCTGCATATGGTCTGCAGCCATTTTTGTAATACAAATGCCAAGGCGGCACAGAAAACGGGTGCACACGTCTGTTGCGCCCCCAAGCAGTTTATGTAATAAAGCCCCTGGAGTCTAGACAATTGCATATAACATAAGGTCAAAAAAATAAAGAGTCCATTCATCATAAGGCAGATCAAGAACCAAATTACATTGGAAGAAACTCCATTTGAAGAAATCCCGGTTCTGAGGAGCAGAGGACACTGGGCTAAGCAAGACAAAACCTGGCAGGAAATACAGTTCCTGCTACATGCTCATTCTGCAAAGTCTTTACTTTTAGTTTGTGCTTTTCTCACAAATCACTGGTGTCACAGAAGCAGAGAAAACAGTGTGCAGTATCTTCAGGGCTAGACGGAACTTCAAGGTGCCAGAGGACATTTCATCCTATCGCAGTCCCACATCTGCAGTATCTTAAATTTCCAATTTTGGAATATCAAGTGTCCCACCTAAAGAACTAATTTCTGAACTTGTCTCCCCCTTCTGGGCAGCTTTTGCCTCATGTGCAAAGGGAAAAGCTACAAATCAATGGGGGTTCCTAATTAAAAGAACCTCTTAAACGAAATCAAAGGAAGAGAAGGAATGTGGGGACCGCATCATCAGATGCAGCATCATCAGATGCAGCATCATCAGATGCAGCATCATCAGATGCAGCATCATCAGATGCAGCATCATCAGATGCAGCAGCATCAGATGCAGCAGCATCATCAGATGCAGCATCTTCAGATGCAGCATCATCAGATGCAGCATCATCAGATGCAGCATCATCAGATGCAGCATCATCAGATGCAGCCAGTTGATGCCAGCAGCTGCTCTGGGCTGGTTGCAGCTGCAGTTTGATAGGACGCTTCACCTGCAACAGCAGGATCCTGTATCCTTTCCAGGAAGAGGCTCTGACAGATTAAAATTCCATATTCAAAGAGCACTTCTCAACCGACGTCAGCGCCTCTGCTCCATTTCTGAACACTGATGGACTCCATTCTTTTCTTTATGTCACTATTACATCTTTTACAATTTTAATTTTCATCAATTACACCTAGAGAAAGGAATATTATACAACATTGATTTAAATCTACCATCAAAATGTGCTTCTTACACATGGTACGCATCCATTTGTGGACATTATTGATTCATGATTGGTATGAGTTCAATAACTTGATTCATTCCGCTTTAGATCATTTTGCCTAGTCCATGAGGAGGAGGAATAGTATGGGAGTAATGTTCATGAAAACAAGGGTGTAGATTTGCAACTCATTATTCTTAGCTTCCTCTCTTCCCCGCATTGCATTGTGGGTACGCTAGCGCAAGGCAGCACATTGCATTTCAGTGAATGAGTCAGAGTTTTTCAACAATTTTTGTATTCAATCACAAAGAAACGGCTACCTGCTTTGCGATGCAAAAACGTGTATAAAATTCAGTAGTTAACTTACGATCTTTACAGCTGCATGTTTAGTGGTCATATCCATTCTGGCACGTTATCTACAATAGGTCTCACCTTTGTAATCTGCTGGCTTTGCCTGCTCTTTTTTTATGCAGAATAGCATAGGTAACAAAAAAAATCAGTTATGCGCTGCAGGTAATGACATCATGTGGACGCAAGTTGGAGTAGTAAATTAAAAAAATATATATTTGCAGCTGTGCAAACGAGCAATTCTTAAAGAGGATTGGCCCAGCATATAATGGGAGCTGTTGGGCCCTCCCAAAAAAGTTTTATAAAATGTAAGGACTACGAGAGGTGGGGGGAACCATGAAGCAGTAGGTGGGGGGACTGCGTAGGGTGAAGCAAAGGGGAGTGGGCGGAGAGGAGCAGGGGCTGGAACATCAGGCAACCTTTAGGGTGCGGGTAGGGGCTACAAGGAGCACATAGGGTGAAGGCAGACATTAAACATGAAAGCAGCACACGATGGAAACAGGAAGTGGAGGGAAAGGGGAGAAACACATAGCCCAGCATGTATTTGGGGGACGGAAGATGAAGCACATGAGGGAGAGAGCTACAAAACATGCACCCTCGTGGAGTGCTGAAAAACAAAGAAAAAAGCAGCTTCCTAAATGTGAGTAGTATAAATATCCATGTCACCCAAACAAAAGGCTGGGAAAGAGCTTTAGGGGAGTGACAATCCAAAGGCTGAGAATATGCGTCAGGGGAGGGACACAAACAAGAAAATGAAGGAAAACCATTGGGTAAGAAGGAAATAAGAGAGTGACAACAAAGAGAAACGACGATGCATCTATTTTATGTTCAGTGGTAACTGTTAACCTGCAATTTAGTGTTTCTTTTGTTTAGCAGTGTACTCCTCGAGAGGGTCTCAGACCAACAAATCACTGTCACTTTCATTTCTTGTCAATAGTTCTATGAAAGAAGAGGACATTTTTTCTTTGGTAACTTGTCAGGTTCGTCTGTGCAGCGCCTCTATTTCAAGGCAGTATTCTAAGCACTGTGTAGTTTAGAGATTGACGCTTGTCTTCGAGTTCCACGCTTGTACCCAATGGCACTCGACTTTCAAGAGTACCAGTACTCAGAGTACCATTCAACCAATGTTCTGGAAAAACCCTTGACAGCTTCACCAGAAATGTGTCAATTCGAGGTCAGATGGGGCTACATTTGGAACGCCCGAGTTCAAACCACTGAGCATCTGGTCTAGAAAGTGCCAACAGAGGCATTAAAACACAAGAAAATCCTTCTTGGCCAAGCGCTGCCACAAACAACCTTCTTGAGATGATAGTGTTTGTGTAAAAGACATAAAAAATAAAGTGAAGTTTTGTTTTTCTACGAATGTCCCCTGCATCACCAGTAATCCTAAAACTGGTTAGTATAAATAAAAGGTATGCTTTCGACTGAAGCATCGTTTTCGCTCTTTGCGGATACTTACCACGGCCGGGGGGTCATTCCACTCCTCGTAAGACCGGGCTGCGTAGGGGTAGATGCGGTCGTTGATGATCTGGAGGGTGGCCAAGGCGATGGCCTTCATTGACCTGAAGTATCCTTGCCAGAACCACCGGGCCTGAAAGGAGAAGGAACAGGTAAGTACCAGGGTCTCATGCTGTGGAACTACCACCCACCCCCCTCCATGGCTGCAACAACATGGAGGGCTTTCATCTCCAATTTCAAATCAATTTACATCTCCAGAGCGCTTTAAAACTTTAAATTCTGCCTTTTATATATATGTACTTCAGTCGTCTGCTATTACTTCATTTTCTAAACAGTTGCGGACTCCCTGAGTAGGTGTTGCAGACCTCCAGGGGTCCGTGCACCACAGGATAAGAACCACTGATCTAAAATATTTGATCAAAACACTTATTGTGATAATGAACTACTCATTCATTTCACTCTACACAACGCTGGTGGCTCAGTGGACTGACGAATCCACAGCGGGAATGTTTGTTTCACAGGCCTGCACCTCGTAGGGACTGCTCAGCCTTTCATCCTTCTGAGGTTGATAAAACAAGTACCAATGGGCTGAGTAAAAATATATATCTGTTATTCAGCACCAACATGCCCCGCAGGATGAACATTCCCCTCACAAAAACACATGCTATATCATGCTAGGTAACTCATGAACCCCGTCCAGCCCACCGGGAGCCAAGTCACACTATGGATATTAAAACCAACAATACTGCAGCCTCTTTCATGCCCACGTCACTTCCGCAAACGCAACAGAAGCTGCACCGAATGCCTGCCGCTCCTCATCCGGTCGAACCAGAAACAAATTTATTGCTAATATCTGCAGACTAGGTGGCATGGCGGTTGAGTAGCAGGGTTAAGGCCACACAAGCACTTCTTCCATAGCAGGGCTCCGGCCACACAAGCACTTCACCCATAGCAGGGCTCCGGCCACACAAGCACTGCTTTCATAGCAGGGCTCCGGCTACACAAGCACTTCTTACATAGCATGGCTGTGGCCACACAAGCACTTTCTTCCATAGCATGGCTCCGGCCACACAAGAACGTTTACCATAGCATGGCTCCGGCCACACAAGCACTTCATCCATAGCAGGGCTCCGGCTACACAAGCACTTCTTCCATAGCAGGGCTCCGGCTACACAAGCACTTCTTCCATAGCATGGCTCCGGCCACACAAGAACTTTTACCATAGCAGGGCTCCAGCCACACAAGCACTTCAACCATAGCAGGGCTCTGGCCACACAAACACTCCCATAGCAGGGCTCTGGCCACACAAGCACTCCCATAGCAGGGCTCAGGCCGCACAAGCACTGCTTCCATAGCAGGACTCAGGCCACAAAAGCACTTCTTCCATAGCAGGGCTCCGGCCACACAAGCACTGCTTCTATTGCAGGGTTAAGGCCGCATAAGCACTGCTTCTATTGCAGGCCTGTGGCCACACAAGCACTTCTTCCATAGCAGGGCTCCGCTTACAGAAGCACTTCCATAGCAGGGCTCAGGCCGCACAAGCACTTCTTCCATAGCAGAGCTCTGGCCACATAAGCACTCATCCATAGCAGGGCTACGGCCACACGAGCACTTCTTCCATAGCAGGACTCAGGCCACATCCGCATATCTTCTGCAACTGGGCTCAGCCTATATAGGCACTTCTTCCACAGCATTGCTCTAGCCGCACAAGTACTTCTTCCAGAATAGGGCTTTGGGTCACACAGGAACTTTTTTCAGAGCAAGCTTCAGGCCACACTCTCACTTCTTCCACAGCAGGCTTCAAGCCACACTATCACTTTTAAAGCAAGCTTCGGACCACAATATCACTTCTTAGAGTGGTTTTCGGTCCGCTCTAGCACTTCTTCCAGAACAGGGCTCGGGTCACACATGCCTGAGCATGCCTTTCTGACTTTCAGGCACTTGTTCCAGAGCAGGTGTCCGACTACAACATCAGTTCTTCCAGAGAAGGGCTCAGGCCATACCAGCCCTTCTTCCAGAGCAAGTTTTAGGCCACACTAATTCTTCTTCCAGGGCAGGGCCATAGTAGCATTTCTTCCAGGGCAGATTTCAAGTCACACTAATACATTCAAGTTTCAGGCCTTATTGGCACTTTTACAAAGATTTGGATCACAATGGCACCTCATCCAGAGCAGGATTAAGTACACACTGATACTTCTTCCAGAGCAGTGTTCAGGCCTCACTAGAAGCCTTTCAACCCCACTTCGAGGCCATAGCTTACCCAGATGCCCCCTACGGAGCCACGACCAATGCCACCTTCACCAGAGGAGGAGCAGGTAGTCATTTCAGACTTTGAAACGTATCCACTGCAACCTCCACAGAAGTTGAAACCCTCTCACCACAAGCTTCTTCAGATTCAAGACACTACCTTTACATTACAGACTGCCTGACCCCAGTAGGGAGAATTCTCAATTTTATGATGAGGAGAACCTCTTTATAAACCTACAGGATGCCAGTGGTCTTGTTCCGCTCCGGACACTGGCCTCCCTTCGCATACACCTGGCCTCAACTGAAGAGCCTGCCTCCTTCGCCCTGATCATTTGCAGAGCAGCGAAAGTCCTCTATCTACAACTTCCTACAACTGAGGTAAAGACATTAATCCGAACAGAGGTCTTGCAGCCAAGGTAGACCCCACAGGACCTTCTCCCGCCTATTAGGGAGGCACTAGTGGGCACACTGTTGGGCACCTGGGAAAATCCAGGAACTTGCCCATCAGGCAGGTAGTCAGAAGGCTCAGGCATGCTCTTGGAGACCCAGATTTTCTCCTGCAGCACTCAACACCTGAGAGTCTAGTGGCCCATGCCTCCACCAGCCGGCTCAACCCCAATACGTCTCTGAGCACTCTGCCAGATACAGAATCGAAACGCATGAAAACATTTGTTAAGTGCATTTTCTCCACAGCCAGCCTCGTCCTCTGGTCCATTAACTTACGCTATCTCCTGGGGCGATATATGAATGAGTTGTGGGGCATGGTGGCGGACATCCTTATTGAAGACACCCTGGACACCAATTGCTCCCGACCAACCGCTTCTCCCACCAGAGCCTCGGAGGCGACCTTGATTTGTTCTATACAGCCATGCCAGGTGGCACATGCGGGCATTGCAGAGGGATCTGAAATCTCAATGGGGTCAGCAACAAGGGAGCCTTTCGGATTCCATTCACGTGTCGGTGGAGAGTCCAAAAGATCTGTAGTGGTGGCTACTAGACCACTGGATGGGGTGGGGTGAGGTCTCCCTACCCCAGATGCATTGTTGCTGGGTTGAGGTGGTCCCTAGGAGAGGTGAAGATCAGAGGACTCTGGTCTCCAGCAGAAAATCGACTCCACATCAACCTGTTGAAGATGCAGGCGATTCACTTGGCAGTGAAACCCTTCCTCCCATTCATCAGGGAGGAAAAGGTGCAGCTTTTCACAGACAATGCCATGTGGTTTTGCAATAAACAGGGCAGAGTGGGTGTGCATGTTCTGTGCCAGGAGGCTTTGCGCCTTTAGAACTGGCTGAATTGTCAGGGCATCTCCCTGGTCGTGCAGTGCCTGGCAGGGTGGAGGAACGCAGATGACGTTGCCTAGCAGATGAAGATTTGTAGCTACACTTAGAGGTGGCACAGGGCATCTTCTGGCAATAAGGAGAACCCTCGCTCGATCTTTTCTCTACCATCAAGAATGCACATTGGCTAAGATTCCGCACATTGGAGTTCCCAAGGCAGTTCATGCTCAGAGACACCTTTCAATTAGACTGGAGCTTGGGACTACTGTACGCCTTCCCACCTCTACCTCTAGTGCCCAAAGTTTTAAAGAAGATCGGGAATGGCTGAGCCAAAGTCATCCTAGTAGCTCCGGACTAGGCAAGGTGAAAGTAACAACCAGAATGTCTGGCAATGAGCATCTGTCTTCTGCCCCTCTGGGAGGACATCCTGTCCTAGTAGCAGGGCACGGCCCTGCACAACCTACACCTCCAGGTTTGGAGATTGAGCAGCGACAGTTGACTGCTTTTAACCTCCCTTCGAAGTAGAGTGTGTCATTTCGGCAGCCAGGCATCCATCTACTAAGACCATCTATGCGAGACGTCTGTCGGTAGTATAAATCAGAAAAATGGTTTATTGTCACTACTGCTTAAATATATGATATAACTCAGGACACTGAAAGCAGTCCTACAGACTGCAGAGCCTAGGCCTCTGTGCCTGCTTGACTGTTGTGTGTGCTAGACCAAAATAGTTATCAAGATATCAGATAACCTACAGCTGTGATCACTCGGGACAGGGGTGGAAATCTGTAATAGCATGCATGGGACATTCCAGTCCCATCACGCATCAATCAGGAATCTCTATATTCACTCATTTGAATTTTCTAAAATGTTATTCACCTAACACCTGGAGGTGTATTTACATTTCTAATAAGATGCAGCTATCAGTACATCATTGTTATGGTCTGACTTGACCACGCAGCTGTCGCCAGACAATTGTGTGAGAATCACTAGATTAGGGTCTTTGTCTCCGCCCACATGTTGGGAGCCAGGAGTACATGTTTTGATTGGGCAGAAGTTGTGTGCTTCCACAAAAAAAAGTACTTTCCCTCTATACAGCTGTGATCTTTTGTTTATTTACCCAGCTGCCTGATGTTGAACTTTCCAGGGCACACACATAGCATCGTAATGATATTAAAGCGCCTTAGATAACCAGATAATTTATGGGGTTTTTTCTCTGGCAGCATCACAGATGGGAGGAGGGCAGTCATTAATCTATATAGATTTGTATGCCTCATTTGTTAGAGCAAATGTCACCTGACCTTTAAAGCTACACCAATATTATTCTAGTTCTTTGCTTCCACATAAATACATATCCATTACCATGCAATCTAATTGTAATGCTTTACCTTATATACAATATTCCATTAAAGCCAGTCCCATTGGCATTGCCAATGCTTGTTAGGCCTGGCCTCTTGATATTAATATATACATCTATACATACAATATAGAGCTTTCGGTAAGCCCTCTTTATCCATTGATCTGGTGAAGTGCTATTCACATTTTGCTTTCCATCCTCCCCTACAATGGCATATAGTATGTGTACAAAGTCAGCCTGCTTTAGCTATTAGCTTACTGGCCTGAGTGGTGACAATCTGCTCCTGCACCCAGGCCCAACAGCCATTGGACTAAAAGAGCTTTAGAATACCCTCAAACCACCCCAACCCCGTCCCCCATCGTGTCTCAGCCCGGGCTGCTGCAGCTTGAACTGCTGTGGCATTGGATGGGCAGTGTCTGGCATCTTATCTCCGCCACAACTAAGTTTTTTACAGGTCTTTAAAAGACCATTAACATGCCTTTGTAAACTGGTTAACGAGGCTTAGGTTTTTATTTCCACTGGTTCCATTACCCCCTGGGTCCCCACTTTCTATTCCTTACATTTGTATTTTACTTTAACTGGGAGAATGCATTTCATGAAAAGCCCATCACAAGTAGGGATCCCACCTTTCCAAAAGAAAAATACCTGCCATTTGTTGTTTAAAGAGCCTGCAAAGGCCTCGCCTTGAAACGAAATAGGGTTGTACATACATTCTGTCTTTGTTTCCTTTAATTATCAATCATGGATCATTAATGCAGCCCTAGAACACATTTAAAAGTGCTTTCTATTTATATTTGCTGTTTGAAGTATGCACAGATAAGTGCTAAAAAAAACGGCTTTAAGTGGTTTTGCTTTTTAGGTCTCGCCTAGCGACGCAGCGCGAAAGCGCTGTCGCTAGCGAGATCTATTGTCACTGACTTGCTTCGGAAGGGAGACAGGAGCTGTGCACGCACAGGACGGACTGGAAATGTGAACGCGCCCGTGAACACGCACTGTGCACATCTCCTGTCCCCCTTCCGTCCTTGCAAGCCTCATGCAATATCACTTTTAAATGCGCACGCGAGCTCCAAGCGCGGCGCGCTTTACATGCACAGCATGCCTCACTCCACTTACCTGCTGTTGTGGGGACTCTGCGCTGCTCCTCGGCTGGTCTCCGTCTTCAGCCGGTCACTGCAGCAACACGCGGGGCTCCGTCTTGCTCCCAGGAGCCCCGCCTAGAATTCTGCTTTGGCCGCACCATGCGGCATTCACAAAGGCGGGGTGGGCTCCCGCTGGACTGTTGTTTTTTTTTGCTTTCGCGGCCTCGTCCCTGTATTGCACGATCCCCGCAGCACTTCTTCAACTACGGCGGCGAAGTACGCAGGCGCCGCCACTGGGCACGAGCCGCAGGCCACGCCGATGTGCACGCTCACGGCGTGCCTACAACGCGCGCATGGCGCTCTTTGGAAGGAGCTGATTGTGAAAGAGGCTTTCACCGGGGTGTCCTGGAAGGCCAAGTACGGGCAGCAGGAGCGCCAGCCGCTGGCCATCCGGAGGAGGCGGGTGGTCACCAACATGCCTGTGGTCACCACCAAGCTGCCCCTGATCCACGCTCCAAGCAAAGAGGAAGAGGAGAAGCAGGAGGAAGAGCCGGCGCCCCCGGAGCTGGTCAGAAGCAGCAGGGGCACCCTTTCCCACGCGGAGATGAGACCTGCCACGCCTCACACGCGCACGCTGCTCTATCAGGGCTTCTCCAAGGAGGGGCAGGGCCGGTCCATGTACCTGCAGAGGCGGAAGCTGGAGAGCCCCGAAGACAAGTTTCAGCACCCCTGCTGTCATCCTGGGAGTATGGCTGGAGGCTAGGTGAGAGGGGGAGGGGCGCAGCTACACTGACTCACTCTGTGCCCTCTATTGCTGCATCTTAAAAATCCACCATCTCGAACCCTGATGTGCGTGCGCGCGCGAGTCGGTGTTAAAAGCGATACACACCTCACGTCCACCCTCACCACGCACACACCCACCTCACGTCCATCCTCAGCACGCCCACTCACCCACCCAGCCCACACCTCACGTCCATCCTCACCACGCACACTCACCCACCTCACACCTCACGTCCATCCTCAGCACGCACATGCCCACCTCACGTCCATCCTCGGCACGCACACACCCACCTCACACCTCACGTCCATCCTCGGCACTCCCACTTACCCACCCCACACCTCACATCAATCCTCACCAGGCACATTCACCCAGCACACACCTCACGTCCATCCTCACCACGCACACACCCACCTCACACCCATCCTCGGCACGCCCACTCACCCACCCCACACCTCACGTCCATCCTCACCACGCACACTCACCTCACGTCCATCCTCAGCACGCACACTCACCAAGCAGCCCTTGTAAGAAACTCACGGAAAGTTTGCAACTAATTTAGTTCCTTGCTGACAAGGTCAAGTCCGGCGTTTGCCAGCTGGTGATTCAAGTGAAAAGAAAAAGTCAGCCAAGATCACACATTTGCATTTTACACATTGAGTTACGTATTCTTTCATTCTTGTTGGCGTCAAAGTTTAATTTACTCAAGATGTGCTATGAATGAAAATGAAAAGAAACAAGCATTTTCAATGCAATAGGTCTCGCAATTTGCGAGAGTTTAAGCTATTGGCATTGTAATTGACAATGCCTTTTATTTATCGGTTTTAAAAACAACACATAAATAAAAGGCATTGTCATTTACAAAGCCAATAGCTCAAACTCTCGTAATTGCGAGACCTATTGCATTGCAAATGCTTGTTTTTTTTAATGGCTGGGACAGCAAAATACTTAGCTGACAACCCTAATAACAAGACTGAACATTTGTTGCAGGATCAGCACATTATTTATTTCCTCCATCTCTGATTGCTGCCATAATAGCATGTTATTGACGGCTGGCATAGGGTTTCAGATATGTTAAACTATAGCGGAGTTAATCCAAGTGTCTACGAATATATCCTGCATTCAGACAACCCACTCCTCATTCTCACCCTTGACTTTTATGCTCACCCTGCAATTACAGTGTTTGCACTGCTCATACATGCATTTACGCCATTCACCCTCCTCCAACCCTGCACTCACACGAGCACACCGCTCACCCTGCACGCACATGACACACCACACACCTGTCACTTTCACTGCTCAACTTACACTCACAGCTATCACACTGCACTCACACTGCTCACCTCACCATGTACTCGTGCTGTTACCGTGAACTCATACCGTTCAACCTCCTGTTACCCTGTGCTCACACAAGTTAACTGTTCACCCTGCTCTCAGAGCAACCACACTGCATCATGCCACTCACCATGAACTCACGCGGTCACATGAGCACACCGCTCATCCTGCACTCACTGTGATCACACTGCACTCACTGTATTCACACTGCACTTGCAGTGATCACACTGCACTTGCACTGATCACCCTGTATTCACCCTGCAGTCACATGAGCACACTATTCACCCTGCCCTCATGTGAAACTTCACTCACCTGCCACTCTCACAGCTCACTCGCACTTTCACCCGCACCCAAACTCATATGGTCACATCACTCATCCTGCAGTCATTCCTCTCACCCTACTCTCATACTGTTGCATCACTCACTGTGCACTCACATAGACACTTCTGTCACTCACACAGCTCACCCTTCACTCACATTGGCACAGCACTCACCCTGCACTCTCACCACTCAAACAAGCACATCACTCTCCTGGAGTCACACCACTCACTCTGCACTCTCTCACCCTGCACTCACACGGATAAACTTCTCAGCCTGCCCTCACACAGGCACAGGTCACCCTGCCTGCACACAGGGACAATAGTCTGCTGGAGCACACAGGGACAATAGTCTGCTGGAACTCACAGGGACACACCATCCCCCTGCACTAACTCCTCTCACCATGCACTCACCAGTAACTCTCACAGATCACCCTTCACTCCCGCCACTCACCCTGCACCACATACAGGCACACCACTCACCCTAAATTTGCATTGCTCACACCACCCTGCACTCATTCCTCTCACTATGCACGCATTCCTCTCACCCGACACTCACAAGGGCCCACCTCTCATATTGCATTCATGCAGCTCATCCGACACTCACATCGGCACATTTTTCACCCTACACTCGCACCACTCACCCTGCACTCACTCACACAATTCACGATCACCCAGCACTTACATGAGCACACCTCTTACTCTGCACATAAAACAAATTACACAGCTATTATGAATATACACATTTCTACAAAGGCACCCACAGAATACCTGCTCTTTCCGTATTAACAGATGCTTACTTAATTCAATCTGCAACAACGGGGCTGGTGCAAGAGGCGAGAGTGGACTGAGAATGTGAGAAAGCACGAGGAGGGAGAAGAGGACTAAGGCTTTGTGATACGGTGCTGGATTGAGGATCGTGTGACACCTGCAGCCAGTCTTGGCTTTCCATTCACCACAATACTTCAATCCAGGACATGTCGTTTTTATTTTACATTGTAAGTTGGGTCTGGAAATCCCAAATTGCATAGTGTACTGGTTACCGAAGAAGTCAAGCATTTCATAAGGTCAGTTGAATGTTGTGATATTACATGTTAGAAAGTGGATTTGTTCATTTCCAATACTGTAACTGCTTGATCCACATGTGAAACCAGATTTAAGCCCTATACAGCTATTTTAAGGAACTGCATTTTCAGTCACATCATACTTGTAACAAACATTGACAAGGCAATATATTATTATTTTTGAGTAGTGTATAGAGAATATGTTTTTATTAAGCTGCACTTAAAGGCAAGACAGGCATAGCAGAAGCAGCAGGGCAAGATTTTCTAACACATTAAAAGCAGATTGACTAATGGAAGTGTGAGTGGCAGGCAGTGTGTCTGTGTGTGAGTGTGACAGAGTACAAATGTGCGAAAGAGTGCAAGAGATAGTGAGAATGAGTGTGAGAGAGAATGCGTGGGTGAGTATGTGTTTATGTGTGAGTATGTGTTTGTGTGTGAGTGTATGTGTGTTATGAGTGCATGTTCGCTGCTGGTCTGGCATACTGGAGGTTATTCTTGCCTTATGGACAAGGACACTAATAGACTATGGATGGGAGGCTTTACCAATGGCAAACTGCAGGCCTTGACATGCTTCTATTAAGACACCATCATTGGATGTGGGGACTCAACTGTCTAACTGAGAAAGCTGCAAGCCCAGTCAGACTCAGCGGCAGGGACACAGAGCACGAGCCACCACACCTCGCCGAAGACACTGACATGATGGACGTAATACTTGGCATATGGGTTGGATTTATAGCAAAATATTGGATCTGATATTTTAGGTCATTCTGGTCATAAGATTTCCTGTACTCAGTTTATATGAAGTGACAATGGCAAAATGCTGG
The DNA here is from genome assembly GCA_963921515.1 of Calotriton arnoldi. Lineage (NCBI taxonomy): Eukaryota > Metazoa > Chordata > Amphibia > Caudata > Salamandridae > Calotriton > Calotriton arnoldi. Next base: position 1,484,818 of record CAWUFW010002464.1, on the reverse strand, counting down.
CCCTTGTCTACCGGAGGGACTTTTTACAGGTACCAATGACCATGGCTGAAGTATCCATGATAAATTTCTGCACTGTCATATTGGATGTACTCCTTGGCATAAGGGACTCATCCATAAGAAATGGTGACCTTGGTATAGTGGAAGTAATTTCTGACTAATGACATTTGAAAAAAAACTGGATCTACTCCGAGGAAAGGCCCGTCTCCCTGGTGCACCATGAAAGTACTGGGATATATCACGAATGCCCTATACGGGTCTGAGGAGTTGGGTTGGGGTAGCAAATTTAACCCCAAAAGATTTTTAAAATCCTCAGGGGAGAAGCCCACTCTCCCTTACACCACCTACAAGAAATCGGTTTACTTGTTTTGCTTGCTGGAATTTGGGGGAAGTATCACTCCCCACCATGACACAGATCTTTAGTCTGCACTAGTGAGCAGAATTTGCAGGGTGTAGAGGGGACAGTTTAGGAGTCGAGTGCACACGGTCTCTGCAGACAGGGCAGGAGCAGAGAATTCGTAATGAAATAAAAGAATTGTCTAATCGTAAAATGGATAAGCGCTTAAACACGTCTAAAAAGCGGCTAAGCCGGTCTGTCGCTTTCTTAACCTATCTGTAATTTTTCCCAATTTACAGTCCAAAGTGAGTCATGTGGTCCGGGCTATCCCAATAACTGTGATCTGGCTCCCATGGCTTTGAGGAGCTGCACATGTGCAGGTGGCTGCAGTTGGGAGAGCAAACCGAGACAGAGCTCTGATGCCGCATAAAGGATCAGCATGAGACATGTTGGGGCTGAAGCAATAGGCATGTCCGACGGAGTACTGGGATGGAAGGGCTTACTCTTCACAGCACAAATGTAAATGGAGAAGAAAAAGAGATGCCTTTGCAGCATTAACATGGATGACACAGTCATTTTGAATGAGGGAACATTCTTATTGAAAACCTCTATTCGCCAACAGGATTAGTCTATCAATTAAAAACAAGGTCCATGGTGTAGTTCATGCACGCAGTGAGCATGTCATGATGCTTTAGGAATATTACCAGCCAATATTATTACCACATAGTAAAGAAGTCTTCCCATTGCTGACTGCCACATCATTAAGGATCCAACAGGAGTATGACTGGCACTGTTTTTCATTGGCCGCACATGCCTTCCGCCCAATCAAATATTGTAACCAACATGTGGGCTGAGACAAAGCCCCTCTCTTAGGTGTGCTTCTTAAAACGCTTTTTCTTTTCATCACATATGGTCAGGTGACTGCTGCGATGTGCTCCTTGGGTAAACTAAAACTGAACCTTTAGCCAAAAAAGAGTGAGAGCATTTTTCTGGAATTGCACGGAGTTGAAGCCTAGGAACTGTTGTATTCCTCTTAGGGTGTCCATAAACGGGCTTTCCAGTATCATGTCCTTCTATAGGCACAATTCGCCCTGCCCTTATATAGGCATAAAATCCCAGCCCTTATTTAGGCATTAAACCGTGCACTCCAAATACAGGCATGGTCTCCGACATACGTCCACCCTAACGTCACAACGAGTTCTTGAAGAACAGACCCTTAGGCTTCGGGAATTTCCCTAGCACAGGACTATTGATTTCTTCAAGGACTCATATATTATGCATGAACCATTATTCCTTAGGGGTTCATTCATGACGTCTTACGCTGTCCAATTCACGTCAATGCTAACATTCTGAGGTACCTTTCACGTATAAATATACCTTCCCTAGCCCTTGAAAACTAGAGGAGACCTCGACTTCAGAGGAGCCCGTTTCCCGGCCTGACGCACTGAGAAGACGCTGTCATCCCTGCACGCAGAGAGTCCAACTTCCAGTGATCTGACTTCCCTTGCGGGGTGTTGGAGTTCGAGTCTGGCAAAGAGATTCCTACCTCTCTCATTCTTCAGGTATGGAGCTGACAAGAACCTAGAGGGACTCTTGGCATACTTGGCATACTAGGCTTAACATACTCTTAGTATACCATAGTAAGGAATACTTCACCTACTTCATCCCTCTCCCTACACCTAGATTAGGTTAGGTACATTGGGGTAGAACTAGATTAGAAACGCATCGTATGAGTACTCGCATTTTTAGTCTGTGTTATTTATGTAAATGCATATATACTAAAAGATAATGCTATCGCAGTATTATTTATTTCTACTGCTCACACTGTACATTATTTATCTCGCATACTGTCTTGTGATCGTAACAGCACATTCTACTTACACCAGAAACAAGACCGTTCAATAAATCTTTTATTGAAACGCCCGTCTATTCTTTCTGTGTAACTTTGAAGAAAACTAAGCATGCACAATTGAGCTGAGTGAAATAGTTAACTATTGTTTCCACGACTCTGGGACACGTTCCGATTCTAAAGGGAAACAAAGTGGTCATGTTTTGCAGCTGCCAGAAACTACTCCCTTCTTGTTATCCAAGGAGTTTCTAGTGGCCTCTGAGCTAGCTGGCACAAGTAATTAAGTTTAATATACTCGATAGGGACATACTGACCGTAGTCCTATGTCAAACCTATAGGATATATTATTCCAATGCGCAGAGCCTATTAGGGAAATAGGAGCTAAACTACATGGCGCCCAACGGTTTGGTAAGGCGGTAATTCAACGTTAGATACTGAGTAACTCAGCCGTGCTTTTTCTCTCAGAGACCCCTACCCATATACTCCAAAAGACTTCTGGAGTGGGCAGGGTTAAGTATCCACCAAGGCTACATAGGGAAGCACCCTATATATTAGCTGTTTGGTTTGCTCAACGTTGAAGGATACAGTGTTCCAAAATATTGTGCACCTTATCTTTGTTTCCTTGAAACTTGTTCTACATTTTTCAAAAAAAGAAATGCCAGACGCCGAAAACGGTGAAGCTGCGGCTGATCCAGCCCAAGCAGCAGTTTTTAACTTTACAGGTTTAAATGAAACCGAGGAGGGTGTTCTAGACATCGCTCCAAACTTAAGAAGAGCCATTACTCTAAAACTTATAAAACATGGCCTACCACCGAGAGGCGGTAGAGCAGTTTTCGTGATAGAGGCACATGAATCCTTTCAGACAGAGGTATTCTATTCATGGGTAATATTTCCTGAATCCAATCCAGTAACACACGTTTCACTTCTACAAAGAATACATTCCTTTCGAGGATATTGAAATTCCATTAACATACCAAGAGCATCAGCTCTGGTTTAAAGGCGCCCTAAAACATCACAAAAACATTACTAGGCTCGGTCCACTAGGTAGACCAGGAGCAACATGGCCGATTCTAGCCGGCTACACACCTCATTCTGACATTGAAGAAATGTCAGACGAGGAATTACTTACTCAACTCAGAGTTAATAAAAATCTACAGACAATTGGTCCAATATGTCATGCGGACTTTTACAGTCCAGCAACCATTAACAATTCCAAATCCAACTCCCCAACAGGGGAATACACTAAAAATTACACCACAGACTCTATACGCAGTCATGGGTAAAATGCCCACAAAACGTGAGCAAATTCCATTCTGGATAGCTCAAAAAATTACTCAAATCGAAGCAGTATTTCCGAATACTAGCCCGTATGAGAAACACAGAATCCTAACCATCAGTTTACCAATGGGGATCACACCACAACTGGAAGACTGCACCACTTGGGGTTCAGTCTTTGCTGCCATCTACACTAAAACACATGGTATTCCGTCAGTTGCGGTAATACCGGATGTCCTGAAACAAATTCAAAACGAATACGGGGCAGAGCCTGCTCTAAATTTAGGTATGAAGTTACTGAAAAATTTCGACCAGGTCTCAACAATAATATTATCTAATATTAAAGGGGAGGCAGCAGCAGTGGCGATCCGCCAAAAATTAAGGGAATTCGATGTTACAGAACATCAAACTGAGCTACCCAGAATAATTGAACAATCTTATGCAGAATTAGGGCAGAGATAGTTTGGGTGGAAGACCAGTGAAACCGAAACTATCTGAAAGTCCTGAGAAGGACTCAATTAAACAAACTCCTACATCTTCTAAAAAGAAGTGGGAGTCTACTAAACAAAAATCAAATGAGAAACGTTCTCAATCCCGAGGTAGGTCTCCTCAAAAGGAGCCCTCTGAAAGGAGGTATAACCTCAGGAATAGGGATAATTTGAGAAAACCTGACAGGTATCAAGATACTGATACACGTTCCTCTTGTCCCTTTCAGATCTCATCATAGACTTCGGAAAGAAGAGAACAATCGGAACATAGAGAAGAACGCGTGAAATCCAAGGAAGATAAACACGCTCCAAAAAACAAAACAAAACAAAACCTCAATTCTCCAAAAAGAAAGTAGCAGGTCTAAAGATCAGACATGCCGAGAATACTGAGAACACAACTCAAGAACGGAGAATGGGCTCAGACAATGCTGGACAGTGCAGCAAAAGTCACAATAGTTCGCCAGAACCTGAAGGAACTTCTGGAGATAGTGGACTTGCATGAGTACATCACAGTTGAGACTGTAGACACCAGGGTTAGTACTCCACAAAAGTTATATGAAATAACTCTCCGGATGGAGGGAGACAAACCTAGACAGGTGAAAGCACTTTTTTGGGAAAGACTATCAAGGGGCTATGACATACTTCTAGCAGAAAAGGACTGGCCACCACAATTTGTCAGGGAGTGCCCACATGGCGAGGACATTATTATGCCTGCCTTCTCCAACCATATTCCAATTCATCTAAAATATACATATGCCAGGAAATGGGCAGTGGCCCAGGCCACAGCATTATATAAAAATCATGTAGGATGGGATGAGGACTCACCTCACCATAAAATACATCTGAAACATGAACCTACTGCACAAAGGCAGTACCCAATAAAGCAAGAAGCTAAAAAACAGGTCAGGGAGATCTTAGATCAACTTGAATATCAAGGGGTGATTGAAACATGCACCTCCTCAATGAACAATCCCTTTGTTTCCTGTCTCCAAACCAGACAATACATATCGTCTAGACACCTAAACACTTGTTCTAAAACTTTTGCAGTGCAAAATGCACATAGCACAGCATTAAGGAATAACATTATGCGTAAAAAATATAAAACAACATTAGACATCTCAAATGGTTTCTTTTATCAAAACATAGCACCTGAAAGCAAGTACTTAACAGCATTCTCCATAAAGGGGACCCAGCGTCACTTTTGTCGACTCCCACAAGGGTTCAAGAACAGCCCAGGTTTATTCTCAGCGAGGGTAACGGAGTTACTACAAATTTATGACAATGAGGCATTGTCCTATGTCGATGACATATATCTGACAGACGATGACCTGGACAAACACTTGAACAGGGTGAGCACCATTATACTGGGCTTCGCCTCCGAGGGCTACAAGTTCAACTTTAAAAAGTCCCGAATTGCCCATCTCAATGTCCTATTTCTAGGATATGAGCTTTCAAGTGAAGGCAAGAGCTTGGCAGCTAACTTTTTAGAAAAGTGTGCGCTGCTCCAACCTCCAAAAACGCTAAAAAACTTACAATACATCCTGGGTTTCCTAAACTTTGGAAGAACATACATTTTAAATTACGCAGAAAGGGTTAAACCTCTCTACGCATTAATCAAACCTGATTTTTCAATCAGAAACTGGACACAGGAACACACAGAAATCTTGCGTTCACTACAGGCTAACATGTTAGCAACAAATCACTTACAAACACGCGTAAGTCAACGAAACCTGGTGATCAGAATAATTTCGGGTCAATACGGATTCACCTACTTAACCTTCAATGAGGGTGAGAAAATACCAATTGCATACAAATCTCACTTGTACACACAAGCAAAAATGCGCTTCAGTTCAACTGAAAAAATTCTGACAGCAGTTCAAACCGCTGTAGCAAAAGAAAGAGCCTTAGCCCAAGGGAAACGCATTATTGTCGTAACCCCAGTACCAGCTTTAGAAGCGGTCACAAAAGCAAGCATTCCAAATGCTAAAGCATTACATCCAAGATGGATACAATGGGTTAATTCTCTTGCTGCAACAGATGTTGAATATGTTTTTGATCCAGATTTAAAAACACAAGCATTCCTGCAATATGAACATGAATGTCCTCTGCCAACTGAAATTCAGCCTCTTGATCACTACGAATTCATAATTTACACTGACGGATCCGCACAGCCCGCAACAGGGGGTAAGCAAGCTTACAGTGCAGCGTGTGCAATCGTTAAAGGTCGCATGCGAAATGGCATCTTCAGACCTATGGTCACTAAAACTCAATCTCTAGGGGATTGTACAGCTCAGCGAGCTGAACTACAAGCATTCAAACTGGCACTTGAAAGTACAGATCGAGAATTCCCCACACGAATAGTGTGCGATTCCTTTTACTGTGTTCAGTCGTATAATGAATATATACAAAACTGGCTTGAAAATGGTTTCAAAGATGCGAAAGGTGGCACAATAAAGCACAAATTGCTTTGGGAACAAGTAGTTCAGTTGAAAGATGAACTACCAAAGGCTCACGTGATCCACACACTGAGTCATCAACGTGATGGCGTTCACGTTGCAGGGAATTCATTGGCTGACGAAGCCGCAGAGGGGGCTGTGCAGACGGCTTCCGTAGTTGCGATCACTCGTTCAAAAACAAAAATAGACTGTGAGATAATGTTGGCTGTCAATGCTTCAAGCAAGTGCAGCGTTACCAAAAAAGTTTCCACTCAAGTACTCTTATGTAATTGATGCGAACAACGTTCCTTTTGCTCGAATCCCTGGAGTGGGGGATAGGGTAATTCCAAACAAGGAACGCAGATTAGGACTAATCCTAGCAGCACACGAAGGGATAGCTTCTGCCCATGCAGGTGTTTCAGCGACAGTATCTTTACTCAAGCAAAGATATTGGTGGCTTGGCATTCGGAAACAAACTAAAAACTATGTTTTAGAATGTGATATTTGCCAACAGATGAAAGTCTCAACAGTGAAACGTCCTGCGCAGACACCCCTGTTAATTTCAGACAAACCATTAGCTTGTGTTTACCTGGACCACTGCGGTCCCTTGCAAAGGGACGGTAACTATAAATAGATCATGTTTGCAGTGGATTCATGCTCTAGGTTCCTATGGTTATGGCCTCAGCGCTCAGCTGACGCTCGAACTGTTATAAAAGATTTGCGAGTCTTTATCGGCACATACGCAATAGGCAAGCTACATTCTGACCAGGGTCCTGCGTTTAGCTCTCGGGCTTACAAAGAAGCCATGGCCAGTCTGGGCGTTGCATTGCGGTAGTCCTCTCCATTCCATCCTGAGGGAAATTCGGTTGTGGAAAGGAAAAACCGGGACATAAAGCAGTCTATAACAGCTAGGGTATTAGGTTTGGGTGATGGGTGGGTCAAACACCTTAATGGGGTCCAACGTTCATTGAATAATCTGCCAAGAAGTTCTCTAGGGGGGGTCACTCCATATGAGGTCCTTTTTGGGACAAGAATGTGGGTACCAGACCTTGAACACGTAGGCACAGAGGTGGAAAATAAACCCTTTGATATCAAAGATCGTTTGGCTGTTTTACAGGAACTAAATGATTTAAGAACGAAACAAAGCAACGTATTCCTACAGCCAACCACCACTTGGGAAAATTCGGCGGTCCCAGCAAGGCCTGTCTGGATTCCAAAAGTTGGGGATCTAGTCAGAGAAAAGATTGCGGACAAGAAGGAATTTGGACCTTCTTACAGACAACCAGTACCTGTCCTAGCAGTTCAAGGAACAAGAACAGTACTTCTGCCGCCCCTTGCTGGAAGAAAGGAGAAAAGATTTGTGTCCATCGACCTCATCAAACCACAGTATGTGGCCAATACTAAATAGTAGGCCTCGTGGACTCCGACCTAGTAGCAGACACACTCCTCTCGCTACTATCCAAGAGGTTCAGACTGAAAGACTGATAACAATTGGGAATTCAACAGTAACAGATTAAGGACTAAGCAACAATGCAATGGAACTCATCCCTCTTGAACACCAAGTAACAGTTCGTCCAAATACACCTGTCTACACCAACGTAGCAAGTGATGAACTGGTTCCAGTGATTTCTACAAATCCTGATGCAATTCCAACAATTGACAGAACTGCTTCTGGCTATTTCATTAACTTTGATACGTTCTCAGAGGATCCGAGTGAACCTGAAACGACGCCAGCATCATTGAAATTCAAGCAGCAAGTACAAGACTTTCTTCACTTTCTGAAAAAGACTTATTTGGTTTCTCCATGGATTGAACTCTGGATTACATCTGGACTTTTTGTTTTCCTGCTCTGGCTAGCTTTGGTTACAACTGTGAGCGTGCTTATAAGTGGCAGATACATCCATGTGAACACTGAAGGAAAGGACGTGAACGTACTTTTGAAACCTCATAAATCCTCCCATCGTGAAGCAAGAGACTTGTCATCAGTGAACATCACAGCTGTTCCTATACAGGATGGTATAGTGTGGGACAAAACAGATTTTGAAATCTTCGGCCCGACGGAACAATTGAACATTCTACATTTGTTTAAAATTTCACTAAGTGATCTAATTACGTCCAGTACCTATTCTGATGATTGGGACTTTGAGACTGTTAATGACAATGTTTGACTTAGAAAAATCTGCTGCATTTTCTAAAAATGAATATTTAGAGGGTTCATCAGACTATGAACAACTGTATTGTTATAATCACTATGGTCATCATTATTTGCATAAATCTGCATATCCAAGAAATGTATTTATGTTTAACCAATGGGAACATTGTCCTACACCACCTAAAGGTAGTTCAAAAACATTTGCTAACAAATTTCCATATTTTTCAGGATACAATATATCTGATCCAGAAATGTTTTACTATAAAAATGTAAACAAGACAGGACTGAAAATTATGTTAACAAATACAAAACAGATTTATTCTGCATTATTTAATGCCCAACTGTCTAGACAGGGTTTCGACTTTTGGAAAGACACAATAGACACAAAAACTGTGTGGGGTACTAAAGATTGGCAAGTGCAGGGGATAGAAGCGTTATTTAGAGCCTGCATCATCCCTGAACAAATAATGTTTTTGAATGAAACCATCCAACAAACATCTTGTCTTGGACTAGCCAAGATCAAAGAGATGAACACACCTTCTGTACCAACACCTGCAAGTGATAACAATACACAGGCAGTGGTGACAGTTGACAATATACTACAACTCAACAGATCTAATCCTGATTGGAAAAAATGGTTGATCTGGCCCACAGACACGAATAACTGTCAGGAAAGATTCCTGAATAAAACTCAGGGCTTTACTATTAATAGGCCAGACCTAAGATATGTCCAAAGACAACATCCGGGGGTAGTAACAACATACAGTGTAGGAAAATTATGCCACGATTGGCTGCATAAGTCTACACTACAGGATGTGAAACAACACTTAACCTTACTTGAAAAGGACGCAGACCTTAGGGAATTCTTGCTTGGACCAAGAAAACCGCGTCAAAAACGTTTCATATATGCCGGCATTTATGCTGCCTATAATGAAGCATGGAAAGTATCACAGATGGAGGCCGCAGAACGAATAAGTGAACTTGATCGTATTAATTTAGAGAAAACACTGTCTGTGGTCGACAATGGGTTAACAACTTTGTCCTCCAGAATATATTCATTGGATGGCATTGTATCCTCTGCTATCGACATACTAGAACAAGATTTGGCGATGTTACAACAAGGCCAGTCTCAATTACGTTCTATTATGTTATTAAGCTGGACGCTGCAATCTTTGCGAGCGGGCTATGTGCCTTGGCGTTTTAACAACACAACGGCTCTGTTTGCAGAATACAATCTCACTGATAAACAGATCGAATTGGCACAAAGAGGAGCAAGGTATACAGTGCTGAGCATTGAAAAACTGGAAAAGTTACCATTCACAGTGGCAGAAAAACCAGCTACAGAATGGCTTATTCATGGCAAAATAACATTACCTGTGACTACTTTTCAGTTTCAGTATTGCCTAAGACAAATGCAAGCAAGCAAATATGAAAGGTTGGGTAAGGAATACATTAAGATATCTTGGGATTTACCGTATACATATAGATGTTGGAGTGGGGATCGTGAAGTATTTTTGAGCGGTACACACTGTAAACGTGCACTGAGCGGTTCACTTATATGTCAGGACATTTCCTTGCACGGGGCTTGTAATGGTTCTGTGGCAAATTTGTCTTGCCATCAGCAGTGTACACCAGCTGCTGTGATTAATCCAACGTTTGGACAACTTTCGAATGGGAGTTACCTCATGTTGAATGATCAGAGTTGCTGCGGTATGTTGCCAGGCATCCCATATCTAGTAACGGTCAACTCCAGGGTCACTTGCTGTATGCAAGTATTGTTTGCCCCAATAGACACAGTCAGGGAGTCGCCTCTATGGCCTTCGCTGAACGTCTCTTTTATAAGATTTGATACTTTGAGCAGAATGAAAGCCATGCTTTTACAGCAAACAGTATCTTTGACCTCGGCCAAAGAAACCTATGATCTACAAGTAGCAAGGACTTCGGCTGAGATACAGACTTTAATACGTACAAACTGCCCTATACATTTCGTAGAAATGATAGGACGTATCTTCAATATGTCTGATACAACCGGAATTGTACATGTATTTAAGAGCATCTGCTCCGGTCTGTTAGCACCTTTCCAGGCAATACTCGGAATCATTCCGAACTTTGCACATTCGGTGTTTGGTGGCATACCATTAATTCTAGCACTTGTTGCCGGAATTCTATTTCTCTTCCTGCTATTGCGCTATGGCCAGCCTATTCGCAGACATCACTCCGAGCGAAATGGAGAAAGCTCTCCTTGAACGAAAGTGCCGTGAGCAAATAGTAAAGCTTTTGGGCAGGACTCGTCTACGGGACCTTAATACAACGTGGTTCCTGTCGTTCAGACCAATCTGGCAAGATTGCATCTTACCTGTTCTACGATGCCTGCTATGCGGTGAAGAATGCGTGTTGGACACCTGTCTAACATTTCCATCAGCAACGCCAACGGATGTCGATACTCTGCTGGTCCCGATAACGGCCCATGCTTTGTGTTGTCCCCAGAGGCTACCAATCCTGATGTCAGCATTCATTGAGATCTCACAGACGCTTCCGGCTGCTGCTGAGGTACGAGAAAGATCTACAGGCACACAGGTAACAACGGAGGCGAACATTGCTGCGGCAACCTATGCTGAAAGCGATGCTTCTCATCTCTGTGCAATTAATCTACTACACGAGGTGTTCCAACTGACACCAACTACAGTGGATGATGTTTTGTCTATAGAAATAGATGATCTCATGTTTACACCAGACCCGTGAACTGACTCTGATTGAGCCCACAGTGTTCCAGAGATGCAGTAACAATTTGGCCTTCATTTTCAAAACAACTTGGAACTCTACCAAAATTGAACCTTTTTCCCATTTTTCAAACGAAAATGGCACTACAATCTGCTTAAAGTAGAACTAGCCTTATAGTACAGACTTCAAGGTACTTCCACGGACACTTAGTCATCTTGTGTGTCTAAAACAGTTCATTAATTTTCATGACATGAAATGACTTGATTTTGAAAAAACTTATCAATCATTTTTTTGTCAAATGTAAATATTACTGCTTATTTCATTCCAATTGCATTTATTTTCGAACTTTATGCCTGAAATGAAAAGCAATGCTTCAAATGTACAGTACCTTTTGCATTCTAATAGGTTTTTTAAATGCCTTTTTTAAATGATTTTATGAAATATTTTTAAATATGCGGTACTCCATTTAATGTTTAGCATTTTAAATGTTTAGCATTTTAGTATTATCGTACACATGAAAGTGGAGTGGGTGTTGTATTCCTCTTAGGGTGTCCATAAACGGGCTTTCCAGTATCATGTCCTTATATAGGCACAATTCGCCCTGCCCTTATATAGGCTTAAAATCCCAGCCCTTATTTAGGCATTAAACCGTGCACTCCAAATACAGGCATGGTCTCCGACATACGTCCACCCTAACGTCACAACGAGTTCTTGAAGAACAGACCCTTAGGCTTCGGGAATTTCCCTAGCACAGGACTATGGATTTCTTCAAGGACTCATATATTATGCATGAACCATTATTCCTTAGGGGTTCATTCATGACGTCTTACGCTGTCCAATTCACGTCAATGCTAACATTCTGAGGTACCTTTCAGGTATAAATATACCTTCCCTAGCCCTTGAAAACTAGAGGAGACCTCGACTTCAGAGGAGCCCGTTTCCCGGCCTGACGCACTGAGAAGACGCTGTCATCCCTGCACGCAGAGAGTCCAACTTCCAGTGATCTGACTTCCCTTGCGGGGTGTTGGAGTTCGAGTCTGGCAAAGAGATTCCTACCTCTCTCATTCTTCAGGTATGGAGCTGACAAGAACCTAGAGGGACTCTTGGCATACTTGGCATACTAGGCTTAACATACTCTTAGTATACCATAGTAAGGAATACTTCACCTACTTCATCCCTCTCCCTACACCTAGATTAGGTTAGGTACATTGGGGTAGAACTAGATTAGAAACGCATCGTATGAGTACTCGCATTTTTAGTCTGTGTTATTTATGTAAATGCATATATACTAAAAGATAATGCTATCGCAGTATTATTTATTTCTACTGCTCACACTGTACATTATTTATCTCGCATACTGTCTTGTGATCGTAACAGCACATTCTACTTACACCAGAAACAAGACCGTTCAATAAATATTTTATTGAAACGCCAGTCTATTCTTTCTGTGTAACTTTGAAGAAAACTAAGCATGCACGATTGGGCTGAGTGAAATAGTTATCTATTGTTTCCACGACTCTGGAACACGTTCTGATTCTAAAGGGAAACAAAAGTGGTCATGTTTTGCGGCTGACAGAAACTACTCCCTTCTTGTTATCCAAAGAGTTTCTAGTGGCCTCTGAGCTAGCTGGCACAAGTAATTAAGTTTAATATCCAATGCGCAGAGCCTATTAGGGAAATAGGAGCTACACTACAGAACAGCATCAAATCTACAAAAAAATATGTTTGTTATACTATCCGGTTTGTCAATATGTTTAAACTGCACAATTTGTCACTTCTTTTTCCTCATATAATGGCTATGAGGTTAGCTCAGACCCCATTTCTGGAAATGCTTGTCCTGCCCCATTGCTGAGTGCCGCTGACGGCCGTGTCCTGCCGGTGCTCAGCACTAGAAGTTTTAAAAACCACATACTGAGACGGGTCCGTATCGGACCATCTATTTTTGCCCTCACCCTCAGAGTGAAAAAAAAATCTAGCCTTGGTAGCTGTATCCCCCATTCCTGGCATTTGATGTAAATTCAGAGAGATTGCTTTGATATGTCTGCTGCCCCTATCAGCAGCTAATTAAAAAGCTATAATCGCCTGATATTGATCTGAATACACGCGCTATGGAATCCACAGGGGCAAGATGGGTGGGCCTAGTGGGCAGACCTCAGGTGATAGAGTAGCTGTGTGGGCTTCTGCTGACCAGTATTAGTAACTTCTGGATATTTTTCAAGCCTTAAATAATAAAAAAGTACATATTTTCCAATGGTTTCGTTTAAAGTTCCTAAAGGAGCATTATCGTCATACATAGCAGCTCTATCCAGCAAGAGGAAGAGAGAGGATACAGCGTTCACCCCACCCGATGCCAGTCAGTCAATAACTTTATTTCGGCCATTGCGGGTATAAAAGTGTCACATGCATACAATACAGTACAGACATAGTAAACAATCAATTTTAAAAACAGACCATAATAGCATAGGCTTTTTTCTTCTTGGAACCCAGACTTCCTAAAACACCAGGGGAAAAAAGAAGCCACAAAAGTGCATGTGCATAGGATGTGGTAAATTAATAACTATCTTACAGAAGCAGGAGCCTAGGATTAACTAAGAACCCTACGTGAACCTGTCTTTATGTTATAAAACGGCATATTTCCTATCTCAGCACTCCCAAATCAAGAGGCAGGTTCCGGAATGTAGACTTACCTCCAGTCTCTCGAGTTTGGACCTTAAACATTTTCTTGTCTCCACTTTCCAATTCCAAACAAGTCCCATTCAAAAGTACCCGAAGACATGTAATCAGAAGGCTAGTTTTAAACTGATAGGCTGAGAGATGGCTATGGGCGGGTCTTCGTGACTGTACTGCCCAGTGAGCCCTGCTATTTGTTAGAAGTGGTGACAAGCCCAGAAACCATACGACAAACATGTTATGGGGTCAGCTGTTCATAGCTCTATTGAGAACAGGGGGCGGCGATCCTTCGTTACCTTGACAGCCTCAGCCAACATTACCGCATGACCTGGGCAGAGCCCACTGCTGCACTACCATCAAGCCCCGTGCCCGGAAGAACGCAGCACGAAACTGAAGGGAGTCGGAGAATGAAAGGATGCTAGTACAAGACGGGACATCAATACTGCGCTCTGTGTGAGGAGACGCGGTGACGAGCGCGGGGGGGTGCGGGGAGGCGGGCAGGGGCACGGGGCTGTTAGTGTGTGGACTTTGAGGGTGTGTGAGCTGTGCATGTTTTGTAGAGAAGCGTCACGTGTATGACAACATCGTGTGGGATGTTAGTGAGCTGCGTTTGAGAAGCTTCTGTGAGAGAAACCTGAGTGAAAGCGACGTGTATGCGTGACCAGGGAGTATTGGTGAGTGAGCTTTGTAAGAGACTGAGTGAGAGTGCTGTGGCAATACACAGCCCGTGAGTGGTCCGCGCGTGAGAGAGGGGGGGCAGGAGGTGAGCCCGCGAGTGGCGCGCGCACTTGGGAGAGCAGTCTGCTCATTTTCAAGCACTGCACTCGTGCTTGTGGCGCGCCGCTGAGCGCTCCCGCAAGGTGGATGCCGCCACAAGCACAAGTGTGTGCTTGAAAATGAGCAGAGCGACGGCTAAAGGCCCTCCTATGCAGCGCATGCGCGCTGCGTAGGCGAGACCTAAAAACAATGTTATGCTGCGAAAAATAAACAGGACAAGGGTCAAGGGTAACAAAGAAGCTGGCCGCAACGGCTACCAGCAACCCAGGAAGTTCATAGACAAATGATAAACGACCCCAAGTAGCAAGTAACAAATAGGCCAAATGGATCAAGATCAGGTGCTCAAGTGGTGAGTGTAAAGAAGAGTCTTCAGCCGGTGAGTAAAAATCCAAGATTTATTCGAGAAGAGGCACAGCACATCAAGCATTGAAAACGCTGAGCAGTAACTGCCTCAACGAGCTCTTGAACATGGAACGTAAATTGTACAGCGCAGGTACAGCGTTCCATGTTCCAGGCAAGGGGAAGGCAGGAAACGGGATAGAAAGAAGAAATGCCACCAGGGGAATGCAACACATCTCACCCTTAACAATAAATGAAAAGGGGAAAAGGAAAAAACAAAAAAACAATTTAAGACACAAACCTGGCAGGTAAAACTCTAGGACGGTCATTGCTCTTGACTCTGGATGCTACAGATTGAGTGGCATGATAAGAGTAATCATCCGGGTTAGGAACCTCATGTTGAGTGGAATGATGAGTTATTATCCGGATTAGGAACATCATATAATGACGCATCGTCATTATTGACAGAGCACCTTAAGGACTTGCATTTAGCAACCCTCCTTACATTCCATACTCTACCATCCTGGGTAATAACCGTGTTCTTACAAACCTTAACAACTTTAATAGGATGACTGAACTTGGAAAAACCCTTCACCAAAAATCCAGGTTTTTTAATTCTTACCCAGTCTCCAACAGCAAAATCAGGAATTTTAACATTCATTTTGGAGTCAAACAAAGTTTTCATCTTGTCCTGCCTACTCTCCACCCGTTTGGCAACTTGGTTAAGGTCAATACTCTCATCCACCTTACTAATTTTTTTTATCCACCATGGACAAATTTCCGAAATAGGTTCTCTGCCCTTCAAAAGTCTGAAGGGACTTACCCCAGTCACCGAATGAGGAGTGATGCGATACATCCACAATTTTTCCTTACAACTTCCCTCCAATCGACTGAGCTGCCAGCTGATTGAATACCATCTTTTAGAACACGATTAAACCGTTCCACCTGGCCATTTTCCCTTGGCTCATACAGGGAAGTGGTCACATGTTTGGTATTACACATATGGAGAAAACTTTCCATTTCTTGTGATGTGAGTTGCACCCCATTGTCTGTTACAAGAACCTCGGGGGACCCCTCACGTGCAAAAACTTCTTTGAAAAAGGTAATGATAACTTGAATAGTAGCATTAGCTACAAACTTGACTTCTGGCCACTTAGAATGGTAGTCCACCATAACCAGGGCAAAACGGGCATTAGAAGGTAACTGTTTGAAAGGACCTGATATGTCAAATGCTACTTTTTGCCACGGACACTCAGGCCAAGAGACTGGTTTAAGGGGGGCAGATGATACCTTAAGCATTTTATCACTGCTGATACACTCAGGACATTCTCTAACCACCCTATCTACCATTTTGTCAAGCCCAGGCCACCAAAAATTAGCTCGGATGAGTTGTTTCATAGAGGACATACCCAAATGTCCTTGGTGGGCAAGTAATAAAATCTTGTTCTGCATAGACGCAGGAGGAATGATCTTACCTGCTTTAAAAGGCAAACCACCAAGGTCTTCAATCTCACTAGAAACACGACAAAAGGAGCAATCTCAGCAGAAGCAGACCTTTCCTTGGGCCATCCATTTTTTACATATTCAATGATTCGTTGGGACACAACATCATTATTAATCTCAGTAAACCACTCAGTCTCAGATAAACACAAAAACTCCTGAGATACAAAATCTTTGACAGTGGTAACAATGTCCATTTCTTGTTCAACTAGGGACTCATCTGAACACGGCAATCTAGAAAGGAAATCAGCCGTGACATTGCTCCTGCCAGGAACATACACCACCTGAAAATCATATTCTTGTAGTCTAGATGTGAGACGGGCTATACGTGCAGTGGAGTTCCATCCTCCCCCTGGAGATAATATGCCAACTAGGGGTTTATGATCAGTTCTGAGCGTAAATCTGTTACCCCACACATAGTTACGAAAGTGTTCAATGGCCCAGATGCAAGCTAACAATTCTCTCTCAATGACGGAATATCTCCTCTCAGTCATAGAAAGAGTCCTAGAAGCAAAAGCCACACACCACTCTTCCTTCCCCGCACACTGGCTAAGCACTCCACCAAGACCATACAAACTGGCATCTACGGTGATAACACATCTCTTATTGAGGGAGAAAGATTTCAGGGTGGGAACATTAACAATATCACTCTTAATTTGTCTGAAAGCTGTCTCTTGTTTATCCGACCAGAAAAACTCCGTAGATTTCCTGGTTAACTCCCTAAGAGGTTCCATTTTGGTTGCAAAATTCTGTATGAATTTGCTATAGTATTCACACAGGCCCGCAAAAGAAAGTAGTTTCTCTCTATTGTCAGGAGCAGGTGCATTGATGATGGCATCGACCAAAGATTTCTTGGGCACCACCCCATCACCAGAAAGTGTATGACCTAGATACTCCACCGATTTACAAAAGAAATTACATTTGCCAGCTTTAAGTGTCAAACCACATTTACCTAATCTAAGGCAAACCTCCTTTACATGATGAAAGTGGTCTTCCTCATTTCTAGAGAAAATGAGGATATCATCCTGGAAGCATTTAACGAACTTGCTGACATCTTTAAAAATGTGGTACATAGCCCTCTGAAACACAGAAGCGGCCGAAGCAAGGCCAAATGGCATCCTCTTGAATTGGAAAAGACCATGGGGTGTGATAAAAGCAGTGTAATGTTTGGAGTCCTCAGTGAGTTCAATCTGGTGGTAGGCCGACCGGAGATCAAGGGTGGAAAAAATGCAGGCACCATCCAACATACATACCATCTCATTTATATTGGGAAGAGGGTGGCAATCAGCAACCAGATTGGAATTCAAAGCCCTCAAATCAACACATAATCTAATACTTTTATCCGGTTTTCGGGCTAAAACAATGGGAGAAACCCACTCAGAAGATTCAATTTCTTCAATAACGCCACTCTCAACCATCTCATCCAACAAGTTTTTCAACTCAGTCCTAACACCGATAGGAACACCTCTTAGTTTTTGTTTCACAGGAACAGAACCTTGTTTGACTTTGATCCTATGGCTGAAACCTATAAGCTTGCCAAGATCATCAGAAAATACCTTGGGAAACAAATTAACAAAATCAGTACTAGTTGAAGACAAAGCAAGAACCGAAACAGGTTCTTTGTTCCTGGGGTTCAAGACAATTCCCAGTTTGGCTTGGTCACGCCAGCCTAAGACATTGACACCCTTGAATGCTACATATAACTTGATGTTGGCAGAATTACCCTTGAACTCAATAGATACCTCTTTGAAACCCATAAAGTCAATGTAGGATCCATCAAAATTCTGCGCCACAATGTCAGGTTCACATAACAATTCAAGGTCAATTAGTTCTCCAAAAGATTTCAGACAATACTCCTTTGTGATTATAGTCCAAGGCGATCCTGAGTCAGCCATTAACTCCAAGTCTCTTCCCAAGATGCATACAATGCATTTGGGAGAACAAATCTTTTCAACTTCAGAAACATCAAAGGAATCTTGGATCGAAACAACAATACCAGACTCTAAATCGCCTTGAGAATGATCACAAGAATGAGTATCACCTCGGGAATGATCACACGAATGAGAATGGTAAGATACAGAGGAAACTTTCCCTTTGGAGAATTTTGAAGAAACTGGTACAAACATCTTGGAATTGGAATTCGGAGCACCGCCCCTCATAGCATTTTTGCACATTTTAGAGAAATGGCCCAAACGTCCACATTTACTGCATTCTTTACTAATGGCAGGACAGCGTGGGAAAGAGGCTATATGATCAGGATTCCCGCATCTATAGCAATAAAATTGTCTGCTACTAGAAACACTTGTGTCATTAGAGTAAGTCTTAGAAGTACCAGGGTTGATCACATTGACCTCACTGGAAGTGGAAGATCTCGTTTCTTTGTTAAGTGACTTGATCCATTTATCAGACTGCTCCAATGCCATGGCTGTGCTAATAGCAGTCTCCAAATTGGGATCGCCCAATATCCACAATTGCTCCTGTACCTTCTTACTTCTTACATGAACAATAATTTGGTCCCTGATCATCTCGTCAGTTATTAAACCAAAATTGCAGTGTAAAGACAATGCACGTAAAGCAGTGAGAAATTCATCAAAGCTCTCGCCCTCTTCCTGAGCTCTAGTGTAAAATTTAAACCTATTAAGAGCAACACTAGTCGTTGGTTTAAATCTGCCTTCTATGCGTAAAATGGCTTCATCATACACATTGTAATCACCTCCCGACCTGACAGGAGGCAGAGTCCTATAAACAAGCTGTCCC
The DNA here is from genome assembly GCA_963921515.1 of Calotriton arnoldi. Lineage (NCBI taxonomy): Eukaryota > Metazoa > Chordata > Amphibia > Caudata > Salamandridae > Calotriton > Calotriton arnoldi. The sequence continues at coordinate 1,465,521 of CAWUFW010002464.1, read as the reverse complement.
TCAGAACCTAAGCAGTGAAGAAAAATATTTTTTTTTCTTTCCGCTGACATACGTTCTCCATCAATAGCCTTTAAGTAGGTAATAAATTCCTCTTTCCACCTTGTCCAAGGTATGGGTGGTTCTCCTTTAGCTTGCAAAAATTTAGAAGGTGGATCAAATTGCATTTTGATGTGATAGTAGTCAAAATGAAGTAAAAATATAAGGACGGAAATAAGTATGTATCTGTCACAGCTGTGAAATAAACAATGAATACATAGGTACAAAATGTGCTATGTTAACTATTAAACACTCTATGAACGAAATCCCATAATGAATGGTAATAATATAGTAAGGTAGAAAATGAACATCACCAAAACAATGCATAAATGAAAGGAAACATAAGGTGGAAAATGAACATCACCAAAACAATGCATAAATAAAAGGAAACATACTGTATAGTGCAATGAAAATAAAATACCAGGTGTGCCTGTCACCGAAAGCGAGCAGGCAGTAGCACATGCAATGTAATCAGATGTGTCTGTCACGAATCCAGAAGCAGGCTTTAAAGCTGAGATACAAAGTGTGCCTGTCACCGACAGCAAGAAGGCCGTAGCACAAGCAGTTTAACAAGGTGTGCCTGTCACCGATAATGAACAGGCTATCTTACCAGTATGAATGACGAAATACTGATTATCTAAACAGTAAGGTACTGGAAACCTCTAATGCGCGCATGTAGAAAGGTCACCACAGTGTTACCAGGGATGTTTCCGGCGTTTCACTGAATCAACCCAGACCAAGATGGCCGCCAGCGTGATGACGCGCAATGTAGCCAATCAGGAGATGCGGTCGCGTTGAGGAACTGCACCAAGATGGCCGCCAGCGTGATGACGCGCTACGTAGAAATATGAAGTATGAAATATAGAAGAAGATGCAGCCAAGAAGCCAGCGAACTGCGGTTTTCAGGGCCGAAAGCAGGAACCGCACATGCAGGACGCAGAAAGGCACAAATCTGCGGAGAGGTGAAGAACGAGGGAATGGGTCCGGAAGACGTCGCAGCACCTGTGCCTCAGGTAAATATGCAGCAAACGAAGTCTCCAGCCAGTCGTCGCCAAATTTGTAAAGAAGAGTCTTCAGCCGGTGAGTAAAAATCCAAGATTTATTCGAGAAGAGGCACAGCACATCAAGCATTGAAAACGCTGAGCAGTAACTGCCTCAACGAGCTCTGGAACATGGAACGTAAATTGTACTGCGCAGGTACAGCGTTCCATGTTCCAGGCAACGGGAAGGCAGGAAACGGGATAGAAAGAAGAAATGCCACCAGGGGAATGCAACTGCGAGGCAGCTGTGGAGGGCCAAAGACGGAATCAAAGTCAAATACAAAGTCAAAGATTAAATCAAAGTCCAGAAGGTTTGAACTCATGATTTGATGGCACACAAATTAAAGGGGGTGGCCCTGCCCTGCCTCTTCCTGGCAATGACGCGGCTGCGGCCGTTTCCCGGGGCTGAAGTCCTCGCCCGGCTGCTGGAAGGAAGGAGTCCACCCGGTGCAAAGTTCTGTTTATTTCTCGTTTATGGCACCCTGACTGTGATAAACTCTTTGCTCTAGCATCCTGCTTTAGTGACTGTCAGCAGAAATGCATAAACATCCCAAACCTCCCATACTCTGTGAACACTGTGCACTTGTCACTTTAGAATATGGACAGCGGACCTAAGAACAAAAGCAGCAACCCCACCGTTTGTCACCTATACTATTTATGTTGGATAAATTTATATATCCTTGTGTGCACTTCTCTGTATGCACCCCCTGCCCAAGGGTGCCTCCCTTCCCAAGGGAATATAGAACAACAAAGCACAATCGGAGTTGCACCACAGAACGCCAAACATATAAATAGGAAATAAACGACTCTTCACCGTCTCTCGAGTCGTTAATTCGACCAGATGCACTTCAATAGCTGTGCATACGGCTTGGTGGTTAAACCCCACTTTCTTATCGTGATTCGTACACTTATTTGGAATAGTTCATCCTACTATACCACCTGTATGGTTCACAGCAGCAACATATCGCTCTTTGGACATTCTACTTGATTTGCTTTTTTGCTGGGACTACAGTTCTTGTTCCATACAGATGCCGCATTGGCAATCGTATTGAGAAGTACCCTTTTACCTTTGGTGCACTTTTTTGGATTGGCACATACGTTTTACATCTTTGTTGCCCTGAAGAAGTCCAATGTGAAATGGACGAAACGCGTTGGCTGATGTTCTTTTATGAATGGAGTATACCACAATAAAGGAAGAGAAAAACATATGGACCGTATAGACAATGTTATTTACACAGAAGTGTTACAAATGATTGTGAAATTGATGTTTATTTCCTATATATATGTTTGATGTTCTGTGGTGCAGTTCCGATTGTGCTTTGTTGTCAGTTATTGTTACTGCTGCTTGTCCCTCGTGCAGTTTTTTAGCACTTATTTAGCCCAGTATTGCTGTCATCTCACTTTTCCATGGCTGCCAAAATTTTCAGGATAAAACACTGAAAGTTAGAATTTCTGCTCAGTTCGTTGATAAATAAAAGTAACCCAAACATTCTCCGATAGGCGTTTGTATGCAGTATGACACTGTGAAAGCCTGTAGTAACCAGTCCGGAAAATGAGTCAGCTGTTTAGAAATACCTCTATTTTCCCCCAAAAAGTATTTTTCAAAGTTTTATATTTCTAATGGCACAGAAAAAGGCTTCTGTATAAACTTAAATGTATTGTTGCTTACGGTTTTCAGTTATGGTTTTGTGAAGAAACGGTTTGAGAACTTGTGCAGGGTCGTATTCCCTTCTATTAGGCCACACCCTTCGTTACACAGACCACGCACCTTTTGAACTCCCACACCTTTTTCACCACACTTAAAGCACTGTGTACCATGGAGATCACAGAACTGAACGTGAGTGCACTTGGAGTAGCACTGGAGGGGTGAGGGGCACTGTGGGAGAGTGGCAGTGAGGGAATTCATGGAGAAGGTGGTCATGGCGGAGGGGGCGCCAAAAAGACCGTTGCAGTGGGCGCCACCAGCGCTAGATCCGGCCCTGGTTGGAAGTGCGGTCTAACATTTGCTTTTTATTGCTTTTCGACTTATTTTTTAGGTCTCGCGCCTAACGTTGCAGTGCGCAGCACTGCTCGCGCAGCGCGAGACCTCTTGTACGGGCTTCAGAAAGCTAACCACACGCTCGTGCGTGTGGTTTTGCTTTCGGAAGCTTGCATTGGCTGTAGCGTGCCATTTTTTTTTTTTTAAAACGGCACGCAATTGGGAAAAGGCGGACGCATTTCCCGCCTTTGCTCCGCCCATTCCCGTCCGTGTCTAGGACGCGGATTAGCGCGAGGCACAGACGGCAGGCTCCCTCGCCCCCCCGCTCCTCTGTGGTGCGCGCGCACCACTGGTTTATCGCGGATGTCCGAAGATTGCCGGATGGGACAGGGAAAGTTACCTTCTTAAAACCGGATAGCGTGCTTGAACAGAAGCGGGCAAGATCGGAGAACCGGTGCAGTCTTCTCTCCGTGGTGTACGGGGGTTCGCACTCCCCTGGGCCCTGGCCACTGATGAACGGGTCGGTACCGTGCGCCGTGCCGGCAAGGGGCAGTAGTTTTTTTTTGTTTTTTAATAAGAGCTTCCTGTTGACACACAGACCCGGAGGTTCACTACAGTTTTGGAGGTATGAGCTCACAAAAATATCTGCCTAATAGTTTGGCAAATGAGGCGCTTTCTGCGGAGGGCTGCGCTTCTCAGCTCCTTGGCCACTTGCGGTTGTAGGTTCGAGGAAGCAGACGGAGGTCCGCAGTTTACGGGATCTCCCAACGGAGGCTCTATCTGTGCTGGAGATATGCAAGGGCCGGCGAGGGTCGGGGTGCTGGACGCTTGCCAGTCCTAAGTAAGGGTGGCTGCCGTGGTTGGTTTGTAGGACCGGGCTCCGCAGGATCAGTGGACACTCTCCCATACAGTTTTCTCTGCAGTTACGCTGCTTGTTTACTCTGTTTTTGAGAGATCGGGCAAAGTGGAACGAGGCTTCTATGGCGAGGGGGTATATTTATTAGAGACTGAATGTGCTGCTTGACTCTCTCACACAGGAGTTCTTTTTTGTTTGTTTATTGTCTAAGCACTGTAGCGTGCCTTCTCTGTGGGCTGGGGGCAATTACAAGGAAACGTGATGTATTCTTTGGCTTGGTTACACAACAGTTGAACGGATTTACATAGCGTGCAGCACAAGGAAGGTACGTTACAGGATTCACAGGTTCATACGTGTAACATTTAAAAACATATCAAGCCCTCGGCTGTTTACTGTACACGGCGCTTCTTTAAAACCTTACAGGTGGTGTTTGCCCACAAACTCTTGGGGCCGGCCTGCGAGAGCCTGGTGCATGGCTGCGTGCACAGGTCTGGCTCATCTTCGCTTGCCACTGCTGGTGCCTGTGGTGTGGCCCCTGCCACAGCAATAAAGGTAACACTAGTTTCCTACGTGAGTGGCCGAGTCTGTGTTTGCTTTGCTCGCAATGCCACCCTCGGGGTGTGTTGACAGCTCTCCTTCGTTCCAAATTCCATGTAAGGACTGCGCTTGGTATCGTCCTCTTCCTCCTCCTAGGAAATTAGTAATTATTTAAGAAAATGGAACATTCCACTTTGGCAAAAGGAGAGCGTATTAAAAAATAAATTGTAACATGAAAAATATTAATAAGAAAACATTGAGGTGTTTAGTTACCACTTTAAATGTGGCGCATGACTCTTCTCCCAGGCGTACAGTTTAAGTTGGTGTCACTTCTTGTGGACAGGACTTGCAGAAAATCCAGCTTTGTTAATCAGATGCTCCCCCAACCCCACCCCCCACCCCACCTCATTCTTTACGGTTCTGACGAGGAACAATTGAAGGGCATTGGAGTGTGACTGTGAGGTGGCACCGCTCCTGACGGACATTTCCCAATCGTTTCCACTCCCTTCCTGTGTGTTGCGTTGTAATGTTGGCAGATGCACACTTCACGCTGTTAATGGTGCTTTCTGGAAGGGAGGAAGTTTTTTTTTTAAACTCATGTAAGGTGTCTGTTCAACCCTGTTTTGCACAAACGAGTGCTGCTGAAGAAGACTACATATTTAGCAGTCAAGCACACCAAGTAGCCATACTAAGAACAGTTATTACAGTAGTTTATTTGTTCATTACAACCCCCCAGTAGCTCTTCACATTCAAAACACTTTCTTGGGAATTAACATTTAGAACTTTGACAGAGGAGATCGCAAATGAACACATTATTTTTTTAATTCCAGTCCATTTACTTCAAAAGTGTTTTATTTTTGTCATACAGCAATTTGGGTTACTGTATGAAATGCAGAACGTGTGCAACAAGTGTAGCACACATTCAAAGAGGAATTCACCACACATGTTGCTCGTCTAGTTTGCGTTTAGATGCACAAAAGGTGTCATCTGTTTGAATAAAGGGCAGGTCCTGGTTCACAATGTCAGGATGTGAGTGCATTTGCCTCAGCAGATGGCATTTGATAGTGTGGACAATCTGCAAGTATCGCCAGTTTCCTGCAGCCCTTTTATAATATTTGTAGTCGGAATATGAATGCTGCCGGTAGAGACAAGGGCGTGTTACTGTGATAGGAATATTCACAAAGTCATAACAGTTTCTATTCACAAGCCTTCTTGGTGTTTTTTGATACACAATTTGCGCGCATACGCTATGTGCTAAAGAGAATTTGCAAGTGTGTAAATTGGTTGTGACAAGCAACCACAAACCTTTGCATTTACTGGGCCTGTAAGGGAAAATATTTCATCACCTTGACAATACAGCCAGGAAATACACGAAAACAACCACTGGAATACCAACATTTTGGGGTTTTGTGTAAAGAAAACTCACACAGATATACTCCATCTCTCCCCCCTCTCTCTACTACTGTTTAAGGGCCTGATTTAGAGCTGGGCACTTGGAAAATCGTCCATTTGGTGGTGGAAGAGTTCAAGCCTTTAGCAGAGGAATCTCTTCTGGTGGAGAATCTACTAAAAGGATATTGGCCATAATTATCCTTGGGCTGGTGTAATGACACCGCCAGATTCTCCACGGAGCGTAATTCTTCAGTATAGGATTGAGCACTTAGGGGCACATGCATCAAAGGTTTTTGCGATCGCAAACGGTGCGAATCGCAAAAATCGGCCGTTTGCGATCGCAAATTGGCCTTTGGAGATGCATGAAAGTGTTTCCTATGCGCAATTTAAGAATTCGCAATTAATTGCGAATTCCTAAATTGCGATTGCATTTAAGGAATTGCAATTTGCGATTCCTTAAATGCAATGCTAGAAGCACTTTTAAATAGCGATTTCGCTTATTTGGGACCGCAAATTACAGACAAATCAAACTTGTCTGTAATTTGCAAAACCTTCGAAAAATGCTCTAAAATGCATTTTTTTAAGTTTTAGGTTACACACACACATGCCCTTGGGGCATGTGTGTGCGCAACATGGGTGCACATCACAATTTCAGGGGTGCAACAGGGTGTCATTTTGACACCCTGGCACCCTTGAAATTGCATTCTCAATTTGCGATTCTCTAATTGCGAATCGCTAATTGAGAATGTCTTCCCATTCATTCCTATGGGCCTCTAGGCCCATAGGAATTAATGGGGAGGTATTCCTTAATTGCGACTCGCAATTAGCGAGTCGCAATTAAGGAATGTTTAGGAATCGCTATTTTTATAGCGATTCCTACATGCATAGGCTTTTGCGATTCCTTAATTGCGATTCCTTAATAATCGCAATTAAGGAATCGCAAAAGCCTACCTTGATGCATGTGCCCCTTAATCCACAAATGAAATGATTTTCTATTGCTACTCATCTCTAAATCAATGTGTAATTGTTGGAGGTGCCGTGGCTGTATGAATTGATATAATGAAAAAGGTTTACATGCTAGGTGAGCATTTCAACCTTGTTAAGGGTTGATAAACTGAGGTTAAGCCTAAGACTTTAAGCTGCAAAATTCTGTGATTTACAGCTGACCAAAATAATGTGGCATGAAAGAAAATAATGCCAGACAAAGGTAAAATGAAAGTTGACTAAACGAGGTATGCTAAATAAATAACAAAGCATTGGTACAGCCAGTAGGTCTCACCCTTGGGGTCTACTGGCTTTGCCAATGCTTTTTGGTAATGCTGAACAGAATTGATAAAAATCAATGCATTTTGCTAGTGGTTTTTAGTATCAGCAAAGAAAAACGTGCAATGATGTGGCCACTATTGGTAGTCGCAATATTCTGCAGGCACCATTGCGCATGCAAGCACACAGAGAATTGCGTGGGAGCCATTTTCTTTTATTTTGTATTGACTAATTTAAGATAGTGGGCGCCATTTAGATTAATCAATAGAAAAAAGAAATCGCAAGCACTCCAATGCTTTTGTGATGAACCTGCAGCAATTCTCTGCCTGGCCCTAAAAAAATTATATTTAAAAAATGTGTTAAAAAAAGAATAGCAGAAGTGGAGGGGGAACGGAAGCGCATATGGTGAAGTGGGTTGGGGGAAAGCAACAGGGAGTGAGCAAGCACATGCAAGCAAAATGAACACAGGTGGCAGGGTAGAAGCACACGAGGGAGACAGCAATTCAGAGCAGAGGTGTGTGGGAATACCTAGTAGAGAGAGAGCGCAAACACAAAGCACTGGCCAGTATCATGGGGGGTGGGGGGTGAGGAACGCAAGAGGTAGAGAGCTGCAAAACACATGTACTCTACTGGAGTGCTTAACTAAAAAGAAAAAAAGTTGCACACTAAACATTAGCAGTGGAAGGATGTGGCAATAAAGCCCCAATGGTATTCAATAGATGAGTTCTAAGACTCTGTAAGCGCTTGGTAAGTACACAATAGGTCTTTCGCAATCAGGGACCTTGAACTGTCTGGTAGGCTCCACCTAATATATGCATAAACATACAAATAAATAAATACATAATCTTCCAGGACCTTCCAATCATAGGTATCTGGTAATGGAGTATTCCACAGAATAGCCACTAAAGGTAGGCACAAAAGTAGGGGTAGGAGGCCAAATTCCGCCAATTGCCACGTGGCAGAATCTTTTACCGTGATGATCCAAAATGCAAACTCGAGCAAGATTTGGCATCTCCTAGTGCTATTTGCTAATGCAGATGGTCACAAGCAGTCGTGGTCAGAGGGCTGCGTCTCGAATAGATTTGATAGTGCTCGAGTAGATTTTCAACTTGAGCGGCAGCAGAAAGCAACTTGAATGCCTGCATGCTCTTGCACACTGCATGATGCTGTTTGCAATGAGTTTTCAGCACTGCCTACGCTACTGGTGGTAAATTGTGGTGCGAGTAGTGGCACACAGTTATTTTCTGCCCGTTGGCAGAAATCCATGGAATCTTGCGAAGTTTTATGTAACTCTGCGGAATGCCGCGGAGTGAAACCCCTTGAGTTCCGCCCACTGTTGCACAAAAGGAGAAACAGTATTAAAGAGAATGCAGCTGTAGTACACAGCGGAATACTACACTTGAGACAGTATGTCATGTCACTTCCCATCTGCTGACTCAGGGGTATCCTACTAGCCTAACAAATCTACTCTACACTGATCTTCCATGACTATTCCCCTGATTTCCTGACTGATGCCAAACATTAAAAACATGGTGAGTAGAGCGTTAGCAAATCACACCTTTGTGACACTTAGAGTATCATTCAAACATTGCATAAGTGTCATAAATTCATAAGTGTAAGAGGGAAATCCTGGAACACAGGGTAATGCACCCTGCCGGTTCTCCAGGCTCTTTTGTTACAAAGGCTTCTTACGGTGCAGTGGAAAATTTGTGATGGAAATCATATCACAATTACTTGTAATATGGAAAATTAATTGGATTCTAGGACATTTAATGTGTACACGGCCTAACCTGCGCACCCATTACATAATAAATACATGTTTAGAGTTTATTTAACATAATGTGCTCATATTTGATCAAGATATGAATATAATATTAATAGTCCACTCAATGTTTTTATTCTCTCATGGGTAAGGTATGATACCTGTGCCATATAGAATCCTGGGGCATGGATGTAGAAGTTTACATTGCCATTATAAATTAATTCCATTGTCCAGGTTCAAAGAAATATCCCTATGACCAGCGTCAGCTGTAAGGGCTGCACATCTCCTTGTGCCCTCTCAGTTCTTAAACCAGAAATTGTTCTCCGAGTTTGCCCCCCCCCACCCCCCCAAATGTGGAATTTCGTTTGGGTCAAAGCTCATACGTTTCACTACATTTCAGCTCATTTTCAGCACATATCTCAGCAACAAAGACTGACAATCATATTATTATATTAGCTGCAATACACATTTAGCCATGCAGTGTAAATGTTGCGTTTAATATATATTTTGTTGGCCAGGACCTTTTGTTTTTCCCCCAAAAAAATCCTACATAGACATGCACACATGCTTTTAGCCATCTGTTTTTATCAATTGGTTTGTTGTCATTCACATTTTTCTTCCGCCTACCACAGTATACAGTGTAGGGCAGTGGGCCAGCCCACTTCAGTTACTGGCTCTTCTCAATGTGAGTCACCGTCGGATTGGTAACGCGGGCACTCGGGTAATGCCCGAGGGGCCGGTATCCGAATTTCAGCTGTGGGCTGCTTTTTTTAGCAGCCTGGGGGGCCGTTTTTGGCGGTTTCTGCGTTGTTCGATGCCGCCAGCGGCCCAGTGGGTGCCTGAGTGGCATTTCTGGAAGCGGATGGGCGTCCATTACCTCCCTCTTATCAACGGCAGAGGTGCCACTCACTTTCTCTCGCTGGGCCGGCCCATTAATATATGCATATTGAGCTGGGGCAGGGGGCCGGAGCAAAAGTGGCCTCACTTGTTTTCAGGTGTTTCACCAGTGTAAACTAATGCATGCATTTTATTTAGCCCCCCCTTTTTTTTTATAAAATTTCGCCGGAGCAGTGTTTTGCGGAAAGGCAAAATGCAAATGTGGGCCTCTTTTTTTTTTTAGCGTGCCCGGGCCGATTTTTAATCCCAATCCAACTCTGATGTGAGTGATGACATTTTGCCTGTGCACAATGTGATCATCCCCACATTAAGAAGTGCACTTCAGTGCCTTCCCTTGTGGGGAAAAGGCTCTTTTTATTAGCATTTTTTTTTAAACTTTGCTTTTTTCGTGCTTGTAGCGCCACGTAGACTGCTAGGGGCCGCTCATTTGTTGTAATGTGCATGGCACCCAGTGCTCTAGCTCATGTTCGAGCTGGGGAAGTAATTGTTGTCATTTGCGCATGAGCATAAATAAATGAAACCTTGCTCGGCCTGGAGCCACTTGGACCCAACGCCCTGCTGTTTACTGAGGTTGTCGATCTCAGAAGCAGACACTGCAGCGATGGCAATGAAGTTGCTAGCCATGAGGAGGGTTGAGAGCATTTTACCATGGACTCATGGCTGCTCGTCCCCGAAGAGGGCGGCTTTTGAAGCGTGCTACAGAATTCTTCTCTTACACGTCCCACAGTTTTCTGTTGCTGGAACCCGTAGAAAAGCTTCCTCGATGAACTTTCTGAATGTTGCAACAGTGAAAAAAATATAAGCAAGAAAAACATATGTTTCTCCATGCATTAACAGTACATGAAAAGTAAATCCTTTGCTTCGTACTAAACATAAAATACAGATAAGCAGTTGCTACACTTCACATCACAGAAGACCCTATTTTTATAAAAAGATTAAGTTTGATCAATATTTATTTTAACAGGGTGTTTTCTTTGCACTCATGATTTATTTGTCAATTATAGAAAATTGGCCAAACAAAATCATTACATTATTAAAAACAATCAACTGAGTACTGCAGAGGACAGAACTAAACAAATGGAACGTGGTAACTGCCCTCTTTGCCCCCTCGATCTAAGAGCGCAATGTTCTGAGCCCGCCACGCTCTTCCGAGGCCGCCTTCTGCTGAACATGGAGTGCGGTTGGCACTGCTTGATTAGAAGGCAAATGTTCATTTTATGCTCTGTGCCGTTTGCTTAAAGCATTTTTAATGAATGACGAACAGTTCTGGAATCTTCAGGAGCCTTTTTCATCACTTACACCCACAAAACTATATTTTTGGTTAGGAGAATGCGAGACGAGATGCTCCATCATACAGATTACCTATTTGCATTTAGGCCACAATTCGATTGTTCAAGGCCGAGTCATCTGTGTCTGTACTCACTTAGCACTACTTACCAGAAGAACGCATCACACTACTTTGGGACCCTTTCCCTGCTACTTGTGACATGTTTAAAGCAGACAGATCTGTAGAACATGCGCATGCAGGTACATGAACTGAGTACAGAAAAGATTTGAATAAACATTCAAACATACAATCTGGTGCAGTTCTGCTTACGTTCCCTATAAAAAAAGACACCCCAGGCACGTAGGTGGGGTGGAAGGGCGAATTTGTTAGAAATGTGTTTGTCCATTCATCAGCATTTTAAAACAAGCATTTGCAATGCAATAGGTCTCGCATTTACGCGGGTTTAAGCTATTGGCATTATAAATGACAATGCCTTTTATTTATGTTTTGAAAACCAAAACATAAATAAAGGGCATTGTCATTTACAATGCCAATAGCTCAAACTGCATAAATGCGAGACCTATTGCATTGCAAATGCTTGTTTCTTTGGCCAGAGCCTGGCCGCTGCCTCAATGGTGCTCCTGTGCCATCACGAACCTTCATTTCTGAGCAGCACGTTCTTGGGTATTCTTTAAATCCTTTTTGGAAAATTGGATTACAAAAAACATTCACCGTCACGACCCGTGCATGTGTACAAAAGATTGTGCATGCAAGGGCAGCTTTCTGAAGGCTTTTTCTAATAAACGTTTTTATAAAAAGCACACACACACAAACAAGCATTGGCAAAGCCAAAAGGTAAGCACCCCAACAAGAAACCCATGGGCTTTGTTAGCGATTGTAATGAGAACGGGTTCGAACCATGGGCCATATGTAGGTAGCTAAATACCGGTCGGTAACGGCCGAAATTCGGTAAATCTCCCGTTACCGACCGGTATTTAGGCAATTGAGATGTAGGAGGCCGGATTTAAGGAATCGGTAATTTACCGATTCGTTATTTTAAGGAATCGGTAAATTACCGATTCCTTAAATCCTATGTAGGGAGCACTCAAGTGAGTGCATTTTTGGTTTAAGGATTCGTTATTTACCACCAACTACAGGTTGGTGGTAAATACTGAATACCTTTTAAAAAGCAATTTTGTGCTTTTTTAAAAGTGCCATGTGGCAGACTTAGGGCATGTATGTGCGCCACATGTGCACACATGCACGATTCAGGGGTGCAACAGGGTGTCAATTTGACACCCTGCCACCCTTGAATATGCTCCCCTATTACCGATTCGGTATTTACCGAATCGGTAATAGTGAATGGCTTCCCATTCATTCCTATGAGCCTCCAGGCCCATAGGAATGAATGGGAAGGTATTCCTTATTACCGATTCGGTAAATACCGAATCGGTAATAACGAATATTACCGAATCGGTAAAATTTACCGAATGTTTACCTACATTCTATTTACCGATTCTTAAATACAGAATCGGTAAAATTCGGTATTTAGGAATCGGTAAATAGAAATTACCTACATATGGCCCCATGTGCTTGGAGCGGCAAGGAGACACCACATGGCTGTACAATAGCCCTCTGGAGCTTCCCCGAGCCCGCACCTACCAGTGCTTCACACCAACCCATCCTGCTGTGAAGATTAACCCCCTGCCAGCTGGGCCGGTGCCAACGCTGAGGTCAACTGGCTGGGTACAGCTGGCAGCATTGCAGACTGAGTCGTCTCAGGTGTTCAGAGTCCGAGGATAAGCCTAAAACGGTCTGTACCCGTCAATTTTGGGAAGATAACATTATTTGCGTATACTGACTAAATAAATTTTAGGTGCGATGCAGAACACTGCAATGATTATAAATAATAAACCCGGGTGCAGTACAATAAATACAGTATGTATGTGGACTGTCAGCGCCACGGGCACCTCAGCTCTTTCGCCAGCTTCTCTGCCACATTCAGGCTCTGACTGGAGGGTCTGGGCTCTCATGATGAAGGCCTCCAGGATGGCGGATCTGAGCTCTAGTTCCGGTACTCTCCTCACGCGCTATCCACGTACCTACTGAAGGGCTGACCCTCATCTTCAGAGAGAAACGTGGGTGTCCGTTGCTTATTTTTCCTTACGGCCCTCGCCTTACGTCAGACCCACACGACTCTTAAGGCCCCGGACCCTGAATAGATCCGTGCCTGGCCTGACGTCCCATGTGGCAGTGGTCATACATCCTCAAGAGGGCACGCTCCACGTGGCCTTTGACCCTCCATGAAAACAAACACTCACAAAGGCCTCTCCCCCTCGGATGATGGGCACATCACCAAGGCGGCCGCATAGAGGGCTCTGTGGCCCGCCTGTATCGGCTTTCGACCCCCAGCGCCACCCCTGCGGCGAGGGATGGGCTGCAGCGATGCAGGACTGTCAGCTGGGGGGAGAGTTCAAAGGCAGGGCCTGGTCCAGGGATCAGAGGTTACTCAAGCAAGAACCACCGTCCACATAGGCCCGTCTGCCGAGGCGCCTCGCAGACAGATGGTGTGTGTCCGCTTACAGACCCCCACCAGACCACCGACTGGCGCCCACTGGCACAGCAAGCGGCCGGGCGCCCAGCAGCGGCTTCTAGGCGGGTGGGGCGAGACATCAACAAGCAGGGCACAATATCCAACTTGTCCTGGCTGTAGCCGGGGCCCCTCCACGGACTGGACCCCGGGACTGGATTGGCGGCAGATCACTGCCCCCCCGCCCCCGTGTGCTGTGGAAACTTTCACACCGAGGTCAGGCCGAGGATTGGCAGGGGCACCCAGACGGACGCCCAAAAGCAGCACGGATCCCTTTTAAAGGGCACCGCAAACAACCCGCGCCGCGCCAGTAGACGAATTGTAACAAAGGTATACAGTTAAGTTTATTTATATAGCGCATTAATACAGTGATATTGTTTCTGAGCGCTGCACTACAGACGACACGGATATTTACGCCACTGAGAGAGGAGAGGCGCACTCCCATCTGCTCATTTCTTTCTTGCACTCGTAGCTGAACATAGATTCTAGGTCTGTCTTTGCTCTTGCACACATTATACCCTTGTTGTCTCACTGAATTATTTTACCTCACATTTACCAATAACCCTGCATTTACCACCTTTATCGAGGATGCCATCTTCAACGTCACACCTCGCCTCCCAATACGCTTGTTTCATGACCCTTTGTAAAGTAATCCATCTGCTGCGATGCGCTTCCTGTCCCTTGTCACTCCCAGAAATACAATCACGTCTTCAATGCTCCCATGCCTTCACTGGTTATACCTCGGCGTATTCAATGAAGCCTTTTCAGGTCTCGCCTACCAGACAGCGCAAGATGTCTGGTTCTGAAGAACTATAGTGGGACTTACAGCCTGCCTACTGCTTACCACTGTTGGGCCTTGAAAGCGTTCCAATGTGCTTGCCTATTATCCAATGGCTTTACTTGTCCATCTTGAGTCCCTCCCCTTAAGCTAAGGCTCTTTACCATATCTTTTATTGCCCGACTTGTATCCTTGCACTGCTACCTTCTAAAGAATTTGTTTTCCTTTTTGGTTAACTACTCCGTATGAGTGCATGTGTTTTCCAGCTGCCTTGTATGCCCATCCACCAACGCTCCCTGCTGCTGTCTCACAGGAGGTAAGCTTCTCGCTCATGTCCTTCTCCCCACCCCTCCGCACTCCGTGCTGCTCTCTCCCTTGTGTGCTTCTCCCCCCCACCCCGGTGTTGCTCTTACTCGCTTTTGCTTGTGCATCTCCCCAGCCTAGTGTGCTCTCCCTTGTGTGCTTCCTCCCCTGTCCCCAAGTGTTGCTGTCTCCCTCGTGCACTGTTTTCCCCTCACCCATTAGTGCCTCCATTCTATTGTGTACTTCCGTGCTGAAACCAAATCGTGATTTTGAGCTCTGACCTGCTAGGTAGCATCTGCACCGTCCATTGCAAGACCTATTGTTAGCTTACAGTGGGCTTAGACTCCGCCCATTGCTTACCATTGGCTGGCGTCACAGTCACTCATTAGCATGCTTCTTATTCTATAACTTGTGTGGCTTTCCTTCCTGTTCCACTGCCGTATGGACACAAAACTTGTGTCCTTCCACTGCACATTTCTCAGGCGCTGCAATTTTCTATTTCTTTTCGCACTCCACAAGAGTGCATGTATTTTCCAGCTGTCTCCCAGTGTGCTTCTCTTTCTCCTCCATGCTCAAGTGTTGCACCCTCATGCTGGTGTGCTTCTCCCCTGCCTGCTCCAGTTTCTCTCTCCCGTTTACCCTCCTCATTACTTCTGCCCCCTCCCCACTGCTGTCTCCTTTACCTTCCTTCACTCTGCACTCCCTGAGAAGCTGAGGTTTTTTTTGCCCGACTGCAAATGACTGCAAGACTTTCGGACCAACAGCCCCAGGACCTACGACTGTGGCCTTGGGTGTCACACTGGAGGAGAGCAGACCCTCTGCTTCCTTTCACTGAAGTGCACCACTCCGCCCTCTGACACGTCACACCAGCTGTACTCCTGGCCTTCCCAGAGACCCTGCAGAGTCCCACACAGGAGTAAAGCAGTCGCTTGTTCTTTCTGCTCTACAAGTTTTACATTTGACTTCAAGGACTCCACAGTTTTACATCAGCACAATTTTTAGGTCTCAACTACGAGACGGCTTTTAGGCAACATGGCTTCTGTCGTGTATGGCACTATTATGTTCGAAAACCTAGATCTCTCGGCTCCCACAAGACAATTGCCCCCGAACGCCTGGTCCAATGTTTGTAAACCTTCATTAGGTTTTCTACTGACTTGAGAGCCCAAACTGGTCTATGAAGGAACACGCCAGTGTTTATCTGGTGTATTAAATCATCACTTTCCAGTCGGAGGTGAGCACACGCATGACGTGAGCACACGCATGACGCCTCGCCAGAAGATCACGCAACATTTTTTCAAGCACGAAACAGGGTCCATTTTAAAACTGAGGTTTGACGGGTTACCTTAGGCCTCACGCGATATGGTGTTTTAGACACATTATACAGTGCGCATATACACAAGATGGGTGGTATTTGAATCATAATGATGTCATTATATGCAAGAATTCTCACTAATATCCGTAACAGTACTCTTTGGTGTCATAATGAGTGATTTTGTAATGAATTATGAGCTTGTCCATTGTTTAATACAGACTTTTTTGGTTTAATGACAGCAATTATTTTTTTTATATAAAGTGCATTTCCCAGTACAGGACCTATTAGTCCGAAATGCTTGAATCAATGAATAAATGAATGTATTCATAATCAATTACTTTAAATCATTACATGAAACAACAAACAGTATTTTTTGGGTACAAAAATGAGGATTTTAAAATCGTATTAGAGATCTGTCGACATTAATTCTTAAAAGAAATAGCGACACAATCGAACAACATGGGTATTAACTCTTCATGACGTGCAGCTAAGACCAGATTGTTTTTATGATAAAATATAAATAGATAAAAATACTCAGAGTTGAAAGAAAAGGCAAGAAAGTGCAGAGAGCTCAGGGCGCAGCTTGACTAACGGCGAGGGCCCTTCAAGGCGCGCGGGACGCACCCGTTTTTCAGAAAAAGTGTCAGTGGCGGGAGTAAGGGGGGGGGGGGAGGATAGTCCGAAATGCATTGAGGATAGATCGAAATTCTGAAACAAAATCACTGATGAACAAAAAACTGTGACACTTCAACATTGCTATACGACGGTAGAGATTCTGTGAACAAACAGCAATGGGAAGATGAGAAGCGGACAACAGTTTGCAATTACTATCCAGAGTAAAGAAAAGTTTCAACACTGACTGCCGACCGGACGATAATAACAGGACTGTGTCCCCAGGTATTTAGATCTCTACCTGTTCTTGTAAGAACCTCTTGGCTACTATGGCTACTATGACTAGTTTCTGGCTATGGTGCTTGTTTTTCAACCTTACTTTTTATGACTTTCTTCCTTTTAGTTTAATAACTCTGTTATTCTATTTCTTTAACTTATGCCTAAGAATGATTAACAGCGCATTCATTGTAATGTGATTTTCATATTATTTAATTTGTTACTTAGCTTTCATCTTAGCAGCTTGTTTATACGCAAGGAACTCTTTCACTTTATTTATTTACTGTTCCTTTAAGTTTGTCTTTTGGGTTGCAAATAATGCAACCACGTGGATGTGATTTGTACATCACTACAAGCCTAAGCATTTAGTCTCTTTTAGATTGTATTGCCTTTAAATAGGTGATTGCAGCGTCACTGTTTTATTTATACCTTTGGTATAATTGGCGCTTCTGCGCATATATTCAGGAGACCGCTTTGTAATTTTTTAATCTTACTACTTCACCAGCTTTTCATGTTTTTGATCATGAAGCTTGCCAAGTGGGTCTGCTCTCCTTCCATAGGTTTATTGTTACATGCCTTTCACTGCCATCCTCTTCTATTGCCCAGCCAGCAAGCCGTCCTTCACTTGGACACAGTTTTTCTTTTTCTTTAACTATTATGACCTCAATGTCATGCCACTTTTTGGTGCCTGTATATATTCATATTATTTCTCTGGTACTGGTGCTTATTCCCTACAAATCTTTAGTGTCTACGCACTAGGTCGCTCCTTGTTTTTTAATACATTTTCTTTTACTTTCTTAGAGATACAACCATCAGGCACTTATCATGGTAGACTTTAAAATTTAAATACTTGTGCGTCGACAGCAGGAATTTGAAATATCTCAGATCAAGGGCTCTTCATTGCCTCTGTGTTCCTGCGTCTTCTTCACATCACCATTTGGTAGGTACATGTAGTGCCTTTTCTCTGTTTTATTTTGGTCTTCTTTTTCTCGTATTTGTAACGCTCAAAGGTTTCTCCAATCATGTGCTGTTACTTAGGCCCTGGACTAACTGTTACTTGTTTACTTGGACACTATGAGCTACGCTTAGGGTGAACTGTATAGACCCACTAGTGACAATAGCTCCTGACACCGTTGTTGCTATTAATTAACAACTGATACTGATCTATTTTGATTTACATATCTATTTACAGACCAAATGCTCACTGGACATTACATTACAAAATATGTATAAGATTGTTAATGTCTGCCCTTTTTTATATATATATATATATTTATATTTTTATATTTCCATGTTTTTTCCTCCCTCTATTCTTGTCTTCAACCCCTACTCTTCCGCCCCCCATTTTCTTTTTCCCCTTCACCCTATTTTGTCTGTTTTTTCTTCAACTTGAAGTGACATATTGTCGACCATGAATTTCCATTTTTGTTTTGTATTTTTCCCACCCCCATTAGGTTTCCTTTCTTGTGTTTAGAGTCACCTTCTAATGAAATAACCTTTGCCTTTGTATATAGTTTCTCTCTCGTTTTTAAAGTAAAAGCATATTGTGTGAATACACCATATGTATATATATTTTTATACTTATGTTTTCTTTTATGTATTATAACTTTCAGCCCTGAAGAAGTTCATGTTATGTATGAACGAAACGCGTTGGCTGGAATTTGCACATTTTGATATTGAAAATAAAGGATTGATAAACCACTATACAAAATGAACATTTGGATTTATTGAAGAAAACTCTTTGGTAGTGCACCGCTCCACTATTTTCAAAAGTTTAAATAAGATAGACGTGGATTAATGTCGGCATTGTATGGTCCCCATGGAGGATGCATCTGGCGGGTTGATGCGCAGTGAACACCGTGATATTCTAAGGCCTACTGTGGACCTCAGTGCTTTACAAGAGGTGAAACGTGTGGGAGCCGATTTCCAAAAGGGGCGTGGCTTCAGTAATTAAGGGCGTGGCTTGTCACCAACCCTCCTGTGCTCTACATGGCAGGCTGCATGACTAGCATTTAGGTGTCTCTTTAGAAGTTTTCTGCTATCGCGTTCCGAGACATCACACAACAACAAACTCTGCCTAAAACAAGCCAGACCTGTTAGCTGAGTGAGGGCTTGCTACAAGTTTGATAGAACTGAGTAACAATTATTTTGCCGTAAATAATTAGAACTGATTGGTAATTACAACTGATTCATATATATGACCATCACCATGTACACACTGGAAAGAGGCCAATGATTGGATGAGCATGTAATCTGAACACAGTGATGGCCCACTGACTCACACTGCCTTCAGCTCTAGAGCTCTCAGTCGTACGTCATGAACAGCTTGCGACAACCAGACTCACCCAGGCACGTAAATGCAACTCCATTCAAATGTACGATACAGCATTATAAAACCCATGGCTATGCCTTTTAGAGCCGAGACCAAAGAAAATGAAATAAAAAATCTAATCAAATGGTGCCAGCCTCATTCCGCTGGCATGCATGCGTCGTAATGTGTTTACAGTCCATCATACGTGTGCGCAGGAAGAATGCCGCAACCACCACTTCCAGCAGCGGTCGCAGCCTCAAGCCTTTTTTTTTCCAGATGCTTTACAGTATCGCCAAACAGCATTTCCAAAACCAAAGCCAATTTATCCCAATAGTGAGGCGCTCTGGCTTTGCCAGTGCTTGTTATATTTGCAATTTCTTCTACATTTCTAGAGCTGATGTTCTGAGGAGGATGCAGTGATCAATGGGCTGAAGATCGCACTAGCTCATGGAGGTTTACCAGTAGACCATTGACTACGCAGAATAGTGCCGCTAGATGTGGTGTACTGAGATCCGCAGGATGCTCTGGGAGAAGATGTCACTGGATGTGGGACTGCAGGTGACCTAGCGCTGCCTGTTGCCACAGCTAGGCTCAGAGTGTGGGCTGCTGAGGACCAGCCAGTGGCTAGAGATCTACTGAAAGTCAAATTAAAAGATGCCATTGCAGCCATGAAAACTGCCACCCGAGACATCTAGACACACCAGATGCTGCTCGTCTCTTTTGGGGAAAGGAAAAAAAGTGACGGGTTAATTGCCTGAATTATTCTCAGCCACTGGTAATTCCACTGGGCCGCTATCCCATCCACCGTTTTGGGGGACAAAACTGCCCTTCTCCCACCTAACAGAATCGAAGAAAACACCCAGCCTATGGGATAAAAGTGCCTTTCTCCCTCCATACAGAATCCTAGATTCCCCCTCCCCTGGCCTATGGAATAACAGTGCCTTTCTCCCACCTTACAGAATCATAGACTACCCCCGCCCAACCTATGGGATAAAAGTGCCACTCTCCCACCTTCCGGAATCAAAGACCGCCCCCAGGCTATGGGATAAAAGTACCTTTACAGAATCAAAGAACCTCTCAGGCCTATGGGATAAAAGTGCTTTTCTCCCACCTTACAGAATCAAATAACTCCCCTGGTCTATGGGATAAAAGTGCCTTTTTCCCAACTTACGGATTCAAATAATCCACCTGCCCCACAGTCTACAAGATAAAAAAAGTGCCTTTCTCACACATTCAAGAATCAAAGTACCCCCCCTCCAGCCTATGGGTTAAACATGCCTTTCTCCCACCTTACAGAATCAAAGAACCCCACACTCTCCCCACCGGCGTATGGGATAAGTGTGCCTTTCCCTGATCCAACAGATTCAAAGAATCGCCCTGGCCTATGGGATAACAGTGCCTTTCTGCCACTTTCCAGAATCAAAGAACCGACCGGCCTATGGGATAACAGTGCCTTTCTGCCACCTTACAGAATCACAGACCCCCTCCCCCCCCCGGGGCCTATGGGATAACAGTTCCTTTCTCCCACCTTACAGAATCAAATAACTCCCCTGGTCTATGGGACAAAAGTGCCCTTTTCCAACCTTACAGAATCAAAGAAACCCCCTAGCCTATGAGACAAAAGTGCCTTTCTCCAATCAGTAAGATTCAATTAATCCACCTGCCCACAGTCTACGAGATAAAAGTGCCTCTCTCCCACATTCAAGAATCAAAGTACCCCCCCCTTCTCCCCAGCCTATGGGTTAAACATGCCTTTCTCTCACCTTACAGAATCATTGAACACCACACTCTCCCCACCGGCGTATGGGATAAATGTGCCTTTCTCTGATCCAACAGAATCAAAGAATCCCCCTGGCCTATGGGATAACAGTGCCTGAGTTCACTCCTGGCCTATGGGATAACAGTGCTGTTTTCTCATCTTCCAGAATCTAAGAACCACCCCACCCTCCGCCCCCCCCCCCCGCAGTTGCCCATCAGACCTGGCTACATTTTACGACGTCACAGAATCAAAAAAACACCCTTTCCCCTGCTTTGCCCATCAGACCTGGGTGCATTTTACGACCTTACAGAATCAAAGAAAACCCCTGGCCATCACATTAATGGTTTGTGTTACAACGTTGCACAAAAAAAACTTTATCCCTACCGCCCAGTACCTTTAAAAGTAAAGAAAGAACCACAACATGTTTTCTTAGCAGTAGGTGTAGCTGTGACCTTTAAGAGCAAAGAGGTATGTCCTTGGAGACTGGATGACCCTCCATGGGGAAGGAGGGGTCAGAGCGCAAGATCTGAAGGACATTGGCTGATGGTGTAGAAAGCTGGGGAGAGATTGAGTAAAGTTGGAATAATGTCTGCATATAAACAACCATGGAAAGCCTTGCAGCACAAACAGTGAAAGGGATCACTACACGAGAATAGTTTTATGGCTGCAAAAAAGACATAGAAATAACATCACACAACTGCTGTGGAGCGAACCCGCCTTTAAAGGCACACTCTGTGCAGGACAGGAGGTGAAGGGACGAGCAACATATGCAGGCAGCTGTCTCCCATGCATCCATTCCCCAATTTAACCCCATGTCATTCCCCATCATCAACACCCCGAAGCACTAAACGCAGACTAGGGTAATATGTATGCCCTGGTGCTCTGCAAAGAACACCACAGTGGTGTGTTGAGGTACAGAGCAGTGGTATTATATTCTGAAGCTTACTACAGTGGTGTGGTGAGGTACAAGGCGGTGATTGTTTTATTAAGCTTAGTTCAGTGGTGTGTTGAGATACAGGGCAGTGATTGTACTTTCTGAAGCTGAGAGGAAGGAGTGGTGACTTGTTTTGTGAAGGTGGCTAGTCTGGTGTATTGGGAGGGAGGAAGGAGTGGTGGGTGTTATTTTGATGGCGGACAGGCTGGTGCTTTGAGACGAAGGAAGGAGCGGTGGGTTGTTTTCTGAAGTTGTTTAGTCTGGTGTCTTTGGAGGAAAGAAGAAACAATGGTTTGTTTCTTTAATTTAGATAGGCTGGAGTGCTGGGAGGGATGAAAGAGACTGTTTTCTGAAGGAGGATGCACCGATGTGTTGAGAGGAAGGAAGGAAGGAGTGATGGTTGTATTTTGAAGGCAGATAGGCTGGTGCTTTGAGAGGAAGGATGGAGTGGTGAGATGTTTTCTGAAGGTGCATAGGTTGGTATGTTGGGAGGTAAGGAGTGGTGAGATGTTTTCTGAAGGTGCATAGGTTGGTATGTTGGAAGGATGGAGTGGTGAGATGTTTTCTGAAGGCGCATAGGTTGGTATGTTGGGAGGCAAGGAGTGGTGAGATGTTTTCTGAAGGTGTGTATGGTGGTGTGTTGGAAGAAAGGAGTGGTGAGATGTTTTCTGAAGGTGTGTAGGGTGGTGTGTTGGAAGGAAGGAGTGGTGAGATGTTTTCTGAAGGTGTGTAGGGTGGTGTGTTTGGAGGTAAGGAGTGGTGAGATGTTTTCTGAAGGTGCATAGGTTGGTATGTTGGGAGGCAAGGAGTGGTGAGATGTTTTCTGAAGGTGCATAAGTTGGTATGTTGGGAGGTAAGGAGTGGTGAGATGTTTTCTGAAGGTGCATAGGTTGGTATGTTGGGAGGCAAGGAGTGGTGAGATGTTTTCTGAAAGTGTGTAGGGTGGTGTGTTGCAAGGATGGAGTGGTGAGATGTTTTCTGTAGGTGCGTAGGGTGGTGTGTTGGAAGGAAGGAGTGGTGAGATGTTTTCTGAAGGTGTGTAGGGTGGTGTGTTGGAAGGATGGAGTGGTGAGATGTTTTCTGAAGGTGCATAGGTTGGTATGTTGGGAGGCAAGGAGTGGTGAGATGTTTTCTGAAGGTGTGTAGGGTGGTGTGTTGGAAGGAAGGAGTGGTGAGATGTTTTCTGAAGGTGCATATGTTGGTATGTTGGGAGGTAAGGAGTGGTGAGATGTTTTCTGAAGGTGGATAGGTTGGTATGTTGGGAGGTAAGGAGTGGTGAGATGTTTTCTGAAGGTGCATAGGTTGGTATGTTGGGAGGTAAGGAGTGGTGAGATGTTTTCTGAAGGTGCATAGGTTGGTATGTTGGGAGGTAAGGAGTGGTGAGATGTTTTCTGAAGGTGCATAGGTTGGTATGTTGGGAGGTAAGAAGTGGTGAGATGTTTTCTGAAGGTGCATAGGTTGGTATGTTGGGAGGCAAGGAGTGGTGAGATGTTTTCTGAAGGTGCATAGGTTGGTATGTTGGGAGGTAAGGAGTGGTGAGATGTTTTCTGAAGGTGCATAGGTTGGTATGTTGGGAGGCAAGGAGTGGTGAGATGTTTTCTGAAGGTGCATAGGTTGGTATGTTGGGAGGTAAGGAGTGGTGAGATGTTTTCTGAAGGTGCATAGGTTGGTATGTTGGGAGGTAAGGAGTGGTGAGATGTTTTCTGAAAGTGCATAGGTTGGTATGTTGGGAGGTAAGGAGTGGTGAGATGTTTTCTGAAGGTGCATAGGTTGGTATGTTGGGAGGTAAGGAGTGGTGAGATGTTTTCTGAAGGTGCATAGGTTGGTATGTTGGGAGGTAAGGAGTGGTGAGATGTTTTCTGAAGGTGCATATGTTGGGAGGTAAGGAGTGGTGAGATGTTTTCTGAAGGTGCATAGGTTGGTATGTTGGGAGGTAAGGAGTGGTGAGATGTTTTCTGAAGGTGCATAGGTTGGTATGTTGGGAGGAAGGAAGGAGTGGCAGATTGTTCTCTAAAGGCAGACAAGCTGCTGCTTCGACAGGAAGAAAGATGTGGTGGTTTGTTTTCTGAAGGTGTTTAGGCCGGTGTGTTTGGAGAAAAGGAAGTAATGAGTAGGAAGTACGGAAGATAGGCTGAAGTGCTGGGAGGGAGGGAGGAGAGACTGACTGTTTTCTGAAGATTCACTGGTGTTTTGAGAGGAAGGAAGAAGGTATGCTTGTATTTTGAAGGCGGATAGCCTGGTGCTTTGAGAGGAAGGAAGGAGTGGTGTGTTTTCTATAAGTGCACAGGTTGATTTGAATGGAAGTAGGAAGGAGTGACGAGTTGTTTTCTGAAGGATAGTATTCTTTTTTAGCTAGTCTGTTCCCTTACAAAGAGCAAGAATATGCAAATCCTTTAAACATCCGCTCTCACAGAGCAGTGTATCAGTCTTCATTACCATTAATGCATCTTTTCAGTAATGTATATAAAACCTATCCGCCTGACTTAGAACTCAGTGATTGAGTGGTTCCAGTTATTATTTGTCTATGTCGATTAATATTCTGCTAATTTGAGGAGTTTAAGGGAAGAGGGTGGTGTCTCTAGCCGCTAGCTCAACTGAACAGTGGAGGTAAAAACTGAGGTGTTTGTATTATTGGGGGTTCAACTGATTATTGGGGTTCGGCACCGACATCATCATCTTTTTACCAGCACACACCCAAAACCAGGCCCATTTCAGCCATGTTGGGGTCCTCAGTGAGGTGCATGGTGAAACCTGAGACACAGACATGCCGACAACACTTGGACGAAGAGGCTTGCATGTGGGCTGCCTCCCTGCAGTACAACCACTCCGGGGGTGTGCAATGTGGCCTGGGTATCCCCAAGTTGAGATGACCGTAACCCCGAGAATCAGTCAGCTAGCGCTCCCTCTATGTGCCTACCTTGAAGTCTCGCATGGTGGCGGACATTTTGGTAAAGCTTTGACACTGAGAGCACCAGTGCTCGGTAATAGGACGGAAATGCAGTTTCATGAACACGTGCAGGAGGCTCTGTCTGCCTAGGGTGACCATATGTTGAGAAGCAAAAACTGGGACAGGCCAGACATAAGAGTAGAACCACTGCCTTTAGTCGAACGACTATATCTGGCCTATCCTGGTTTTTGGGTGGCCTTGTAAAAATAAATAAAAAAAAATAAAAAAAAATAAATGATATATATATCTATATATCCATCCATCCAAAACTTGTATCCGCTAGAAGCCCGACCACACCAGGGCGGCCTCGGCACATGGGGGCGGAACACCCCATTTACATTCCAGCAATAACCTTCAACTCCACAGAAAAGAAGGGCGCCGCACACCGGATTGCAGGAAACTTCAGCACTTTATTACGCTCGGTAACAGCTTGCTTCCAAACCTAACGCGTTTCAGCTATTTGAATAGCCTTGTTCACAGGTGAGTGTCATAATGGAATTTGCGGCGTGACTACATCCTTTTATGCGCCCAAGTCGAACTACTGAGTTTCCTGTAGTCTTGACATAATAGAATTCCCATAATGCACTATGAAAGTAATGACTTTAATTATTGTGCCTTTTACAAATCCTTTTCCCATTTAACTTTTCAGTAATAAAAGGGTGCATTTGCAGCGCATATTTTTTATATAAAAGTCATTCCAGAGTGTTCATATAAAACTCATAGCATGGCGCTTGCTGTTACTCGTATTCCACTTTTTGTGGTACCTGTGTGACTTGCAATCCATGGAGCGAAGACAAATGTCCTTCACTCTCCCTTGCCTCGAAACATCACCCAAAATACTCGGCTGAGCTTCCTCGTGCCATTTTTTTCGTCAGGGACACTGCGGGCGGATCAGGCTTCCTTCAATAAACATCCATCCAAAACTTGTATCCGCTAGAAGCCCGACCACATCAGGGCGGCCTCGGCACATGGGGGCGGAACACCCCATTTACATTCCAGCAATAACCTTCAACTCCACAGAAAAGAAGGGCGCCGCACACCGGATTGCAGGAAACTTCAGCACTTTATTACGCTCGGTAACAGCTTGCTTCCAAACCTAACGCGTTTCAGCTATTTGAATAGCCTTGTTTTCTGTGGAGTAGAAGGTTATTGTTGGAATATAATATAATATAAATATATATATATATATATATATATATATATATATATATATATATATATATATATATGCTAGCTGTCTTGTAAATATATGCCTTTACCTTGTGTAAACATAGTTTTGTAATAGTGTGCCTATATATATATACACCGGTTTGGCGTATTTAATTTACCTATCAGTCCCTTGTAAAGTGGTATCTCATATACCCAGGGCCAGTAAATTAAATGCTACTGGTGGGCTTGCAGCGCTGCTTGCACCACCCACCAAAGTAGCCTTTCAAACCCGTCTCAGGCCTCTGCCATTGCAGGGCTTGCGTGCGCAGTTTACTGCCGCTGTGACATGGCACATAAAGTGGCTGCCACGTCTGTGACTCCCCTTTTACTACATATCAGTCACCCCAAAGGTAGGCCCTAGCTAGCCCTATGGGCAGGGTGCGCTGTAGGTAAAAGGTAGGACATGTGCCTTAACTGTTTGGCATGTCCTGGTATTTGTTTTCTCACTAGGCCTGGGCGGTGTACTTTGCTCCGTTCGCGGAGTTTGCGGAGTTTTCTGCACTCCGCGGAGCTAGCGGAGAGCAGAAAACTCCGCTTCGCGATGTGCAGCAGAGTTTTTTCCCCGCTCGCGATCGCGAACGGTAAGTTCGCGATCGCAAACGGTAAGTTTGCGAGCGCTAGCTGCCGCTCGGGTAGAATTTCTACCCGAGCGGCAGGAATACCTGCACAAACTGCAGTTCGCACTGCACTCCGCCACTCGTGGAACTTCGCGGAGTTTTTTTGTAACTTCGTGGAGTTCCGCGTAGCAAAACTCAGCGAACTACGCCCAGGCCTGTTTCTCACTACTGTGAGGCTGCCCTCTCATAGGATTGCATTGAGTTTCTGTCTTCATAACAATATGTTTGTTTTCAATGGAACAGTATATAAACAAATATTCGGGACTGCCTTGGGGACTTGTTTTGCCCCCAGTTTTGCTAATCTCTTCCTGGGGGCATGGGAGGAGGAAATCCAGAAAGATCTGACACTACAATGCAAGGAAGGAAAGGTTGTAAGATGGTTACGCTACATAGACGACGGGTTCGTCATATGGAAAGGCAGCAAGACCAGCGCTAGAAAAGTAATTGAGGATTTGAACAAGAACGACTACAATCTCAAACTCACTTACACTACGAGTAGAGAATGTACTGAATTTCTGGATGTAAAAGTGGAGATAGATAGTAACAGACTCCGGACTAAATTGCACCGGAAAACAACGGCAGGGAACAGTCTTCTTCATGCACTCAGTAATCATCCTGACACTTTGAAATGGAGCATTCCATATGGGAAACTCCTGAGAGCAAAGAGAAACTGTAGTACCCAAGAAGATTATCTTATGGAACAAAGCTGTATGATCGAAAGATTTAGGGAACGAGGCTACCCCATGTGGGTTCTAGAGAGAGCAAAAGAAAAAGCCAGTGGGATCACTCGCAAACAAACTCTGCTGGAAAAACAAGACGCCACCAAAAAAGAGGAAACTACTAGGATTATCCTGACATACAACACAGAATTCCAGAAACTTGCAAAAATACTGACTAAAAACTGGAACATTCTAACCATTGATCCAGTTCTGAGAAGTGACTTACCTAAGCGGCCTATGATCACATACTGGAAAGGGAGAAGTCTGAGGGACATTTTGGTCAAGGGAGACATTACCAAGAAACAACCTACTACCCAACATAGCCTGCAAGGGTTTTTTCCGTGTGGCCACTGAAAGGTATGCTGTGGCAGCCACATGAAAAAAAAGTATGACACACCCATGAGGTCCAAAATCATCAGCCAATTCCTTACATGCAGTTCCACCTATGTTGTCTATGTACTTGAATGCCCATGCAACCTACGTTATGTGGTCAGCACTACCTTTTCTGCTAAGAAGAGAGTGCTTGAACACATGAGGGCGATCAATAACAAAGACCCTCACTACCCGGTGGCTAGGCACTTTGATGAATATCACCTATGTAACAGCTCTCCCCTTATTTACTTTGCAATTGAGCAAGTACATCAGAACTATAGGGGGCAATAGGATCCTCCAGCTGAGGAAAAGGGAATCTTGGCATATTCTAGACCTACAATGTAAATATCCGGGGGCATAACCTGGACGAAGAATTGGGAATTCATTTGCTTGAAAACTAGCCTGCCTAACTTTATCCCAAGTCTGTAACAAGGGCTCTTGATCTCCTTCTTGGTTCTGCAATGCAGTACTTAAGATGTTGCATGTTCTTTTGAAATGCAGTAATTTCTATGTTTTTAATAGATTCTTATTAAACAAATTGTATTCTTTTTTATATGTTATGTTATGTTAATTTTGATTTGTAGAGCGCTTAATACCAAAAGGTCTCTAAGCGCTGCAGAAGAATAGCATCAGTCCAGAGCAAGTGGAAAGCAGTTAGGCCCAGGCTTCAGTGAAGAGAATGGTTTTCAGTTTTTTCCTGAAAGGGAGAAGATGGCTTTCTGCACGAAGCTGGCTAGGCAACTTGTTCCAAAGGGTGGGTGAGAGAGTGGAAAAGGCTCGGCCCCCCTTGGTGGCATAGTTGAAGCGTGGGCAAACTAAGAGGCCCATCGTGGATGACCTTAGCGAGCGACATGGGGCATATTTCACAAGGCGTTGTTTAATATAGATGGGTGCCTGTCCATACAAAGCCTTGTGAACAATACAGAGGGCCTTGAATTTGGCCCTCTGTTTCAAGGGCAGCCAATGAAGACGTTGCAGGAGGGGGGATGCACGCGAATGCCTGGGTACTTTAAAGATTAGCCTTGCCGCGTCATTCATAACTATCTGCAATTTGCCTACTAAAGAATCTGGCAGTCCAATGTAGAGCGAGTTGCCGTAGTCGAGACGGGACAGGATCATGGCAGTCACGACCGTTCTCATGGTCGGGAAAGATAGGATGGGGGAAGTCTCCTAAGTAACCTGAGAAGGCCCACACAGGTTCCAAACACAGTGGAAACCTGGTTAGCCAACGAAAGCTTATCATCCACTTTGATTCCCAAACTTTTTACCACTGGGACTGGGGCCGGAGCGGCACCCAGTTCCTGTGGCCAGTAGAGGGAATTCCAAGGGTTGTCAGCATCGGTCAGAGCCAGAACCTCAGTTTTGTCTGGGTTGATCTTTAAGGAATTGGCAGTCATCCAGTTGACCGTGAAACGTAGAACCTCTTTCGCCCGGGAGTGTGCTAGGGGGGTATTTTCAATTTGCAGAATGATTTGAGTATCATCCGCATAATTGAATACTTGACACTCCATAGCCGAGAGGTCAGTAATTAATGGTCTAAGATAAATGTTGAATAGGAGGGGTGATAGGGCCGACCCCTGTGGAACTCCACAGGGAACGAGCCCCCTCTCTGAGACCCAGTCACCCATCTGAATTCTTTGGGAGCGGTTCGTCAAAAATGAGGTAATCCACTGTAAGACCGCGCCCCCGATCCCCATAGTTCTTAATCTTTCCAAGAGTAGAGCATGGTTGACCGTATCGAATGCTGCCGACAAGTCAAGGAGGACTAGGGCACAAGGCTTTTTATTATCGGTAGTCCTCCTAAGGTCATCGAGCACTGATAACATCACCAATTCTGTGCTATGGTGGGCTCGAAAACCAGCCTGCCTATCCTCCAGAAGGTTATAATCCTTTGTAAACTTAACTAGGTGTTGCAGGACATGCTGCTCTAAAGTTTTAGCAAGAAATGGAAGTTGAGAGATAGGTCTAAAATTTTTCTTATTGGCTGGGTCCGCGCCAATCTTTTTAAGCAGGGGGATAATCCTGGCTTCTTTAAAGTAGCTCGGAACCTTCCCAATCTCCAGGGAGAGGTTTAACAAAGCGAGGATTTCTTCCTCAATTTCAGGGAGAGCTAAATTGAAAATCCTGGGGGGACAGGGGTCGGCGGGTGAGCCAGATTTAATTTTTGTAGCAATGCGTCGGAGAGATTCAGTGTCAAGATCTTGGAATGAAGAGAGCAATTCTGTTTGCTTTCCCTGTGGGATCATCTCTACAACGGGAGGTTGCTTAAATGGAGAATTATGAATCTCAGTCAGGATATCCTGAATTTTGTTAGAAAAATAAAGTAGAAATTCATTGCATTGTTCTTGATTGGATGGAGACGTCAGTGATTGTTTATGGCTGAGTTCTTTAAGAATTTTAAACGTTTCTTTCTGTTTATTAGTTGCTACTAGGATCCTATTTTCATAATAATCCGCCTTCCTACGGAGGAGCGCCTTTTTATAGGAAGCAATTTTGGCTCTATACTCTTTAAGAGCCAGAGGGTCATAGTGTTTGCGCCACTGTCGTTCGTAGTGGCGAAGCAGACGTTTCAGTGCTCTGAGCTCTTCCGTAAACCATGGCGCGCCATTGCCTATATTGCCAGTTTTTATTTTCCTTTTGGGGGCTATGTAATTGATGGCAGAGAGAAGCCGGCTGGAAATAGCTTCCGACCAGCCATCAATATCTACTGTTTCTGGCTTTTTACGAGGGCAGTCTCGAAGGGCGCTTACCAATATTGGGGCCTCAATTCTTGACCAACTACGGACAAGTTTCCAGTCTGAAGGGGGTCTGGCATTATGCTTAGTAAGGGGAATAATCAGGTTGATACAATAGTGATCAGACCAGGCACATGGAATGATATCTTTTAGTATCGTGAGCGAGACAGTGGACCATACCAGATCAAGGGTATGTCCAAGCTCATGCGTAGGGGCTGTTACTAACTGAGTGAGGCCAAGATTAGAGAACGTCTCCTCCAGCTGACGGGCCTGTGCCTCTCTGTGTTGTAAATCCCAGTGGTAGTTAAAATCTCCTACCACCAGGAGTTGTTGAAAACGTGAACGAAGGTTCGCAACGCATTCGGTCATCAGGTCTATAAAGTGCGGGGGGCATTTGGGTGGGGAAAAGGAAGGGGCCTAATCTCGGATGGTGATGTGGTCAGAGGTCCCTACCGTTTTCTTCAACATCACGTCTTCGTGGTGGAGAGCACTATACAGATAAGATCAATTTGATGATTTTTTTTAGGTTGTTTTGATTTAATTTCACACTATTATGATTTCACTTGTGTATCACTAGACTCATGTTATAGAGAGAATCTGCAGTTGGCATTAGGTTGATCGTATTTCTAAACAGACTATCTCAACATGCAGAACTACTGGAAACATTCCTAAGCCCTCTAACGCCATGTATTCCTGTCGGAAGGTACTACAAATTTCTGCACTAAATAGTTGCCACCACCTTGGCGCGTACATTGCTTTATTAATTGTGGGAATGACACATGACTTTCTTTGACACTGTCTGTTGAAATCCTGTTCGCTGCTTTCTAGGCGGTTTATATATCGGCCACGCTTACTGCCACCACCTTGGCGCAATTACAGTACTAAGTGGCGCACTTAGAGTCTGCTACAAAGGATAATATACTATATTATCTTATTACTTTAATCAGTTAAGGTATTGGGTATTTATCTGATTTAGCGGTCATGTCACATACTTTATTGGGCGGGGAGAACAGAAGGAGCAACATTGCGTGTCTCTCTCTCTCTCTCTCTCTCTCTCTCTCTCTCTCACTCTCTCTCACTCTCTCTGGTCGCCAGTAGATAGTTATAGTTGGGACCTATTTTCCATGGGAAATCCGCAACATTCTATTTGAAATAACTTTGGCGCCGGTTGACGAATCTTCGCGAAATTTTCAAACTTTGTGGCCCGCTCCGGTCCGCTCCTAACTTGAAAGTCTCGGGGTGATTCGTCAAGCGGGGGCCGAGAAAAAAGGGGGGTCCCAAAACGTGTTTTCCCCATGCAATTTTCCATAGGAACCGTTCATCACAGCTACAGCCCGAACTGCTGAACGGAATTACACCAAATTTGGCAAAAAGGTAGCCCTTGGTTCAGAGTCGTGCCTTTTGCTTAAATGGTGTAAATCCGTTCAGTAGTTCCTGAGAAAATCAAAAGTTAAATCACATATATCTATGGCCGCGTAGGGTCCGCGCACCCTCCCGATGACCAGCTGTATGCTAATTGGCTGTCAACACTCCAAACCAGGAAGTGTTGGCAGCCATCTTGTTCCTCGGTAGAACCGAGGCACAAGAAAGCAGTAAAACAAGTGCGCAAAACAAGAAAAGGGGGCAGGGTAGAAACACCCTGACCCCCTAGGCCTGCTTAGGGGGTCCCACAAGGACCCCCAGGGTCAAAAAAATATATTTTTTAAAAAAAAACAACAAAAAAAAAAACGCGCTGGGTGCGCGGATCCAGCCGATAAAAAAAAAATACGAAGCGCGGTCTCCCGCGCTTCGATGGTATTTCGCCCCCGGGTGGGCCAAGTCCCGGGGGCATGCGGGGGTAAATGAAATAATGTGTGGGGGGGACTCTAAAGCCCCCCCAAGCCCCGGGGACCGCCACCCCCCGGGGCTTTCAATTATAAATGGTGCGGGAGGGCACTCGGCCCTCCCGCAGCCCCGGGGACCGCCACCCCCCGGGGCTTCTTTTTTTAATTTTATTTATTTGAAAATACCTGTGTGGGGGGCCTCGAGCCCCCCCCACACGCCCCGGGGACCGCCACCTCCCCGGGGCACTAATGAAAGAAATGTGGGGGTCCGCTTCGGACCCCGAAGCCCCGGGGACCACCACCTCCCCGGGGCTGTGCAATTGAAGGGAGGGGGCCCCCTCCTGGAGCCCGTGATGGCCCTGGGGACCGCCACCCCCCCGGCTCCTGCAGTGTCCCGGGGTGCCCACCCCGGGACACTGCTGTTTGCAATGACAGGGCGGGAGCCGCGCGGCTCCCGCCCTGTCATTGCAAACTTGCTTTGCTTCATTGAAGCGAGAGCAGGGAAACCTGCTCTCGCTTCAATGAAGCCAAGCAGATTGCTTTTCCATAAGGGGAGCTGCATGTCAGCAGCTCCCCTTATGGAAAAGCAATGCCGGCTCCCGCAGGACGCGGGGAGCAGGCGGGACCGTGCGGGGATTGGGGACCCCCCCACGGTCCCCAACGAGTGGCCAGGCCCCGGGGGATGGGGTCCCCAGGGCCATTAGTGGCCCGGGAGGGGGGCCACGCAGCCCCCCTCCCCAAAAATCAATTAAAAAAAAAAAAACGTCAAGGCCGGCCCCGGGGGATGGGGTCCCCGGGGCCTTAAAAGGCCTGAGGAGGGGGGCCACGTAGCCCCCCCTCCAAAACATTTTTTATTTTAAAAAAAGAGGGCATGCCCCGGGGGATGGGGTCCCCGGGGCCAATAGAGGCCCAGGGAAGGGGAGCCAGGCGGCCCCCTTCCCGTTTAAAAAAAAAAGAAAACCTTCAGGCCCCGGGGGATGGGGGGCCACGCAGCCCCCCTCCCATACAAAAAAAAAAAAAAACACCGGCATCGTGCCGGAGGCCCCGCCCCCTCCCTGCAGCAGTCTGCAAACGCACCCCCTGGCGCGTTTTAAGAAGGGAAAATAATTCCCCTTCAATACTGGGGGTCCCTGGGGGCCAACTAGCCCACCAGGAACCTCCAGTATGCGCCAGGGAGCTGCGTTGCAGAGAGGTGTACAGAGGCCACGCCCCTTTTTACACCTCTCTGCAACGCAGCTCTGTGGCGCTTTTTGGAGGTACATGGTGGGCTAGTTGGACTCCAGGGACCCTCAGGATTTAATTCCCCATCTTAAAACGCGCCACGGGGCCTGTTTGCACAGTGGTGAAGGGAGGGGGCGGGGCTTCAGGTGACATGTGTGCAAACAGGCCCCATGGCGCGTTTTAAGATGGGGAATTAAATCCTCTTCAATCCTGAGGGTCCCTGGGGGCCAACTAGCCCACCAGGTACGTCCAGAAAGCGCCACAGAGCTGCGTTGAAGAGAGGTGTAAAAAGGGGCGTGGCCTCTGAACACCTCTCTGCAACCCAGCTCCCTGGCGCATACTGGAGGTACAGGGTGGGCTAGTTGGACCCCAGGGACCCTCATGATTCAAGGGGACTTAATCCCGCAACTTAAACGCGCCACGGGGCGCGTTTGCACAGTGGTGAAGGGAGGGGGCGGGGCTTGAGGTGACATGTGTGCAAACAGGCCCCGTGGCGTGTTTTAAGTTGGGGGATTAAGTCCCCTTCAATCCTGAGGGTCCCTGAGTCCAACTAGCCCACCAGGTACCTTCAGTAAACACAACAGAGTTGCGTTGCAGAGAGGTGAAAAAGGTGCGTGGCCTCGGAACGCCTCTCTGCAACTCAGCTCTGTGGTCCTAACTGTAGGTACCTGGGGGGCTAGTTGGGCCCCAGGGACACTCAGGATTCAAGGGGCCTTAATCCCGTAACTTAAAACGTGCTACTGGGCGCGTTTGCACACATGTCACCTCAGGCCCCCCTCCATTCACCACTGTGCAAACGCGCCCTGTAGCGCGTTTTAAGAGGTAGTTTTAATCCCCCTGCCCTATTATGTACTAGGGACTTACAGAGGAGGTCATGCTAATCACAGGGGTACCCCAACGCATAGTGTTCCCTAGTGTATGTAGGTGTTTTCACTGTATTCTAAGTGTCTTTTAGCATAGCACTGGCTCTGGTTACTCAGAGTCAGTTACCACCAGTACACGTCGGAAAAAGATGTGGGCACAGGATGATTTTGGAACAAGGCCTCTTTCTGCACATCTTTTGCTTCTTCCTGCACTTTTCTTCGCCTTTGTGGACTTCTGTTGCTTCTTTCTGCATTTCTTTTGCTTCGTTCTGTGCGTTTTTTGTTCTTTCTTCACATGTCCTACCTCTGTAGGCATAGTTAGAAACTAGCATTTAAAAAACCTTTGAAATTCACTGAAAAAACCATAGGTTTCAGACACGTTATAGTTAGAAATTAGCATTTAAAAAACCTTTGAAATTCACTGAAAAAACCATAGGTTTTGGGGACAGTTATAGTTAGTTGGACATTTCACTCGTACAAAACCCGTGAAATTCCCCCGTTATAGTTAGTTCAGCTAACTATAACTTGCGCCCCCGCAATGCACTGCTGATGACGTCACATATTACATCACTCATGACATGGTCAGTGACATCACGGATGACATCTCAAATGACATCACTGATGACATCATCCATGTGATAATTTCATGCATCTTCTCACACCCTAATATAACTTTTGATACACCCACTGTAAATTACAGACTGCCATTGTCAAAACCATAGACACTCCAACACCAATAACTACATACACACTCACTGATTCTTAGGTCTACACACACACACACACATCTACTCACTCACCCGTACAGTCACTCATACTTACGGTCACTCAGTACAGGACTAACATATGCACTCATACACCTATATAAACACTCTCACACCGCCACTTATCCATAGAGGTACTCACACACCTAGTCAGTCATGCAAAAAAATAATCACACACCCATTTACTCACCTATACAGTTATACACACACCAGCTCACTTACTCATACAAATACTAGCACATTCTTACGCTCTTATACAATAACTGATACAAGCACACACGTATCCATACAGCCACTCTCACAATCACACACTCACTTATAGCCTTTTAAAAACTCTAACACACATATATACTGCCTTTTACATATGTAGTTACTCACACATGTACCACTGAGATATACATTCACTCACTAACACACTAATACACACACTCACCCACCCACCCAAGCAGTCCATCACAGATGCACTCTTCAAATCATGCACCCAGTGAATCACCCACTCACATCTATGTACAGTCACACACACCTCACCCACACAAACACTCAGGCACCCATACAGATACTCAGACAACCAATCAATAACCCATATAGACACTCATGTAGCTATTCGCAAATCCATGCATCCACTTACACACCAACAGACAAACGGATACAGACATTCACACAGTTTAGTCAGTAACCCATGCATTCAGTAAGATACGTTTAATCACTCACTTGTAGAGTCAGTCACGCACCTACTCAATCATCCATTGACACACTTATACACCCAGTCATTCTTCAATACGCCTTTGCCTATATATATTAAACATATTTAAACTTTACAGAAACACAGTCACTGCATGATGTCATCAGTGATGTCATTTGAGATGTCATCAGTGATGTCACTGACCATGTCATGAGTGATGTAATATGTGACGTCATCAGCAGTGCATTGCGGGGCGCGAGTTATAGTTAGCTGAACTAACTATAACGGGGAATTTCACGGGTTTTGTACGAGTGAAATGTCCAACTAACTAGAACTGTCCCTAAAACCTATGGTTTTTTCAATGAATATATATATATATATATATATATATATACACACATATATACACACACACACACACACACACACACACACACATTTATACAACTATGTTTTCATAATATTAGCTATGGCAGTACCTCCACCCTGCCCCCCCCTTCCCCTTCCTTTCCCACTTTCATTTTCTGCCTGGAGCTGCCTGACAGAAACGAATACATGGCTTACATTTGTTCAGACTTCGGATGCACCTCTGAAATGAGAGCAGAGCATACATTTTAATTCTGCTTGGAAGGATGACCTGACCTTTGTCCCAAACGCCGGACACCTATTTAAAATTAGGAAAAGCGTCGGGACACCGGGACAGTTCTCTGAGAACCGGGACTGTCCGGGGAAATCCGGGCCGTCCGGTCACCCTATGTCTGCCACCCCCTCCGCGATGAGGTCCTAGCTGGGTACCCTGCCGGGGAGCGGGGGCCAAGGGATCTCTGAATCCAAGTGACGGGAAAGCGCCCGGGGGAGACGTCAGCCACACATCTCTAGGTTTCATGTTTTCCTACGGGAAGGACTGAAGCCCATATAGCAGACAGTGAAAGGCAAGCCCGTCTCCCACTGCAGGAGCCGAGACCCCTGGCCAGCCTCCAGGCACCGCTCCACCTCTCAGCAGGCCCGAACGGAGCTGTGAGCACGAAGCAGAGGGAGTGGGGGGCTCAGGCAGCCCCCGCCTCCGCACCAGAGGAGCGGGAAGGCATGCCCGACAGGCACAGACATTTATAGGGGAGCAGAAGACTTAGCAAAGCTCTCAGGAAGGATTAACGCGGGCTTAGCGTCTCCCATCACGGGCCCTTAAAACGCTGCAAATGGAGGGGATGATGAAAGCGCGTCCAGGGAGCCGGGAGCCCCTGACGCGGGGAGGACGTGTGACTGGAGCGGTGTAAATCAAGGAGAGGCCGCTGGAAAGCCCAGGCCGCCTTTATCGGCGCAGCATCCTGCACAGTACAAAGGAGAGGCGCTTACTCACCTGGCGGCCTGATGGCCAGATGAAAAGCTTTTCATCCGCTCGCACTGCCGCGGCAGGACGGTCTGGGAGCAGTTAGAGGCTCTGTCTGTGCAGTACCAGAGGGGAGCCTCGAACTGTCACAGGATGAGAGGCAGAGCGAGGGCAGGGCGGCTGATAAACCCGCTGAGGCTGCTCTCGGATATGCACTACCTTCCGGGGGTCGCACATCACTGATCAGGGTCTTCCTTCTCAATCATGCTCACTTTAGTTAACTGTGGCCCCTTCCCACTCGGTACAGCACTCCCTACTCCACAGGCAACACCCGCCTCCCCTCCTCTCTTCAGACAGTCGCCCTGCCACCCCCGAAGGCCCCCGCCACTCTTAAACAGCACCCCCGCAACTCTTCTGACTGTCCAATCAGTTTCCC
The DNA here is from genome assembly GCA_963921515.1 of Calotriton arnoldi. NCBI lineage: Eukaryota > Metazoa > Chordata > Amphibia > Caudata > Salamandridae > Calotriton > Calotriton arnoldi. Next base: position 1,427,903 of record CAWUFW010002464.1, on the reverse strand, counting down.
GGAAGGCCCCAGTCCCTTTTCCAACAGCCCTCCTGCTGCCACTGTTATGACAATGTTGCTACTCTTTGAAAATATTGCTATTCTCCAGATAATGTTGCGCCTCCTCTGGTTAACTCTACTTATTTGTACAATCTTATCTACTCTTGGCAATCTCTTGTCTCTAATGGCACTTTCTTCTTCTGACATTTTGTTTCTCGTAAAACAAGACTTCCATCTTTAGAAAATCCCTCAATGCTGGTTTGAGAACAATCTCATACTGGTCTTCTTTTTGAGCCAATTCCCGCTTTTCTAAGAACAACGATGCTCTTTTTCTTCAACACACAGCTCCACTTCAGGTAATTTCCATGTTCTCTGCAGACATCTCTTGCTTTTTTTCTGAACTTTTCTCTGGCCTTTCTACAATTCCCATCTTCTTGTTGATCAACCCACATTCCCTTTCGCAGAGTAGCGTCTCAGACCCCAAAAAAAGCTTCTGATTTTTTTTAATGTCAAGCCTTACTCACTAATAAGCAAGTTTTTGGGGACTGCCCATCTCAAGCTTAAGTATAGGTTGAACAGGCTGCATGTCAATCCCTCACAGGTATTGCAATGTAAATAAAGTGTTGCAGGAAGCAACATGTTTCTTTTGCATGGTGGTTTTTAAACAGATTTGCATGCAACACATATGGTGCCTAATAGTGCTACCAGAAGATTACTTGAACAAACTCTAAAGACTGCTGATGCAATCTACTCTAGGCTAGGTCCTCCGCTACATCTTGCCACAAAATCTTCGTCTCACCAGCACCTTGTAAGGGAAATGTTACTTATCCTGAGAGCATCTGTTTGCTGTTGATTCACATGTCCTGAACATTCCTTTTTTAGGCTCTGATGTTTGAAAGTTGTTTTTTCTCGAAGAAGGATTTCGAGTCACAGGATGCAATGCGATTCCCCCCTTAGAGGGAAATGTGCATGGGCACCAACTCCATGCTACATTATTTTCGTACAGAGGCTGAGAGTGAGTATGGAGTGAATGCAGTATGGTGCACCATTGCACCACGTGTACTGTGAAAGTAAGTAAAGTCCTAAAAGAAGAGATCTACAAGCAGAGCCACACGCTTCCAGGGAGGAGGGTGGGGCCGTGAGAATCTATAGCACTATAGGCTACAAACAGATGCTTGAAAGGTAATTAACATTTTCCGTTCATAGCATGTGCTGCTGTAGTTACACATGCTATGCATAGACTGTAAAGCAGTGCACACAACAAGCGGTGACCAGCGTGCGGATGATGCAGATGTCCGAAACAAAGTCCATAGGACTATCTGGCTAACTACAGCCTGCTGGCAGGCTAAGGTATCTACACAATAGTGATTAGTGAATGTGTGCGGGGTGACCAAAACACTGCTTTACATATGTCAGGTAGCTTGAATATTACCAAATAAGGTCGTGATTGCTGCTTTCTTGCATGTAGAGTTTGCCCTGGGAATAACAGGGAGGACTCTTTTTGCTTTATGGTACCAGGTTTGGATGAACTTTATCACCCGTCAGGCAATACCGGCCTTTGAAATAGGCTGGCTTTTGCGAGATTTTGTGAAGGCAGAAAATAATTGATCAGACATGCGGAAGGGCTCGGTCCTGTCGATGTAATACATGAAAGCACATTTAACATATAGGGTATGAAGAGCTCTCTCCACTATTGGGTCTGGTTCAGGGAAAAAGACTGGCAGATCTACAGTACGGTTGAGGTGGAAAGGGGAAAACACTTTGGGGAGAAACTTTGGGTTGGTTCTGAGAACAACCCTGTCTCTGTGACAGCAGACACCCAAAGCAAGACGAGTATAGGGCAACGGCACATATAGCTTGGTAGGATCACTACTGGGGAAAGAGAATATGAGACGACCAATGTTCCCTCTAATTTTTTTCGTCTGTGTGCGGCAATGTAAGGTCTATGTGCGCTGCAACCAAGGCTATGTGCGCCAGTAACCACACCGCGCGTGTGGGTGCAGCACCAAATATCACTCCAAACTTTTGATTAAAAAGGTGAAAAGACGGTGCATTTCCACAAATACAGCACCACATGAACAGTGTTAAGGCAGGTTAATAGAGTTGGGCTGTGCGGTGATTGCATTTGTTAAAGTTTTCATGTTAATTGCAGCTCATGACGGGCGCTGCGATTAACATGAAAACTTTAACAAATGCTCTCTTTGAGCAGGAAAAATAAAATTATATTAACTTAGTTATTATAATTTTATTTTTCGCAGGTTCAGGGCTGGATTAGGGTAAGGCCGCATCAGGCATTAGACTAACGCATTTTAATGCTGATGTCCGCATCACTGCATTAAAATGCATTAGTCACGCATTCTAGCGCCCCTCTGACAATACTGCAATTGAGGCGCCCTGCCAATGAGGCAGCACCAGCACGCTAAAATTGTCTAACATATATGAGCATGCAACTGCGCCTTCAAATTTAAAATGCTATGTGTCACTCCACACATAAAAAAACAATGTTTTTTCCTCCTAACTCAGAATGTTATTTAAAGACTTCTGTTGTAGCATAAGCGCAACGCCATCCAACATGGGTCCCAGACCACAGACCTTCCTTCATGAACCCCAACACAAAACATTATGAGCTTATCAGAAGAACCTTTGTCATGATCCCCTATTTTAACATCGATGACACTAGACGCTTTATTACGAGCAATAGATGCATTAATCTCACACCTGCTGCTGCCAGAAAGTTAGAATTTGACACTCATCAGTAAAACATTTCCTATATCTTCTACTGCCCCACCAAACTTTTCATTATCCTCACTGCTTTTCAGTGTCTGCACGAGACCCTTGGAACACCTAATTGTGCAGTGCGTAGTGCAATTCAAATGTATGAGGACTAAACTACAAATCAGAAAACACAAATGATCAAAGCAAGATCAAGGGGTGTCTCAGAAACAACTTGTGGATAAGTGAGAGCTGCTTAGGCCTTAACAGGTCCTAAGTCACTGATCAGGACAGCTTCAGCTTAACCCGAACCTTTGATGGCCTAAGAAGCTTGGACACACTGCAGTTCCCATTCTAGAATAATGGAACACAGACACCTGATTTGACACAACTTTTCTTGCTACATTTCAATGATCATATAAATCAGCAAACTGCAACTCATGATGCTTATAAAGGTTCTCCTTTCCTGCAAGAAAAGCAAGATAGGCTCTTAAAAAGAATTTTCATTCTATCAAAACTAGACTACTGCAATGTAGTCTATGCCGGAGCCCACAAACAATTAGACACAGAAACTCTAGAGAATCCAGAAGCGGGACAATCCGATTTGCCTCAATTGAATTAAATCTGCTCACATCACATAGACTTCTAAAGAACACCACTGGCTCCCAGTCGAACAAAAAAAATGAAGTAAAAAATATATCTGCACTTCACTTCAACCATACTATCCCATTAGGAAGCGCAAATCTTATCGCACCCTCATGCTTCAAAATGAAGAAAGATGGAGGGAAAACCGTTGAGTGCAAAGATCCAGCTGCTGGCCTATTCAAGGAAGCCTTGCTTTAGCGGTCTAGAAGCTCTGTAATGACCTTCGCCCGCCCAGGGTTAATAGAGGGTAGAGCCACGAAACATGGAGCATTAATATGCCACTGAATCTTTAAGTCCCGACCACCCCTCGGAGAAGGTGGTAGAACATCACAAACGTACAATCTCAGTGTTGCCAAGTGGCTTGCGTGTGCTGCACAAAAACACATAGATGGCACAAGACTAGCCACCATGGCAATGATGCACAACACTCCTTTTAGCAAACCTGGCAGTTCAACTTTACTACAGCTGAAGTGCCAATTTATTCCGGCATCAGAGTGCTGGTTAAGAATGTTAAACATTAAGGAAAAAGTGTATATAAACGGTAGCAGCACAACACAACTGTATCTTGCAGGTTTTACGTGTCATACAGCGGAAATAAAAAAAATGCGTAGGTTAGCTATAAAGCTCACACAGTTGAAAACAATTGTCATTGGCTCTTCACTCCGAGTCAAGGTGCATTGCCAGTAATGTGCTGAAATTGCCCCTTCAAAACTTGTGCAAATTAATAGGAAACAACTGCAAATCTCGGCCACTACGCCCATCTAGTCATGTTGTTCCGGATCACGCCCAGAAGTATATGTACTCTGCTTGGTCTCCAGTCTTGCCTTGGTGTTTGATCTGCATTCGCCTCACCGTTATGAACTGGACTTTACTCCAGCAATCCCCGCTGGAAGGAGGTGCTTCTTTCTTCACACGTGTTCTGTTGCAAACTTAGGTGACAGCGATGAGAACAAAAGAAGCCGTTTGAACGCAGAAATACCCTGGGCACAAATGGAACACAGCAAACGTGACCGTGGCCTATATTCAGTGAGTGTTTCACCGTGAAGTGAATATCAATATGTGGACCCCGAGACAGAGTGAGAAAAGACATCACAAACGGGAAAAGAGGAACATAAAACTCACTAACAACAAAAAAACACATACACAAATACTTCACTGGTGGCACTTTAAAACAGAAACTAAAACACATTGTAAAATCAAATTGCAAACGATGCGTCCATAGACAAATGTACATCACCTTGCAATGAAAAACGCGGTTCGCTTCGGAGCTGGCCTGCTGTAAGAACAGAACACTCCCAAACAAGTCCAACCACGGAGCCGGAAACAAACAATTCAGAGCATGAAAAAATGAACATTAAGTAAAAGGGCGACGCATTGTTTCCAGCCACGTGAGAAACTCCCACGAGCGCAGCACCTCATGGTCACCCTACATTTGGCACGTTAATTGATGTATTCTGAGCCTTGATAGTTGGTATTCGTTTATTAAGTACGGATTTTCAACACAGCACAGGCCCGCATGACATCGCGTTTGGATACCACAGCGCTGAATAACTAACTGGTGGTCGACTTGTCCGCGAGGCATCTCTCGACGCATGCTGAGGCAATGAGATGTCTACATGATGTCCTGCACACCCCGGGTTTCCTCAAGTGCTAACCAGGACACCGTCTCACGAGAGCTGGAATGAACGCACGCAGGAGCAAGGTAGTAAGCAGGAAATCAACAGGAAGAAGGCTACATCAAATGACCGGGAGCCACAAGCACAGTACTGAAATAGTACTGTATCCCAATTCTTTACCTGGGAGCAATGTTTATGTATACGAGTGCCCCCTATAGCGCTAGCACGCTACTTCAGAGCACTTCGAAACACTAAGCTGAAACTAGTTCCACAAACAAGTTACGCTTCGTGAAGTATTGACCTGTGCACAGCATGCAGCAGACTTTAGCCGTGTTTGTAGACTTGCTGCATTTCGTTTGCTTTGTAGAATGAGGCTGCGGGGAGATTGTGTGCTTTTGTTTAAGTATTCATGTTAATTGCAGCGCCGTCACGAGCTGCGATTAACATGAATACTTAAATAAAAGCACACAATCTCCCCCGCAGCCTCACTCTACAAAACAAAAGAAATGCAGCAAGTGCTCCCTCCTTGATCCCACAAGCTGACTCTCCGCAACCAGGATATGCCAGTTTTTCCCGCCGCTCGACTTTTAAAGGCTGCGGAGCGAATGCTCTCTGGAGATGTGTGTGCGCGCCACACACACAGCACTGCGCGCTCGGGGGCACAGAGGTGCGCGCGGGCGCGCGCGCGCAGCTTAAAGGGAACACTGGAGACGACTGAACTAGATTTGTGTCCAGCAATAGGAAATGTAACCCATATGACTAGTCACAATTTCAATCGTTCAACGCACTTCTAGCCCATCAAATATGTAAAGGGAAGGTCGCCCTAAATACATGTAACGGCGTTCTTTCAATCTTCCCCTGAAACACTGTTCTGCAGTATTATCCGGTCTTTTTTATTCCCTTGCATCCGACAGGTCTTGAGGTGGGGTTTTTGGATCACATGCATGAACTCTACTTAAGAATATCAATTTGTGTTGATAATGTAGATGAGTTCAACTGCCACGCCGTTGATGCCTCGGACAGCTCTGAACGTTGCCTTTCAGACAGCCCTGAGGGTCTGCGGCAGGTTCTGTACGTAAACAGACCCTCACTCAGGAGCTTTTTTCACTAACCCGCTCACTGACGATTCATTTTCTGTATCCACATGTGAATGAATGTATGTGGTTTTGTGTAGCTCATTCCTGGGTAAAAAGCAGCTGAGCATTGTACAGGTCCATGGCAAAGATACAGCAACAAATAAGTAAAATGGTATGTGGGGTCTGGGAGCAGAGGTGGCCCGTTACTGCCCGGTGACGAGGCGTTCTTTAGAGAGATACGTCTTTAGCTCGTTCGTAAATAGGATCGAGGTTTGGGCGGTCCCGATGGATACATGGGTTTTATTCCTAAGCTGAGACATTTAGTCTAGACACTCATTCATTGGTCAGTTTGGCCGCTACTATTCCCTCTTGTTTACAAAGGGGTATGACCTGTGTTTAGTAAGGTCTCACAGAACGTGCCATGGAGGCTGCTCTTTCAATGTTGGTCTGATGTCCATCCAGCTCATGATGATCCCACAAACTCTGCCCGTCTTACTTTGGAGCTTTACAGTTCTTTTTCAGCCTTTGCAGACCAGCTTGTACCACTAAATAATTGTCTTTATAAATGGAGAGTGGGCAGCTACTTGATGGTTTTCATCTGAAAATAGGATTGAGAGGTGCAGGGTGAAAGACGCTGTGCAATGGTTATAAACAAGAATAAAAATACGAATTTCTGCTTCTGAAGCTCTATAAAGTTCTTCTCTACAAAATCAAATCAGATTTTCTCTCTCATCTGGCGTTCTTTCCTAACTTCCGTTATGATTTTTTATTTTAATCAACTCTTCCCATCGCCCTGATGCCTCCTCTAAGGCCACTGTACCTTCACAGGCACTTTGCGATGATTTAGTTAGCTTTGTTTGGTCTAAAATCGTCACCATCTATGAAAACATGAATGCAAATGTGTTAGCTTCGTGACTCCTCGGAATTTACCATCTCACTCGTGATTTTACCATTTACCATCTCACTGTTGAGTCTTCAACTGGTGTAATCTCCTCTGTTCCTTCGCTGAGTGAGGGTTAAGTTAGCCAAGATCTGATAACTCGAAAACTAGGTTCCAAACAAAATTCGTGCCCATGGATCTGAGACAGACATCGGCAATAAAGTGGACCCAGTTATTAATACCTCTTTAGCTTCTGGAATTGTACTACTACCTGATCCTTTACGAAAGGATATCATTAGACCAGTAATTCAAATTCTGCTCTTGGTGATACGGTCTGTCGCTGCAAAGACAACGGAGAAGTGTCTTCTTGTTAACCACCTTGAAGCCCTTAGTCTCTTGAATGAAGGCCAAGCCAGCTTCGAGGAATGGGAAGCACAGAATCTGGGTCAGTCGTCGTCAATGATGGTCTCTGGATTTGGCAAGATATGGCAGCTGGCCTGCTGGCGTGGACCGTTCATCAGCACTTCACCTGGTTAATCACTCAGTCCATACGGACTGCCTCAGAGAAGCAGGGCCGTTCCAATCTTCTGAACGGAGCTCACCTTGTGGCCTTACTAAAGGCTCTGCACTTTCTCCCAATTTGTTACATTTTAATATCGCTTCTCCGTGAGCTCATCAGCTCTGACTTAAACACCCTGTCCTGTGCTGGCGATACCTGGCTTCTTGTGAAGTTTAATCAACAGTCAGCCAGCTCTACTGAGTACCTTAAATACTGTTTGGTTACACGGCTGAAAGTGCCAGCTGTTTAAAACTAAACGGTGAAAAGACTGGCCATTTGTATTTTGGGAAAGACCTCTCTGGCTAGATCTTGAACGTTATGCCACATCCACTCTGCCCTTTACAATCTCTTGCTGCTAAGGTGAGTGAAAAATCTAGGAATCCTCTTTGAATAGGACCTATCGTTCTCTCTCCTCAAAATCAAAAAGTTTCAGCTGCAGGTCACCATCAACTTAAGGTGCTTAAAAACGTTTCCCATTCTTTCATCTGATGAGCGTGTTTATTGTTTGGGTGAATGTAGTCGCACTTTGACTCCTTCAATGCCCCACATCATTGTCTTCAGGAGAATGCAGCAATAAAACCTCATAAAAGCATATATCACACGCCCTTGACGTTTAATCCACTGACACCCAGTCAAGCAAGAATACAATTTAAAGGACTGTGTATCGTGCATCGTGACTTGCACAGTCCTAACTTTGTCACAGAAGTTGATTCCCTATGTCCTCTTTCACGCCTTCTGGTAGGGTGTCTGTAATGTATTGCACTTTGCATTGTATTCTGTTTGGAGCATGGTAGGGAGCGTGCATGGAATGCACATGTGTGTTCTATCGCGGGGTTCCAGTCCAGGACATTGTAGCAGTTAGCTGTGTCCTGGAGTGGAAGCCGTGTTGCCTGGCTTTCGCCTGTTCCCTATGACCAGTGGAATAAAGCTACTGTTTGGACACTTTCCTGGAGTGATTGCCTCCTTAACAATTGGCGATGACTGGGTGTATATTTACGCGTCTGGCTGGAAACGTGGTAAATTTAAAGAAGCATTTCACCACGGAAACACAAAGAGGAAGGTAACGGACGTTTTATTTACTTGTTTGACTTGGAGGAGCAAGAGAATTTCCATGTATTCTTTGGAATAACATTTCGCGGATGTGCTCACTTTTGCGAGGAGGCTAAGGGAAAACTTACTTGGACCAGTGGGACTACTGTGGCCATTGAGGGAACTGTAATTCAGTCGTATTTTCGAGCGGCAGCAGTGTTCGGCAGTTTCCGCGAGGTACGTCCTCCTGCGAGCTGCGACCATTCTGACGTATGGTGAGGCATGCACGTAAGCATGGAGCAACTCACGTCATCTGGCGAGGTCACGCAGCGTGACTTTGCGTGATGGCCATTTTGGATGGTTGATTTTTTTAAAAAAATTCATTCACATCGGAAGCCAGCACCTCCGCAGTTTGGAATTTACTGGAGCACATTTGAAGCATTTTGTGTCCGTCCTGTGACGACACGGTAAGGATTATCTCGGCATTAAAGTACTGGTCATATGGAAGAGAGAATGTTGTAGCTGATTGCTTGTCCAGGTTGCCAGCTACAATGGAAGAATGTTTGGATGATCCGTGGGGAAATTTCAATATTGCGTTTGTTCAGGACTCTGGTGTACCAGCTATAAAGAAAACTGAATGGATGGAGGAACAACAGAAGGATGGTAGTTTACAACTAGTTTTGGAGTATTTGTGCAAGGGTAGGCCTAGGAAGGATTGTGTAACTGATGTTTTGAGACCTTTTTGGGAGGTTAGAATGGAGTTGTCTGTGGACAAGAACTTGATCATACGAGGGGACAGAGTTATACCACCTGAGAGTTTAAGAAACAAGGTTTTAGAATTGTGCCATGAAGGGCATTTTGGAGTGGTGAGGACCAAGACTATTGTCAAGGGTGTCTTTTGGTGGCCAGGAGTGTACAAGGCTGTGGAGAGGTTTGTGAGAGAGTGTGAGGTATGTTCTTCAGCAGACAAGTGCTTGAGGACCTTAAGACCACCAATGAGTGAGGGGTTAATTCCTAGTTTGCCTTGGGAAGTTGTTGCTGTGGATATTTTTGGCCTGGTAGGTGAATTAAGGGAATACGGTTTAGTTGCTATTGATTTGTTTTCTAAATGGCCAGTTGTAGAAATAGTGGAGAAGGTGGACACTAATACTGTTCTTGAATTTCTTGACAAGTTGTTTGTGATGGAAGGCTTACCGGTCAGTCTCTTGAGTGATAATGGAGTGCAATTTACATCTAGAAATGCCAAGGATTATTTCGAAAGAGTTGGAATCAAGCATAAGACCACGGCTCTTAACAACCCCAGTGGTAATGGCACTGTGGAACGCTTCAACCGTGTGTTGCAGGGGGTCATTCAGGCAGCCATGGGTAAGCATATGGATTGGAAGTTGGAGTTACAAAAGGCTGTTTGGGCGTATCGGGTGACCACTCACAATGCCACTGGTTTGTCTCCTTTTATCATAATGAGAGGTAGGAAACCCAGATGTAAGTTCACTCCAGTTTGGCTTTCGGATGGTATGGTGGAGCAGTGGTCAGCGGCTAAAAACAGATTGGAAGAGGTGCATAACAAAAGTAAGGTCTATTATGATAGAAGTCATGGTGTGAAGGATGTGCAGGTGAAGGTGGGTGATTGGGTTCGAGTAAGGAAACCTGGTAAGATTCTTAAGGGTGAGAGTCAGTTTTGGGCACCACAGGAAGTTGTGGAGATTTTGCGCAATGCGGTGCGAGTTAAGGATGGTAGAGTTTGGAATCTTAAGAGTATTGCCTTGGGATCTGGACAAAATTTTGGTATTATGCTTGGAGAACTGATGCATGATAACGGAGTGAAAGACACGGAGTGGGTGGAAGATTTCTTTGATCGGAGTGCTGTTCAATCCAGTTTGGCTTCTGACCTTACTCAAGGAAAGGAGGTTGTTGAGGAGAGAGTGGTGGGGAGCCAAGGTATTTTGGAGGCAGCGGTTTCCTTGGAGGAGGTGCAATCAGGAATGAATCAAGGGGTGCAGCCGGAATGGTTGACCCAGGTGTGGTTGAGAGTGTCGGTGACGGAGGAAAAAGGAAAAGGGTTCTTCCAGGATGGTTGAAGGAATATGTTTCGTTTCACATGTTTTCTTTCAGTTAGGTTTTGTTGTTAAGTGTGCTTTTCTTTGCGTTGTAAGGGGGGGGGGTGTGTTATGTATTGCACTTTGCATTGTATTCTGTTTGGAGCATGGTAGGGAGCGTGGCATGGAATGAACATGTGTGTTCTATCGCGTGGTTCCAGTCCAGTACATTGTAGCGGTTAGCTGTGTCCTGCAGTGGAAGCCTTGCTGCCTGGCTCTCGCCTGTTCCATATGACCAGTGGAATAAAGCTACTGTTTGGACACTTTCCTGGAGTAATTGCCTCCTTAACAGTGTCCTCTCTTAACGGATGTGCCCCGCTTCCAACAAGTCCAAGTCGTAGGAAAGCTTTTGGCCCTCATCTCAAGAACGCCCCCGTTGAGCTTTGTAACCTCTCAAATGCTTGTAAATTGAAAAAGGCCTAAAAGCTGATCCTGTTCTGTTAACTGTTCCATGTTTTCTGCTTGTGCTGCTTAGAAGTTTTAGTTTCTAGCGCCAAAAGGCCGGCCCGGCAAATAATGATTGTAGAAATAAAATAAATGAAACAGAAGAAGGGCAAGATGATATGTGGGATGAGGGGAAAGAAATTCATATAGATGCTCCAAGCAAGACAAACAAGGTCCTGTAACTGAGGAGGGAAAGATGCGGAGATAAACTGAGAGGACTGAGGGTGGAGTTCAACGCATGTGCCCCGGTCCGGGTTGCTACGATGAAACCCGGCGGCCCTTGCACACCAGATGAAGTCCTCACACTGAGCAAGGTGCCCTGGTCCTGGTTGCTCCTGTGATACCCGGCAGCCCCTGGACACCAGGCGTAGTCCTCACACTGAGCAAGGTGCCCCGGTCCTGGTTGCTCTGGTTATACCCGGCAGCCCCTGGACACCAGGCGAAGTCCTCACACTGAGCAAGGTGCCCCGGTCCTGGTTGCTCTGGTGATGCTCGGTAGCCTCTACACACCAGATGAAGTCCTCACTATGAGCAAGGTGCCCGGTCCTGCTTTCTCACTCCGGTGATACCCGGCGGCCCTTGCACACCAGTCCTCACACTGAGCAAGGTGCCCTGGTTGCTCCGGTGATACCCGACGGCCTTTACACACCAGGCGAAGTCCTCACACTGAGCAAGGTGCCCGGTCCTGGTTGCTCCGGTGATACCCGGCAGCCCCTGGACACCAGGCGAAGTCCTCACACTGAGCAAGGTGCCCGGTCCTGGTTGCTCCGGTGATACCCGGCAGCCCCTGGACACCAGGCGAAGTCCTCACACTGAGCAAGGTGCCCCGGTCCTGGTTGCTCCGGTGATACCCGGCAGCCCCTGGACACCAGACGAAGTCCTCACACTGAGCAAGGTGCCCCGATTCTGGTTGCTCTGGTTATACCCGGCAGCCCCTGGATACCAGGTGAAGCCCTCACACTGAGCAAGGTGCCCCGGTCCTGGTTGCTCCGGTGATACCCGGCAGCCCTTGTAAACCAGGCGAAGTCCTCACACTGAGCAAGGTGCCCTGGTCCTGGTTGCTCCGGTGATACCCGGCAGCCCCTGTAAACCAGGCGAAGTCCTCACACTGAGCAAGGTGCCCCGGTCCTGGTTTCTCCGGTTATACCCGACGGCCTTTGCACACCAGGCAAAGTCCTCACTCTGAGGAAGGTGCCCCGGTCCTGGTTGCTCCGGTGATACCCGGCAGCCCCAGTAAAACAGGCGAAGTCCTCACACTGAGCAAGGTGCCCCGGTCCTGGTTGCTCCGGTGATACCCAGCAGGCCCTGGACACCAGGTGAAGTCCTCACACTGAGCAAGGTGCCCGGTGCCCTGTTGAAGAAGACAGCTCTGAACATGCAAGAGACTCTGAAACACAAGATCAGACAATGATGGCTTGCCAAGTGTCACCGCAATGACTGCAGATGCCCTGGGGCGAATCTGTACATTGTAACTGTCTTGCCAGCACAAACATTAGGCCTCGTAGTTTTGCTTGTGGACGGTCCGTGTGTGTTGACAGCGTAATTGTTGACCAGGGATGGTTGGAGAGGAAATCCTGCAGGGACCTGGAACCGTTTAACCATACAGCTCTGGTAATGGCACAGTAGAAGCTTGTTAGCTGTCGTTTGTACATTGGCAGGAGGACGTTTATCATTTACTTTGCAGGGGCGGGCAAAATTATAGAGAGTGTTTGCGGACTTGATAGAAGGCAGGATGCTACAACTGGCAGTGGGGTCAATATTTACGAGTGTGTCTCATGCAGACATGGTAATGGCCACAATCTGTGCATCATCCGAACGTGGAATGTCAGGTGTATGAGCAGTGCAATAAAGCGCATTAGAGCCCACACATCTTAGAAGAGGCCACATATAGGAAGCGTTTCCACAGGGAAACTCTCCTACAGTATAGGAGGGGTCTAGTTTGAAGAGAAGGAGAGGTTTGATTTTTCACACAAACTGCTCTGCGTTTGTTTGCATGTGGGTCCCTAATATGGGTCAGACCTGGCACAGCATTCTTGGCAAATACCACGGTGATAGACAACGTAAATGGATAGGAGGCCGTAGTGGGCAGATTCGATGGGGAGCAGGTGGCATCAGCAGGCATTTATTCAGCCAGCTCTAACTAAGCTGCCTTCAACTGGCACAGCGAACATGGCACATGCCTAAAATATGACGTATCAAGCTGCACGACAACACGTCGAGTCACTGTGTGCTGCCGATTAGTAGGTTTATCTTAGTGATGTATGCACCTGGGGAAAGTGATGAATGTACTACAACACTTCAGAAAGGTGTAAAAGCTAAATGCTAATGGGAAAAAGTCATGCACATACCTTATAGAACAAATCCCTGTAATGTCTGCAATGGGAATTTATCTTGTTTTGATACCTCAGAGGTGAAATATACCATGCCAAGGGTGTGGTCTTTGAAGGAAATATTTGAAAAGCCCTGGCTTTCATGATGGGAGTACTTCTTTTTAGAAATAGCGCACACTATAGACAATGGGCAGGGTTGCAATTGTCAAGGAGTGAGTTCGGTTTCAATTTCCGCATTACCTTGCCTTAGTATATCCACCATCACTATATAGGGAAACGAATTAATTCCTGTTGAACCTCACCTGGAGCTCTGGACAAAGAAGAGAGGCTGAGCTTGACACCTGAAGAGAGGGGCTTGCATACCCTGGGCTGTCGCCTCGATTATTTGGCAGCACAGTTACAGGGGGCAGTTAGCTAGGGAACGATCGGTGGAATGTATGGCTCTGAGATGAGAATTGGGAAAGGGAACAATAGAGGGGGAACTGATGCAGCATGGGCACAGAATTGAAAAGTCCTCCACTTGATGGGAGTGTGGAAGCACTGCTGGAATGGGAATATGAAGCAAACTGCTAGCGCGGTCCGTACACACCAATGAGGCTGCTGCTCAATAAATCAAAAAAAGGTGCCAACACTGGCTCTGCCGTCATAGACAGGTGGGCCAGTGCGGAAGCGGAAAAGGTAGGAATCTTTATGCCGCAGGAATTATGAAATCATTTCAAGAAATTAAGCGCACACAAGAGATTCTAGCTGGCCAATTTCTCACCTTTGACTCTTGCACTAGGGTAGAGCCAACACTGTGTGGGAGCAGACAGAGTAAGCGACTGAAGAGGCAGCCCAGACACTACTCACAAGAGGGAGTAGATGCAAATCGCAGATGGTATTAAACAGGGCAATTGTTGTCATCGCTCATGCATACCTTGGACAACCTAAAAGAAAATCGGTCCACAGGCTTGCAACATGCACTCACTAAGAATGGCTGTAATTGGGTATTGGCTCACCACAGAGGTCCATGGTTTAAACAACTGTAGTAAAATTATCTACATAGAACTTACTTAACGCCTCATAAAATTAAGAATATATTTCCCAATGCATCTGCGGCTTTCCTGATCTGTAGAAAACGACATGTGGACTTATTCCAGATGGTATGGACCTGCCCGGGGATTGAATCATTCTTGGGGAAGGTTACGAGCCTGTTACAATTGGTCTCAGGTAGGACTAGTATGCAAACGCCTGGGATGAATGCTCCGACACACGAAAATTGAACAGTTTGCAAATTTGTAGACCTAGCTTTTTTACAGGCAAAAGGTCGGCTTGCATTGCACCCGAACGCCACTTGAGGAGGAGGGAGATGAAGGAAAGGTCAGAGGGGCCAAATTAGGAAAGTCGCACATAGCAGTGGCCGCTTCATGTACATGGGATGGTATACTTGGGGTTGCTGAATAAAGGCAACAACAATATGTCACCATAGGCAACATGACATGTTTAATGCTACATCCATTACAAGCATAGATATTGGAACTCTCCTGGAGGGCAGCCTGCTTGAACCACAAGGTTGTGGGGCGGAATATTCCAATTATGTAGAGACCGTGGCAGGGTAAAATGAATACAGAATTGGTAGACCTTTCAGCCAAATTTGTGTCATATTTCCGGCTCTTAATGTGTAATCGTGCATGAATGTATACACGACTGGAGATACACCTCCAAGCTGTGCAGGAGACATGGATGACGTGGACTATAAACAAACGCTGTTTATGCGATGCTTAACTCATTGCATCAGTGATGAAACCCTGATTGCACCTGGGAAACGCGGCATCGGAAATATTTTAAATAAATGATATGAGGTAACTGCGCTGTTACAGACGGTTCTTAAAATGAGAAGCAATAGGCGACCACGATCTATGTTATTTGACATTAGTTGAATGAAAATTAATACAACTTGATTTTAATAGAAGTCTACACAACAAGAGATTCCACAGCTGCTGCTTCTTCGACAGTCACAATTAGTAGCTGGCGGTGCCCGCACTTAAAAGAGCCGTATATGGATCCAGCACCTACCTAAGGCAGCACTTAAAGAAACAACTACAGGGCAGCCATCTCATGCCACTGAGCGCCTTGTTCTCCAAGACAGAAGATTATGGTGGACCCATAATCGTACAAGATGGAAACAGCACTGGCGGTGCTACTGCGGGAAACTATCACCATCAAACCACTAACAGAACACGTTGATGAAACGGCTGAAAAGAAGTTTAATTCAATGAAGGCGGATATGAACACACCAGTAAACGACTGGATAAGGCAGGGATGGAAGATTCGCTGAATCGTCTGCCAGACTAAGATCGCAAAATAGTTTGTGCCAGGACACAGAACACAGACTTGGGAGACAGAAGTCAATGCAATAACAGAGTTTGAGCTGTCATAAAACAAAGAAGTGCGGTAAACAAAGGAAGACAGCCAGCCAGGCAAAGCATCACAAGTTATTTAATTAAAATGATATACGGAGCATCCATTTTGTGTTCTATAGAGGGACTGAAAGACTAACCGAAAAGGGGGATTGTAGGAAGGCAAACAAAAGAGAACAGTGAACTACCACAAAGCAAGGATAGCACCTAGCCATATCACTATAATGTGCTGCATGGTCGCTACCCGTGTAACCGTCCTTCTCAATCCCATCCAGACTAACAATGAGTGTAGATCACGCTGTCCTGATCAGAGCTTAAGAAACATCAAGGTGATGTATCTAAATGTAGGTGGGTGAACGCACTACAATAAAAAGAAGAAATATAATTACAGAGGCCTAAGGATGTTCTACATTCACCACAAGCATGAAGCAAGCAAATAGGGAAGACAAAGATATTGGCGGGTCGACACTTGACGATGGACAAATGAAACCCGACAAGTATGTTGAGAAGCACAGAGGCATCTTGAGCAACATCATGCTAAGATTTCCTCCATGCATCCTGAAGGCTGAAAAGCAAAATAAAGAGCACATACTTGACTCATATTTACATAGGAACCGATTATTCAGATCACTTTTAATTGTGGCAAGTATATGTGAAAACAGGCCTGGAGGTCGGATGGTGAAAGCAGAGGTCGCGGACAACTACTTCTGAAAGCACCAACTTGAATTGAAAATCAGACAAAAGGAAAATGAAGACTAGAAGCTCCTTATTTGAAGAAACTATGGGAGAAAAGTTAAAAAAAAATATTATTGCAAAATACATAATTTAACAACTAATAATCATAGCAATCATCTCGGGGCATCACAGGGCAGCCTGCAAAGCATATCTAAGAGAGGAACAAATAAAAGATGTTGGGAATGAAAAAGCATAATAGAGAATAGAAAACAATCACAAGAAGTCCATTAAACGGCAAATTAAGAAAGTTGATGAGCCTTATAATAAACTGATAAGAAACTACAGGCAAGGATTCTGAACAAGTAGCACCTGGGATCTATTTGCAACTCGAATGAAATATCGACTGCAACAGAAAAAAGAAAAACGCTATGAGCAAGGAGACAAAAATCTGAAAAATACTGCCTGCCCAAAAGAAGAAAAAGGAGAATATTTCTGCAACACCAGCTTTAAGGAAACAAAATGGTGACTTAGTGATCCAACCAAAAGAAATAACGTATAGTTTCTTACCTGTCGGTGTAGTTTTGCAGCTTGAAGACTTTCTGGATTCACTATGCTGTGCATTATTCCGCCATCTTGTGGTTGGGTCCGGAATCGTAGTATTTTCTCTCTTTCTTCCTTTTTTTATTTACGTCGAGCCTAGAGTAGCGCGCATGCGATGCTCTGCGAGACTTTATGTAGGTGGTTTTAAAAGCTGACCACACGCTCGTGCACAATGGCCTTTACCGTGCGGTTACCCGCACGGCCGCCATCTGTTTCCAATTATCGTGCCCAGACGCGGGCGCGATAATTGAAAACACATGGCGCCCGTGCGGGTAACCGCAAGCAATAGGCCATGGTGCACGAGCGTGTGGTCAGCTCAGCATGCTGCCGCGCTCGCTCGCCCCCGCTCCTCTGACGCTGCCGTCTCTGCTGTCCAGCGCTTCACTTGTTTATTTGGTAATTTTATAGCGCCCTTTAGTTCGAACGTTTAACATGAATTGTTCACTGAAATGCAAAGTATCATGACTTCAGAACTCCGCAACTCCCAAATAAACTTATACGAAGACGAGAATAAACACATTTTTAAAGCGAGATGCAGCTAATGTAGACACCTGACCAATATTTTATCGGCATGACTAATATTTGTGCCAAAGCCTGTAAAAGACATTGAAAAAAATCAGCACAAGCCATTTTCCCCTAAATTATTAACAACGCAACAAATATGAGAAGAGATCTTATCAAAAGCATTTTAGGGCCGTCGAAACTATCTTTGAATTATTTTGAAAGCAAAGATGGGTCTTACTCTGATAAACTCCAGATTCTCAGTACATGAACACATGGCTGTGTGCTTTTTTCTAGAGAAAAGGTGGCAAACTGACGCAGAGATACAATAAAAAATGTTCTATCTATCGCATAAGAATTTTCAATTCTTTTAAGGACATGGATTATGCTTCTCTTTCTTTATCTACTTAACACAGCAGCAAAGTAACATAAAGAAACAAGCATTGGCATAGCCAATAGGTCTCGCCTTTGGGACCTTATAAGTGTTTAGTTATCCAGCTCATTGGTGCAACAACATCAAGTGTTGCATGGCTAAACACTTATAAGGTCCCAAAAGCGAGACCTATTGGCTATGCCAATGCTTGTTTTTTTTTTGTGGCCCAGGTGGGCGGCGACGTCCCACTATTTGGTGTCCTTCGTGACGTCGACGCGCTTCCTGGGGAAGCTCCCACCTTTGGTCGCCATCTTTGGATTCTTTTTTTTTTTTTGTTATCCGATTTGCTTGATCCCTTTAGCTATGTATGCAATTTAGCCTCCTTTGTCCTCATGTCTCATCTTTCTGGCGGAGGAGGGTGGGATCGCTAGTGAATCCAGAAAGTCTTCAAGCTGCAAAACTACACCGACAGGTAAGAAACTATACGTTTTGCAGCGTGAATCTTTCTGGATTCACTATGCTGTGCATAGACTTAGTAGCGGTTTTGTCCTTATTGCGGTGGCTGGGTGGAAGATGAGCATTGGTTACTGAAAATGTGTTGTAAAACCTTCTGGCCCACTTGCGCTTCCTTGTTCATTTGAATATCCACACAGTAGTGCTTAGTGAACGTATGCACTGAAGACCATGTTGCAGCTTGGCAAATGTCTTGGATAGGTGTTTTCGCTAGAAACGTAATTGTTGCTCCTTTCTTCCTTGTTGAGTGAGCTTGAGCTGCTCCTTGTAACTGTTGTCCTGCCTGCTTGTGGCAGAGTTGAATTGTCTGCGCAATCCATCGTGCAATCCTATTCTTGGTGACTGGTCGTCCCAGAAAACTGCTGGCAAAGGAGACAAAGAACTGTTTTGTTTTCCTGCACTCCTTTGTCCTCTCTATATAGTGCATTACAGTCATTCTGGCGTCTAGTGTGTGCAGCGCCCTTTCTGTTCGTGTGGAAGGTTTTTGGAAAAAACTTGGTATTTGGATTGTTTGGTTAATATGGAACCGAGACACCACCTTTGGCATGAAGTGTGGGTCCGTCCTCATTACATTCCTGTCCTTGTGTATTAGCAAGTAGAGCTCTTGGAGTGTGAGCACTTGCAACTCACTTACTCTTCGTAGTGACGTGATAGCCACTAAGAAGGCTGTCTTTAGTGTGAGCATGTGCAGTGTAGTCTTGTGAATAGGTTCAAAGGGTGCCTTCCTCAATTGAGTTAGCACTACGTTGAGGTTCCATGCTGGTGATGGCATCCTCTTTAGGGGTGCGATTCTTTTCGCCCCTTCCAGAAATCTTTTCACAACTTGAGAGGTGAAGAAACGTTTCCCCGTCTCTCCTCTTGTGTAGGCCACTACCGCAGTCAAGTGCACCCGTAGGGACGTGTAGCTTAGTTTGCTTTGTAGCAGGTGCGTTAAGTATTTTAGTACCGTTGATTCCCTTGTGTTCTTCCGTTGTAGATTCTCCTTGATGCACCATTGGGAGAACCTTTTCCACTTTGCTACGTAGCACTTTCTTGTGGAAGGTCTCCTTGCCTCCCTGAGTGCTGCCATGGTACTTGGTGGTAGTTTTAGGTGAGCAAATTCTAGGTCTTCAGGAGCCATGCTGCTAGGCTGAGGCTCTCTGGTTCTGAGTGTAGCACCTTTCCGTTCTGTATTGTTAACAGGTCCTTTCTTCTTGGGAACCTGTGTGCTGGTTCTTGTGCCATTTCCACTATCTGTGAGAACCAGGATTGTCTGGCCCACTGAGGTGCTATCAGTATTAGTGTCATGTTGCTGATTCTGCATTTGCCGAGTACCCTGTGTACCAGTGGTATCGGGGGAAAAGCGTATGCAAATGTCTTTGACCAACTTATCCATAGTGCATTCCCTTGTGACCGATGGTCTGGTTGTCTGGATGCAAAGTGTTGGCATTTTGCATTCTGGTGTGTTGCAAATAGGTCTATTTGCGGTGTACCCCATTTTTGGAGTAGCTTCTCTATTTCCTGTTGATTGAGCTCCCACTCGTGGGATGCCGACGTCTGCCTGCTGAGTCGGTCTGCTTCCACATTGTCCTTCCCGGGAGATGTATTGCCAGTAGGTCTATTTTTTGTGGAATGGCCCATCTCCATATTTCCTGTGCTAGCCCTGATAGTGCCACTGATTGTGTTCCTCCTTGTTTGTTGATGTAGAACATGGTGGTTGTGTTGTCTGTTTGGACCAACACCCTGTTTCCGTACAGCTCTTTCTGAAAGGCTTTTAAGGCTAGGAATACAGTCTTTAGCTCCAGGTAGTTGATGTGTCTGACCGCATCTTGCTGCGACCATAGACCCCTCACCTTGAGTTTGTTCATGTGTGCGCCCCACCCCAGCTGGGAGGCGTCCGGTGTGATGGTCACTGTTGGAGTTGGTTGTGTGAATGGCTTCCCCTGTGATATGTTTTCCTCGTTCTACCACGCCATTTCCTGATGCACTGCGTGTGTGACAACCACAAGATCTTCCCAACTCCCTGTTGCCTGTGACCATTGCTGCTGAATCCATTCCTGGAATGGTCTCATGTGTAGTCGGATATTTGGGACTAGGTGGATGCATGACGCCATCATACCCATTAGCTTGCTCACCGTCCTCACTGTCAGAACTTGCCCCTTGCGGCAAGGACGTGTTTCCTTCAGTATCGCCAATGTTCTCTTCCTGCTGGGGAACACTTTGGCCTGTATGGTGTTGATCTCGGCCCCTAAGAATATCTTGATCTGCTCCGGTTCGGTTGACTATTTTTCCCAATGAATTGAGAAACCCAGTTGGCTCAGTGTTTGTACGACCTGCTGGATGTGTTCTTTGCATTTGCTGTACAAGCTTGCCTTTACGAGCCAGTCGTCGAGGTAGGGATATACGTGTATTCCTTGCCTTCGTAGGTGCGCTGCTACTGCTGCTAGGCACATTGTAAACACCCTTGGTGCGGATGTGAGTCCGAATGCCAGTACTGTGAACTGGTAGTGAGTTTGGTTGATCACAAACCTTAGTAGACGTTTGTGTCTGTGGTTGATGGGGATGTGTAACTACGCGTCCTTCAGATCTATAGTTGCCATGTAATCCCCTTGTTGTATTTGGGGTATTACCTCCTATAGGGAAGTCATCTTGAATCTTTGAGTTCTTATGAATTTGTTTAAGAATCTCAGATCTAGGATAGGTCTTAGTGTTTCGTCCACCTTTGGCACGAGGAAATAAGTTGAGTAAACCCCTTTGTTCCTTTGGTTGTGTGGTACTGCCTCTATCGCCTCCTTGCTGAGCAGTTCCTTCGCCTCTAGTTGCAAGAGCGAAAGTTCCCTTGCCGAGTGAGCCTTGTTTCTTGGTTTTCTGTTTGGAGGTTGTTTTTCTAGCTCTATGCAGTATCCGTATTGTATGATGTTTAGCATTCATTTGTCTGTAGTGACCTTCCTCCACTGCTTGAGGAAGTTCTTTATCCTGCCTCCTACCGGTGTTGTACTTTCGAGGGACTGTTTCTTGTGGAACGTCAGGTTTTTGTTTTTCTCTTAGTCCTTGCACCCACCCCGAGGTGTTGCTAGGGTGGTTGTTGGCTTGATGGTGAAGTCACTTGGAGGTGGGCTGTTGGCCTCCTCTTCGAGTCTGTCCTCGTCCGTTTCCGCGACCTCGAAAGGATTGGCCCCGGGGCTGGTACTGCCAGTTTTGCTGCTGCTGTTCTTGCTGCTGCTGGCCTTGGTTGTTCCCTTGATAGCCTTGCTGGAACGTTTGGTGCGATGTGGTAGGCACGTTGCCTCCTACCACCCGGCCTTCTCGTGGGTGTCCCCCTTCTCATCCCTCTGAACTGCAGCGCTCCCATGGACCTTACTGTCTCGTTGTCCTTCTTGAGCTGCATTAACTTGTCGTCAACTGGTGTGCCAAACAGTTGCTCGCCGTTAAAGGGTGTATTCAGGATGTTACTTTGCACCTCTGGCTTGAATCCAGAAATTTGGAGCCATGCGTTTCTCCTCTCGGTCACCCCCATCATCATCAGTCTGCTGGACGTCTCTGCAGCATCCAAGGCCGATTTCAAGCATGTGTTCACCATGCTTTTGCCTTCTTCTACCAGGTGAGCTGCCCTTTGTTGGTACTGATCTGGTAGATGCTTTAGGAGCTGCCCCACTTCATCCCAGTGTTGGTATGCGTGCCTGTTGATCAGGGCGTTTGAGTTTGCGATGCGCCAATGGACTGCCGCATTTCTCTCCACCTTTCTCCCTGTGAGATCCATCCTCCTACTCTCCTTGTCTGGAGGTGGTTGGGCACATTGGCCCACTTCCTAGCCGTTGCTGTAATTATGGAGTCGGCTGGCACTGATCCTTGTATGTATGCAGGGTCCTGTGAAGAATGTTTATACTTCTTCTCCGTTCTTGGAGTCACAGCCCTGCATACTGCTGGTTCCTTAAAGGCCTCTCTTCCTTGATCCAGCACACTAGGGAGCATGGGCAGGAATTGGCTCCTGGTTTGTTGAGGCAGTAGAGTCTCCAGGAGGAAACATGCCTTGGGCTTCTCCTCTTCCATTTTTACTCCATACGTTTGTGCAGCCTTTTGGATGACCATGCTGTAGACCCCAATGTTGTCTGGCGGCGAGGGTCTCGAAGGGTAAGTGTCTACCCCTTCTCCCGGCGATTCTGCGTCGAGGTCTTGCCATTCTAGGTCTTGTGCCTCCGAGGACGTCGAGACCCGGTAGGATTGCAGATCTTCGTCGCCTTCTCCCTCGAAATAATAGTCTTCGTCCCCCTGTTCCTCGACTGGTTCGGGTGTTTTCGGCGGTTCGGCGTCCTCGTCGTCTCTTTCGACCTAGAGCGCGAATTTCGACGGGATGGTGTATTGGCTCATCTTGTCGTCGAAGTCCTTCTTCCGCTGCAGGATGCTCGCCATTTCGGCCTCGAGCCTCCTCTTCTTCCTCTCCATCTCGTGGGCCTGTTCGGCGTCCAGGGCTGGAGCGCCTCTCTTCGGGGACGTCGATGTCGACGACGATGTCTGCCCTTCCTTTCTCGGCGCAGAGGTGTCCTTTTCGAGGGGAACCTTCGATGCCCTGGGCTTTTTTAGGGCTCTTGCCGATTGGGAGTCCTTTTTGAAGGATCCGCTCGGCTGACTGTCCTTGGTTGCTGTTGCCTTCGTCGAGTGTTTCGGCGGCAATGCTCTCTTCGAGGACTTAGCTTCACTTCTACGAGTGTCGCTCGGGGCTTTAGCTTCACCCTTTCGAGTG
Source organism: Calotriton arnoldi (assembly GCA_963921515.1). Classification (NCBI taxonomy): domain Eukaryota; kingdom Metazoa; phylum Chordata; class Amphibia; order Caudata; family Salamandridae; genus Calotriton; species Calotriton arnoldi. The sequence goes on along the minus strand of CAWUFW010002464.1, from coordinate 1,404,756 downwards.
TCGCTCGAGTGTTTAGGGGTCGACGACTCCCTTACCCCCTTCGACGTTTTCTTATGGACCTCAACGACCGTGCAGTCCTCCGGTCCTTCGGTGATGTTGTCCTCCTCTCCGCTGGAGAGGCCCAGGCCTCGGAGCGATGGAGGTGGTCCCTGCCCCTGCATGTTGTGGTTCGCCCTTCTCTGCCTCTCCCTCACTCTGAGGGTCTTGGGTGTAAACGCTGAGCACGCGTTGCAGTCTTCGCTGCTGTGGTCGAGCGGCAAGCAGAGGTTGCAGACGGGATGCTGGTCCTTCTGGGCGTATTTGTGGTGGCAGTTGGTGCAAAACTTGAACGGCGTTTTGTCCATACCCGCGCTCAGGGAGCCCCCTGCGAGCGCATTCTTCGTAGAACGTCGAGATCTCGGTTGTAAACCTTCTCCATCGTCGTCCCGGTTACCTGACCTGTAGTCCGGTGTAGTTGAAAACTGATTTTCGTTGTTTTTCTTCGATTTTCCTTGATTCCTCTTCCCAAAACTTCTGGAACTCTTCGGCAACGATCCAGACCCAATGGCGGAAAAAAGAATTTGAAGATGGCGACCAAAGGTGGGAGCTTCCGCAGGAAGCGCGTCGACGTCACGAAGGACACCAAATGGTGGGACGTCGCCGCCCACCTGGGCCACGAAAAAAAATAAAAGAAAGAAAGGAGAAAATACTACGATTCTGGACCCAACCACAAGATGGCGGAATAATGAACAGCATAGTGAATCCAGAAAGATTCACGCTGCAAAACTGGCTTCCTTCCTCCAAAATATCTGTGGCCTATCACTGATCAGTCAAAAGAACCCCCTCTCAGGATGGCCTGCCTGAAGTTGCCATTTCCAGTAGGGAAAAACGGATAAAGTCAGAAGAACGATCAAAACAGGTTATCAAAAGGGCTATATAAGATAGAGGAACTCAGGGAAATCACTGAGGCAGGACAGTTTCACACCAGAATTTTTCAAAACATACATTACTCAAGTATCTTTTTCTATACAGATAAGCTGAATAGATGGGTGACATCAGAGGGGAATTCAACAGGGCTGAGATATCATCAGTGCCCAAACCCAATAAAAAAGTTCTTATTGTAAATGCTTTAGGAACATTCTATAATAAGTATGAAGACCAAAACCTTCGTTCAAGCACTTGTGCGAAGCCTGAAGACAGTACCTAGCCTATTGTAATCATCAAGGCATGAATGAGGTGTACTCTGTCACTAATCGCGATACCGCACACCTATGCTTCTAAATATATTGTGGAATACATAAAATGAAGGAGAAGCCGATTATGCATACTCATTTCATAAAATGATTGTAGACCGTAATCAACCAAGTGGAACTACCTATTCGGCCCAGTGGATAAGGCTGCCGTTTGTCTCCACTTTAGGACTATAGCAAAACAGTGCACATAAACTGTGCAGGTTTCATGGATGAACACTTGACACATGGACGCCCTCTGTCCCAGCCCTCTTTGTTAGAGCACTGGATTTACTGGTGGTGATTGTCTGCCAAAAGGGACAAAACACAGGAGGCCAAACACCAGCAGCAAACTCGAAGGACATGCTCAACTCCAAGGAGATGATGGAAATGCTTTAATCCTGGGAGGAATTGAGGTAAGAGCAAACTTCTTAGAGATATCAAAGAATAAGATTCACTGGAGCAACAGCAAAGGTAATCCCGTGACATCATACACCCTGAAATCCCCACTAACCATCAACTATTTCACGATTGAAAAACTCTCAAGTACCTGAGAATCAAACTAAACAAGCGTGGGGAACATGATCATCAATAATTAGGAAAAAGAGGTCCATCCTGATGCACAACAGAATAAACGCCAAATATCACATTATGCCAGGATACAAATGATCAAAATCCGACCAGCACCCACATTTAACAAGGTTTTCAGGATGCTACTGCTATCAACACACAAATTCCTTCAGGATATCGACATGCACATGAAAAAGTACATTTGAGGAGGTGCTAAACTAAGACTGGACGCATTGAAGATACACAAAGGCAGGCGAGTAAATAGCACATCAAACACACAAAAGGTGATGGGAGGAATGCTTGCATTAGGTCAAACCGCTGGTAATCGCACATGGTAGCAAATCAACCCATCGTTCTTTTGCCCACCATGCCACCTTAGTTTGGACCCAGCCATATGCAAATCAGTCTTGACCCTGTCCAATCTGAATAGTCCATCCTGAACTGCCAGGCAAGGGCGTCGCAACCTAAGACAGTTTCACCCTTGCTTACTGTGCCACTGTCACCAAGCTGTACCAGACTGATGAGCCCCAATCAGGGCGAAACTTGTCTTGGGTTTCTTGCACAATACCTAGAACTACTACACAGGTCCGCAAGAATAAGGAAACTGGATTACTGAAGGCAATGAGGAGAAAAATCACTGGCGGTGGCCAAGCAGTGTAGACCAAGAGTGGTGAGCAAGGGACAGCCCAAAACATGAGGCCTAGCTGGAGTAAGGAAGGTATATGGTTCATTTTGAAAAGACAATATCTAGATCAGTGGTCTTAACCAGAGGTCCGCAGAACGCTAGGGGTCTGAGACACCTACTTAGGGAGTCTGCAACTGTTAAAATTAAATAAAATTAACTGACTATTAAAGTACTTATACATAAAAGCAACATTTAAAGTTTTAAAACGCTTGGTAAAGGTGAATGAATTCAAAATTACAATTAAATTGGCATCCTTTTCTTGATTCATGGGAACAGCGAAAAGTACAGCAATGGAATCTAGAATGGATGATTAATCTCTTCAAATGAAGAAGCACTGCTATGCGCCGACAGAAAGTGAGCATGCATCAGGAGCAAAAATGACAGAGTGATATTGTCTAGCATATTGCTCCGTCTTTAAAAGCAAAACTACATTTTGAAAAGCTCCAACCTACCCACTGCAATTAAAATTGTTTTTCTCTTTTTTTTGTATTTGTTAATTAAATAAAATATTCTGTAATTTGTGTCTTTGTTTGATGCATACTTGTTCGGTATTTTTGTTTTGAGATTCGAATTATAGTATTTGCTTAGGTAGGGTTTCCGGGTTGCAGTGGTGATTGAGTGGGGGTGACAGAACTCAAAATGTTAAGTACCACTGATCTAGATTGTTTCCACTCCTTATAAGATCTACAGTCAGACCACAAAGACGACCATTTGGAAACTGTAAGGCCCCACAAGGAAGAACGCAAGGCACCAGCCCAGCCGTATGCTGTACCAAAGGATTCTATATAAACCATATGGGCTCCCTTAAGATAAAACTATCACAGGATTCCCCTCTTTGTGTTCTGCCTTCATCATCTGCTCCAATATCGCCGATGTGGGACTGAAAACCACTGTACGCAGAGTAATGCTCTCGATTATCCCATCACATTTACACCCACACCCCTAAAGATGAGACCTCTCTTAAGACGCAACAAAGACAAATGCCTTCAAAAGGGATCACACCCAGTTACTACATCAACAATATTTTTCTGGATTCTATTGGCAAAACAATATTCTAATTTGAAAAATCTTTAATAAAGAAGATGTTAATTAAAAAGAGAGACTCCCAAAAGCTATAGAAAGCAGTGCACAGACCTACTCACCTTCTACTCAGGTGGAGGGTACTGTATACATACTCTTATGCTGGTGGACAAATGGCTGACACACACACAGACTGACACACACACGCACGCACACACGCCCTTGTAAAGATGCAGAGAATCATGAACACACGCCTGCTGCTGGACGAGGGCTTGCACATTCCCTTAGGAACCTTGACTGGTGCAAAGATTTGTGCATGCACGGGCGGGCAGACGGGCAGACACACAGACACGCACACTGCTTCTGCCCCTAGATAGCTGAAGAGTCAGTATCTCACTGAAGGGACTAAGCATGACATGGGTTGTGCATCAATCACTGAATGCACAGCTTCTAAATTCATCAAGGACACAAGTGTCCTGTAAAGTGTCACACCTCTGAGACCTTTGTACTTACAGCTACCTAAAGTGCCAGTTTCTGTTTAAGCACTTACTATCTTTAGCACGAGACAGCCCTCAGTGAGTACACAGTGCTTAAGACAAATATCGTTCAGCTATAAATAAGGTCATTGCCCTGGAGAGCGACCAAGACCAGTGCTCACACTGCCCTATTACCCAAAGAGCAGCAGATGCACATAGATGCTACTGAACGTCTGACGAGTGCCCTGCATACACATACGAGGGTTCAGACATTACTGTCGTCGCATCTCCTCGATCTGTCTTTGGGGGGCGCCATGGAAAGAGCAGCAGATCACATGCCCACAGGTGCTACTGAACGTCTGACGAGTGCCCTGCATACACATACGAGGGGTCAGACATTACAGCCTTCCCCAAATTACCTGTCGCTGCATCTCCTCGATCTGTCTTTGGGGGATGCCGTGCAGAATGGTGATCATGTCAGGGATTTTATCTTCTGGGATAACCACGGCCGCCCTGGAAATAAGCATTTAGAATAAAGAAGCAGCAGAAGCACTGGTTAATGAGGACAGATTTTCATGCACAATCAATCTATTTCTAAACATCAGCAAACTGAATAAGTAACAGTTTTAAAACATACTCCATTACAATCGTACAGTCAGTACAAGGCACCTAAACAATGGGGTTAAGATCTGCTCTAAGAGGCCTGATCTGTTATCTGTAAACAAAATGTATTTCAAAAGTCTGTAGCATTTTAGCTTGTGTGGCCAACTAGATGTCTGGTCACTCGGCCCCTAGTAGTGACCGGTCAGCATCAGAAGCCAGCCTTTATACGTGATCACAGGGAGATGTGATCTTGGGAGGAGATGTGTTTGTGGAGCAAATGTGATCGAGGGATGGGATGTGATCGTGGAGGAGGTGATCTTGGGAGTTGTGATTGTGGAGCGAATGTGATCGAGGAACGGGATGTGATCGTGGAGGAGGTGATCTTGGGAGTTGTGATTGTGGAGCGAATGTGATCGAGGGACGGGATGTGATCGTGGAGGAGGTGATCTTGGGGGATGTGATTGTGGAGCGAATGTGATCGAGGGATGGGATGTGATCGTGGAGGAGGTGATCTTGGGAGTTGTGATTGTGGAGCGAATGTGATCGAGGGACGGGATGTGATCAAGGAGGAGGTGATCTTGGGGGATGTGATTGTGGAGCGAATGTGATCGAGGGATGGGATGTGATCGTGGAGGAGGTGATCTTGGGAGTTGTGATTGTGGAGCGAATGAGATCGAGGGACGGGATGTGATCAAGGAGGAGGTGATCTTGGGGGATGTGATTGTGGAGCGAATGTGATCGAGGGATGGGATGTGATCGTGGAGGAGGTGATCTTGGGAGTTGTGATTGTGGAGCGAATGTGATCGAGGGACGGGATGTGATCAAGGAGGAGGTGATCTTGGGGGATGTGATTGTGGAGCGAATGTGATCGAGGGATGGGATGTGATCGTGGAGGAGGTGATCTTGGGAGTTGTGATTGTGGAGCGAATGTGATCGAGGGACGGGATGTGATCGAAGGACGGGATGTGATAGTGGAGGAGGTGATCTTGAGAGATGTGATTGTGGAGCCAATGTGATCGAGGGACGGGATGTGATCGTGGAAAGGATGTGATCAAGGGAAGAGATGTGATCTAGTAACTACATTCTCAAGTCTAAGGTCTGGGGACTCATCCTGACAAGACCACAAACTGCCCAATTCTTAGCAAATCAGTTCACCTTCCTGTGCATTGTAGTACAGAGGTTAAACCCTTGCTATACATCTTATTTAGATTTTTATCCTTTGCTGGATTAAGATAATGATATTTCCCTGCACTAGAAAGTTGCATTAATTCAAGATACTTGTATTTAATAGTAATACTACGTTATTTGGTTCTCCATTTACATGAGTGAAATAAATTCATTAAAAAAATTGACTTATGTGGCAGAGCCTTCCTGATCACACGTGCATGTTACAGACACATCAGGCGTAAGTGCATGCCAAACATGAAACGCAATAACTTTTCAGAAAATGTAATAAGCAAGGCCTAGTGCCTGAAGAACTACTCTTCTGTATCGTGACAATACAGTGTGTGAGATCGCCATATTAATTTAGCCGCAGGTTAGCATTGGGTAGGGGTAACAAAAATAACAAATGCAGCAGAGAGGACTCGTCCATTCAAATGTGGAAAGAAAAAGAAAGTAAGGTTGGAGAGATTGGCTTGCTTTTCAAACCCAAGTCTGACTGAGACATTGTTCGTCAGTACAGTGCAGGTACGAAAAAGTCTGTGCAACTGCCCCTCTCCACAAAGGATCATTGGGGAGAAAGGTATATAGAGACACGAGATTTGGGTGGGGCAAGACATGAGGACTGTTTGTTGAGAGGGGATGCCAGAGCCCTATTATAATAATTCAGGACTGACAGCTTTCTAAGCTATGTGCGGATAAATACATGGCTTTCCATAATTACTTAAGGGAAGCACTAATCACTATGCTGCTACAAAAAACCATTAGGCTGATAAAGTATTAAATAGGTTTTAGGTAGGTGTTAGACGAATTCATTACAGAGTAGGGTTGTGTGATGTTAAATGCTTTGGGTTTTTTCTAATGTTACCGTTATTCTATATTATAACTACATAGATTACCCTAGAAATGCCCATCTTTCTGATACATAAGGTTTATGTGCTGATTTTACATAATAAATTACCTACAATTATAAAACACTGTTAGATCTGGCATCCTTGGTGTGGTTTTCCCCTAACCTTTTGCCATCAGACCTCCTGTTATTGATGGCATTGTTTTTACTGGCACGCTTTACCACTGCTAACCAGTTCTTGTGCCCTCTCCCTAAAACGTGGTAACATTGGCTTATTTCCCATTTGGCCTATTTATTTACTTATAAGTACCTAGTAAAGTGCACTACATGTGCCCAGGAGATGTAAATTTAATGCTACTAGTGGACCTGTAGCACGGATTGTGCCACCCACTTAAGTAGCCCTTTAAACATGTCTCAGGCTTCTCACTGCAGAGCCTGTGGATGCAGTATTAAACTGCCATGTCTACCTGGCAAAATAAACAATTTGCCAGTCTCAAACCTTCCCTTTAAATACATATGTCACCCCTAAGGTAGGCCCTAGGCAGCCCAAGGGCAAGGTATAGGAAATTTAAAAAGCAGGACATGTACTTTTAAGTTTTACATGTCCTGGTAGTTCAAACATTTTACATTTGTTTTTCACTACTGCAAAGACAATACCTCCCGTAGGATAACATTGGGATTATCGAATTACATTTTATGCATGTAATTTCCAAATGGGAATATATAACTGGTACATGCTTGGTGTCGCTGGAATCCTAATTTAAAATTCTAACTTATGGTGAAATTGTATTTTAAATTACAGGTCTGAGAATGCCTCTTTTAGAGAGGTGGCATTTTCTTGTCTTAGCCATTTGGTGCCTGCAGCCTGTCTCTGATCACATGACGGGGTGTAGTTGGCAGTTGGGCTTTGTGTTTTCCTCCTAAACATCCAGAGAGAATGGGAGCTTAGGTGTGAATGAATGGGCCATCACTGACAGGATTGGAGGGAGGAGCTGGGACCAACCTCACTTACACCTGAATAGGCCGACGCAGCAGTCTCCCAGGAAAAGGAGCATCCAAGTGAGAGGACACCAGGACCAACCGGAGCTGCACAGGACTAATACCCGGGGTACCAGATCTCTTACAGCAAACAGAGCCTGTGAGAGTCCAATCCGGATTCTCACTGTAGCGAGACCGAGCAGCCATCCAGGGATGTCAGCACCGCGGAGACAGACTTCCACAGTGGCCCAGTTGTCCTGATTTTGCACCCTCAACCGGCGAGACCAATGACCGCAAGGCCCTAGAATGCACAGAGCCCAGCTGACCTTTTCACTCTGCACCCTAGCGTCCCAGCCCGGGTACTGGCAAACCAGCTGCACCCCCTTGTCCAAAGGACCCTTGTGACCCGAGCCTACCATTGGAAGCTCCCGGACTTGTCCCCTCACAAAGGGCTGCATCCCCTCTGTAGTTAGTCTGACGCCAGGATGGCAGAGCATCTGTGCACTTCAAAGGCATGTCTCTACAAGTTTCTCCCCACTTCAAGGAACAACTGTGCATTAAAGAAGGTCCTCAGACACCACCACTTTAGTACACTACTGGACCTGTGGCTATTCCAACAGGAAGAAGGATTGCTGTGCTGCTGAAAGGGCTGCCACTCTGAAGGACTCCTGCTGCCCTCTTGCCTCAGTGAGAAGGACTGAAAATGTATCACTTGATCGCAGAGTGACTCCAAGGGCAAGTTGACTGGCCTCCTGCTCTGAAGCCTCAGGGACAAAACAGGCTTCCAACAACCTTGCACTTGCACCTGGACACTGTGAGTGTACCCTGCCAAGTGGTGCCACCCTGTTCCTGAACCTTTGGAAGTGGGCTTTACGTGCTCACCAGTGGAGGAGATGTATCTTCTCTGCTGAGCAGCGCATCCTCAAGCAGAACCGACACATTGCCCCTACTGCGTGGATTGGACCTGGCGCTGAAGGCCTGCATCGCCCTTCCAGTCCTCAGAACCGGCGCATCGCCGACAGCACAGCGCATCTCCAGCCTAGGTCATCGCGTCTCTCATCGACGGCAGCCTCAAAGCAGACGCCGAACTCTGCATCGCAGCCTCACAGCTCTTCGAAACCGACGTATCGCCAGCTGCGCGCATCATTCCAGATGTCAGAACTTCACATTGCAAGCTCCGTCGACACGATCCTCGACGTTGATGCAACAGGACCTCACACCGCAGCCTCGCCGCGTCTCAGAACCGACGCATCACAACCAAGATTTAAGGTACTTTGTTCAGCAGCCCTAACTGGGTCCCTGTAGCTGGTTGCAGTTGGCCTGAACATGTGACTTTGCCCCTTTCCGGCGCGACCAGATATCCCTTGTTGATGCTTTGTGCTTTTTGGCGCTGCTTTGACTTACAACTCACAAATTGAATATCTCCCGTTATACTGATTGGAGTTTTGTCATTTTGGTCTTGTATTTATTAAAGAAAACCCTGTTTTTCTAATTTTATTGTTGTAGGATACTTTTGTGTGGCAGTTTCACTGTTTGAAGTGTTGCACAAATACTTTACACATGGCCTTCAAGTTAAGCCTGACTGCTCTGTGCCAAGTTACCAGAGGGTAAGCACATGTCAATTTGAGGTTTGCTGGTGCCGAACCATGACTAGGATTGTGGTTGCTGCTTGACCAGGTCTCACACTCCAATTAACCAATAACCCAATTTTTAACAAACACCAACAGCTGTGTGTGCCTGTTTTTTTCTGTGGCAAGCACGGAGGTTCAGGCACCTGTACAAATAACCTCTACAGACAAGAGCTTTTCCTGCATAGCTATCTGACTCTTAACACTGGATCTAGATAGACCAAACCTGCGATAGAGAAGAGCGAGAGACCACTGTCTATTTTCTTCTACAATGGGGGAGCAATAAGCAAGATCCACTTGAAGCTTTGGATATTTTTTGGGTGAGCCTCACAAAATGGGAGGTTTACAGCAGAAACGGACACTAGATTCAGCTCTGCACCAATTTCCTAGTAGAGGAAGATGGGGAATAGAGAACAGATGTATTTTCAACTGTGGAACCAGTAGCTCTCAGTTCTAATCCGGACTTAAGTTAACATTATTTATACCATGCTCATTCACTGAAGTTTTTTGGAGCTCTCATACCTGGTTGTCGACAGTTTTTAAGAATAATACCCTATGACTTGGGTAACTAGAAAAACTTCAGTTATTTTTAAAAGGGAAGTAAAGGAAATTTAGTGCAGGGAAAAGCGAAGAATTCCATAGCAACAGAAAATGACCAGTCACCGAATGTGACGGTTCTGGTTTTCAGAATACTTAACAGAGAAACATCACAAGGTTACAAGGATCAGTACAACATGAGAATTTAGTGATCATGAAATCAGGAAATTGTTGGTATAAAGTGCGAAGTACAGCTGTCAGTTTTGAAAAATTGTTTTCTATACAGGAAGTCAATGATTCAGAGCTGGTGTGTTATGTTTATTTTATTAAAAAGTTTTGTATAGCGCGAACATGACCCAAGCGGGTATCAGAGCGCTTTACATGTGGGTTGAGGCGGATACAGGTCGATAAGACAATTAGGTAATATACATCAGGAGCAACATTGATATGAATACGGGCAAAAGTAGGCCGTGACATAGGCCAGGTAGCAGTTGCGACAAGTTACATTGGAAACAGTAATAACACAGTAGCGGGCGATACAGGGCCGTAGCATAGGCCAGTTGGTAGCACATTACGCTAAAACAGGCAGGGCGGTGAGGGGGATTGGCTACTAGTTAAGCGAATTGTTCATCAGTAGAGCCTTCACTTCCCTTTTGAAGGCAAAGGTTGATGGAATCAGTCTTGTGTCAACAGGTAGGGAGTTCCAGATTCTCGGGGCAGAGCCGGAGAAAGTGCGTCTGTAAGTTTTCAATTTTTTTAATTTCTTTGGCTTAAGGAGCAGAGTGCTGGTGCTCCTTGAGGATCGAGCACTACCAGATAGTTCAAGCTTATTTTTCAGATATAGAGGGGTGTTGAAGTGTAGTGCTCTATGGGTCATACATGCAATTTTTAATTGTATCCTTGCCTCGAGTGGGAGCCAGTTGAGTGATTTCAGGTCCGGTGAAATGTGGTTGGATTTCTTGGAGCCAGTGATAAGTCTAGTCGCAGCATTCAGAGATGCTCTGAGTGGGGCTAGGCTGAGTTTGGGGAGACCGCATAGAGTGGCACTGCCGTATTCGAGTCTTGAGATGACAAGTGCTTGCACCGCCGATTTGAAGTCCTCTTGTGGGAGGTAAGGTTTGAGTTTTCTTAGGATGCTTAGATGGTGGTTCGCTCCTTTGGTCGATGCTCTAATGTGGTCTTGCATGTTTAGATTCTTATCTAGGACAACACCCAACGATTTAGTGGAGTCAATGATGTGTGGTGTGCAGTTGAGAGCGGTGAGGTTAGTGAGGAAGTTCACTACAGTGGGGGTTTGCCTGGTGGGTGAGATGAGGAGGAATTCAGTTTTAAGGGGGTTTAGTTTGAGGTGGTTGGAGGTTAACCAGTTTAAGGTTTTGTGCAGGGTTCCGTTGAGAGATTGGATATCTTCTTGTGAAGATAGTTTCATGTACAGTTGGGTATCAACCGCGTACATGTGGTATTGGATGTTGGAGTTTTTGAGGATTACAGTCAGTGGTTCCATGAAAAGGTAGAAGAGTGTGGGGGAAAGTGAGGAACCTTGTGGGACACCAAGTGTGTCAGGGTCTGACCCTTGCGCCTGCCGAGTGCCACAATCCAATGGCAATACAGGGACTACATATCCCAGGAAGCCTGAGGAGGAAGAGCTTCCGGGTATTTGAGGACAGCACGCACGTACGCGTACGTGCGTAATTCTGAGAGTGAGACACAGACGGTGTTTCACATGGAAACTAACACCAGAGGCTGATCGGAGATTCTGTCGGCTTTTCACAGCGGTTCGCTGTGTCCTTTTCGGCTGCCTGCTGTGCTTTGTAGGTGGGCCGTTTCTTGGTGGCAGACTCGCGGTCTGGATTCAGACCGGAGTGAAATGTTTGGCTATTCCTCAGAGTCTCATCTCGGACATCGGGAAGCTCGAGGGAGGTTTCAGTCTTCTTTGGCTTCACTCTGCTAATTTCCAAGGCTACTCCAGCGGCTGTTGGGGTAATTGAGCTGCTCGGGATCGAGTGGTTTCTTCTGGAGACTCCGTTAATTTGTGACAACAACAATAAGGTACTTTTGTTGAAAACGCTCTGAGTTTTGTTTTTGTTTCTTGGTTGGCTTTTCTGTGGAGTTTGACATTTGAAAGACTCTGAAACAATGGAACTGATCTTTCCCGGCTACATAGGAGATGTGAAACTTTAAACTATGGACATTAAAAGGCTATAAGTTTACTTTCTGCATATCCCTTGCCACCAGAACCTTTGAGAAGCTTTGCTTCTGTTACAAATCTTTTTTTCTCCTTTTCATAGTGTGAGGTCACACTTTCTTTTCGGCTATTGAATCCTGCTTTTCTTTGTGGGGGAATTTCGACAGAAAGGGTATGTATGTTTGTTCAAGGGAGGTGGTTTTTCAGGGAACCGAAGGTGATCTGAATGCAGTAGTAATTGTGTATTTGCGTTATAGGTGTATCCTTCTTCAGTGGTGAGCGGTATCATTGCTGAGGATAGAGAATTGCTAAGGAACGTAGCGGGTGGAAACCGGCTTTTCAGGTATTACTTCATTTAGTGAGAGTAATTGAGTGTAGTAGAAAGTCTAGTAGTGTCTAATCACTGTGTTTTATACTTTCAGGTCTCCCTTCCCTGCTGTTCCTACCCTTCCTTTCCCTCACTTGATTACCCCAACATTCTGTGCCGCTAGTGTCAGAATTGGGGATATCGAGAGGTGGACCCCTTTTGAGCATCATCTGGATCCTGTGGAGTATCCGTCCACCGTGACAGAATTACGCACCCAAGAAATAAACTCCACCCGGTCCAGGTGATTCTCAAATATGGCCTCCTTAGACGAAGTATTACAGGCATTAGTGGCCGTTCAGCAAGAGTTAGCAGCCTCTAGAGCTGAAACAGCTGCACTCAGGGAACGAGTTGACAGACAAACAAGGAACCCTTTTGACGCTTCTTCATCTCAGATTCAAGTTCATGTACCTCCACCCATACCTTTGGCCAGCCCAGAACGGTATTCCGGGGATCCTATGAAAATACAGACCTGTCTGACACAGGTTGCGTTGCACTTCTCATGTAAACCTGCTTCCTTTCCTACGAACCATACTAGGGTGGCATTTGCTATTTTGTATTTAACTGGGGACGCGGCCAATTGGGCAGTCCCATTGGTAAAAAATGATGATCCAATACTGTCGGATTGGAACGCTTTTCGTAGGGAGCTTGAAAGGGTTTTTGATAGAAGGGTAACTACGTTCAGTGCTGACAGGGAGCTGTTAGAGCTGAAGCAGGGAAAGCATGACTTAGTGACGTATTTAACATCTTTCAATAGGTTAATAGCTGAAACCGCCTGGCCAGAGGAACAACGCATGTCACTCTATTACCAGGGGTTACGGGATGACATGAAGGATGTGCTGGCCCAGATTGACCCTCAACCCACTACATGCACAGATCTAGTGAACCTGACCTTGCGTTTGAATCATCGCTTGGCAGAAAGGGGCGGGGATCGCAGGAGAGGTGAAAGGCCTAGTAGTTATGAGGACAGAGGAAACAGACCACAGACAGCCTCCGGTGACTCAGGATCAGAACCTATGGAAGTGGGAGCCATACGAGCACCTTTGTCCAGAGCAGAGAGAGAGAGCCGCAGAGTACAGGGCCTTTGCATGTGCTGCAGGAAGAAGGGCCATTACGTTAGGGAATGTCCTCATAAACCCAAAAGCCAGGGATCATTCAGTTTCAATAAAAAAGTGCCACTAACTACTGTTATAACTCACAATGGTGAGTCTTTAAACACGACAGACGAGGAAGAGGAGGAGGACGCATCCTCAAGACAGGACGTCAGACTGCCCTCCTTAGCGGCCATAGACGCCAAGGACACAGAATCCCATCTGGTCCTCACTATGACCCTTACAACAGACTCTCAGAGGTACCCGGTGTGGGTGATGATTGACTCGGGGGCTACAGGGAATTTCATTGATGCTGGATTAGTTGATAGACTAGAGCTAAGACGCTCTGAGAGAGACCACTGAGAAGGTATATGCTGTGGATGGGAAACCCATTAAGTCAGGGCCCATCACTGAGCAGACGGAGAGGGTCGGATTGGTTTTGAAGGGGGAAGACCAAGAGCATGTCGAGGACATTACGCTGAATATCATTGAAGCACCCCAATATGAGGTTATACTGGGAATGCCATGGCTACGGCGGCACAATCCTCAGATTGATTGGAAGAAGAAGACAGTAGAATTTTGGTTTGAGGAGTGTAGTGTGCACTGTTTGCAAACCGCTGGTTCTCATCTTCTGGCGCTCGCACAAGTGTTCCATCTAGCTACAGCTGCGGAACAAGAGACCATGCTCCCTGCGGTGTATGCTTCTTACAGAGACGTGTTCAGTGAAAAGAAGGCAGAGAGACTCCCCCCTCACCGTATTTATGACTGCCAAATAGACATTGTCACAGGAGCCACCATCCCTTCTTGTCGGGTATACGCCTTGTCAGAGCCAGAGACAAAACACTTGAAAGAGTACCTAGATCATTATGTGGACATTGGTTTCATCAGACCTTCCCGCTCACCCGCTGCTTCGCCTCTTTTCTTAATTTCTAAAGCTAATGGGGATCTGAGAACGTGCATCGATTACCGTATGCTCAATAAAAACACGGTACGGATCAGATACCCCCTTCCACTTATCCCGGTGTTGTTGGACCAGGTGAGGGAAGCGGTGGTTTATACCCGTTTGGACCTCAGAGGGGCTTACCACCTGGTCCGCATCCGCGATGGTGATGAGTGGAAGACGGCTTTTAAGACCAGGTATGGGCTGTTCGAGTACTTAGTCATGCCCTTTGGGTTGTGTAACGCCCCGGCAGCGTTCCAATTCTTCTTAGACGATGTGCTCAAAGATTTCATTGACAAATTTGTGGTAGTCTACATAGACGACATCCTGATTTATTCCAGCAATCAGGATGTACATGTGGAACATGCGTCTCAGGTGCTTCAGAGATTAAGGGAACACAGCTTGTTCTGCAAGTTGAGCAAATGTGTGTTTCATGCTAAGGAGGTGGAATTTTTGGGGGTTATTCTGAGCCCGTCCGGATTAGGAATGTCTGTGAGGAAGGTGGAGGCGGTACAGGAGTGGCCTGTGCCGAAGAATGTGAGAGAGGTGCAGTGCTTCTTGGGCTTTGCCAATTATTATAGAAGATTTATCTCTCACTTCTCTCTCTTGGTTTCTCCTATCACGTCTGTTGAGAAAAGGAAAGCCTTTTCTTTGGGACACCGAGGCCATGGAAGCCTTCACCTTTCTAAAAAAGGCCTTCACCACGGCTCCTATCCTAAGACACCCACAACCGGAAGCACCATTCATAGTAGAAGCTGACGCCTCTGATGAGGCAATAGGGGCAGTACTGTCTCAACATGACAAACAAACAGGTCAGCTTCATCTGGTAGCCTTTTTGTCCAGGAAGTTGAATGTGGCTGAACTCAATTACAACGTGGCCGAAAAAGAATTGTTAGCTATCAAAAAGGCATTCCAGGAGTGGAGACAGTATATATGGGGGGGTTCAACATCCAGTCACGGTATATACTGACCATAGAAACTTACAGTATATGAAAACAGCTAGACAGCTCACACAAAGGCAAATACGCTGGATGTTGTTTTTTGCGGATGAGTTTGTGGTTACTTTCCGTCCTGGGTCAGAGAATCGAAAGGCGGATGCTCTGTCTCGTCAGAACGACAGTGGAAGACCCCGACATGGCATCACAGAAGCGATAGTCAACCCCAACAAGGTGTTCTGTGCAGTGACCTTAGATCATTTCTTAGAGGAAATAGTAAAACAAAGATCCTTGGTTTGTTGGCAAAAATGGGCTGATCAGGGGGCTGATCGTACTCTTAAACATGGAATACCTCTGTGTAGAAACAGCCTGTATCTGCCAACGCAGAACCTTCGGCTCAAAGCATTCAATTGGTGTCACAATTCAGTTCTAGCAGGACATCCAGGACGCACCATGACTCAAAACCTCGTACAACTTCAATTCTGGTGGGAAGGAATGGCTAAGGATGTAACTCAATGGGTGTCACTGTGTGATACTTGTGCCCGGAACAAAAATGAGACTGCCAAGTACAAGGGTAAATTAATGCCTATGCCCACACCTTCACAGCCTTGGCACACCATCAGTGTGGACTTCGTTCTGGGTTTGCCCAAGGATCAAGCATATGATGCCATACTGGTTGTGGTAGATCGCATGACCAAGATGGGACATTTTATCCCTTGCAAGAACCTACCTACAGCAGGTCAGACAGCTCAATTGTTACTGGCCCATGTGGTCCGGTTACATGGGCTTCCAGGGGTTATTGTATCTGATAGGGGACCTCAATTCTCTGCTCGGTTTTGACGTATGTGGTGTAAGGCCTTGCAAGTGGAAGCCGCCCTTTCAACCAGCTTCCATCCACAAACGGATGGGCAGACAGAGAGGTTGAACCAGACCCTCAAGAAATATCTCCGCTGCTATTCCAAGGAAGCGCACGACTCATGGGTATCCCTTTTGTGGTTGGCCGAATTGGCATACAACAACTCATGGCACAGTTCTATCAAGGAGACACCCTTCAGAGCCAATAACGGGTTTCATGCTAAAGTGTTGCCTGTGTCTATCCCTAGCGAAGTGGTTACTCAGCCTACGGTGATGCAACATATCAAAAAGATACACACCGTGCATAAGAAAATCCAGGCCAGTTTGGAACAGGCGAAACGTTCCTACAAGAAATGGGAGGACAGGCATCGCAGTGAAGAACCGAGCTTTCAGTCAGGAGATCGAGTATGGTTGTCCACGAGATATCTTCGATTTAAGATACGCAGTGTCTTTCATCCCAGATACATTGGGCCGTATACAGTGCTACGTAGGATCAACCCAGTTGCATACAAGCTTAAGCTGCCCGCTTCCCTGAGAATCCATCCGGTGTTCCACGTCAGCCTACTAAAACCAGCGAAAGGAGCTCGTCGCAAGGCGGCACCTCCGGTGCTACGGGATGGCAAGTTGGAATACGAAGTGCGCAGAGTGATGGACTCCAAGTATCGTCAGGGGCGATTGTGGTATCTCATTTCCTGGAAGGGGTATTCTTCAGAGGATGATTCCTGGGAACCAAGCAGTAATGTGCATGCACCTCGTGCGGTTCGCAGTTATCACGCCCGCTGCCCGGGTAAGCCTGGTCCTAGGAGGCGCTGGGGAGGAGGGCATACTGTCAGGGTCTGACCCTTGCACCTGCCGAGTACCACGATCCAATGGTAATACAGGGACTACATATCCCAGGAAGCCTGAGGAGGAAGGGCTTCCGGGTATTTGAGGACAGCACGCACGTACGCGTACGTGCGTAATTCTGAGAGTGAGACACAGACGGTGTTTCACATGGAAACTAACACCAGAGGCTGATCGGAGATTCTGTCGGCTTTTCACAGCGGTTCGCTGTGTCCTTTTCGGCTGCCTGCTGTGCTTTGTAGGTGGGCCGTTTCTTGGTGGCAGACTCGCGGTCAGGATTCAGACCGGAGTGAAATGTTTGGTTATTCCTCAGAGTCTCATCTCGGACATCGGGAAGCTCGAGGGAGGTTTCCGTCTTCTTTGGCTTCACTCTAATTTCCAAAGCTACTCCAGCGGCTGTTGGGGTAATTGAGCTGCTCGGGATCGAGTGGTTTCTTCTGGAGACTCCGTTAATTTGTGACAACAACAATAAGGTACTTTTGTTGAAAACGCTCTGAGTTTTGTTTTTGTTTCTTGGTTGGCTTTTCTGTGGAATTTGACATTTGAAAGACTCTGGAACAATGGAACTGATCTTTCCCGGGCTACATAGGAGATGTGAAACTTTAAACTATGGACATTAAAAGGCTATAAGTTTACTTTCTGCATATCCCTTGCCACCAGAACCTTTGAGAAGTTTTGCTTCTGTTACAAATCTTTTTTTCCTCCTTTTCATAGTGTGAGGTCACACTTTCTTTTCTTTTGGGCTATTGAATCCTGCTTTTCTTTGTGGGGGAATTTAGACAGAAAGGGTATGTATGTTTGTTCAAGGGAGGTGGTTTTTCAGGGAACCGAAGGTGATCTGAATGCAGTAGTAATTGTGTATTTGCGTTATAGGTGTATCCTTCTTCAGTGGTGAGCGGTATCATTGCTGAGGATAGAGAATTGCTAAGGAACGTAGCGGGTGGAAACCGGCTTTTCAGGTATTACTTCATTTAGTGAGAGTAATTGAGTGTAGTAGAAAGTCTAGTAGTGTCTAATCACTGTGTTTTATACTTTCAGGTCTCCCTTCCCTGCTGTTCCTACCCTTCCTTTCCCTCACTTGATCACCCCAACATTCTGTGCCGCTAGTGTCAGAATTAGGGATATCGAGAGGTGGACCCCTTTTGAGCATCATCTGGATCCTGTGGAGTATCCATCCACCGTGACAAAGTGTGCAGGGACTGGAGTTGGATAGAGTTTGGACTCTGTGTTCTGTTGTTGAGGAAGGAGGTAAACCATTTTAGGACAGTGCCCGAGAGTCCCATCCTACATTCCAAGAGGTTAAGTAGGTTGTCATGTTTGACCGTGTCAAAAGCAGATGAGAGATCGAGTAGTATTAGAAGGCAAGCTTCGTTCTGGTCAAGCATTGAGAGGGCATCATCCACTATATGAGTGATAGCCGTCTCCGTGCTGTGGCCAGAGCGGAAGCCCGATTGGTATTGGTCGAGGAGTTGGAATTGGTCAATGTGTTTGCGCAGTTGATCATGTACAGATTTCTCGAGGAGTTTAGCCAGAGTAGGGATGTTTGTGATTGGTCGATAATTACTCAGGTCATCTGGGTCAGCCGTGGGTTTTTTGAGAATAGGGAGAACTAGGCCCGCCTTCAGGCAGTCCAGGATCTCCCCTTGGTACAGCGAGGCATTGATGATCTTAGACCAGAGCGGGACTAGTGTTCCAACCATATCTTTATAGAAGTTGGAGGGGAGGGGGTCATTGAAGTGATTAGAGGGTTTCAGGGTCGAAAGAATGCGGAGGATGGCAGTTTCGTTGAGGGGGGTGAATTGGCTCCAAGAGGCGTTGTTTTTAGGGGCGAGAAAGGACAGCGTAGGAGGGGAGGCGGGGTCAGGATATTCCGGAGAGGGAGCAAGTTTGATGAGAGCCGATTTGAGGTCAGATTCGATCTTATTCGCCTTAGCGAGGAAGAAGTCAGCAACGGCATCACAGCTCGGTTGAGGACAGGGGGAGATGTGAGGTGATTGCCCAGAAGTGTTATTAGGTTGTGACTTAATCAGCTCAGAGTCTTTTGGGGCGGTTTTTAGCTTTGTCAAGTTGGGTTTTGAAGAAATTTGCTTTAGCCGTTCTGATGAGTTTATTGTATGTGCTCCTTTTTAGTCTAAGAGTTTTTAGTAGCTCAGTTGATGGAGATGATCGCCATGCTCGTTCAGCTAATCTAAGGCTGCGTTTGTCTGAATTAAGGCTGTCATTAAACCATGGTTTGGAGTCTTTGATGGGTATCCTTTTTAGTTGGAGAGGGGCAGCTGCATCGAGGGCAGACAACATGAAGTTGTTATAGTGTTCATCAGTGAGGTCGTGAACGTTGTCTAGGTTAGCAGGGGGCCGAAGGGAGATATTGCAGTGCGAGATGAGTTCATTTATGTTGGTATTATGTAGCGATCTTTTCCACTGTTTATGTTTAAGTGGTTGTGATCTTTTGGAGTTCCAGCTTTCTAGGATACGGAAGGTGATGTAGTGATGTTCAGATCAGTCACAGGGGAGAATAGAGTCGAGCTGAATGGATTTGGGATTGGCGATGATTAGGTCTAGGGTCGAGCCAAGATTGTGCGTGGGAGTGTTACAGATTTGGGACAGGTGGAGATCGCTTATGAAGTTTTTGAGACTATTAACTGCCTGATCATGCGGATCATTCCAGTGGAGGTTGAAGTCTCCAAGGAAGATCTGAGGGGAGTGTCGTCCCATGTTGGAGGAGATGGTTTCCATAGTTTGTTCAATAAACGGGAGGTTGTCTCCCGGCGGGTGGTAGAAGATGTGCAGGCTACATATGGGTCTATGCTTGGTAGTTCTATCAAGGGAAAGATATTCACAGGATGAAAGATTAGGTGAGGGGGATTGTTTTGCTGAGAGAGAGCTGTGGTGGATACAGGCTATGCCACCACCCGTTTTCTTAACTCGGTCGAGTCTGATAATGTTGTGGCTGGGCGGGACGAGGATGTCGAGGATGGGGCCAGAGGAGTCATTGAGCCAGGTTTCGTGAGGATAAGTAGGTCGAGTTCCTGAGCCAGGATGAGATCTGAGAGGTCCGTGGCATGTTGTACCGCTGATCTACAGTTAAGTAGCAGGCATTTCAGGTGTGCTTTGTGTTCAGTGACAGAGGGCTGTTTCATAGGGATCTGCAAGAGGTTGTTGGCGTTTAAGGCGTTGGCGTTAAGTCTGTGGGCTCTATGTGGGTTAAGTGTGATGCATTGTATGGTCTCGGAGTTGTCTTGCTCGGTACCGCTCGTTTCTGGAAGATTTAAGGGGGGGGTTTGGGAAGATCCAGAAGGGGATGAGATGACCGTATGTGGGTCGTTGTACTCTAGTAGGAGGGAGAGAATGTGTTTCTAATAGCTGATTTTTGGATCTGGCGGGTCGAGATGGGGCGTTAGGGTATGGGGTGGTATTCCAGTTCTGGCCAGTGGGTTTCAGCCCTGGGTCAGTAGGTGGTATTATGAAATGGGAAGATGGGGAACGGTGGTGCAGGGTAGAATGCTGGGAATCTTGCGAGGTCCTGTTGGAAGCGAGCTCAAGTGCCAGGTCAGCTGTGGCTTTAAAGAGATTATGGATGGCAGTTTTGAGCTTGAGAAGTTCCTGGTTTATATCATGGAGTTTGGCAGCCGGATCCGCGTGTGGTTCGGGGTTCATGTGGATGGGAGGAGGAGTGCTGTTCACTATGGAGGACTTAGCGGAGTTCACAGAGAGGGGACTCACGGGGATGGGGGGAGGAATGCTGTTCACTGTGTTGGACGTAGGTGAGTTCACAGAGAGGGGCCGAGGGGGAGGGGAGAAATCCTCTGAGGAGGATTTCCGTCTCCGATGGAGAGGAGAACAAGGAGAGTGGGGGATAGAGGGGGGGGTTAGTGGGCGTTTCAGTCCAGGCGGAGAGTGGGTCAGGAAGTAGTGGGGGCGACAGTTAGGTAGGAGGTCGTTCGGAGAAAGGGGAGAGTGGGAGGTATGGGAGAGGTGATCCGGGTTAGGGATAGCAAACTCGTCAGCCAGGCGGGAGTGGAGTAGGGGACTTATGGGTGGTCGAGTCCCGATGAATGAGTATGAGGATCCTAGGTAATGGGGCGTCGGAGCTTTAAGTGAGTTGATTGATGTAAGAGGGGCAATTGAACAGTGGTTGAGGGAGAATAGAGGGGGATCAAGTTGACCCTGGGTTGGAGTTTGTGGAAGGTCGTTCAACGGGTGAGTAGGTGCTTTGTTATGGTCCAGCGATTTCTTAATGACGTCGAATTTTTCATCAAAAATGGCCAGGTTGCGATATGTGGCCTGAATGAGTATGGTCCCGTTGTTATAGATGGAGATGGTAGCGTTTGCTCTGAATGTGGGTGAGGATAATCGCCAATAGTCTAATACCGTGGGGAAATTTCTTAGCCGAGGCGATTCTAAGTAAAGAGTGGAGCGCTATCCTCCACTGAGCTCTTCTTTTAGTGTGAAAGATCAGGTCACTAGTAATCGTTCCTTTTTTTTGACAGAAATAGGGGTCAGAGATGAGGGTTAGCTTTGAGTAGTCTATGTTTTAGAGACTTAGTTGCGTAATTAATTGTGTGACTATTCATACCTAATTTCTGGAGTCTGGAGTCCATTCTGAACTGAGAGGGGGGGGCATGCTGGGGTGACTTGTGTTGACTAGTATTAATAGAGAGGTGGGAGTAAAAGGGTTACCAGTGAATGACCCACAGTGGTGTGGCGTATTTGCAAGATAGCGTGTTAAGGTGAGGGGTATAGGTCATGCAGGGTAGGGTGTTAAGGTGTGGGGTATAGGGAAGGCCGGAGGGAGGCGCCTTTCAATTAGTATGCCAAAAACCTTTGAGTGAGGGTAGGGGTAGTGGCAAGTCCTAGTACTGTTAGTGGGAGTCAGGGAGAGTGCGCTTTTCTGAGAGGAGCGAGGACAGGCCTAAGGGGTGCGCCTTCCTAAGAGTGTGCCAAAAACCTTTGCTTGTGGGAGAGGGTAATGGTATTGACATTGCCTAGTACTGTTAGAAGGAGCCAGGGAGAGTGAGCTTTACTGAGTGGGGGGAGGCCAGGTCATTTGGGGTTCCTGCAGCGAAATTGAAGTAAGCCATTTGAGGTTCCTGGAGCGAAGGTGCATTAATCCCATCAGGTGCGGCACTTTTAGCTAATTCTGAATAAAACTGTTTTGGGAGAATCATGAAGGTAACATCTGCTTAGTCAGTGGGAGAGGATAAGGGAAGTGGCAGTGATTAGCAGTAATAAGGGGAGCCAGGGAGAGTGGAACAATCTAATGCAGGTGAGGTCGGGGCAACTGATGCGCCGGGCGATATAATATAGTAGCAATCAGGAGCCCAGTAGCGGACAGGAGCGGCCATTTTAAACATGTGTGTGCAGCTTATCTGCGGGATGGAGAGTGATAAATTGTCGCCAGAAGACGGGTCATTTGCCGCGCCTGGCGCGAGCGTCCCGAAGGGTCTTTCAACAACCAGGGGGAGTGTAAGTAGTTTGAATTAAATTTGTAGTTGAGATTTAGTAGCGTGCAGTCGAGCAGAAGCGGGTGCTTACTCATTGGATGCTCCTCCTGCCAGAGAACGGTATTTGAGGCGCCGGGGGCGTGCGCTCGCTAAATCTCAACCGCGCTCGGGAGGAGGGCTGTCGAGCTGAGTCCCAGTGTAGGTAGTCCCTCTCAGCGTCGGCTGGGAAACGGGGGCAGAGATTAACGGGCTGAGAAACAAGTGAGGTGTTTACCTGGATATATCCATAGTCTGCAGGTCACGGGCGAAGCTAATACAGTTACAGTTGACACCCCACAGACAAGCAAAGTGGCCATGTTTTGAACTAACTGCAGACGTTTTATTATTTGGCAGTAGTGATCCTGCTGGATTTGTCGGCAGCTTTGGACACAGTGTCGCAGTCCATCCTGTGGCAGAATGCATGGAAAATAGCGATCTAAAGCTAAATTCAGATAAATCTGAAATCATGCGCTTTGGTGGCAAATCATACCCCTCGATACACAGCAGAGGCCTTCGGACCTGTGCATGCCGCAAAGCCAGACTCTCATTGCAAAGAATCTGGGCTTCACGTTTGACACAGATCTCACCTTCATCCCGCAAATTCTATTGGCGACCTCTTCATATTTGGCCATACTTAGGTCTCTGAAAAAAATGCTACATCTGGTTCCAGATCTGATTAGGAGGATGACTGTGCACTTTTAAGTGGCATCAAGATTGGATTCTGGTAATGCTCTCTAGCTAGGTCTACCCGTGTATATGTTTCGAAAGCTACAGCCGATTCAAAACATAATGGCCAGACTAATCCAAAGAATTTATGCACTGGCTGCCTGTGGAAAAATACATGCAATCCAAATCATTAGTCCTCATCCATAGGTCTTCTAAGGCAGCTGTCAAGCTATATAAATATATAATTCATTTATTCATTCATTCTTGTTGATGCAGGTAACAAAATGGCATTTCCATAGTCAATGAGTGACTGGATCAACGCAGTTATCACATGATGTCGGCTATCTAGGAAAGGTAGGATATTCTGCATCGTTTTTAAACAACAGTAGCATGAGAAAGAATTGACCAAATTGAGTCAAGGTGTATACCTAGATGACATACCGTGGAAGAGGTAGCCAATGGGGAGGTCGACTGAAGAACGCAATCTAAGAGCATCAGGGATCAGTGCTCCATTTGGCACTATCAATAACTCCATTTTGGAAGGGTTTAATCTGAGAAAATTCAGCACTATCCATTGCCTACCAAGTGCAGGGTTTGGGGCAGGGCTGAGATGGTAGGAGCATCCTCCTCAAAGACAAAAATTAATTGCGTGTCATCTGCGTACATGTAAAACTTGTCACTAATTTTAGAAAATAATTGGGACAAGGGGTACACGTAGATTTAAAAAACTAAGGGTGAAAGAATGGAGCCTTGGTGGGGCACCACTATTGAGAGCTTTAGGCTTCGACTCATTAGAAGGGAGCACTACAACTGGATGCTGATAAGGTGTAAGAGGAAAGACAGTTCAAATGTAAATGAGAGATCACTGTTTCTTTAAATCTGTAGATTAAGCTAGCCTGATCATTCGTGTTAAACGTGGCCAAGAAGTGTAACAGAAGCTTTGGCCACCAATATGTGGATGCCACCGACTACAGAGAGCACCGACCTTTCAGTGCTTCTACCAAACCAAAAACCTACTTGGAAAAATTTGAGAAGGCCGTGTGATTCCACACAGTGCTGCAGGTGTTTAAAAGCCAATTTCTCCAATAACTTGGACCAATACTGGAGAAGAGAAATTGGCCGAAAGTTATTTAAATTAGTGGGGTCTAAACTAGTTTGTTTAGGAGAGGTTTCTCTAGGGATAGTGCCTGTAGATGACCGATTGAATAACACTAATAATTAATCTCGTAAGAAGAGACTAAGATCACAGAGCCAACGAGCTGGTCCGAGATCTCATGGTGAACCAACAGCTCTGCTTTGTCTGGCAGTCCTAATTAATGCATCTCCTGTAATGGAGGTTAAGATAATGAAAGCAGAGTTTCCTGAACATTGTACATGTGTCAATCCAGTCAGGGAAAGGAATGCTGCTGCGGAAGAATGCACAGCTATCTGCATTAGCAAAAAAAAGAGGCTAGATCCGCACAGAAATTGGTTGAGCAAGGAATATTGTTAGACAGAGGAGGGAGAGGCCACCAGCTCCATGTAGATCCTTAAATCTCCTTCGGAAAGTTGTCAGCATCTGCAATTTTGTCCAATATGCTATTGATGGAGCAGGGTAAATGAAAAATTTTTAACCTCCTAATATTTTCGTAAAATAATTAATAAACCGGTTTGTTTAAGTAAATAACCAACAATGTATGTTACATGTTAAGGGTTAAAGGTAACACGCTATTCTGTGTGCAAATTAATTGACTTATAATTGTGTACGTGTCTAACATAACATAATATTTGCGTACTAATTAAATAATAAATGCATGATCTGTGCTTTTAAATAAAACGTGTGGTTGCAAAATAAAGCGATGGTAAGTAAGGGACAGCTTTATATGTTGCTTCTGCTAGGTAATACCTAATTGGGGTACGTAGAAAGACGGGAGGGAAACAAAAGGGTTATATTTCTTTGTTTTAACAATATTTTGTTTATCTTTGAAAATAGTGCGCTTAGGCCTGTCGAGCAGCAATATAAAATGGCCGCGAGTTGCTAGAGTACGCATGAGCGGGAGACCATGTGATAGAGGAGAGAGGCTGTGGAAAAGGGATGATCACGTGCTGATGCTGAGAGGCTAAGATGGAAGTATGGTCAAGGCTGTTGTGACCTTTCTGAGCAGATGTGTGCCAAGATGATCAGCAAGAAGCGTGAGAAGTCCGAATGAATCAATAGACGGAACTGTTTTACACAAAATGTAACAGAAAAAGATACAATTTGGACTGATCGAAACGGATGAGCAATTGCATGAACTGTGGGAAACGATGCTTGCATGGACATTCCACACGGAACTGGTTAAGACCAGGAAGTTTGATTAAAATGTATATGAGCATGAGTTTTGACCAATGAGAATGAATCACGCCATGAAGAAGAAACATTTTATGCTGTAAGCTAGAATTAGGGTATAAGAAGACCTACTCTTGGTGGGAGGGGTTAGAATGCTGCGGGGATGCTGCGGGAGATGCTGGAGAAGTTAGATGCTGTAGATGAGTGAAGTTGCGGTTGCTGATGCTGACGAGCTGATGCTGCTGCTATTTCCCTTTTCCAGTTGAGTATAAAGATGCTGCTTTAGGAGAGCTTTTCCTGATAGATTTTATTTTAGAACTATTAGATTTTTCCCAGATAGATAGATAGGTAGGTTGATCTTTAGAGTTCGTATCATGGTAACCCTATTTTTCCGTCTAATAAATATGCATTGCAATTTCAAATTATTCTTATATTGATGATAAATGTAATGATCTGAATAATAAGCTAATCTCATTTCCTGCATTCAAAACTTTATATAAACTTTATTATTCTTTAAACAAATGACTCAGTGATTCTTTAGCTCAATGATTAAAAATGAAATGTTAAAGAGTTTATTGTGATTGAGCTTGTCTTAATCACCATCAACTGATTCCTACTAGTTGGTCCATCGACCAATGAGCGGAATACCTTAAAGCAAATGAGAAATATTACGTCATGATAAAAGAGGTATCCCGTCTCCTTCCAGCGAATCGTTTTTCTCCTAGGTTATTGACGGAGGAAATCCAGGGAACAATTGAGTAAGTGAATGTATATGCGGTGTTATGGGCCCCACCGTCATATGGATATAGTGTGTGTGTTAGAGAAATAGTTGCACCTGGATGACCAAAGCCAAATTGGAGAATTATTTTTATTGTTAGCGCTGGATCAGATTTCTTGGTAGCAGAGTTATGGTTACTATAGATTAGTTTGGTGATTATGGATTATTGATAAGTTCATGTCTAACACTTTTTGTTGAGTCGCGTTATGTTATATGTAAGTTTTCACGCTTCCGGGAAGTAGGAAGTGGAACACGTGTGGCAAGAGAAGTCACATGGAATTGTACACTGTCTGAGTTCATTTTTGGAAATAACACAGGTTGTGTTATAATAGGGACATTTTGCGTGTAAAAGGTGTGTAAGTGAAATAGTGATCGGTTTTCTTGTGAAACTCTGGCCTTAATTCTCAGGAGCAGTATAGTCTCCACATGTGTTTTATCCCCAGAGAAACGGGTTTACTGATTACTTGAAAGAAGGGTAAGGTAGAGGGAAGTGCTACTTTATCGGCGAAACTGAAAATTCTGTGGTAGGGTAGAGGTAAGCGCTGCCTACTGGAAAATACAGAATTCTTGTGTAAATGGTCAAAGCTATCGTTTCGGTTTAGCGAATCAGACAATGGAAATGTGGTTAAAATGTAACTAACAAAAAAAAAAAAAAATTGTTGAAAAAAGAAATTGCCGATAAATTTTGTAAAGGAGGGGTCAAGAGCAGAAGTGACGTAGACAAGAGTCGCGCTGGGATTGGACAGTGCGATAGTCACATGAGAACAGGAGCAGGACTGACGTAGACAAAAGCCGCGCTGGGATTGGACAGTGCGCCGTGGATAGAAATCGCTGTGATTGGAGTGTTGGTGTGAGTCGCACTAGTATTGGTTGAAATAACGCATAGGGAACAGTGTTGAATTGCGGATCGTTTAAGGAGAAAAAGGTCGTGAATCATGTCGTACTATGAGTATGGTAAAGAGAAAACGTCATGGATGTCGAAAGTTAAGAACTTCTTTAAGAAAGACAAAAAGGTAGTGACTAGAGAGGGACAAATAATTCCTCCGCCGAAATCACCAGCTTCACACATGATGCTGAAATATGGATATCATACATGCATATGGTTAGAAAATTGGACAAAATACACCAAGAATGATGGAGCATTGGCTTTCCCTGAGAATGGTTCATTTAATGTAGCCGTACTACAGAACTTGAGAGAAAAGATGGTAATGTTAGAAACCTAGACCGACACAGTTTGAAGCTTTAACGGAATGGGAAGATGAGATGTATGAGCGAGAGAGATTCAGAGGATTAAAGAATCATGAGTTTTTGCCTGGAAGGTTGTGGGGAGTAAATCATGAGGACAGAGTAAAGCGTTGGAGATATGCTAACATGACAGGAGGTTTGTTTCCAGCTTTTACAGTTGAGGAAGAAGCAAAAAGAAAGTGTACAGAGAAAAAGAAACATGTAGTGGTAGAAAAGTATGTGTATGGTGGTAGTGAAACAGATGACGAATTGCTGGAATATATTTTAAACAGAAACCCACCTCCATACCAACAGACTTCTGCGGTGGTGACACCTAATGCACCGCCATTGGAAACTGGGAGGAATAAAAAACCCGAACGAAGAAATGAAACAAATAGGTCACAAGAAACATTTAAAACTTCACAAAATGAAGAGATAGAAAGTGACAATGCAACTGAATTAGCAAAAACGACAAAAGAATTGACTGAGAAAATAAGAGAATTGACAAAGAATATGGAAGCTGTAACTGTACCAGTAACAATAGGTCCAGTAATGCCAATTTTTGAGAATCAGAAAATTAATGAACATTCCTTAGTGATTCCCATGAATTCACATTTGCAAAGAAAAAGAGAAGGGATGGAACTGAATAATGAAGGTGCACACAATTTGGCTAGTACCTATAGACCAAGCCCACCTACAAATTTGACGATAAATGAAAATGAGATTAGGAGAATGCCTATGGTGACAGAGTCCGCATCAGGAACACCAGAAAGAAGCAGCAATTGGATAGAATTAAATAGTACGCCTGTAGGTCCGACTCCAGATGAGTTAAACGAATGGATGAAAGCGCTAAAGCAAAAGAACCGGAAGAAAAACCATTAGATGTAATTAGGTTGAAAATAGACATGGAAGAATTGATTTTGGGAACAATTGGAACAGAAAAACTAAAAAATTATCAGGATGATGAGATTATGTTTTTGTGCAAGAGTCTTACTTGGAGACCTAGAAATTTACATGACAAATTGGAAGAGACAGCAAATGAACAAGGAGTGGAATTTGTGAAAGTGAGAACGTTGCAGAAACCATACAGAGTAGATTTTTGTGAGAAAGACAGAGAATTTGAACACATCAGGAAGACTGACCCAAATAAAAGAGCTGATTGTTTTATTGAGAAAATGGGGTGATGTGGATAGATGGAGAAATAGATGCTCAAAGAGAAATGAGAAAACAACAGATAAAGCATCTTTGGCTTTTGCAGTGACAGATAGGGAACCAGTTGTTAGGGAGTACCCGATGAGAGAAACTCCAGGAGGTAGTTATGTGCATGTTCCATGGACCAGACAAGATATACTGTCATTTACAAATGACTTCCCAAAATTGAGAGAGAAACCAGTAGAATGGTACAGACAAGTGGAAAGATTTGTTAAGGTGTCAATAGTGCTGTGGATAGATCTGGATGGATTGTTTGATATAGTAGTGCCAGCTGATTTGTGGACAGAATGTAAGATTACCATTGATTGGCCAACTGTGGAATATCCAAGGGATGCTAAAACAGGAGCGCCAGGTCCAGAAGTGATGAGGAAGTACGACCAAGTAGTTTCCTTTTTGAAGAATAAAATTCCACCAAAAGAAACAGATTGGGTAAAAATAGACAGAACAACGCAGGAAAGCAAAGAGTCAGTGCACGCCTACTATGAGAGATTGTTGTTGGTCTTCAAACAGTATAGTGGTTATGAGACACTGAATGAGAAGGATATGAGTCATTTTGTATATAGGTTTGTGTATGGATTAAAACCAGAGATAAGTGAAATGATTAAGCAGCACTTGATTGGTTGGCAGAATAGCACAGTGGACGAGGTTTTGAGATATGCTAAGTATTGCAGTGATGAAATTGAGAGTAGACAGCGTAAATTGAAAGAAAAGGCCATGTGGGCACAGGTAAAAGTTGCAGAGAAGCAGGAAGCTCAATTGAGTAATACTGGTAATGAAACAGGACAGGTTAAATCCCGACCTAATATAGGTAAAGGAAAAGGACAAATGAGCATAGATGAGGCAAAGAAAAAGTGGCCATGCCACAACTGCGGAAAGCTAGGACATTGGAGAAACGAGTGTAAATTTCCTCCAAAACCTAATGTGGAAAATCAATCATTAAATTCACAGGTGCAGAGTGAGGTAGTTACTCAACAAGGTCAGGTGCCACAACCACCACTTCCCAAGAGTGTTAACCAACAGAAATACAGTGCAGAAACAGGATTCTACGGAGGAAAACAGGTAACACAGTTGCCGCGTGCAGCTGCAATTTCTCAATATTGGTTACGACAGGATGAGGATGACACGGATGAAAGTTCCTGACGGTGCCTAGGAGAGGGGGAAGAGTGCGTGCTTGGCGCAACTCTAGAGGTAGATCAGTCTGGTCCATTTGTGGATGGAGAAGTGAATGGTGCAAATGTAACATTCCTTGTTGACACTGGAGCTACCCATTCTACTGTTAGGTCAGTGGAAATTCCAAACCTTCCTCTCTCAGGTGAACATATCCAAGTAATTGGAGTTTCCAATCAGCAAATTAAAACGCCTCTTACTAAAGTAGTAAAGGTAAGAATTGGTCCATTTAGTGAAATGCACCGATTTGTGGTATGTGATTGTAGTCCCGTGAACCTTTTAGGACGCGATTTATTGTGCAAGATGAACTGCACTATCTATTGTACCCCAGACGGAATTGCATTCCAGACTCCAGATGAGGATGTGCTGTATAAAATGACAATGGTGAATTTAGAACCAGAAGTAAATGGTTTGTTTCCTGTATTTGATGCAGAGAAAATCCCAATTGAATTGAAAAGGACAGTGAAAGAAGAAGTGTGGGACTTTTCAGGAGAAGATGTAGGATTAATGAAAGGAGTAGATCCCGTTAAAATAACAGTAAAAGAGGGAACGAGTTACCCAAATACGCCCCAGTATAAATTGACTCCAGAAATAATTGAAGGAATAACGCCAGTAATAAATAAAATGATTGAACAAGGGATTCTAAAAGAAATCATGAGCAGTCCATGTAATTCGCCAATAATGGGACTGAAAAAGCCAAACGGAACATGTAGAATTGTACAGGATTTGAGGAAGGTAAACAAAATTGTTGTGCCTTGTTGCCCAATAGAACCGAACCCTGCTGTGATTCTATACCAGATTCCACGTGAAGCAGAATGGTACACAGTAATTGATTTATGTCATGCATTTTTCTCTATTCCATTGCATCCAGATAGCCAGCCATTATTTGCGTTTAGGTTTGGAGAGCATATTTTGGCATGGTGCCGAATTCCTCAAGGGTACACAGAAAGTCCCTCAATCTTTAATCAGATCCTAAAGAAATCATTGGAAGATCTAAGAATGCCAGAAAAGTCAGTAATGGTTCAGTATATTGATGACCTACTGGTGGCATCAAAAACGAAAGAAGCATGTGTCAATGATACAACTGCTTTGCTGAATCATTTAGCAAAAAGAGGACATAAAGTGTCCCCTTCAAAATTGCAGTTTTGTCAACAAGAAGTCCAGTATTTAGGGCATAAAATTGAGAAAGGAGTGCGAAAGGTAACAACTGAAAGAATAAAAATGATTCAAGGAATGAGAGCTCCAATGACACAAAGAGGTAAGAATGTTTTTGGGAATGGTTGGATATTGTCGACAATGGATAAGCGGTTTTTCACCGATTGCTAAACCATTGCAGAAACTGACAAAGAAGGATGTTAAAGATCCTTTTGAAATGAATGATGAAGAAATGAAAGCATTCAAGCTGAAAAAGAAATTATGTGAGGCTCCAGCATTGGGAATGCCTGACTATGAGAAAGATTTTGAGCTGTATTGCAGTGAAAGAGATGGATGTGCATTTTCAGTTTTGGTACAGAGACATGGAACTATGAAAAGACCAATTGCATATTTTTCAGCTGTTTTAGACCCTGTAGCGAAAGCGTTGCCTGGATGTTTGAAAGCAGTTGCTGCTACTTGTGAGAGTCTGGAACAGAGTGAAGGCATAGTGATGGGGTATCCATTGAGAGTGTATGTTCCCCATTCTGTGGAAATTCTTTTGACTAGAACGAAAACCCAATACATGACACATAGTCGGCTGACTAGGTATGAAAAGGTAATTTTGAGTGCAGATAATGTGACCATTGACAGATGTATGAATGTGAATCCTTCAACATCATTGCCAGATGAAGAGAGTGTGATTGAAATGGATGAAGTAGATCACGATTGTTTGAATGTGCTCAAATACTGTACAAAACCAAGGTCTGACATACGAGATGAGCCTTTGAAAGAATCAGATTATATTCTGTTTGTGGATGGCTCATGTTTGAGAACAAGTGATGGAGTTCTAAGTGCAGCATATGCAGTTTGCACAGTAGCAACTGTAATGGAAGCATCTTGTCTGAAAGGTGTACGGTCTGCCCAAGTCGCAGAATTAGTAGCTCTGATTCAAGCATGTAAGTTGGGAAGAAATGTACGGGTTACGATTGTGACAGATAGCCAGTACGGCTTTGGGGTTGTGCATGATTTTGGTCAGATTTGGTCACAAAGGGGTTTCTTGACGTCTGCAGGAACGCCCATTAGAAATGGAGATTTTGTGAAAAAACTGCTTGAGGCGATACAGCTGCCTAAACAGATCGCTGTAGTGAAGTGCAATGCACATAAAAATGGGGAAGACTACATAACTGTTGGTAATAAATATGCTGACGAAATGGCACAGTACTGTGCAAAGAATGTGGTTTCTTTGAACAAATGTGTTGAAAGAGAGCATATTTCTTGTCCTTTGCTTTTTACTAACTGTATTGAAACATGGGATGAGGTGAGACAGTTACAAGAAGCTGCAGAGGATGAGGAAAAAGATACCTGGATAAAAGCAGGATGTAGAAAACATGAAGAAACAGATGTTTGGGTTTACAGGGATGAGAGACCAGTTATGCCTGATAGCATGATTTCTGACATGGCACGGATGTACCATGGACAAGCCCATATTGGGAGAGATTCAATGATCAGACTTTTTAGACAAACATGGTATAATCCAAAATTCAGAGCCATAGCTGAGAGTCTTTGTCAAAGATGTCTTATTTGTCAACAGTTAAATCCAGGAAGGAAGACAGTAGTGAGTCTAGGAACAATAGGACGAGAAGGGGGTCCTTTCACTAGAATGCAAATGGATTTTATTGAAATGCCACCTTGCAACAGACTAAGGTATGTCCTAGTGGTCGTCTGTTTGTTTTCCCGTTGGGTGGAGGCATACCCAACAAGAAGGAATGATAGTATTACGGTAGCAAAACTTATGCTGCGAGAATTCATTCCGAGGTATGGTTTTCCAGTCACGATTGAAACAGATAGAGGAACACACTTCCAAAATGAATTAGTTAAACTGATTTGTGAAGCACTTAGTATTAAACAGAAACTGCATTGTGCATACAGACCAGAGGCTTCTGGAATAGTAGAGCAAGTGAATGGAACAATCAAGAACAGGTTAGGAAAAATGTGTCAAGCTACAGGACTCAAATGGCCAGATGCTTTGCCATTAGTTCTGATGACAATCAGAAGTATTCCGGAAAGGAAAACTGGACTCAGTCCCCATGAAATAATCATGGGACGAGCAATGAGACAAGCACAAGTACCTGTCAACAAGCTACTGACTATAACTGATGATCTAGTGCTGGATTATTGCAAAGGATTGGCTGATGTGGTGCGATCTGTGTTTCATCAGGTTGGACCGGATGCGACCACTCTTGAAAGAAAACCAGCTCACGACTTGAATCCAGGAGATTGGGTTCGCATAAAAGTCCACCGGAGAAGAAACTGTTTGGTTCCTCGCTGGGACGAACCACGACAAGTGATCCTGGTGACGACCACTGCAGTCAAGTGTGCAGGAGTGAAACACTGGGTACATGCCAGTCACACCATCAGAGTTCCAGAACCTAAAGATCGACATGTGAGTCGACATCTGGAAGTATTGGATAACAATTCAGCATCAGAAAGAGAAGAAGAAACAAACAGGGTGCCAGAACCTGAAGATCGACCTGTAAGTCGACATCTGGAAGACCCAACTACAAGTGCAACGATAGAAGAAGAAGAGGAAATAGAAGAAATAGCTGAAGTTCCAGAATTTGAAGATCGACCTGTAAGTCGACATCTGGAAATATCAGACACCAGTTCAGAATCTGATACAGAGCATTCGGATTGTGCAGAAATTCTAAAAAGAAATTGGAATTTTGAAAGCATAAGAGAAGAAACTGAGCCAGAAGATAGTGACAGTGAGCAACCAAGTACAAGTTGTGGTAAAATTCCTTCGGAGATAATATTAATAGATGAAGAAGGGAGAGTTTCAAACAAAAAGCTAGAAAAATCGGGAAAAACCCCCGAGGAGCAGTAGGGACAGATAGTCAAACACAAGAACAGGGAAATTTAGAAGCAGATAGAGAGACTGACACAAATTCGGAAGAACCTCGAGGAGGGACAGAAATAGATGAACGAAGGAAGATAAGAAAAGAACCACAAGTAGAAGAAAATGAAATTATACGTTTCAAAATAAGAGGAAATAACAAAAGAATTGAAACAGTCTGAAGAAAGTGAAGAAAAAAAATCAAAAACTAGAGACAAGAAAAAGAAATTGGAAGACAGAAAGAGAGGAAAAAGGGAGTGAAGCAAAAAGGCCAAGAAAAGGAGACAATTGGCCCAACGAAGTAAGAAAATTAAGATACAGAATCATAAGGTTGGATGGGAAAAGTGCTGAACAAGTGAATGAAATAAGTCAAAGAGAGCAAGAAAAACAAGGTGGAAAACACTTGCAGAAAACGAAAAGAATAAAGAAGGTAAATCAGAAGTATAGATCGCCTGAATGGTTGTATCGTGCTTTGACTAGTCACAAAGAAGAAAAGAACACTCACGAAAACCCAGAACAAAGAAACCTGATGGGAGAAAGTGAAGTGCAACAAACCTGAAGAAGTTTAGATAGTTTCTACCGGATTTGACAAAACACTGATCTGACGAATTTACCGGATGTGACAAAGAAAGAATTCTGAGAAAGAATTAAAAGAAAGTACCAAGCAAAGACAAAACATTGGAGTACAGAGTGGCAAACAAGTCATTTCTGAGGTGTAGTGACACAATTTTCTGGAAAACAAATAAATAAGGTTATAAAACAAAATGGAGAATACTAGAGATAGAAAATGTAAATGTGAGTTTTTAAGTAGATGGTGCAAGATGTGCTGTTTTTGTACAGGATTATTAATAACAATATGGGTGGTTTTAGCAATCACTATTCCAATTAGTTTAGCTGTAGTAGAAATGTCTAATAACACTGAGAAAGAAAAAGGAGCTAACACTCAAGAGCCAGTTATTTTAAAGAGTAGTGCAGAATTACACAAGGACAAATCAATAACAGATTTTTCAAAAAATGTTTTAACTAAATTATTATATGAGTATGTAGAAACAATGGATGTAAGAGATTGCTATGTTTGTATGCAGTTGCCTGCATCTGTAGCAGAGGGTGTGACTTATCATCACCTCCCTTTGACATATGGAATAACATGTAGTGTTTTAGCAAGTTTATTTTATAAAACAGGTAGATTAGAATATTATTACACTGACATAAATAAGATTTTTGCAAAAGTTTCTGTAGTTCCCGAGCTTAACAAAATAAAAGAGGGAAAAACGTTTGGTGAATATTTTTTAGAAGATAAGATTTTAACATTAGATAGTATAATTAGATACAACCTTACCTGTGAGTTAAAGAAGGAAGAAAAGGTATTTTTAGAGATGGTTGAAGAGAGAAGAGTGAAATTTCAAAGAAAAGTGATAGAAGAGACAAAAACACCTCTTTGGGCGTTTGAGGAAGACAATCATGACAAGAAAAAGAGAAATGCAGCTATGACTCTGGATTGGCCCCAACAGGGAAGGTTGTGCATTAGAAGAAATAAGACAAGATATGACAATTATTTTGTGGGTTCCAGTAATTGCCATGACAATTACCAAATTTTAGGTGGATGGGGATTCAAAGGGGAAAAGATCCAATATTTCCAGAGATTTATTATGTTTGCGGAAATAGGGCTTATTATAGGTTGCCGGACCATTGGTATGGGTCATGTTACTTAGGCCTGGTCTTTCCAAAGATTTTTCATATGGATAGAAAAGAAAAAGGAACACACAAAATGATAAATACCTTTACACGTAGAAAAAGGGAAAGTTTTTCAGAAATAGTAGGTGACATTTTTGGAGCATTGATACCAGCAGTGGGAGTATCTTTGAATGCATTTAGAATTCGGAAAATATCCACAGTGGTAGATCGTTTATCTACAGATACTGCTGGAGGGTTCTTGATGGTAAATACCGAGATGGTTGCCATGAGAGCTATGGTGATGCAAAATCGACTTGCCCTTGTCATTCTTTTGGCAAAAGAGGGCGGAGTCTGTGGAATGCTGAAAGTCCAACATTGTTGCACTTACATTCCAGATAAGAGCGAAAATATACAGAAGTATATAACAAATATTACAAATTTGCACAAAGAACTTGTTCCACTGGAGGTTGAAAGTGCTTGGGGAAAACTTGGTAAAGGGTTTTCTTCTGTAATAAATTGGTTAACAAGAATGAGTGGATTAATAATAGGGAAAGTTATAATAATAGCAACCGTGATAATAATAATAATATTAGTACTGAAGCTTGCAATAACATGTATAAAGAGAAGAAGGCAGAATAAGATAGAAAAAGAAAACATGATAAACAAGGAAAGAGAGAGAGAAATGGGTGAAATAGAGTTAGAAGAAATAAAAGAGAACATGTACACGAAAATGAAGAAACAAGTTGAAAGGGATACAGTTGTATAAACTAACAAAAGCAAATGGATAAAAGATATATGCTGTCTGAGAAAATTGTATAACTTGGGTTTTGTGGTGATATTAAAAATCACCAAAGGGGGGAGTTGATGGAGCAGGGTAAATGAATTTTTTTTTACCTCCTAATATTTTCGTAAAATAATTAATAAACATGTTCGTTTAAGTAAATAACCAACAATGTATGTTACATGTTAAGGGTTAAAGGTAACACGCTATTCTGTGTGCAAATTAATTGACTTATAATTGTGTACGTGTCTAACATAACATAATATTTGCGTACTAATTAAATAATAAATGCATGATCTGTGCTTTTAAATAAAACGTGTGGTTGCAAAATAAAGCGATGGTAAGTAAGGGACAGCTTTATATGTTGCTTCTGCTAGGTAATACCTAATTGGGGTACGTAGAAAGACGGGAGGGAAACAAAAGGGTTATATTTCTTTGTTTTAACAATATTTTGTTTATCTTTGAAAATAGTGCGCTTAGGCCTGTCGAGCAGCAATATAAAATGGCCGCGAGTTGCTAGAGTATGCATGAGCGGGAGACCATGTGATAGAGGAGAGAGGCTGTGGAAAAGGTATGATCACGTGCTGATGCTGAGAGGCTAAGATGGAAGTATGGTCAAGGCTGTTGTGACCTTTCTGAGCAGATGTGTGCCAAGATGATCAGCAAGAAGCGTGAGAAGTCTGACTGAATCAATAGACGGAACTGTTTTACACAAAATGTAACAGAAAAAGATACAATTTGGACTGATCGAAACGGATGAGCAATTGCATGAACTGTGGGAAACGATGCTTGCATGGACATTCCACACGGAACTGGTTAAGACCAGGAAGTTTGATTAAAATGTATATGGGCCTGAGTTTTGACCAATGAGAATGAATCACGCCATGAAGAAGAAACATTTTATGCTGTAAGCTAGAATTAGGGTATAAGAAGACCTACTCTTGGTGGGAGGGGTTAGAATGCTGCGGGGATGCTGCGGGAGATGCTGGAGAAGTTAGATGCTGTAGATGAGTGAAGTTGCGGTTGCTGATGCTGACGAGCTGATGCTGCTGCTGTTATTTCCCTTTTCCAGTTGAGTATAAAGATGCTGCTTTAGGAGAGCTTTTCCTGATAGATTTTATTTTAGAACTATTAGATTTTTCCCAGATAGATAGATAGGTTGATCTTTAGAGTTCGTATCATGGTAACCCTATTTTTCCGTCTAATAAATATGCATTGCAATTTCAAATTATTCTTATATTGATGATAAATGTAATGATCTGAATAATAAGCTAATCTCATTTCCTGCATTCAAAACTTTATATAAACTTTATTATTCTTTAAACAAATGACTCAGTGATTCTTTAGCTCAATGATTAAAAATGAAATGTTAAAGAGTTTATTGTGATTGAGCTGGTCTTAATCACCATCAACTGATTCCTACTAGTTGGTCCATCGACCAATGAGCGGAATACCTTAAAGCAAATGAGAAATATTACGTCATGATAAAAGAGGTATCCCGTCTCCTTCCAGCGAATCGTTTTTCTCCTAGGTTATTGACGGAGGAAATCCAGGGAACAATTGAGTAAGTGAATGTATATGCGGTGTTATGGGCCCCACCGTCATATGGATATAGTCTGTGTATTGGAGAGATAGTTGTACCTGGATGACCAAAGCCAAATTGGAGAATTATTTTTATTGTTAGCGCTGGATCACTATTTAGACCTAAGACTGTTTGGATGACATTGGTAGCAGTGTGTGGGACAGGTGCAACATAGGGGTCAGTAAGGGATTTTGCCAAAGTCTTCCAACATCCAGTCCTTACGTTGCCTTTAGGGCAAATTGTTGGCAAACGGATTGTCAATATGCCAG
Source organism: Calotriton arnoldi (assembly GCA_963921515.1). Classification (NCBI taxonomy): domain Eukaryota; kingdom Metazoa; phylum Chordata; class Amphibia; order Caudata; family Salamandridae; genus Calotriton; species Calotriton arnoldi. The sequence continues at coordinate 1,366,656 of CAWUFW010002464.1, read as the reverse complement.
ACTTTGTGAGCCGAGGCTTGTGAGGTGCAATCCTGGGCTGGGGTTATCCATCTTATGATAATTTCAAGGATAGTTATTGAGCTGGAGTTACGTAGCAGCATAAATAATGCTAAATAATTCATTGGGTCATTTTGATTTTGCATGTATTGTTTATTACTGAGATTATAGGGAAGGTTAGTATTGCCTGATAGTGGGTTGGAGGTATTTGAAGGAAAGAGCTAGGGCCCCTTGAAGGATGAGCATTATATTGAGTTTAAACGGATTAATGTGACTTTGGCACATCTGTCTTGGTCGCAGTTATAGCACAAGATTATACAATTTACAAGAATGAGGTCATGCAGAGATGGGGTAGATTCTTGGCGATCTCCAGCATTTCTTAACTAAAAGATGTGCTGAGTTACACAACACCTTGTTCAGATCTTAGTGAGCTCTTGATGACCTATGTATTACTGCGGAGGTGAGGGTCTGGTGAGTTGCTCTCATGCTATCACTTCTGTAAGGAGATAAATGTTGACAGTTTAAAATCACAGATATGTTATGTCCTTTTAAGATATATTGGGGAAGCAAATGTTTTATATGGATCACTAACCGTTAAAAGGAAAAGTGGTGGGATCGAAAGGCTAATAAGCATTCACTTTTCTAGAAGTTTTCAACTAAAAAATAGATCCCAACTAGGTTTTTCCTAAACTTCTTTTGAACTTTAGTGCGACTACGCGCAAGCATCTACCGTTGCAGATTGAAAGGAAGAGCCTTCAATGGATGATAATGCCCTTCACTATAAAACTGAGCTTTCTTTTGTTCCGTAGATTAACTTAAACATGCAGTTTGAATCACAAAATAAGTTACACTCCAAAACAGCAAAATAATTGCCTTTTACAAAATGAATGGTGTGAATTCTCTTTTTTTTTAATACTTATATGTATTCCATTTTAAAAGAAAACTATTAAACTTTTAAAAGATCCCAGTATTACAGATTATAAAGTATCCACCCAATTTTTTTTTTTTTTTTTTTTTGAATATCTCCTTTACCCTAAATAAAAAATTTACATAGAAAAGAGTAGATTTTGTTAGGATTGACTTGCAATAGTGTAGTCAATGTTTCAAGTTTATGCGCCACATTTACTTAACCTCATGTTGCCCTCTAGAGGGAAGGGAGCTTACCCTAAACTGTAGAGCCTCCCTATGGTTATAGGAAAAAGTAGAAAAGAGTAATTAACTAAAAAAAAAAAAGTCAAAATATTTGTATGTTAGCTATTATATTAATTAATATGAATTTATTATAAAAGTAGAACAAAATAAAGAAAAGCGCTACAGAACTAGTAACTTAATTTTGAGTTAAACCTTTAATTCAATCAAATGTATACAATTAAAGAAAAATTATTTTTCTGAAGTTTAATTTATTTATTTATTTGTAGAGCGCAACATTCATCCCAGAGGGATATCATGGCGCTGAGGAGGCAGATCCTAGAACTGACGAGTGGAACTAAGAATATAAAGGACTACTCAGACAGGGAATAGAAATGTTTTTAGTTTTTTCCTGAAGGTTTTGTAGTCTGTGGCCAGCCGCAGCTCTACTGGCAGCCCATTCCACTGTAATGCCGCGAGGTAAGAAAAGGAGCGTCCCCCGGCCCTAGCTTTTTAATCCTTTTATCTTGGCGAGAGCCTGGTGGTGTGACCTCAGGCATCTAGGAGGGGTGTAGAATTGGATTTTACTGTGAAGAATCTTGGGGCCAGTACGATGAAGTGCCTTAAAAGTGTGCCCCAGGAGCTTGAATCGAGCTCTTTGACGCACAGGCAGCCAGTGAAGTTGTTTCAGGCAGTCAGTTGCTGAGCTGTATCTGCCCTTATTGCATACTAATTTTGCTGCAGCGTTTTGCACCACCTGCAGGCGTTTGAACAGGTAGTCTGGCATACCAACAAACAGGGCATTTCCGTAATCCAGCCTACTTACAAGCAGAGCCTGTGTGACTGTCCTCCTGTGTTCTAAAGGAATCCAAGGGAAGAGTCTTTTTAGAAGCTTCAATGTGGCAAAACTTTTCCAACATAAAGTCCGAACATGATCCTGCATGGATAATTTAAAGAATAATTTCCCATTTAAAGCAAAAGAAATTCGTTTTTATTCTGGATTATTATTAAAAGTCATGTATAGAATTAATTTAAAGCAATTTAATTATATTTTAATAAAAATAATAATAAATTCATTTATAAATTCAAAAAAGGTTGTTATATATTAAATGTTTTATTTTTAGACATTTATAACATTACATTTATTTATATTTGTAACTATTTCAAATAATTTATTTTCTTCAAACATATTTTTATTGAGTTTTTTAGCAAAAACGTACATCTCTCGGCAATGCTATCATTTCCCCGCTCGGAGGGGGTGATGCAAAATTCAACAAGTCCAAAAACGGCTATAATTACAGAGTGCTCAAAGGTAGTCCAACCTAGATCACAATGAATTGCGTTATAGAAAGGTACAGTTTCTCACATTCACGGGGTCTCGGACAGAGCATAAGACTTGGCTAGTGAAAGCATACAGATCAGCCTGCCTCCAATCTTTCTTTTGCGATGGTAAGCATCCTGGATCCCCCCGCTTGAGGGGAGCATTGGGTGGCAAGTATCGACATATAGAAGCAACCGCCAACCGGGGGGTCGCATAAACAAAAAAAAAAAAGAAAGCCCCTCCCCTCCCTCCCTACCATGGTGGCGGCAAAATCACAACATTCTACCTGACTAGTAGCGTGAGTAGTAGATCAAAATTGAAAGAGATGGAGAGCTCTGACGGTAGAGGGACAAACAGTAGACGGTAGGCCCCTGGAAAGGAAAGTGACTAGAGGGCCCCATTTGAATTCAAAGTTCTTAAAATCATCTCGAAAGACGTCTGACATTCGCTCCAAACTGAGCAGCTTCCAAAGTCGTGAGTGCCAAAGCGAGACTGCCGGGGCCTCCCTCCTTTTCCAAGCAGCCGCCAGGGTAATCTTTGCTGCTCCTAGACAGAGCCACATGATCGTCTTATCAGCTCGGGTCTGTTGCTCTAGGGAGGGGTTGCGCAGCCCCAGAAGGACCTCCGCCATAGAAGTCGGGATAGGGTATCCCAGTATGTCCTTAATGTGTGCAAGTATTTCTTCCCAATAAGGGCAAATGGTCGGGCAGTCCCACCATATGTGCTGGAAGTCTCCGAGTAGCCCACACCCCCTCCAGCATCTATCGGAGGTAGCCGGGAAGATTCTCTTAAGCCGGGATGGGTAAAGATACCAGTCCATCATTGTCTTGAGATGGGCTTCCCGTAGCTCCGAGGAGTGATTGAATCGTGTAATGTCCACCCATAGGTGCCCCCATACCTCTTCAGAGATATCTCATTGTAATATGCCCTCCCACATGGACATGTATCTCGGGCGTGGGGATAGTGTGGTGGTGAGTAGGAACCTATAAATAAATGAAATCGTCCCCCTCATAGCAGTGGTCTTGGTGAGGAAGGATTCAAACTTCGTAAGAGGTCGGGTGGCCGCTTCTCGCACTTGGGGTGTGAGGGCCCAATGCATTAACTGGGTATAATGGAATCGCTCTGTGTTCCCGAGGCCATAATCTCGCTGACAGTTGTCAAAGGTGAGAGGATCGAAGTTGTGGAAGAGATGAGTCACAGCAAGGCATCCCCCCTCCCTCCATGCATCGAAAGGGCCCTCCTGCAGTCCCGGTGGGAACGCTGGGTTAAAATGTAGCGGCGTAAACAGTGAGGGGAAAGAGGTCCAGCGACTGTCCCCCGCCACTGTGTCCCAGACCTTCAGGGTGGTGCGGGTGGGGGTGGCAAGGTAAGCATTCCTGGGCCTGTCTTTTTTTGGACGCCATACCAAGTCCCAGATAGTCCTCCCCGCTACACCGCGGTCCATGTGAAGCCAATGTTTATCAGATTCCCTCTTTGACCATTCGATCAGGATTCGAAACTGTGCTGCTTTGTAATACAATTGTACGTCTGGAAGTCCCACCCCCCCTTCCGTACGGGAGCGACGCAGGAGAGAGAAGGAGAAGCGAGCACGTCTCCCCTGCCAAATGAAATGTAGAATCATAGTCTTAACGCGACGAAAGAAGTTTCCGTCCATCTCGATAGGGAGGGCCTGGAATAAATAGAGAAGCTTCGGTAGAAGTGTCATTTTCACCGCGTGTATCCGTCCAAGCCACGACAAAAAGAGAGGTTTCCACCTTATAAGTTCCGTTTGGATACGCGTAAGCGGGGAAGGGAAATTAGCTGCATATATACCTTCTACTTTCGGAGTCAGGTGTACTCCCAAGTATTGTATAGAGGAGGAAGACCACGACAGTGGAGTAAGGGATTGGAGCCTGCGAGCATCCTTTTGCGGTATGGTGAGGTTGAGAATGTATGATTTGCTGAAGTTGATTTTAAAACCTGCTACCGTCTCAAAGCGTAAAGAGTTCCGACTGTAAAGATGGGAGGGACGCGGACGGGTCAGAAAGAGATAAAAAGAACATCATCCGCGAAGAGAGAAATTTTGTGGGATTCCCCCGCGAAAGGTATCCCTTGGATCGTAGGATTAGTCCTAATCGCCATTGCGAGCGGTTCAATGCTGAGAGCGAAAAGGAGGGGCGAGAGTGGACACCCCTGTCTGGTGCCTCTAGAGTGGAAAAAAGAAGGTGAGCTTTTAACGATTACCCTAGAGCGAGGCTGCTGGTAATTAGCTCGTAGCATGGTTAGAAATTGAGGAGAAAATCCGAATGCCCTAAGAGTGTGGAATAAAAATGCCCAGTCTACCCTGTCAAACGCTTTCTCGGCGTCTAGTCCCACCAAAACAGCAGGGATCTGTCGCCTGTTGGCCTTTTCTACGAGGTGAATAATTCGGCGAGTGTTATCGTGGGTTTGACGACCCTTAATAAATCCTGATTGATCAGGATGTATGAGGTCAGGCATAAGGTCATTCAGTCGCTTGGCTATGATAGATGAGTACAGTTTTGAGTCTAGGTTGAGAAGCGCAATAGGTTGATAAGAGGTGCAGTGCTGGGGATCCTTCCCGGGTTTAGGTATCACCGAAATCGTGGCCTCGGTCATGGAGGTAGCTGTCTCCCCGTCTTCGGCCATCTTATTAAAAAGCTGCGTAAGGTGGGGGCAGATGTCAGGGGCAAAGGGTTTATAAAAAAGGGCCGTATATCCATCTGGGCCTGGGCCCTTGTGAGGCTTGAGGCCTTTAATAGCAATATTGACCTCTTCGTGGGTGATGGGCGCAGTGAGCGAATCGTTCCAATCGGCAGAGACCTGAGGTAAGGTCACGGTCTGGAGGAATTCCTGTTGGGCAACTGAGTCAAAATTATCGCTAGAGTAGAGATTTTTGTAAAAGATACCGAAGATCTCAGCTTTACCCTCGTCACTGTGAGTAACTTCCCCCGAGGGTCCCCGAATCCCGCCAATGCACTCTCTCTCTCGTTTACCCCTGAGCTGCCTCGCCAAGTGTTTCCCGATCTTATTGCCCTGTGTATAGGATAATTGCCGGAGTTTAAGGAGCGTATACTCAGCTCTATTATTGTAAATAGCCCGTAATTTCCCACGGAGCGCTGTTAAATTACGCAGGGTTTGCCGCGAAGGGTTACGTTTGTGGTCACATTCGACAAAGGCCAGTTCTCGTTCCAGTTGCTCCCTTTCTCTAGCGCGGTGTGCGTTCAGCGCCGAATTGAGGGCAATGCACTTCCCCCGAAAGACCGCTTTAAAAGCATCCCAAGTGTTAAAGTCTGATGTGTCCTCCGGCTTATTAACGTCAAAATATTCCGTGATGGTTTCTCTGAGTTTAGTACAGGATTCCTTGTCACGCGTCAGTGCGGCCGGGAAGTACCACCTAGGGGCCGTTGGGGCGTTACCCCCCCAGGACAAGCCAACGGCGAGGAGGCTGTGATCTGAGACAGAGAGCGGGAAAATCTTGGATTCCTGAAGAGTACCCAGCAGAGATTGACTAATGAAAATGTAGTCTAGCCGTGAATACATACGGTGGACGTGAGAGTAAAAAGTGTAATCCCGGGTGAGCGGGTAAAGAGTACGCCAGGCATCGAGCAGACCCAGATCGTGAATGCGCTGCTGTGTGTCGGTAGAGAAGGAGCCCACGTCAGAACGTTGCGAGTGTGTGCTGTCCAAGTCTTTTTGCCATGTCAGATTAAAATCCCCCATAAAGATCACCGGTCCCTCAATAAAATCCAACATCCTCCCCAATAGTGTATGCAGAAAAGACGTCTGTCCAGTGTTAGGAGTGTATACCGCCACAAAGGTGCAGATTTTCCCTCGTAGGCGACCCTTGACCATTATCCATCGGCCATCTTTATCCCCAAGGGCCTCTATAGGTTGGAATTGAATGGTTGAACGCAACATCAGCACCACCCCTCTATGCTTCGTAAGGGCGGAGGATCTATAGATTAAGGGGTATTGTTTATGTTTAAGGCGAGTGTCTTCTGCTCTAGCTAGGTGGGTCTCCTGTAGGGCCACTACGTCTAAATGATGATCAGTAATATACTTCCAGACCGTTTGGCGTTTCTGAGGGGAATTAAGGCCCTTAACATTCCAGGTTGCAATAGTGATCGTCATGACGCCATGGGGAAATAGCACCTGCTCTCTAGAATCCACCCCCGTCCCATCATGCCCCCCGCCCCCTCCGGGACCCCAGGGTACCGTCTCACTCGGCTAGAAGAAGTCAACACGTCCAAAACTCTGCCACAGCTAAGTTTTAAAAAGCCGCCACCATGTCCCACCCAGTCCCCCCCAACCCCTAGACAAAAGAAAAACAACCATACATAACAATGAATAATCAAAAAACATTACTTTACTAGGACCCCGTCGGGGGTATTAAGCCCCCACCGGGATCAAGGGGGACCACGGGTCCGAGGGCCCCGTCCACGGCCACCCCGGCATCAAGTACCATGAAGAATAGAAAACATCATCAGAATTTGGCCAGAGGCTAATCAACAGTGTGAACCTACGCCTAGTGGAGATAGAGAGCCTGTAGGGTCCCCGCTTGAAAAGTAAGGCCCTGGTTTAGACTGCATATAGCATGAAAGGCCCCATACCGTAATATTCATAACATCAATTCGAAAATAACATTAGAGATCAAAGAAAGGCACTGTTCTTACATATGGGTGGAAGATAGTCTGAGGCTTCGCCCTCCAACGACGGGGTCCCCGGGGAGCCAGAACCCAGGGGGAGCCGGGAGTCAGTGGCTAAGACAAGTGTCGAGGGTCCTCCTCCGCCACCCGGGGCCTCCCCAGGTGTCGGTCTCAGAAGCGGAAAGCCCATGGCTCCCCGGGCCCCCGCCGCAGCAAGCAAGGTCCATCCCGTAGTGTCCCCACCACAACCAACAGAAGCCCATCAGCGGCCCCTGCGGGAGGCCGCAGCCCATGTGGAAGACGTTGGGGGTCCCCGAGAAGGTTCCCCGGTCGCAGCTTGCGCGGGGCTTTGGGCCTCGACCGGAAGGCCCAGCAACTCCAGCCCCTCACGTAGTTCAGTCACCTGGCGGCGTTTGTTTTTAAATTCGAAACTGAGTCCGAAGGGGTAGGTCCATCTGTACCTTATGTGTTCATCTCGAAGCTTGGCCGTGATGGGTCGGAACAGCTGCCTCCGTGCTAGAGTCGTCGGCGCAAGATCCTGGTAGATGGCGCAGGAGTAGCCCTGAAAGGAGATATCCCCCTTAGTTCTGGCCGCTTGCAGTACCGCTTCTTTAACCGTGAAGGAATGGAACTTCACCAGGACGTCGCGCGGCCTCCTCCTCTCGCCGACCTGTAGGCCACCCACACGATGAGCCCTGTCCAGTTTGATTTTAGGAGCCTGAGGTGCCAAGATCTCTGCAAACAGTCCCTCCACGAAGGCCGTCAAATCAGGTCCCTCCGCTCCCTCCTCCAGATTCCGGACTCTGATGTTCTCCCTTCGGGCTCTATTCTCGAGGTCCTCCGCCTTGAGTTGCGTCTGGTGCAGCTGGACACGAAGATTGCGTACATCCTCCCCAAGTTCCGTAGAAAGTCGTTCCTGCTCTTGATGCTGTGCCTCTAAGTCCAGCACCCTGGTGCCCACCGAGTCCATATCTTGCTGGAGAGAGGACAAGCGCTCCGTTATATCTGACCGGAGCTGGTCTATAGAGGATTTAATGTCCTGCCCCAGTTCTGTGCGTAATTCACTCTTGAAGCATGGTAAGTAAGTCCGCCTTCGTGAGCGCCATATCTGTGGTTTCAGTGTCCCCTCGCAGTGGCGGACGCCTGTCTGAGGAGGCGAAAAAATCCTGCAGAGTGCTCGTCGTCTTTATGGTCGCCCTCTTCGGCGGCATGTGGAGTCGCTCGAGATGGCCCTGGGGTATCGCTGAACGGGGTCTATGTCCGTAGGTCTAGGCAGGATGAAGTGGGAAGGGTGGAAGGACCCGCCAGACAGCAGGGCTCGACGATGTCCAGAGTGAGAGGCTCCCAGGTTCACTAGCACATCAGAGGATCAGCGTCCCAGCCATCCAGCGCCAGTGTCTCCGCATGGGACCACCAAGGGCCCCCGGGAGCACGTGTGAGCGATCGCGATCCGTAATCTGTGTGGCCAGGTCAAGCTGAAGGGCAGGCTCTACGGGTACCTCTGGGAGCCGCTACCATTGTACTATATCCGCGGACCCCCATGAGACTCGGCGGCAGAGGCAGGAGGGCCCATCACCGGTACACACCATCCGGCGCCAGGCAGCAAAGTCTCACGGCTGACGAACCGCGCCGCGGTTGTGATGCTCCACCCAGGACAGGCCCGCATCGGCAGCAACCCGATCACAGCGAGCACTAAAGGCCAGCCGCAGGAGGTAACAGATGTCTCTGCAGCTGAGGGACAGGCGCTGGGCAACGGGGGCGCTCAGTCCATGTAGGCCTTCTGCGTGGGGTGCATGTCGCGCATGGCCGCCATGACAGTGTCATGCAGGCGCGAGGGAGTCATCTGGGGTAGGGGCCACCCCCGCACGTCGTTGTCGGCGGTAGAGATGGTGATCGCTGATGGTGGCCAGCGGCGGGTGCTAGAGGCAATCATGCACCGGGGGTCACTCCCGTGGGCTGAGCATCGCCCGCGGCCGCCATTATAGGGTCAGGCAGGCTCATGTGATGGATCTGCCCCCAACCTTCCGCCGCAAGTGAGGAGCATTGGCGGCTTTGCAAGGTTCCTCCAGCCGGCAGGTACAGGGCCAGAGCAGCGCGTGGACCGGGAGCCGATACGGTCTACGTCCAAATAATTTATTTTAACATTATTTCCTATTGGGTCTTATTTTAAGACCCTATCTCTATTATTTTCTATTGGAGGGTGTTGCAGGACCAGTAGTTAGCCATGTGCAGTACTGGACTTTGTCCAGCTCTGATCTTGAGTAATTTACTACTGTTTTTGGTTCTTATTTGGCTTCAGTACTTTTAGAAATACAGTTTGTGAGCAGCAGTAGGCTTACTCTTTTGTGGGTGGGTGCAAGTCCCTCCCTAACCCCCACCTTATTCCTCCTTTAACCCCTCCCGTTTCGTAAGTATGCCCTTTTCCAGCCACTGTCCCTGGTTCATCCCACATTTACAATAAAGTAGTAATCTTACATGTGAGGATATTCTCATAGAAAAGATAGGGGAGGTGGAGATTTACACTCAGAGGTTTATGAATAGCATTCTGTAGTACTAATTCGGCCCCGGGCCGGGGGAGCTCCGCAAATCAAAGGGGAGGGGGGAGCGAGCAAAAGAACGGAGCGGTCGCAACTTGACTCGCACACACAGGCTCCTCCCCTCTCGTCACACCGCCACGTTGTACACCTGACTTCAATCAGCTAACACTGCTACTAAACATACTACAAACAACAGTTTGTGAAGAGGCCCCAAAACGTTCACTGCAGTGAGAGGCATATCTGTAGAATTCCAGCAGGGAAAACTGTGGCAAGCTACAAAAAATGGCACTTTTTTGTTTGCATGGATCGCAAAGATTGTTTTTTTTATAAAAACTAAATTTTGGACCATAAGGTCTGCCACCCCCAGTAGGAATTCTCATTCATGAGTTGTGGAATATAACCCGCTGAGCAGATCCACTGTCGCATTTCCCTTTGCTGCGAGGTGACCGGCTGACTGACTCATTTTTGTCAATATTCCAATCCCATGGATTGCAAAGGAGTAGTAGCCCACTCCTCCCTGCATGTTAAAGTAAAACATGGTCATTGATTTTCCCACCAGGCCTGGCCCCGCTTTCCTTATACATGGGGAATAAAGTCTTTATGGTCCAATAGGACTATTCTCAATTCCAAGTGGTAAGATTTTGAGTGTTTTGAGGAGACCAGAAGATAATGAAGATGAGGAGACTGAATGGTGACAAATAAGGAATGACAGCACGAAGCCAGATCACACCCCTCACATGGCCATAAAACTGGTTCCACTTGCAATGTGATGGAATGCACATTAGAACAGCCTCATGTGTAATATGGCACAGGGAAACAAAAAATCAGAGTTGCTATGAGCCTCAAAGTCTGAAGCGAGATATCACTGTCGACATCAGTCCAAATGTAGTTCAGTCTGTCGTGAGGAAGAAAAGCCAGCAGCTGGCTGTTGTTAGTAATCGCCCATGTAAGAAAACCTTACTTCTCAAGTTGTATCACTTACAGCTACCAGCTTTTTCATTTTACATGCTGCCCAACTAGTGACAAGTTTGAAATAATACAACTTGTTTTTCCTTGAAGTCTTTATTTCGGATAAAAGATTGTGTGGATTGACTCGTGATCAAGCTCTCAGAAACCCACAATGCACTGGGGCACAGAGTCCATCTTAGATTATGTGTTTTCTCTACTACTGGAATGCTGGCATCGGTTTGGACCTGTGAACATAAACTTAGCAAACACTATTTCAGTTGGTGGTGAGGTGGGATGATTGCATAGAGCCAACAAGCAACAAACCTTGTTACAGGTGGATACGTTTCCTGTTTCCAGCATGAGTTGTTCACACGCTCTGCATAGACTGTAAAGAAGTGACTAACAGAAAGTAGTAGCATTAGGAGTAAATAACATCTAACACAGTTTGATCTACCTGCACTTTTCTTCTATCCCGTATTTCATATCAAGACAACAGTGCTTAATAAATGTGTGCACAGATGTCCCGTAGGGGATGTACACGTTTGCTAGAAGCAGGTTTATTTAAATAAAAAAATAAAAAACACACACACTATTGAGGCTCCATTTTATGTGCAGTGTATCAGAGCTCTTCCAGCCAGTGTCCTTTTTCTGTAGCGTAAGCTACGGGAACAACCACGACAATTTATCTTGCATTTCCAGATATTTGGATAGTTCTTCTCCTATAAAGTTGTGAAAAAACTAGAAACAACTTTAGGTTTCCGGAGTGAGCTATTTCTGTCAATACAATACGTTAAACCATGCTTAATAAATGGTAAAACTATGCACAGCCCTTCCAGCTACTCCTTGTGGACTTGCAAGAATGTTGATAAATTAAATTCCTCGATTAATGTGAAAAGGAGATAACACTTTGGCAGAAAATGTGGATGAGCAGCACATTATTGTATCCTTAACTACTTGGAATCAGGAAACATCCAGTAAAAGCATGTAGTTTGCAGAACTTGGGTAATCAACTATGCGCCACAGACAAAGCTACACTTAAAATGAGTTCTCATGCGGCGCATAAAGGTAGTGGTTCGAAGGGGCTCACATTAACATTGTAACGGTAATCTTTAATTTCCATTAAGGTGGCAACAGTGTTCTAGCTTCTATGCACATTTTTAATCCCTTAATTACAGGAGTTCTGAAAATGGAGAACTGGTGTCTGTTGTCTAAATGCAAAAGCAGAGACTGCTGGCAAATGGACCTATAAAGAGGTATAGGATACCCCAGATTGTTGAGACTACTTCAGCAGAACAGCTATAGTAGCAGCACGTTTACCTTCCTTTACAACGTCTAAACACTTCTGAGGCAACTGCAAGTAACCGGATTCTAAGATTTCAGGAGCCAAATTGCCAGATGGAGTGCCTAAGTGCTCAGATGTTATGTTACGAATATTTATATAGTGCGCTAATACCTTTGAGGGCATCCTAGCGCTTAGGACGGGTGTAGACCTTGCCCAGGGGCGTGATACTCAAAAGGCCACTTCTTCAGCTTCTTGTGGAACTCAGTAGCTCTTCTCACCTTTGTACACCGGGGCTTCTGCAGGTCTCCCGGATGGGCTGTTGATGGGTGTTGCAGGACGGCCCATATCTTCCTGGGCGCTCTAGACGGGTGCTGGGTGAGGAGCAACAGGGATGGGAGGCACGGGCCACCTCTACATCCAGCAGGAGCTTTAATGTTGCGCCTAGACCTGCAGAATCTCTCCACTTGCGTCCAGTGACTGCAGGTCTGTCCCTCTTCAACAGGCTGCTTCTTGCCACCGGAATCAACAAATCAGGTGGGGTCTTTGACTGTCTGTGTGCCACGTGGAAGAACCACAGCACACGTGTTGCAATGTCAGATGACGCACGCTATTTACTATCAGCAGCAGACATGGGCGGGAGGAGTAAAGCATGCACTGGACATGGATAACATTTCAAGCAGCAGAGAAATGATATGTGATTCATTAGAAATGAAAAATATTTTGAACTCCCTCCACTAAAGACGTCCTAGTACGCCTACCGTCCACAAAGAAAATGCTCAAATGTTGGCTTAACAAATCCAGTAGACAAGGTACTTTGCAACACAGTTAAATGGCCATTTTCAGAAGCTGAGAGTACTAGGTTTGCCTTGTCGAAATGGTAGCAACGAGAATGATCTTTATTTTCTGTACTACATATGAAATAAGTGGTATAGGGGGAAATGTTTAAGCGACTATCTCTAACCAATCCATCTACAAAACATTGCATGAGATTGGTAAGCACATACCGTTGGGCTTACTTTAGTTTTTGTTGTGGTGAACAGATCATTCCCATGGGTCAACCACCTCTGTAAGTAATCCCAATTTCATTACAAGACCGGAGGTTACCATTATGCATTATCCCTTAATGCAAACTCCACACAGCCACTTAAAAGTTATACATCATAAAGACAATTGTTCCAAAACAGAACCTTCAAGGCATATAATAGTCCCATGCACACCACAGTCTGCCTCTTAAATGCAGCAACACACAAATAAGTAACTTGTTCTTTAATCCTCGTTATAATTCTGTACTGGTGTTGCGTGTTCCTTTCTAATAATTTGTTTTTCGACACACTTATTTACTCGGTTCTCCTTTACTGGGTTCCTTGTTTGCCATCCGGAGCCCTAGTTTTACTAGGCTCTTCCTTATCTTTGGAAATCCCTCCCTGCGCGGTTCTGAATGGCTTATGCTTAACGTTGCCAGACGGGGAGGCTAGTTCTGGCAAGGAGGCCGTATCGCGGTAGCCGGACCCTTCTGTTGGTTCCCGGAGGTTACTCCCAGCGGGGAGCCCGTGCCACCTCCACTCTGACGGCCAGTTTCCTTCGCGTACCTTACGCATGACACGTCAGGAGCCATTATAACTAGAAAAAAAACGAAAAAAAAAAAAACGCTGTTCGTTTCTTGGGCAGAGGCTGCTCCCAGTGAGAAGCTGATGCCTCCTCTGCGCCGACAGACGGGTCCGGACGCATCCCCTGGCTACAATGCGGCGGGCCAAGTTTATAACTTTTTAGTGGCTGCCAAAAGTTTAACCCGACACGTCCCTTACGCATGCCGCGGTGGGGGCCTTCGTAATTAGCGGAAATCGCTTGACAATGGCTACGGATCCGTTGGCCCAGCGCGCCTTAACGATATGTTTCTAAATAGCAGACAGCTGATCAAGGGAGAGACAGTGATGTTGAGATAACAGTTGACCGTTGCAGAGCCACCACGATCAGCTCTCTTACACACACAACGTTTTTAGCCTCTGAGCAGTTTATTTCATTCAAGTTTGGGAGCCTTTCTAGGTAGTGTTCGCACGAGACCGAAGGTCGTCCTCGGTTGAGAGTCGGCGCCATCTGACTCCATCAACCGACGCGAGGCTGTGTGATGAGCCCTGCCTCCCCACCTCATTTTCATGCCTTTTAGTAAAATGTAACTGAGTCCACCTCGGTTAATCAGCACCAGGCAATATCTAATCCTCCTATAAAATGCAGGTACAGCTGCCTGAACCTAAAATGGCGGCCCATCGGCAAACTCGCCAACCCATCAACCCACGCGAGGTTGTCTGGTGAGCCCTACCTCCCCACCCCTAGAAGTCCACCTCTGGAAAGTGGTAACACGACGGCGCCAGGTTATTGTGCGCTTCACCTCCTACTAAATATACAAATGTGCTGGGTCCTACGGCTGCCTGGACCTAAAATGGCGGCCCCTCAGGAAACTCGAGGAACATTGCTCGCCCCTGACTGGTCATAGGAACATCATTGAAGACGAGCAGTTAGCGCTACGTAAACTCCTTACTGCCCAGAGTTGTGATCTACTGCCGGTATCTACACAGTAACCATTTCACTGGCAGACTGCTCTTTGCCTGACCCTAAAATGGCAACAGTTGAAGACACTCCAATCACCGTCCATTGCCTGACCATGAAATGACTGAGCTCCTATTACATCGTGTTTATACTCACCCTCACTAGCTATCTCTCAAGAGCGGCCAACCACCTACCTGCATCCTCATCAGCTACCAACAAGGCTCCTACACTAATAGTGTGCTCCCCTGTAGAACTGTCACAGTACATCTCTGGCACCCGCACGGTGGATACGCCCACCTTGCTACATCTCTGTCCCTACTGGTGCCCAAGCAGCCGACCCGAGCCAGCATGGCAAGGACTGGCCTGTCCGCAACAGGGGAAAACTCCCACACTCTGGTCTACCCCCCTAACCTCTCCAAAACCGCCATAAAATCCTTCAAACACTCCACCCTGAAAAGACACCCTGAGACACTGATCTCTGACCTGCGTTACAGCGCAGACAACGGCGTGGTCATTAATGACCTCATCTTCTATTCTAGAAAAACCTCTGCCTGGCGCAGAACCTTTGCTCACCATTTCAATGTACGTGCTACTCAGAACATCCCGTACGGTACTAAGCTAACCATAGTACCCTCCTCAACCCTGCAAGCTGACCTCACCATCACCCTCTATAAAAACGGCATCGTTATGATCCAAGCCTCATCCAAAAACTTAAATAAATTTGCAGACCTTTTTACCCTCCTCAGAAAACACGTACACGACACTAGCAGGGTAATTAACTCCCGCCCTGCTGAGCCCTCGTCCAGCCCATCGAGCGCATCCAATGTGGCTAGCCACCCACAAACCCTTCTAAGATCTTCCAACTCCAGCTACCCTTACCACTCCAGCACGTCTCCCGGTCCTGTCAACAAAATCACCTCTAGACCTCTGGTCCCCTCCCTACCAGCTCCCCAAGTACACCATGTCACTGATACGCCCCCAAGGAGCTACGATACAGGTCGCGCTTACTTTTCCCGCACCGTTGAGTCCCCAACCAGCCCATCCAGCATGGCCAGCCACTCACAAACCCCCCTTAGTTCTCCCATCGCTGACCACCCGAACCACTACAGCACGTCTCCCGGCCTCGCTAACAGAATCACCCCTAGACATTTGGTCCCTGCTCCACTAGCTCCCCAAGTAGACTATGTCACCAGTATGCCCCCAAAGACTTACGATACAAGTCCCACCTGCCCTTCCTGCCCTCAACCCAACACGCAAAGGGGTTCTAACATAGATCCTATCGCTTACAACACAGGCCATACAAATCCCTCCCCCTATCACCTATTCTCACTGTCAGTACTGCTCCCGAACCACTGCCCCCTTGCCCTCTAACACCACCTTCTCATAGGGACATCGATTCTCTGCACGCCAGAGCTGCCAAACTAACCCAGAGCATTCATATCTCCATCCTGGAACTAATGAACCTCCTCCACCTCGCTGAACTCTCCCTCGCCAACCTGATGCCCTTACCAAACGCCATCCCCCCACATTTGACTGAGCTCTCTAAACAACCTCTTCCGCTTTCCTTGAGACATCTTCGCCCCGCAAACATCCATGCCACCTCTCAGAGGAAGAAACCCATGCTCTTGTCCTATCCTACAACTCTACCTCTGCCATCCCAAGTCCACTAGATCTCACTGAAATGGAAATCCTCGCCATCCTCCGAGACTACAACTCTACCCCAGCTATCCCTCATCCTTTAGATGCTAAGGCAGAACACGCCATCTGCACGGTCACTATCAACCCCAACAGACCAGCTACCCTCCGCAACAGATTTATGGTCAAGAACAATCTAGCGCCTGTTCACCTATCCGCCCAGACCCCCGAACCTCCTTCCAAATCCTCTCTATCTGCCCTTTTAATTAACTGCCGATCGGCAGCTAAACACGCCGCGGATATTGCCGATCTCATCCTTTTCAAAAATTTCGACTTAGCGATCCTTACAGAATCATGGCTCAACGAATCCTCATCTCCACACCTGGACATCCTAGTCCCTCCTAACTACAACATCGCAAGGCTAGACAGACAATCTAACAAGAAAGGAGGAGGCGTCGCCTGCATCTACCGCTCTAACCTTCTGATCACGGAACTTCTGGCGGACACCACTGAATCCTGTGAATACCTTTCCCTCGCTATTCACAGCAACTCCACCCTACTGTGCAACCTGCACATCTTTTACCACCCCCAGGCATGAACGACTCTTTCACCGACCACCTCATGGAAATCATCACAGCTAAGAGTTCCAACAATATCAAAGATATTTTCCTTGGTGACTTTAACTTGCACTGGAACGATCCAAAGGATTCACATGTCAACGCCATCAAGGACCTTCTGGCCGATCAAGCCCTGACCCAGGCCTGCTCACTTCCAACTCACTCAAAGGGGCCACTCTTGACTGGATTATTTCCAAAGAATCAACAGTCAAACTTATCTCTATAGACCCATGCGACTGGTCTGACCACCACGCCATCACCTTCCTCCTACCGGGCACCCTCAAAACAAGGGCACCGCAACCAGTGATTCCTAAACGCTGGATCAGAGACACTAAGAACCTAGACCGCAGGGAACTCGAGGCTCGCTGCAAATCCGACCTCCCCCCTTCACATATCACAACAGTCAGCGGTCTTAACGATCACTACTCGGCGACTATCTCGAACATCCTGGATGATCTAGCCCCACTAAAGCTGAAAAGAACCCAAATCAAAGACAGAAACCCCTGGTTCACGGGATCCCTTAACAACGAGAGGAGAGTCCTCCGACAAGCTGAACGATCCTGGAGGCAGCACCCTCTGCCGCACACCTAAAACTCCTCCACCAGGCCAGAAACTCCTACAACAGGAACATACTCAAGTCTAAAAAGAATTCTTCCGAACTGCACTAGAGAAGGCCAAGAACAGGCCCCAAAAGCTCTTCGAACTGGTCAAACACCAATCTAATATACTGGCCAAAACTTCAAAAGAAAACCCCAAGTCTCTTATATCCTCAGAGGAATTCTCCTCCTTCTTCGCAGACAAAATCTCAGCCCTTGGAAGCGAACTCAACTCCACCACTCACCCTCAAACACCTCTTGACCCGCCTCCTCCAGCCACATCGCCCCCACTGGTTCCACCCAAAAACAATGCTCACTGGACTGACTTCAAACTCTATGATGACGACTCAGTGTCCAAAATCCTATCCTCCCTAAAGCCTAACAACCATTTTAATGACCCGCTCCCTTCCAACTGCCTAGCTACCGTCGCTCAATCCATTATTCCTAGCTGGACTACAATAATTAACGCCTCTCTCCGGCAGGGAATGGTGCCCGACTCTCTAAAAGCCGGCCAAGTCCTCCCCATTCTGAAAAAGCTGTCGCTGGATCCAGCCTCCCTGACAATTTCAGACCCATCTCCAACATCCCCCTCTTAGCCAAAGTGATGGAGAAATGTGTGCAGCAGCAACTAAGTCAACACATCAACAACTTCCACCTGCTTGATGACTTCCAATCCGGATTTAGACCAGGACACAGCACCGAAACCACTATGCTCCACATCGTTGATGATGCTCTCCAGGCCCTTGACCTGGGCAAGGCCTGTCTCATAATCCTCCTAGACCTATCCTCGGCCTTCGACACGGTCAACCATGAAAAACTACTCGAACGCCTCAAATTTAGGATGGGTTTGGATGGCACCGTTCTAGAATGGTTCAGGTCCTTCCTCAAAAACAGATCCCAGAGATTCCTTGTCAACAGCAACCTATCTGCACCATCCCCGGTCACGGTTGGAGTCCCTCAAGGTTCAATACTGTCCCCCACCCTCTTCAATCTTTACCTGGAACCGCTTACCGAAGTACTACGCACTGCCAATATCTCCTATCACATGTACGCTGATGACACTCAGATCTACATCAAAACCTCATCGCTCGCAGAGATCCTCTCCCTAAACGAAGCCCTGAAACTCACTGTCCAATGGCTCGCATCCAATCAACTCAAACTCAACGCAAAGAAAACTGAATTTCTCCTGATCGCCCCGCCCAATACCAACCTTGAGATTCAATCATGGATTAAGGCTATTACAGCCTTGAATTGCTCACCAACCATCGTAGACTCGGCCAAATCTCTGGGAATCACCCTCGATAGCAACCTGAACATGCGGGACTTCATAAATTCAATGGCCAAATCAGCCAGATTCCACCTGAGCTACCTTAGGAAACTGAAACCCTTCCTCGATGCTCCCGACCTAAAAATGACAGTCCAAGCACTTGTCATCTCTAGACTGGAATATGGCTGCTCTACCCTCTCGGGCCTACCCAAGATCTCCCTGGCACCTCTAAAAGCCTGCCTCAACGCGGCCGCCAGACTACTCACCGACTCGAGGAAATACGACCATATTTCCCCACACTTGAAAGCTCTCAACTGGCTTCCCCTGGAGGCAAGAATACAGCTCAAAATAGCATGCATCACGCACAAAGCCTTATATTCTAACTCTCCTGCATATTTGAGGCAGAAACTTGTGATCTCCGGTGGAATCAGAAACTCACGATCTGCCAGAGACCTCTTGCTCCAACCTGCACGCTTTCGGAAAAAAAAAAAACTTACAACCGGGC
Organism: Calotriton arnoldi; assembly: GCA_963921515.1. Classification (NCBI taxonomy): domain Eukaryota; kingdom Metazoa; phylum Chordata; class Amphibia; order Caudata; family Salamandridae; genus Calotriton; species Calotriton arnoldi. The sequence continues at coordinate 1,347,633 of CAWUFW010002464.1, read as the reverse complement.
TTTCTCCGGGGCTGCTCCAAGAATATGGAACTCTCTCCCACCGGACATCAGAAGAATCCCCTCTCTGACCCGCTTCAAAAAGGATGCCAAAACATTCCTTATGGGTAAATTTCTCGTTTAATCTTTGCCTCTACAACTACTACAGCCATGAACTATGGCCATCTATTGCCTCCCTTCGGATTATCTAGCTCACCCCATCAGAAACTGGTAACTGGTTAACATTGGTTAACGTAATCTGTAATAATGTTACCTCGCTCCTGAGTATTTGGATATTTAATCTGTAAAAATGTTACCTCGTTCCTGAGTATTCGGATATTTAATCTGTAAATACATGCCCTATCTCCCTGTGTACCCTGCACCTTACCCTCTCCCATTCAATCCGCAACTGGATAATGCTATGCCTAATTTGTACACGGCTATGTTTTCCTGTAAAGCGCTCTGATACCCTAACGGGTCAAGTTCGCGCTCTATAAAACTCATAAATAAATAAATAAATAAATAGGTCACTACCCTCTCCTTCCTTCATTTCATATCTGGTCTCACAAGGAAAGGTCTCATCACATAAATTATCAGGAATTGACTGCAGGTCTTTACGCTCTTATGAGCTTCAAACAGTTTGCAAGGCAGAGCCATTCTTTTAAAAATTGACAATGTTTCTACTGTTGCATACATAAACTAATTGGGGGGGGTTCAAGATCCTCAGAGCTTCATTTAGCTGAAAATAGATTATTTGAGTGTTCCTGAGGAGCCTTAGGTTTTCCAGGGAGATAACTTATAGTTTCTTACCTGTCGGTGTAGTTTTGCAGCTTGAACAATTTTCTGGATTCACATGCTGTGCATTATTCCGCCATCAAGTGGTTGGGTCCGGAATTGTAATATTTCTTCTTTTTTTTTTTTGTAGTTGGTGGGCGTCGACATACCACCATTTGGTGTCCCTCTGTGACGTCGACGTGCTTCCTCCGGGAGCTCCCACCTTTGGTCGCCATCTTCGGACTCTTTTTTTTTCTTCTTTTTTCTTCTTGATTGTTCATTCTCCTTATGTTTTTTCCCTCTTTTCTCATCTTTCTGGCGGAGGAGGGTGGGTTCGCTAGTGAATCCAGAAAATTGTTCAAGCTGCAAAACTACACCGACAGGTAAGAAACTATACGTTTTGCAGCGTGAATCTTTTCTGGATTCACATGCTGTGCATAGACTTTGTAGCGGTTTGCTAGTCCTGTGGTGGTTGGGTGGAAGATGAGCGTTGGTTTGTGAATATATGTTGTAAGACCTTTTGTCCTACTTGTGCTTCTTTATTCATTTGAATATCCACGCAGTAATGCTTTGTGAACGTGTGCACTGAAGACCATTTGCTGCTTGGCAAATGCCTTGAATAGGAGTATTTTCTAGAAAAGAGACTGTTGCTCCTTTTTCCTTGTTGAATGAGCATGTGGTGCTCCTTGTAATGTTTGACCTGCCTGTTTGTGGCATAACTGTATGGCTTGTGCAATCCATCTTGCAATGGTATTTTTGGTCACTGGTCGTCCGAGAAAACTGTTGGCAAAAGAAATAAAGAATTGCTTTGTCTTTCTGTATTCTTTGGTTCTTTCCATGTAATACAGGACTGCCCTTCTGGCGTCCAGAATGCCCTTTCTGCTTGTGATTTTGGCTTTTGAAAGAAGCTTGGTATTTGTATTGTTTGGTTTATGTGGAACCTTGGTACCACCTTTGGCATAAAGTGTGGATCTATTCTCATGACGATTCTGTCATTATGTATCTGATAGTAGGGCTCTTGTAGTGTTAGCGCTTGCAATTCACTTACTCTACGTAGTGATGTAATTGCCACTAAAAACGCAGTCTTTAGTGTGAGCATTTGTAGCGTTGCTTGGTGGATTGGTTCGAATGGTGCTTTCATCATTTGAGCGAGCACTACATTGAGGTTCCATGACGGTGGTGGCATCCTCTTTGGAGGTGCTATTCTCTTTGCTCCTTCTAGAAATCTTTTGACCACATGGGATGTGAAAAAACTCTTTCCAGTTTCGCCCCTTGTGTACGCTACAATTGCTGCTAAGTGTACCTTTATAGATGTGTAGCTTAGTTTATTCTGTAGTAAATATGTTAAGTATTTTAGCACTGAGGATTCCTTTGTGATTTTCTTTGAAAGTTTTGCCTTAAGGCACCATTGAGAGAATCTTTTCCGTTTGGCTGTGTAACACTTCCTTGTTGTAGGTTTCCTCGCCTCTCGGAGTACTGCCATTGTGCTCTCTGGTACCTTGAGGTGCGCGAATTCTAAGTCCTCAGGAGCCATACTGCCAGGCTTAGGCTCTCTAGTTCTGGGTGTAGCACCTTTCCGTTCTGCATTGTTAAGAGGTCTTTTCTTTTTGGAAGCTTGTGCATTGTTCCTTGAGTTATCTCCATTATTTGCGAGAACCAAGTCTGTCTGGCCCACTGAGGTGCTATGAGTATTAATGTCATGTGGCTGAGCTTGCATTTGTAGATCACCCTGTGTAGTAGTGGTATTGGGGGAAAAGCGTAAGCAAATATCCCTGACCAGTCTATCCATAGCGCATTCCCTAGGGACTGTTTGCATGGTTGCCTGGATGCGAAGTGTTGGCATTTTGCATTGTGGGGAGTTGCAAATAGGTCGATTTGCGGGGTTCCCCATTTTGTGAATATCTTTTGGATTTCTGATTGATTTAATTCCCACTCGTGGGATGCTGACGTTTGTCTGCTCAGCCTGTCTGCTTCTACATTGTCCTTTCCTGGCAGATGTATTGCTAGTATGTCTATTCTCTTTGGGATCGCCCATCTCCATAGTTGTTGGGCTAGGGTTGAGAGTGCTAAAGACTGTGTCCCTCCTTGTTTGTTTATGTAAAACATGGTGGTTGTATTGTCTGTTTGTATTAACACCCTTTTCCTGTAGAGCTCTTTCTGAAAGGCTTTTAAGGCTAGGAAGACTGTCTTTAACTCCAGGAAATTGATGTGCTTTACCGCATCCTGTTGAATCCACAATCCTCTTACTTTCAGGTTGTTCATGTGCGCTCCCCATCCTACCTGGGAAGCATCTGTTGTGATGGTCACTGTTGGAGTTGGTTGTGTGAAAAGTCTCCCCTGTGCTATATTCCTTCTGTTCTACCATGCCATCTCTTGATGAACTGTGTGACAACCACTAGATCCTCCCAACTCCCTGTTGCCTGTGACCATTGTTGTTGAAGCCATTCCTGGAACGGTCTCATGTGCAGTTGAATGTTTGGTACTAGATGAATGCATGAAGCCATCATCCCTAGCAGTTTCCCCACTGTCCTCACTGTCAGAGCTTGCCCCTTGTGGTATAGATGTGTCTCCTTCAGCATTGCTAATGTTCTCTTCCTGCTTAGGAATACTTTCCCTAGTATCGTGTTGATTTCTGCCCCTTAGAACACTTTTACCTGCTCTGGTTCTGGTGACGATTTGTCCCAGTGTTTTGAGAAACCGAGTTGGACTAGTGTCTGTATGACTTGCTGTATATGTTGTTTGCAGAGATTGTAGGAGCTTGCTCTTACTAACCAGTCGTCCCGGTACGGATAAATATGAATTCCTTGCCTTCTTAGGTGGGCCGCTACCACAGCTAGACATTTTGTGAAGACTCTTGGTTCTGATTTCAGTCCGAATGCTAGCACCCTGAATTGGTAGTGTGTTCTGTTGATCACAAATCTTAATAGACCCTTGTGTCGTTTGTTCATGGGACTGTGCAAGTATGCGTCCTTTAAGTCTATAGTTGCCATATAGTCTCCTGTCTGTATCTGAGGTATAACCTCTTGCAAAGTTGTCATTTTGAATTTTTGAGTCTTTATGAATTTGTTTAGGAACCTTAGGTCTAGTATTGGTCGTAAAGTTCCGTCTACCTTTGGAATGAGGAAGAACGTGGAGTAAACGCCCTTGCTCTTTTCCTTGAGTGGTACTTTCTCTATTGCCTCTTTGTTCAGGAGTTCTCGTGCTTCTTCGAGCAATTGAGATAGTTCTTTTGCTGAATGCACCTTGTTGTTTGGTCTTTAGCTTGGAGGTTGTTTCGCAAGTTCTATGCAGTAACCGTATTGTATTATGTTTAATATCCATTTGTCTGAGGTAATTTTCTTCCACTCTTGGAGGAAGTATCTTAACCTGCCTCCTACTGGTGTAACATATTGGAGGAATTGTTTACTTATAGGGCAATGATTTTGTTTTGTGCTTGTATCTTGATGCACCCTCTGAGTTGTTGTTTGAGGGTGCGCAACCCTTGGAGTGAAGTCACTTGGAGGTGGTTTGTGGGCCCCCTCTTTGCGATTGGCCTCTTCCTCGAGGGCGCCCTCGAAAAGATTGCCTTCCATGTTGGTATTGCCAATTTTGTTGTTGTTGGCCCTGTTGTCCGTGGCTTACTCCTTGGTAACCTTGTTGAAGGGTTTGGTGCGAGGTTACCGGTTGGTGGTTACCCCTGCCTGTTGTTCTCCGCGAGGGTGTGCCTCTACGCATGCCTCTGAATTGTAGCGCCCCATGGACCTTGCTGTTTTGTTGTCCTTTTTTAATTGGTTTAATTTCTCGCCCACAGCTGTTCCGAATAGCTGTTCACCATTGAACGGAGAGTTAAGCATGTTGTTTTGCACCTCTGGTTTGAAACCTGAAATTCGTAGCCAGGCGTGTCTTCTCTCAGTAACCCCGGTCATCTGTCTGCTAGATGTTTCTGCAGCATCTAGGGCTGATTTTAAACATGTGTTCGCCATGTTTTTCCCCTCTTCCACTAAGTGGTTTGCCCTTTCTTTGGAACTGTTCAGGCAGGTGTTTTAGTAGCTCTCCTACCTCCTCCCAATGTTGATATGCATGTCTGTTGATCAATGCATTTGAATTTGCGATGCGCCACGCCACTGTATTGCCGCACTTCTTTCTACCTTTCTTCCCATGAGATCCATTCTCTTGCTCTCCTTGTCTGGTGGTGGGCCAACATTGGTGGGGACATTAGCTCTCTTCCGAGCTGTGGAAGTTATAATTGAGTCAGCTGGTACCGACCCCCTGATGTACATAGGATCATTAGAGGAATGCGTGTACTTTTTCTCCCCTCTCGGTGTGACTGCTTTGCATGTAGCCGGTTCTTTAAAGGCTTCCTTACCCTGGTCCAGTACACTTGGCAGCATGGGAAGGAATTGACTCCTTGTTTGTGTCGGCAGCAAGGTTTCTAGTAGAAAACATGATTGTGGCTTTTCTTCCTCCAATTGCACTCCATAAGTGTCTGCTGCTTTCTTTATGATTTGGTTGTACATCCCAATGTCATCTGGTGGTGAAGGCCTTGATGGATATGTATCCACCACTTCTTCTGGTGATTCGTCGTGGAGATCTTGCCACTGTAAGTCTTGCGCCTCCGAGGTCGCCGAACCCTCATAGGTTTGGTCCTCTACCTCTCCTTCGGCTTCGAAGAAGTGTTCTTCTTCCTCTTCTTCTTCGACCGGTTCTGGAGTTGTTGGCGGCTCTAGTTCCTCGACTTCGGTCAAATTTTCAGTGGAATTTTGAATTGCTTCATTTTCTTGTCGAAATCTTTCTTGCATTGCAAGATACTCGCCATTTCGGCTTCGAGCCTTTTCTTTTTCTTTTCCATCTCGGATGCTTGTGTTTCGGTGTCGAGATTTTCTGCCTTTCTTTTCGTGCTTGACGACGCCGCTGTCAAAGCTGGTTTAACCCTCTCTTTTTTCGACGTCGAAGAGTCTTTTTCGTGACTGTCCTTCGACGACTTTGATTTTTCTTGGGTTTTCGCCATCTGGGAGTCCTTGTCTAAGGAACCGACGGACTGTTTGTCCTTGGACGCGCTTGCGGTCGTCGAATGTTTCGACGCCGAGGCTCCTTTCGAGGACTTAGAGTCACTCTTTCGTAGGTCGCCTATCTTTTTCGGGGTCGATGGTTCCCTTACCTCCTTCGGAGTTTTCTTTTCGACCTCAACGAACGTACGCGTCCTCTTCGCCTTCAGGCTCTTCGGCGACGTTGTCCTCCTCTTCGCTGGAGAGGCACAAATCTTGAAGCGATGGTGGTGGGCCTTGACCCTGCATGCTGTAATTTGCTCTTCTCGGTCTCTCTCTTACCCTCAGTGTTTTTGGGGTGAAAGCAGAGCATGCGTTGCAATCTTCACTTCGGTGGTCCAGCGGCAAGCAAAGGTTGCAGACCGGATGCTGATCCTTCTGTGCGTACTTGTGGTGACAATGGTCACAGAACTTCAATGGTGTCTTGTCCATTACCGCGCACAGGGAGCCCCCTGCATGCGCATTCTTCGTATGACGTCGAGGTTTAGTCCTTTTCTCTTCGCTGCGCCCCGGCTCCCAGACTCGAAGGCCGGTACGTCGAAGAACTTCTTCTGTTCTGTATAGCTTTTTTCGTTAATTTTCGTCGATTCTTCTCTGCAATCTTCAGGAGCTCCTTCCGTATCGATCCAGACCCAACGGCGGAAAAAAAAATCTGAAGATGGCGACCAAAGGTGGGAGCTTCTGGAGGAAGCACATCGACGTCACAGAGGGACACCAAATGGTGGTATGTCGACGCCCACCAACTACAAAAAAAAAAAAAAAAAAAAAAAGAGAGAAGAAATACAATTCCGGACCCAGCCACTAGATGGCGGAATAATGCACAGCATGTGAATCCAGAAAAGATTCACGCTGCAAAATTACATCTAAAGTCTTAGCTTTGTGGTTAACTAGATTTAAAATCTCAATATTGAGAGGAAGATTAACTCTCACCCCCTTATAAATCAAAGTAATAATACATTTTATAAGTATAATAATGATACTCCAGCTACAGTTATGTCAGGTCAGGAGATTGAGACCCTTGAAATTTCACAGACGCAATCTAATGAGGTCCTGATTAAAAGAAAAATACAGCAAGAAATGCGCTCTTGCGTACGTGAGACCCTAGAGCAGGTTTTGAATAATAAGAGACCGCCCGCATCTGCTGAAGAAGATGATTATGGTTCAGCATCAGGGCAGACTCTGACTGGGGTGTTAAAGGGGGCAAGAGAGCTAAAAAGATTAAGCATATGGAGAAGTCTTCTTCCCTAGGAGGTCCAAGCACCTCAATGGCATCAGGAGGTCTAAGCACCTCAATGAAATCAGGAGGTCTACGTACCCCAAAGACATTGGGTGCCCTACGCGTCACAAACATGAATGGTGCCCCAAGCGGCACACTCCTCTCAGAAGGTCAGATGGGCACACAAGATCCTAACCCTATACAAGGGGGAAGAAGAACTTCAGAAATAGGGGCCACTGGATCAATACATCTTTGACCTTGAACAAGGGGATGTAAATATGGATGGCCTCCTTACAGAGGATGAAACTCCATCTACCTCTAAGGGGATAGTGAAGGACCCTGGGGGGCAAGCAATGTTTTCCCCTCACAATTGTTATGTACCCCAATCTAGGCCAAAGGTAGTTACACAACCTTTTACGTACATTTGCCTAGGTAGCTACACAACCTTTTACCTACATTTAACGGTTCTAAGCACTAACCTTTTACCCAGTTGTGTGCTGAATAAATGTCGACCGGTTTCCTTGAAACTAGCATGATTTATTATGCATGAGGATTCTTAGACAAGTCCCTGCACATGACGTACATAACATGATTAACATACTCTGTATAAAAGTCATGGTCATCTTCATCCTAGGGTGAAAGAACTACTTTGCATAATTGCAGGTATTGATTTAGGCTCATTTACATAATCGTACTCAAAACATATCAATTGTGTAAGGAACCCCGAGGCTATCTTCATGGTATAAAAGAACCATAACAACACTAGATAGGCAGAGGAGAAGCTTCCACACTGACACTAGACGCTGTGGTCCCTGCACGCAGAAGCTACAGCACGCAGTGGTCTGACATCCCTTGCGGGGTGTCCAACTCGTGACCAAGACAGGGTCCTTCATTCTCTCCCATCAGGTAATGGGGTTGGCTCTTTCCTAGGGGATGCTTGGCTTTACACCCACATACATGCTAGGTACACCTAGCTAGGTAGGGTATGCATCGTAGGAGTACGCTTGATTACCGTCATGTATATATATGCCTGCATATATTCACTGTTTTAGGACCATGGTAGAATTCTACCTTTTATTTACTCTGTTGCTGCTTGTAATCCTATACATCTGTTTCTGTCTAATGGTTGCCGCAGCAAACATGTTTTATACTAGAATGACGCTGGTTCAATAAATGCTTATTGAAAACTTCCCCATCGTTTATTCTGTGCATCTCTCCGAGACTAAGTGAGCACGATTGACTGAGCGAAAAGCACTGTACTGTTTCCACTATCCCTGCAGGATCAAAGGTTGTTATGTTCGATCGTTGCCAGAAACTATTCATTCATTGGTAAGGTTAGGGGGCTTATAGTGGCACTGTGAGCTAGCTGGTCTAAAGGCCAACATATCCTTTGGGGGTGTCTGGAATCAGTCTGGACACCAATCCCTTAGTTTATGTTGTCTAAACGCGCATATCCTATGTATTTTTAGGAACTACATAACACAATATTAGGCACCCAAGAAGTGCCGAGTGGTGGCCCCAGGATTACGTGGCCAGGTTCATCAGGAGATGGATTCGAAACCCTCTGGAAAAGTAGGCTCGTAATATTCTCAGGGCTGAATGCTCAAGACCTGTGAGCCACGAAAAAGTATATTTAACACCTAATCTCAATCCAGAGCTCATCACGTTTCTCTTTAAAATTGGCAGGGATCCTAGAAAAGGCCTGGAGAAGTCCCTTAAAGAATGTCAGCATCGACTCTTTGATGTGTTAGGTCCCCTTGCTCGAATAATAGATCTAGCAGAGTAAGCGTACATCAGTCAGACCCCTGTAGATATTGAACTTCTCAGGGGCTAGAGCCAGAGGGCATTCGTTCTTTTAAGCAACAGAAATGCTGGCCTGAACGCAGAGTGGTGTAGGGTCGTTTTAACCAAATTAGACCCTAAATTGGGGGAGCTGGCTGCGAAGGAACCCTCAGTCAATCCTGGGGACCTCCTCTTTGGGGAGGATATGATCAAGCCTCTAAGTATGTGGCTACTTTCACTGCCCTGGAGTTTTTGGCCGGGCCGGCAGAGGGGGCCTTCCTGCTGACAGAGCCTTCCAAAGGCCCCAATTTAGACAAAGAGGATTCGGAAGAGGCTTTCATTCCAGTCCCTTAACTTCGCTATACTCGTAAAGAGGACGTCCCTACCGTACGAGAGGATCCTGGTCGAGGTTCAACCAGTTTCCAGAGCAAGTACAAAGATTCCTCTTGTTTCTTCTTTCCAGGGAAGAGTGGGGGGCTGTCTCAGGTTCTTTTCCTAGACTTGGGAAACAATTACTCAGGACCCATGGATTTTAGAAACTGTCCAGGGTTTCAGGATAGAGTTTCTTTTTTCCAAAGAAACCTAGTTCTACCTTTAGACCAGGAGAAAGTAGTAGATGAAGAAGTGACTTTAATGCTACAGAAAGGTGCAATAGTGGAAGTACCCTGCGAGTACAAGGTTTTCGTTAGCACTCTCTCGTAGACAAAAAGGACAAGGGATGGAAACAAGTAATAAATCTGAGGGACCTGAACAGTCAAAATGAAGGTATACACCTCCTGCGAGATATGTTATTGGAAAAGGATTGGTTAGTAAAGCTAGAACTGAAAGGCGCTCATTTCACCACCCCAATGGCCTAGGTGTGCCAATGTTATTTCCAGTTCACTTGGCAAAGTCGTATTTTTCAATTCCAGACTCTCCCCTACGGTCTTTCTTCAGCATCTTGGTGCTTTACCAAAGTAATGAGAGCAGTTGCGTCTTACCTCAGGGAGAGGAGAGTATATATGATTATTTACCTGTATGATATTCTAACTATGTCCCATTGTCAGATTTAGATTCTGCGAGATTTGAAGACGGTAATAACTCTTTTGAAGAGGTTAGGTTTCATAATAAACAGGGAAAAGTCTATTCTTTCTCCGGCCAGATCTCTAGAGTTTTTAGATTTCACTATAGATACAGTGAAAATCTTTTGCTTCTTCTACCATGGAAGACGATTGCCAGGATTCAGAAGGAAATAACATTTGTTTTGAAACGCGATTCTTTAACTTTAAGGGAGCTTGCCAGACTCCTGGGCCTCCTCTCCTCTTCCATTCAGGCGATATTTCCGGGCCCACTACATTATCAGGTTTTGCAGAGAGTAAAGGCGAAGGCTCTGCGAGGCAGTCTATGGTATGGAGATAGGATTCACCTAGATTAGGAGGCCAGGCTAGAGTTGATTTGGTGGAAGGAGAACCTGGATGCCTGGAATGAACGGGCGATCTTTGGTTGCTCTCCAGAATTTATTCTGTAGACGGATGCCAGCATTCACGGCAGGGGTGCTCGTCTAGGCACACAGAACACAAGGGTATCTGGTCTCACAAGAAAGGTCTCATCACATACATTATCTGAAATTGACTGCATGTCTTTACGCACTTATGAGCTTCAAACACTGTTTGCAAGGCAGGGCCGTTCTTCTTAAAAATGGACCATGCTTCTGCCGTGGCATAAATAAACCGATTGGGGGGGTTCAAGATCCTCAAACCTTTCAGGTTTAGAAAATAAACTTTTGATGTTTTGTCTGGAGTACAGCATCTGCCTGAGAGCAGAGTATCTACCTGGGGATACAAATGTATCGGCAGACTGGAACTCGAGGGTCATAAGGGATTACAGCGACTGGAAGCTGAACGAGACTTACTTCAGAGGCCTGTGCCAAGCATGGGACCCTCTACAATTAGATCTCTTTGCAAGCAGGCTGACATTTCAGCTGGAGAGCTACTTCAGCTGGATGCCATACCCGGATGTTTTGTCGATGAGCGCTTGTCTGCATGTCTGGAAGGAAACTCATGCTTACGCGTTTCCACCCTTTGCAATCATTCAGAGGGTGCTTCAGAAACTCAGACAGGAAGGATGCTTACTTGTGCTAATAACTCCTTTTTGGCCATCCCAGGCATGGCTTCTCATGACGCTGGATTTAGCTTGCAACGTTCCCTTCTTTCTTCCTGCCGAGCAGGACCTTCTAAAAGATTTCAATGGAGAACAACATCCCCTAGTTCTGGCAGGTACTTTAACCTTCTTGCCTGGAGAGTATCAGGAGATCTAGGGAAATCTCAGGCCTTTCAGGAAGAGCTGAGGAACTCCCGGAGGAGTTCCTGGGCCCGAGCACCCACAGTAGATACAAAGGAATTTCGTGTACATGAGTACGTTGGTGCTTGGAAAGGGATCTGGATCCCGTGGAGACCCCTATTGTTGAAATATTGTAGTGAATTGTTTGGTGGAACAGTTTGATAAGGGCCTTAGCTATAGAACGATTAATTGCTATAGGTCGGTAATTTGGGCTGGGCATGCTCTGATCAACGATAGGTCTGTTGGAAAAACGTTTATTGTCTGTAGAGTTCTTAAGAGTATTCGGTAAGGAGACCTCCTAAAGTATAAAACGCTTTGGGATGTTAATTTAGTCTTGAAACATTTTTCTTCATGGCCAAGTAATAAATACTTGGATCCCAAGAGGCTTTCTATGAAGCTTGCTTCCTAGCTCGGTTTAATATCCTGTCACAGTGTATCGGATATTATAGATTTAGAGGTAACACATTTGGAGTAAACCTTGAGTTGGTTAGAAGAACTAAAACAATGTCTGACTCTATATTTTACTCAAAATATGATTCGTGAAGCAACTGTATGTTGTTAATTGCATGAAAGAGTATGATTCAAGGACGAGGGAATTTAGACCTGATGGTACAGAACAACTTCTAATCTCCTCCGTGAAACCTTTTAGAGCTGTGACACTCACTACAATTGTGAGATGGGTTAAATGGACCATGCAATCAGCAAGGTTTGACCTCCAGAAATTTCAGGCTCATTCTGTGAGAGGAGCTATGGCTAGCCAGTCTTTCTGGAAGGGCAGCAGACTTGAGGACATTCTTAAAGCAGCTGATTGGTCTAATTCTACTACCTTTGCAAAACATTACTGTAAACCAAATCAAACACGTCAGATGTGGTTTTGCAGGATTACCGACATGCCTAATGGTTGCCTCCGGTCTTGTACTGAAATAGCGATTCTCCTAATTAAATGACAAGAGAATCTGAATTTCATTAAAGACACGTAGGCTAACATTATCCCCCTATCCCTTTTGAGGTGTTGGTGGCTCATTAAAACAAGCATTTGCAATGCAATAGGTCTCGCATTTACGCATGTTTGAGCTATTGGCATTGTAAATGTCAATGCCTTTTTATGTTTTGGTTTTTAAAACTTAAATAAAAGACATTGTCATTTACAATGCCAATAGCTTCAACTCGCGTAACTGAGAGACCTATTGCATTGCAAATGCTTGTTTCATCCCAGCTACTTGGCGCTGCCCTGCATGGGAATTCCTACCTGGAGAATGACAATGCTGTCCAGAACTGCCCATTCCTTCCTGACTTCAGTGACCTTGCATGGCCTCCACTTTTACCCTTACTTTATCAGTACCACAGAATCAGAACTTCGAGGTTATTTTTTGCCCGAATATTCTTCTGGTGGACAGTTCCATGGATTTACAACACAGTCAGTAAATCAAGGCCATTACACTACAAGTCTTTGCTCATAGGCAGGACCACTGGAATAACGCACTATTGTGGCCGTCGCGTTCTCGGAGTATCTACATATTTTCCACACTTGCCGCATGATTCAGATCCTCTGTATCAGTTGCAAACATTGATTCTAGCTCAGATGGATCAAAAGAGGCTTTAAAAAGCATCAGCCGTGGTCTCCCGGGGGGACAGACGCTTTGCAAAGATTAACTAACACCCGAATACAGCCGTCGGCAACGAAATGGTGACAGAGTGCTGCTAATGAGGAGAAACGTTTGCCCAGACAGTACTACTCTGTTGTAAAATGACAAAATAGCAAAATATTGCGACAGAATGTGCCATATTACGCTGAATCATTGCACGTCTTCGGTGTCTGATTACGTTTGTACCTCTCCAGTCCCTGCAGCACCTGTTCTGACCTGGGTCTCAGGCTCTACAGCAGCTCTGCTGACCTGGTTCTCTGGCTCCACAGCAGCTCTGCTGACCTGGTACTCTGGCTCTATAGCAGCTCTGCTGACCTGGTTCTCTGGCTCTACAGCAGCTTGCTGACCTGGTTCTCTGGCTCTAGAGTGGCTATGCTGGCCTGGTTCTCTGGCTCTAGGGCGGCTCTGCTGACCTGGTTCTCTGGCTCTAGAGCGGGTCTGCTGACCCGGTTCGCTGGCTCTAGAGCGGCTCTACTGACCCGGTTCGCTGGCTCTAGAGCGGCTCTACTGACCCGGTTCTCTGGCTCTAGAGCGGCTCTACTGACCCGGTTCTCTGGCTCTACTGACCTGGGTCTCAGGCTCTACAACGGCTCTGCTGACCTGGTTCTCTGGCTCTACAGCAGCTCTGCTGACATGGTTCTCTGGCTCTACAGCAGCTCTGCTGACATGGTTCTCTGGCTCTACAGCAGCTCTGCTGACCTGGTTCTCTGGCTCTACAGCAGCAGTTCTCTGGCTCTACAGCAGCTCTGCTGACCTGGTTCTCCGGCTCTAGAGCAGCTTTGCTGACCTGGTTCTCCGGCTCTAGAGCAGCTTTGCTGACCTGGTTCTCTGGCTCTAGAGCAGCTCTATGGACCTGGTTCTCTGGCTCTAGAGCAGCTCTGCTGACCTGGGTCTCAGGCTTTACAACAGCTCTGCTGTCTCGTTCTCTGGCTCTAGGGCGGCTCTGCTGACCTGGTTCTCTGGCTCTACAACAGCTCTGCCTTCCTGGTTCTCTGGCTCTACAACAGCTCTGCTGACCTGGTTCTCTGGCTCTACAACAGCTCTGCTGACCTGGTTCTCTGGCTCTACAACAGCTCTGCTGACCTGGTTCTCTGGCTCTAGAGCAGCTCTGCTGACCTGGTTCTCTGGCTCTAGAGCAGCTCTATGGACCTGGTTCTCTGGCTCTAGAGCAGCTCTGCTGACCTGGTTCTCAGGCTTTACAACAGCTCTGCTGTCTCGTTCTCTGGCTCTAGGGCGGCTCTGCTGACCTGGTTCTCTGGCTCTACAACAGCTCTGCCTTCCTGGTTCTCTGGCTCTACAACAGCTCTGCTGACCTGGTTCTCTGGCTCTACAGCAGCTCTGCTGACCTGGTTCTCTGGCTCTACAGCAGCTCTGCTGACCTGGTTCTCTGGCTCTACAGCAGCTCTGCTGACCTGGTTCTCTGGGTCTAGAGCGCCTCTGCTGACCTGGTTCTCTGGGTCTAGAGCGCCTCTGCTGACCTGGTTCTCTGGGTCTAGAGCGCCTCTGCTGGCCTGGTTCTCCGGCTCTAGAGCAGCTCTGCTGGCCTGGTTCTCCAGCTCTAGAGCAGCTCTGCTGGCCTGGTTCTCCGGTTCTAGAGCAGCTCTGCTGCCTGGTTCTCCGGCTCTAGAGCAGCTCTGCTGGCCTCGTTCTCCGGCTCTAGAGCAGCTCTGCTGACCTGGTTCTCTGGCTCTAGAGCAGCTCTGCTGACCTGGTTCTCTGGCTCTACAGAAGCTCTGCTGACCTGGTTCTCAGGCTCTACAGCCGCGCGCTAAAACCCTGAATACAAATACCAGACAAGCTGTCGCCATTGTGAAAAAAATATAGTGCTTACCGACTAATGAAGGAGACAGTGTAACGCCGCAAGTAAAAGATCCGGTCCTGATGGGCGGTCCCAAAAGGAGACAGGGCGGTAACAAGGAGGGACTAAGAAGCCTCATTATCCATCGGAAGCCAGCATTTACCATGGACGATGATGCCAGCCAATGAAAAATATGGGCGGGGCTTCCACACCACTTCTAAAACATACCCTAATACAGCATGCCTCGCAAAGCGAGCAGCGCATGCGCTGCAACGCTAGGCTCGACCTAAAAAAAAAAGGGGGGGGTAAGTAGGGGAATTAATGTTTGTGTACCTATGGAAATATTTTAAGTTTGTATGTAGAGGTTATGATCTATTAACCAATGTTATAAGGAATACTTTGTTTTGCAATCCTGATTATCTCATGTTACAAATGCTGATTAACTGCAGAAAAAAAAAAAGAATATTGTTGTTGAGATGGAGCATTAACACCATCTCTTGCTTTCAGATAACGTCCAGTAGTTCATTTCCGTACTGGATTCTCTCCTTGGAGGACTGTTGTCGTCGTTGGAGTTTTTTCTGTATCCTTGTTCTCCTATGAGACCTCAGTCGACTGATGTTCTACAGTTGTCCTTGGAATCATTGTTACCTTCGTTTGAACATGGAAAGAGAGTTTCTTACTGCATTTCAAAGAGGCAGACTGTGATGTGCATGGCCCTATTATATGACTTGAAGGTTCTGTTATGGAACACTTTTCTTTATGATGTATGTCTTAAGTGGCTGTGTGTAGTTTGCATTAAAGGGATAATGCATAATGTTAGTCTCTGTGTCTTTAATGAAATTCAGATTCTCTTGTCATTTAAATAGGAGAATCACTACTATCTCCTACTCATGTTTCTAGGTAATCTTGGCAAAGTTGTAGTCCATTTCCTGTAAATGTTCTAGGAGATTTATAGAATCCAATTGAGCTCAATGCCAAATCTGTTGAGCTACCTTCAAAAACAGAAGCAGGTAAGCCCAACTGTCTTCTGAAAGTAACACAAAGTTGTCATAATGTCTGCACAAATTGACAAAGCTTTCTTCTGCACCTCTTTGAGAAAAGCTGTGAGAGATATAGACACTGCTTGCAATGACAACACATTGATATGCTGTGTTGCCTCGATTGATGACCACTTACTGTGAATCCTTATGTCAACCAGGTATAAATACCAGCCTGTCAACGAGGTGTTTGGTGTAACTCGAACCTGCAGCTGTAGGGCTACAAAAGATTTAGGCAGCAACAAATGTTCCCTGCTCTACTACCTCTTCCTGTGATTTATGTATCCTGGGTGACAGCAACTCTATATCCTCCTAGACCCAGTCCGTTGCTTGAGACCACTGTCCTAATAATGATTTGGGGGCATCTGGAGTTGCATTGGGAATCAATGCAATGCAGAAGCCATCATGCCTAATAATTTCATCAGTTCCCCTCTGTCAGATATTGTGATGACTGGGAAAGAGGAACTGTTCTCTGGAATATGACTATGGGATAGGCTTTTGCTGTGATCAAATTGAGTCATGAAGCCAACACATTCTGTTTTTGTTTTGGCTGCAGATAGAACTGTTGGGAGGGATTGAAAATCTCAATTTGTATATCAACATCACTGTGTATTGGGAATGTAACTGGCATTTCTTTGTGTGTTCCCCTTTACCAACGAGACATGTAGGTAAGAACATTTTGAAGATGCAAAAGTGCAGCCACCACCACTGTACATTTTGTAAACACCCTTGTAGCGGACCTTAATCTAAAAGACAATACTGCGATTGGTAAAGTTTTTCACTGAACACCAATTGGAGGTACTGCTAGTAAGCTGGATGTATCGCAATATGAAAGTATGTATCTTTCAAAATCTAGTTTCATTATAAAGACTCCTAGGAAATAGTGGAACCAGCCTCTGAAGGGGAGTCATTTTGAAGTGAATTGTTTTCACATATCTCAGTTTAGCAGTGACAATTCCATAATTATTCTAAGCCACTCAACCTCATTTAGGATGAGAAAGCATAGTGAAAACATTCCTTTTTCCCTTTTTCGCCAATTATACTTCTTCTATGCACCCTTGCATATGAGGGATATTATATATTTTCCAACAAAAGTAGTAAATGGTCTTTGGTGGGTTTGTGTTTTCGTTGAGTGTGGTTTGGTGGCAAGTGTTTGAATTATATGCAATATCTTTTCACTACTGTTGAAACTGCCCATCTGTCTGTGGGGGTTTCTCTACTTTGCTGTGGAAAACCCATCAATTTTCCCCCTACAGGTGTTTGAAGTTGAGGCCCATTAGACCTTGACCTCGTAATGCCCCCAAAACTGTAACACTGATATTGCTGTTTGTGCAAGCGGCTGCTGTTCCATTTTCTTGGCCTTTTAAAAAAAACTGCGGTGACTTATGGGGCATATTTAATAGGACCAGGGTTTCTAGAGTCCCACCCCCACACTTTACAGTTTCATTGTCTTTGTCCTTTAGCATCTTGTCTACCGGAGATCAAAAAGATGGTCACCATCAAAAGGTATTCCAAGCAAGGCTAAAGTACAGGCGTGCAACCACATACGACTCCTAAGCAGAATGCTTGTGCCAACTTATCTGCACGTAGCGTCGACTGCATCCAAAACACAAGGAATGGCAGCATTTGAAATTGGTTTTCTTTCAGTGACTATCGCCTGTGGTTACTTTTCTACCACTCTCTGGTTAAGTGTTGTAACCGTTCCCCAATCTCCCGCCACAAATTTTGATCATGCTTACCTACCAAAACCTGTGAATTAGCAATAGACCAATGCATGGCTGCTCCCAAAGCAACTCTCTTGCCTGCAGCTCCTACACTTTTACAGTATTTATCTGGTGGTGGCCAGGCCATATCATATGCCTTGTGTACACACCCGCGCAACACCACTGAAGCAGAAAACATACGTCCTTTCGTGTAAATGTGATCATGAACAGTGGCCTTATATGTCCTTCCTATGCTATGCTAGCTGCAGTTTTCATTATTGCTTTACATTTTCTGATGTTGATCTTAGCACAGTTTCCAGCATTGATAGGTTGATTAGTCTTTTTGTCCCTAGATAGTTTCTCAATGAGAAAATGTTCCTCGCCCATCTGCACAGCCACCTCATGCTCCAAAGCTATTTTCTGAATGATACAGTAATACAGTCTCATGAGCATGGAAAAGGTCTGATTAGATAAGGTTCTAACTGTTGGTCATCTCTGGAATCCATAAAGTGCATTGTCCATGCATCGTCCCCTCTGAACCTTCACAATGTTGGCCAGTCTAGGTGCTTTTCTGAAACTGTATGTAATTGGTCAGATGGTGCAGAGCTGTATCTTGTGTCTTGTATTTAGTATGATCTGAGTTCTTGGGAGATTACTACCTTAAATCTAACCTTTCTCTTCCTTTGTGGTTGAGTAGAAAGTATCGCACTGCTGAAGCGCTTACATACTCTGTACCTGGATAATTATGTATCCTTTTCTGTGTAAAATACTCCAGTGATATAGAAGCAGTTGGTAATGTAGAAATGTAATGCTCCTTTACTTGTTAATTCTCTGTGCGGTCACTATTGGATGCTTGCCTGAAAAAGGTTTTGTTTCTTTTCTTTGATGCAGTTGTTGTCCCTCATGTTGCATGTTTCTGGGGAGATATTTCAGCTCAAGACACAGCAGTATCAGTTATATGGAGCGCCAAGTTCGGCACGTCTCTTCATGTCTTCATATAGCTGGAATGCATCCACAAGCATCTTTTATTTCAATATGTGCTAATGAGCAGCCTGTTCATTGATTAAGGGCCTGATTTAGGTCTTGGCAGATGGATTACTCCATCACCACGGTGACGGATATCCCGTCCGCCAAAATAAAAATCCCATTATATCCCACGGGAATTTATATTTTGGCGAACGGGATATCTGTCACCGATGTGACGGCGTAACCCATCCACTGTGATCTAAATTAAGCCCCAATTGTCTTTTTGGATCAAAAACATTGGCGGGCTGCATGGATCAGGAGAGCATGTACCCATGCCTTAAGCTCAACTGCCAATAAAGGCACCCCATGTATCTGGATGTTTTTGAATCTTCCCTCTATGAACACTACAATCACACAAGTTTACCGAAGGCCACAATGAACTCAGAGAAGGCCTCTTACTTTTCTGAAACTTTCCCCAGAAGTGTTACTGAAGCTGTATGATGGAGGTGGGGTGACGTACCCTTTCGTTTGCTTCACTTAGGAGTGAGTCCTGTAATCTTCCTGCTCCTTGGCCCAGGACTGTCACTACTGTAGTCAGGCACCCCTGGCTCGTCGGTAGGGAAGCTTTTCCTGCCTTTTGAACTGTAGTTTCTGTTCCCTTTGAGTGCACTCACAGCTTAACTTAGTCTTCCTGATACACAACTTTAATAAAGATTATGGCATGACGACTCTAGGCCCAATAAACAAGAAGCACTGGCAAAGCCAATTGATCTGGTGCTGTTTGTCAGCATTTTGGCACTGTTTTTATGAAACGGTGCGAGTGTGGGTGCTGCCGGGCTATCACCTATCTTTACAATAGAAAAACTGGAAAAAAGCAAAAATATGTTTTTGGTCTAAAAAAAAAAAAATCAGATACTGCAATAGTAGTCTCTCGTACTGAAGGGAACTAAGTTTGTGTGGGGTTGTGTTCTTTGTGAAAGAGCAGAATGCGGTCACTCACAGTGAATTCAGCCAATGGTTGAAGTGGGATGACACACTGCGAAATGCTGTATGCTCTAGATGGTGGGAGAAAAATGTGAAGGACAACAGACTGATGGATGAAGAGGGATGGCTGAAAGCCGCTACAGGCAATTCGATTCAAAATATAATTTAGTTAATCAAAAGGTCTTGTCTAATGCCAGATCAAAAAGGCAGTGACTGTTTGGAACAACTTTTGAGGGCTGCTGTGGAAGACACTCCTAAAGTATACAAAAAGGTAATTGATGGAATGCTTGAAATAATCTCAGCCACTGGTAATTACTCGGGCCACATTCCAAATCATCATTATTTTGCACACCATGCCACCTCTGTTTGCAAACCAGTCTTGACCGTGCTCCAATGTCAACAGTCCAGCCCGAACTGTCAGGCCAGGTCCTCCGTGAAACAGAACGCAAGCAACACATGACCCGGTTTTCATACCTGTTCTCTAGTCAGGAATTGGGAGTACATATCCCTAGTGGTACCCAGATTCCCAGATCGTGCTCCTTTGGAACACAAGGTGCTGTCAGAGGATTTACCCAAGAAGCTGTCCTGCCCGACTCATACGTTTTGGTCAATACCCCGGTCAACTTAAACAGCCTGAAACTGCATTGGATAGTGAATCTCGGGGAAATTGAATAATCGAATAGACGAGGGCTTCAGATAGTCATGTGAACAGGCCATTAGGACAAGATTTGGACTGGTGCAGATTAACTTGCTTCACAGGGTGTATTATGCACAAATGGTACTGAAATAAATTGGAAAAATAAGTGTGGAGCTCTGCCTTATGGGCAGTGGTCAAACAAGTGATTCCTTCCACACCATATAGTTTTTCCTTCCAAGTTGAGGGGTTTCTGGAAGAGGCCAGTAATTGACTGAAGTCGATACTGGGGAACCCACGGATTGGGAAGTGGAGGACTAACCTAATGTTATTGGGAATATGGAGTGATGACCCACAATCAAGATATGATAGAATGCTCTGTGATCTAGGGCTAGTGCAAGGTCGTCAGGATGCTGCAAGGCTAGGGGGGGAGCTCAGAGGTACCCGACACTGGTGCCGTGCGACTCTAATATCGATTAGTGTGTGCTGGCTGAGAAATATGTATGAGGGTTGGAGCTGGCACAAGAAATATGAGAAAGTTGCATAATGCAATGTGCATTACTGGGACTTGAGAACTATCACATAGTAAAGATTATACTCTATATATGTGAAAAATTATGTTAAGACCTGAGAGCCTAAACTGCTACAATATTATATGCTGTTCCCGTTGCCTAGGACCAGTATTCTGCCTTCTCTGCCTATGATCAAAGTGCTGCTGTCCTTTAGTTTCATGTACTTTTCACACTTGTTTACCTTATGGTGTTTAATGAAATAAAAATAAAATGTTTAAAAACAAATTTAGATATGCTAAAGACATTCAGAGAGACATTTTAGACCTACCATGTTACTCCACACTAACCAATAGGATGGTTTTTCACCATCTTTTGTTGATCGGCCAAATTCGAACAGGGGCAGCTGCATTATATGTGTGGCAATGTGTGCCAGTGCTGACTTTAGAAAAGTTAGGAATAGAGTTAAAGAAGTTTAACAAAAAAGTAAAGCAAATGATCACTGTAGTAAACATGTAAAGATGTGCATTCTGTGGTAGACAATTGATTTATCTGACTGTGTTCCAAGCATTGCAAAAGTGTTGTCTGTGTGAAAGTGGACGGTGAGACAAGAGAACGCTCATTAGGATATGTGGTTTCAATTTTCCAGAGGATAAAAATTATAGTGGAGTGGTAGAGATGTTCAACAGTGATAGTAGGTCAGATTTTGTGAAAGAAAGAGTTAGGAAGAAGCTAGTCCTGATGTTGCGGTTGGGAGTTTGGAGACCAAGTTTGGAGCAGGAGAATCGGAGGTAGATGAATACTGATCAGTTAAATGATTAGAAGTGGACACTTCCTTTTCTGATATTGGCAAGACCTCGACCATACCTGGATGATTACTTTACCTACTGATAACATTTATTCTTTTATGTTTTTTTCTGTCCATCAGTTTTGCTCTCTCAGCTTCTGCTCTTGCACATGCTGTCAAATCTTTGCTATAGGAGTATCAGTAATAGTTTGTAAGCGGGGGTGCTGGAACTAAGAAGCTGGCTGTGTGACCTAGGTGCTGTCATATACCAATAAACATCTGCATCTTCATGCCAGTACCATCTCCTGTGTGTCCTGTAAATACTACAAGTAGCCTTTGTAATGATCTTCCCAACCAACGCATACATCCTCAGTTTCACTCAATCAGTAAGGACTGGGAGCGTAGGCAAGTGAAAGACCTTAACGAAGACAGTAACTTTTGTCACTAACTGCTGTGCCAGACAAGAACAGGTGCTCTGCATATGAAAAAAATTGTAATCCTGGACCAGACGTTTAAGTCTTTCATATTTCTACTTTACTCTCTCACTCTCCTCTGTATCATCCAAAGCTTTTAGATTTGACTACTCGTTTTTTGCTCCATTACCATGAATAGTCGGCTCTCTCCAATCAAGATGTCCTGCAAAGGAATACCTAGAATTGCTCTGCAATCCTACGTCAATAGGAAATATAGATATCAAGAAGATGTACTAGATCCCAGGTTCCATGTAAGGGATAACCTGGACCTGTTCTCACCTCTTCCAATCAAGAACCTCTGAGAAAGGCAGAACGTAGGAGTCGGCAATCACTACAGGGACACAGCCAGCATGCAGGATGTCACTCAGAGCAGCTTGACCCATCCGTGCACCACGCAGCATCACACAGAATGTGGCTTCCTGTAGGGATAAACAAGCAGAGATGTCACACAAGTAATTCAATCAATGTACATAAAGGAGACTGCACCACCCAACATACCTGCACCCCTACCAGGATCAGTGTAAGGGTTTTTGACAACAACGACAAAGTAACACAAACACCCTCTCCAAACGATTCCCAAATAGACCCGAATCATTACCGTATCCCCTAATCTAGCTAGAGATAAAATGTAATACTTGTACGGGGAATCCGGACCCGTGGCTTTAGGAGAGTTACAGAGTGGATATCCTTGCCTTATCCTACCTTATACATCACCATTACACCAGGATGATCACTCAAAATTAAAAGCCTAGGTAAGCCAAAGAGCCAAAATATGAGATTATCAAGCTGCAAAGTTGAGACAGAATTAGGCTTTCTCACCAAAAGTATGTCAGAAAATGAATCACCTTTACAACATGACCTTGACTGGCTGCACGAACAAGGGAGCATTATGTACAGTTTGGTCCTTTTTAGTAAACTTATAGTGAGGGCAGACTCACTTTTAATTTTACGGATTAAAGGAATTCACTGCCTTCATGGTACACATTTTTTTTATCTACCAAAAGCTCAGGATTGTTAAAATTAAGTTAAATATTTCATCACCTAACTATTACTGGAATGATTAGCCTCGAGAGGACCTTTAGAATTGGTAATAGAAGGTTAAACATGGAGAATAGCAAAGGATTATAAATTACACTACATAGCTCAGTAAATGATTAAGGTGAAACTCACACTGAACATTTCTTAGACACCACAACACTATATAAAGTATCCACCTGGAAACTCACCCCACGTGACCTTAAGTTAAATGACAAGTCTTACTATGCTTTTAGACAGTTTGGGACTAGACGAGTATTTGTGAATATCCACCCGTTTGGAAGGGTCTACTAAACAGTGTATTGAAGCAGAGAGTGCACGGCTCTAGACTGATTCTTAAAGTTCTATTAGGGATATACTGATGTGTTGCCTCTACCGCTGATCCTGCATTGCTTGCTGGGCTCACTTTGCTGAATAGGCATGGTGGAATTTGAAGAATGCGCCAGATGCTTACATTTTATCAAACATCCTTTTAAAGAGTCAAAACCAGTTACCGGCACTCCCATAGTTCAGTTTTCAATCAAATCTTTAATATGTAGCTATAGTTCAGTTACACTTTCCATTCAAGAGGCATTTTATTCCCTTTCCTATAACGTTTGACACCACCCACTCCCCCCTTGACAGAACTGCACCAAAAGTAGCAATCTCTTGGCATAGATAGCTAAGATTTAGAATGCCAATTTTCGTTAAGATCTGTGCAGGAGAAAAACAGGTAAAGGGCAGCAAAATGTTACATTTTTACATTTTTCCTCTCAGCGAAAATTGTACTTATTCCTACAGACAAAACCTCTGAAAGGATTAATGCCAAGCTTGGCATGAAAGCAGAACTTTCTAAGAAAGTGGATTTCATTTGTTTGATGTAAATCTGTTTAGAGCCGGCTTTAAAGGGTTAACACTTTTGTATATCTGTGCCATTTAAAATAGCAACTCAAACAATTGCAAATCCCGTCAATCACTTTTCAATTGTTTGACAAGCATGACTGCATGCAGAAGGCCTCTGCAATCTTCAAAAATGTGATTAAAAAAAAAGATTTTTTGTGTTGCAAAAAAAATAAAATAAAAAGAAAGACGTTCCACAGCCATTTGTGGGAGGGGTGCCCCCATGACAAGTGCCTGACCCAAGCAGAGTGCTGATGGGCATTCTAGTAGCTGACATTTTAACAACAGCAAAAAAGGACAACATTTTGAGTAAAGAATTTTTTTTTTAAAAAAAGGGAAAATAATTCTTATTTAAAAACAATAGGGAAAAAACACAGCGCAAAGCCAAACGAAGTGTGTAGCAGGCGATGGCTGCACATGTTGGCAACTAGTATAGGTTCGCTGCATGAATGAATGCACAAATCAATGAATATGCCATTTGTAATCCGCACAGCTGTCGGACAGATGTCCCGGTGCTGCTAGCTGAGTACAAGAGTGTAAATGATACAGCGACAATTAGCCTAACATCCATGTTTACAAGAATTGTTTTAAATGAAAATCCATTAGGTGAATCACGAATATTGAATGGAAGATCTTGTAGAGTTTAGGGGCCAAAAAAGAACAAGCATTTGCAATGCAATAGGTCTTGCAATGACGAGAGTTTAAGCTATTGGCAATGCAATAGCTTAAACTCTCGCAAATGCGAGATCTATTGCATCACTAGCGCCCATGCAGCGCTTTCACATTCATGAAGGCCACGTCCCTTTCTTTAGACAAGCCGCGTCTAAAGAAAGGGGCGTGGCCGACATTAAAGTGAAATAGCGGCATGGGGGCTTCGACCAAAAAAAAGCATTTGTTTGTCAAATTGACAAACAGATGGGTTTTTTTGGGGGGTAAAAGCGCCCATGCCCGCTTTCACTTTAATGTTGGCGGCGCACCTTTCTTTAGACGCAGCTTGTCTAAAGAAAGGCGCGCGGCCTTCATGAATGTGAAAGCGCTGCATGGGCGCTAGTAAACAAAACAAAAAAAAGTAAATACATAAATAGGCACGGCCACTATACTTAAAGCGGACCGCGCTACTAAAATAAATAAATAAAAAATAGCGCGCGTGCCCGCCAATAGTACATAACATAAAAGCGGGCGGCGTGCTGCGAGTTAGTGGGTGAAATAGGGCCAAATCATTTAATAAAATAGTGCTCACAGCCAAGATAAAGCAGACCGTGTAACAAGACAAGTAAAAGGTCTAGTCGTTATGGGAGGTAACAAATGCAGACAAGGCAGTACCAAGGAGGGACTAACAAGCCGAATAACGACTCGGAAGCCAGCGTTTAGGAAGGACAATGCCACAAGCCAATTACAAATATGGACGGAGCTTCAAAAGCCATACTCCACAACTGCATGCCTCAACCTAAAAAGAGCTGCCCACAAGACAAGAACGGTGGGTACAACCAGCAACAACTGGTTGGAAGATCTAAGTGAACGGGAATGAAGGTAAGCCTGTACTCTGTTCCTCAAACAGACGGAGTCTTTGTTATGAAATGCCATAAAAGTAAGCAGGAGACGTTTCAAAAAGATACGTTGACCTATAGGGAGCCAAAGTAAGGACTTTAAGTGTCCTGAAATAAATTCCTGACTGGGAATGTTCAGCAAAAGCCAAGCAGTGACATTCTGAATCAACTGAAGACGCTGCAACAAGTAGTCTGGAAGATCCAGATATAGATTATTTGAGTAGTCCAGGCGAGAGGTAATCAGAGTGAACAATAGTTTTCCTAGTTGATTACAGCAACAGTCTCAGAAATCTTTAAAGACTTTTTAGAATAGAAAAGCAGGAACCAGTGACAGCCTTTACCTGCAGGGCACAGGAAAGATCTTTGTTGAATCGAACTCCTTGATTCCTGGCCTCCTCCACAGGGGAAGGAGGGAGGCGAGGTATGAAGAGCACCAAGCACTGAACCAGATAGAAGGAGAGCGGAGAAAGAGCAGAACCTCAGTTTTAGAGACACTGACTTTTAAACAGCTGTGCTTCATCCAGTCGGCCACTATCACAAGACACAATGGAAAAAGTGTTGAAGTGCACTGGGAGCCTCCGAGAAGGACAGTAATGGCTGAGTGTCATTAGTATATGACACTTCCTTAAATCCCAGAGGCTGAATAATGTCAGCAAGGGGGTGGGGCACATAAACATTGAAGATTGTGGGGCTTAGGGGTGAGCCATGTGGAACTCCAGGGTTCAGTGGCTTTGAAGCAGACGAATAAGGAGGGAGATGGAATTATTGAAACTGATCAGATAAAATGACTTGAGCCACTGTAGAAGAAGGCCACCAATGCACTGCTAGCTAAAAGTTGTACCAATATAGGGTGAGAAACAGTATCAAAGGCCGCAGAGAGATCTCACAAGACTACTATAGCTGAGCGCCCTGGTCAAGATTACATTTTATAAACTCCGTGACTTCAAGCAGTGCAGATTCAGTACTATGACCGGGCTTGAATCCAGATGGCGAGTCACAAACAAGATTATTTGATTCGAGAGACTATTTGAGCTGACCATTCACTATTTTCTCAAGCATTTTAGATGGTGCAGGAAGAAGGGAAATGGGAAAGTAGTTGGAAAAACCTCCTGGTCTGCGGATGGCTTCTTTGGGAGAGGCATTATATGGGCTAGTTTCTAGAGCTGTCCACTGTGGATTGGAGATAGGGCCAACCCCTGCTGTGGATGGCTAAAGGCTGTGTGCAGTGGAGGTTGGCGTCTGGTGATGGTTGAGTGCAGGGAGTTGTTGAAGGCTGTGCAAGTAGGGTTTGGAAACGGAGTAGGTCATGAAATAAAAACATGAAATTCACTGAAAAAAGAAGTTAAAGACTGAGCTTTGGTTCTGGGTCAAGGGCTCAAAATCCCTTAAATTTGTAAACTATGGTTTAATATTGCCATGAAGGGGTTCTGGTTACATCACAAATGGCACCAGAATACACAGATGGCAATATAGGACTATATGACACATTACTCATTATGTATTTCTATATTACGTGTTGATTTTGGGGTACCAAGCTTAAAATAGCTGTTTTCCTTGAAAGTACTGCTAATAACAGGCACAAATTAGATTGTTTAGGTTTTGTTTATCTACGATAAATTGTTGGAAAACAAGTTGACCTTGTTATAGGACAGTAGAGCTATGTGACTGTGCCTGCAAAGCACCATCTATTTATGAATTTACTGCATTTGCCAAGTAACACGCAGATTTTACAAAAATTATGTCTCTAGTTGAAACTGATGAAAATAATCCTACCCAAAAATATGCTGCATAATTTGTATTTTTTACTCCATAATTTAGATAACACAATATGTTCCTCAAAGAAGCATAATCCTAGCAACCCTGACAATGGTAAAAATCTGCAGAGTAGTTTGGGGCTATCATTATGATGGTGAAATCCATATTCCACAGGACACCGGTAAATATTGTCCATACTTCACAGTTCCCTGTCCTTCCTTACAGCTCCTAGTAAAATATGGAAATCATTCCATGGCTTCAAATGAAATATAGCCTCATTTCCATGACAACACCAAACCATGCGGCACAGATTTACCACTGTCTAATTTTTCATCGACATTCTGCTCATGAAAGGTAAGTAAAACCTGAACATTCTAATTCCAATCAAGCACCTTGTTAGCAACACTAGTAGAACAATCTATTCCTTCTAAAGACAGAATGTGTTTTTAACAGGATAAAAAAAAAAATTTATGTCAAATTGCATATTCTGAAACACTCTTATTTGTGCTATATTTGGCCAACTTATCTGGAATTTTGAGGCAAGTCAATGCATATTCTGCAAAGGTATTAAATGATCATTTAAGCACTCTTAGTAACGCAGACAATCTTATTATACTTGATTAAACGCCCATCAACCTTCAGAGGCAATCTAAACAGAATTATTGTTTAAAGAACCATTGATCAGTTAATCCTGAAGAAACCAGGTTCTGGCCTTCGGTAACAGAAAGCAACCCTTCTGTATCTGTAAGCTAATGGAGGTCAAGGAGTATAAGAGTATTTATGTAGCGCTTACTAACCCAGACGAGGAGTTCGAAGCGCTTTTCGGTGAGCAGCACTCTACTCCGCAATCCGAAAGGATCAGTGGGGGATTTGTATAGGGAAATGTGTTAATGTGAAGGGTGGAGATGTGAGTCTGTTAGTTAGATCTAATAGGATAACGGAGGGATGAAAGTCTAGAAAGTGTTATTCGGGAGGTCATTGTAGTAAGAAGAGGATGGGGATAAGTAAAAAAGAGATGGAAGGAAGAGTCTGTAGAATGGGAGTAGGGAGCTCATGGTTGTAAATATAAGGACTTACGAGTTTATATCAAGAATAAAGTTACTTGGAAATATCATTGAGAAGTCAATTAAAGGGTAGATTTTCAGGCTATTATTGGGTAAAGGCACTTTAATTAGGTTTGAAGAGGTCCCTCTTATACCTTTAGTTAAGGTAAATTAAAAAATGTTTTTTAAATAGCACCGCTTATTTTATATGGGTGCTTGTTTCTCATTTTGGATCAGTCACCTGATTTCAAGAAATTTGGAAAAAGTCTCTCTCAATCCCTATGTTTGCAAGTATTGAGGCAGTAAGGTTGGAGTGAGGCCGTAGAAGCTTAAACTGTGAGTTGGCACTTTCTCAGCCACCCTCTTAATAAAAACAAACACTCTACCGTAAGTCAGCATGCTTCTGAGGGCCGTTTTCCACAAAACTGTCCACTGACAGAATCAAGGGGAAGAAGTTGGAACACCTGAGTAGCAGACAATCTTACATTTCAATGACTTCCATAAGTGAAATTACTCTTAGGTAACAGGGAATCTAAATCAATCACTCTGCTACTCAAAACCTTCAAAACATTAGAAAAACAGAATTACAATTAGCTCAAGCAAAAATGATTAATTATAATGAATATTGTGAATGAACAGTATGGCAGATAAACTTTGTGGTCTACTAATAACGATTAAACTGTTTTATTCTGCATTTTTGGTTTCTATGAATGATGCACTGCATCAAGAGATTTATAGATGAACAGATAGAACTAAGGGCAGATTGTAGCACTGGTGTTGTTTACTTAAATTTCAGAAGGCCAAAATGTCCTTTTCGTGTACATTTTTAAACACGTATATATTCTGTTTTGACGTTGCAACATGCACTTATTCTGTTTTCACTTTAAAGCTCTTTTGAGTTAGTTGCAAATGTCTCTTTTTCTAACTAATGTAAGGCATTTGAGTTCATAATTAAAATGTTAATGTTTTTAGAAAGTTGCTTATGTTTTAATAAGTCTAATAAACTATATTATAGTATTACAAATGAGTGATTTTTTTTCTTTTTTTCTTCAGGCAACCAAACAGTTTAGAACTATGCTTCATCTACCGTTTTCAATACATATTTCCCCGTTTAAAAGATCACTGCTAAAATGAGCATGTAATATGAAAAATACATAACTGGTTACATATAGTATGGATGCACCCTGTCCGAGGAGGTCACTGCAATATTTCAGTCCAGTCCATTCTGTAGCTTCCCTGGTTCTACCCTAAAGGAAGCCACACTACTGCAGTAGGTTAGGGCTGAAGACAGCAACTATGCACTCTGACAGTAGCTAACCTTTCATAGGCTGATTAGTTCATCATGCAGGGGAGGCTGATGAGGCAAGCTTCTCGAGCAGCTTTGGGGGCCAGCGATTCTCCCGCCTTACGCATTGGCTGCCTCAGCCACGTCCTCATTTGCCCATCTTGCAAACACAATCTAATCAGGGTCCTGGCCCATGAAGAGGGCACTATGTGGATGAGCTCACTTTGCGAGCACGACCCTGCTGGCGATGTCAAAGGATGTTGCCAGGAAGGACATATAAACCTACTCGCACGTCAACGAGATTTGGGAAATCTTGCAGCACTTCGGAAATCTCATTTGCCATTTTGGCAGCCAGTAGTATAAAAAGGGCCATGGCCTGAAATTCACGACTCATTCTGAGGTTCCCAGAGCTGGAGGAAGTGGTGGTTCCTGGTTTTTGCTGACACTTGCCCAGGCTATTAGTTCTTCAGGAATCTATGTACCTGCTAGGAGAGAGAATTCTTGTCTATGTGCAAGATGAAGAGAGACGAGTCACACTGGCAATTATCTGTGAGGCTCCAAGGTGTGTAAAGAGAAGTGTGTCACTTCTGGAAAAGGGAACCCCCCAAACATTTTCATGATGAAAGAGAGAGAGAGTGTGCAACCAGTTCACAATTACTGCTGGAAATGTGAAATGAACAACCATGTGATTAACAAAGTAAACTAAACTCCGAGAGAGAAAGATTGTTCAAGAGCAAGACACAGAGATATCTCAAGAACAACCATGGGAGAACTTTGAAAAGAATCCCATAGAAAATTTTTATTTTTTGTAAAAATGGAAAACAGTTAATGTATTAAATGACCACAAAGGGAAAAAAATACTTTGCATCATTAGATAAGAGAGTGTAAATTGAGCTTGAATTAACAAGAGAAATCAGGATTTGAAGACATCAGAGACTGCAGAGAAAAGTTCTTGCAAATAGAACTAGCACTTGTTTGCAACTGGATACTCATTTCTCTCCCTCAAGGACAAGACCCTAGTACCTGGATCAAGTTCAATGTCTGCATGATTGAAAATGCCCACTGGATGAAGACCAACTGTCTAACGCTAAACACCGACAAGACTAAAGAGCACATCACCGTTGGACTCCACCTGGTGGCAAACAGAGCTAGGACCGACAAACACAACAACCACCCATGCCAAGAACATTGGGATCATCATTGCCAGCAAAATCGAGATGACCGCCCACGTCAATACCGTCACCACCTCATGCCTCCATACCTTGAAGATGCTGAGGAAGTTTTTCCAAAAGGCTCCCATTCAGCACCCGGAAAACCGTCATGCACGCCCTGGTCACAAGCAAGCTGGACTATGGGAACACTCTATACTGGGATCAACAACACAAAACTCACCTGAAGGCTGCAGACCATTCAGAACTCGGCAGTCAGAAGCACTCTCAACCTCCCACGCCTAGCTCACATTACACCACGACCGAAGGAGCTCCACTTGCCCCCCCATGCACAATTCAAACTCCTCATCCATGCTTACAAGGCACTAAATAATACTGGCCCAGCATACCTCAACAATCTCATCTGCTTTCACAAACCTTCCAGACACCTCCTTTGCCTGGACTCCAACTGCCACAAATCCCACGCATTCGGAAAACCAGATCCGGCAGTCGAGGCTTCTACTACATCGCTCCTAAAGTGTGGAACCACCTGCTGCTACACATCAGAGCCTCCTTCTCACTGCTTGAATTCTGCAAGAAGCTGAAGACCTGGCTTTTTGAGTAGCCCTACAAGGCCCTAGGGGTGGCTAGACTCACACCTGCTCAGTGCCAGGATACCGTCCCGGGTGATAGTGAGCCCTACAAATCTGCAAACATTACATAACATAACTCATTCTGTTTAGAATATAGTACTAATCGGTGCCGCTGAAAGGTGGGCTTAGAAGGATCCTGCTCCAGAGGGGATTGGCCCACAACATCTTGGTCCTCAACATTTCTTGCATTGTGCCGAGTAGCCAGGGATTTCCAAGAAACAGAAAAATCTTTAAATCTTAGAGAGATAAAAGGGGGAGCGGAGGACGTGCCTAGGCTTTGTCAATGTCGGGCTCATCTAGGTCTCTTTGGAATGAGTTGGTGATCCAAGCACCCGCAGCTCACTAAAGTTATTCCAGTCAAACAAAAAATACACGATGTAAAGGTGCATGGCGAGGGTCTGGATTTTATAAGGGTTGTAAGGCATAACCCCAAAAACCTAATACTGGCAGAGGAAATCTTCATAAAAACAAGTAGGCCAGGCCACATGCCTGAAAAAAAGGATACTCTTGGCCACCCATTAAAAGAAAAAATGGCTACTTTGGGCACCAATTAACAGAAAAAAATCCAGTTTGTCTGAGGTGCATCTCGGTGTTACCATCCTACCTAGTAGCTGAAGAACAGAGCCCAGAAATGGAAGAGACACTACATTAGAAACAGAGTAGGAATGTTCATCCTTACAGCCAACTAGTGTATCATTTTCTCTTTAAGCTGAAACATAGTTTATTCTCAGTCCCTATCCACATTTTTACTCTTACATTTTAAGTAGTCGCAATACACACTGCCCTCACTGCCATATGCAATGTACATCTGAGCTTGACTTCTGAGATCCTAACACAACATTGCAGGCTCACACTTGACCAAGAATGGATTGTTCATTTTGACAGATTGTTTCAACGGGGTCGTGAAACCATTTACAACACCCTTCTTAGCCAGATACAAACAGAGCTAGACCCAAGCAGGGCGCTGTTTCCTGTGCTAGAAGTGACAGGCATTCTTTGAAACCAAGTGGCCCATCTGTGAAATCCTAGTACAATGAGGAACATTTACGTAATCTGCCTGTGAGGAGAAGGCTAAAGAAAAGCTGTGAGATCTGTAGTTTGTGACAACCCAGTCCAAAGGGTGTGCTGGAAGGCCTGGCAGCCCTGATCATTAAAAGAATTCTATGTCTGTAGACACATTGCTGGATACAGCAAACAAATCATGGAGGGTTTTGAAGGAGCCAAAAGATTGCTAATTAGAGGATATAAAAAGTTTCTTTTCACATAAGCAGAGTGAACATTTGGAGCAGAGTCCAAAAGGAGTGATAGCAGACTAAAAATGTAGCAGGCACCGAGAGAATATAAAAGATACAGCTTATTTATAAACATGGACAACATATAGAGTCCCTTTTTCATGAACAGAAAGCTATCGGATACAGTAGATGGGTGTGGACGTCCCAAACCATCATCAGATTGTTTTACAATCGCTGCTCTATTGCGGTAAGTGGTACTTTTGACTGAACAATGCTCGAGTGATGGTTGGCGCCGGGATGCCTTGTGCGCTGAATGCGATCTCATTTCACTGCTGGCCAGCCAGACAAGGAAATAACCTTTGGGGTTCTGCAGGCTTTCCAGCTGGCTTTAATAACTTCAATCAGTTGTATTGATTCCGACAACTTCATAGTCTGAGTGGCTTGGCTCAGGTAATTTAACCCTACGTCTCTCAAAGCCAACTCCGCTCTCAGATGAGCTCACTCTTCAGTGCAGTGCAAATGTCTCTTTCGGCGAACGGATATAAAATATGATCTCCCCCCAGAGTGCCCCCCCTGCCCTAGAGCGGAATCATCCCAAAGGGTGAACTCTTCCCACAATGGCCATATGTTCCTTAAAGCAGAGGTCTACCTACTGAGGTTCAACTCTCCCCTAAAACGTGAATCCTACTTTGGGTGCGTATTTTTTAAAGTGAGATCATCCCCCCAATGTAAACCATCGCTAGAGTGACATCTGCCTACAGACAATTCACTGTTTGTTTGAACTTGGAAGACCACCTCTCCCTTAGAGTGAAACGAATATCACCCCAGAGTGGATTTTTCACTTGGAGTTCAGCTGGTCCCTTACTGCAAAAGTCCATTACCTTCTGATCCGGAGAGGAAACTTGCCATAGCGTGCGGTCTCTACACTAGAAGATTAGCTCCCCAAAGTGACTATGTCTTACCAACAGCAGGGAACTTTCTACCATGAACAGATCCTTCCCAAGCAGGAGAACGACAAACAAATCTTCATCTTATCCTGAGAGTCAGTATCTCACCAGTGTGACATCACTTTCCAAGAGGTAAAGCCCCTGGGATGGATTGAGGAGAGGAGTGGAAAGGAGAAATCATGCTCTACCAGCGAAAAGAATGGAGCAGTGCAGAGAGTGTGATAACAAGAAAATGCCTCCTACATAACTTATAATTTGATCATTAAGCTGCATAGGCAATTTGTAAATGACAAGAACAAATATTATAATATCTGAGCACTACCTACAGCACATGATAATCAATGGAAATCTGGATACTTTGATATAGGAGAGTGATATATTAGCAAAAAACTATATCTGCACAAAAATTAAAATACATTTTACCAAGTGCCTGGTTCAAAAATAGCCTAAGCAATACATGCCCTAGAGTTACTTCTTTGTAAATCGCAAAAATATTGGCGATCTGCTTCAAACTAAGAATCCATGCAGCACTCCTAGAAACTCCCCCAAGACAACTCATCTTCCCACAGTAGCTCAGACCTAAACTGGTCAATGAGGTTTGGTTGGCCCACATCTTCATATGTACCAACCACTCAATAGAGTCTACAAACCCACCTGCCCACGTGCAAAAGTACTCTCCTACCCTGTACCAGACCCTTCAGAAAAATAAGCACAGAGGAGATTGAGAAAAGCTGCAATGCAGCCCGAAACACCCCGATCATCGGACCCTGAATCTACCACAACATAACACCCACTATAGAAACCCATGAAAGCTCAAGGTAGCCCTTTAGTTCCCCAACAAGTAGTTCAACTTGTAACTTGCTGAACAGAAATCTGACACGGCACTGGTGAAAGTCTTAGCGCAAACACAATGAAATCCTGTATTAATGGCACAACAAAGGCTACTACTAACCCAGCAAAAGAAACAAAAACCTTACTTTGCAAAACATAAACACAAGTCTCAAAATTAGAGAAAGGAAATTTTTAATATCTACCAGGAACTATCCAATTCAGAAGCTCTTAAAAAGTGACTACTCAAAGTCCCAAAAACTTTGCAAAGACCATGTCGAATTCCGCAAAGCCAATATTGCCAAAACTGCTATTCCATCATCAATATCCAGGATGCGCTCCTCTATCCCACCAACATTGCCTCCCTTGCTACAAACCTCGCCTACTTAACTTTTCTCTGCGAAATCATGGACAGAGAAGAAACAACACAACTTTCAGAGTATGTTTAACTAAACCACTTCCTCTGCAACCATCAGTAAGAACTCCACTCTTTAAAGGGAAAGTAAAGCGACCCAGGTCAATCAGGAAAGAGCTTCTAATCTACCTGCACCAGGAAAATAAAAACCCCTTTTAATCTCGTCCACTTCTCTGGAACGTATCATACCATGATCACACAATCCTGCAGAAAAGACACATAAATTGAGCAGGAATATCTGGACATGCGCTGCAATGGCCCACTCATTCATCACAAAAAGTCTGTAGAGAATCTTAATTGCCCACGAGCTCAGTGCTGTGTGATATTCCTCAAAGATTGTCCCTCTCCTGCTGACTCTTCAATATTTACATACACCTCCTAGCTGCCTAGACAAGCCGCAGAGGTCCATGAATATAGAGAATTTTTCACATGGCAGGCAATCCACTGGAACACGCCTGGCGGAAATGTGCATTTGCATATATTTTTTGGTCTTGCAAGGTTTCTCACAGAGAAAATATTTTTCTCTGTAGTCAAAAACCATCCTTTACACCCCTGTGAATAATAGGATCTTCCCTTCTCCTTCCCATCTGAGAACTAAAGTTACTAGTGGCTTTTACGTAAGTGGTGTCCTATGTGTGGTTGTAGGATATTAACAGACCCGACACTTGAATATGAATATCTACCCAGCAGGCAAAGATGGTTAAACAAATTCCCTCCCGGTAATTACTGAAAAACAAGTGAAATTGAGGAAGGCAATGAAGACTTGGCTCCTCTCAAGATGATCTCACAATGAGCTTCACTACTAGGAGCAACAATACACCTCGGGTCCCACCTAGAGCAAACACTCGAAGAGTGGTAGGCACAATCACATTAGAAGTTATCCCTTACTCTTTACTATGCCCTAGGCAGATATGCCTCAAGGATACAACATAAGCAGCCTCCTCCATGCATACAACTCCAAATACATACCGCCATAGGTCACAACACACACATGTACTGCCTCTCGATCTAGGTACTAGCATCTAGTGGTTAAGCATCGTGTGTTCACTGGTCCTCACACCAAACAACGAAACACTACTCACAAAGGCTACATGATTGACACCGTCTGCCATACATGCACTCCCACGGAGAAGCTTGCTACCCAGCTGCAAATCTACTTTCGACCCTTGTGATGGACATGAAGTGCTATATAAATGAAAGTAGAACAATACAAAATCGTACAAGCAGACAGTCCAGCTGGGAGAATGTTTCCAGTCACTCCCCATTTCATTACTTCACTAGTAAAGAGCCATCTAGCTAACAAACCAAAAAAATCCGACTTCTAACAGCGGCGCCGACTGTACTGTGCATTCTTCCTTCCCACTGCGTCCGCTGCTTCTGGATGTGTTCCTTGCCTGAGGCAGGGATGTCTATGGGAAGTTTCCATACTTTGAGCCCAGGAGACACTTACACAAGCAGCCAAGTCTGCAGGCCGCATCCGAATTTTCTTTCGGGTTGGTTACAGCTCTTCTAGTTAGCTTGAGCAAGGTCTATATTTTTAGTCAGTTGGTTAGATCAAAGTCTTACAGAGCACTGCCTTAAACCTCATTGCCGAAATTGAAGAGGCTTTGCCTCCTAAATGTACCAGGGGAATTTACTAAAGGACATCAAGATGGCACAAGGACCCACATATCCAGGCCCACCTAAAAGGATGTCAGCAATATGCTTTGTTTCGGTGCTGTACCAACATTTGGTTAATTGCAATTTAGTATCAGTTCATTCGTTTATCAGCACCTCTAAAATTGTGGCAAACAGAGCGTCCTTGCACAATGTTCACAATTTCAAGAGGAAGAACCAGCCACTACTGTCGCTACAAAACCGTCCCTAATACAGAGATAGACATGCCAGATGGGTGCCTCATGGAAACGAAGCAGTACTCGAATATTGTGGGGCATCGCCCTTCAGGTGGTGAAAGGGCAAAGGGAGCTCCTTCTCCACAATTCCCAAAGAGGTGAAGGGGTTCTGTCAGCTGTCACTGAGCAGTTATCGGCATACAGTATAGGAGCTGGGGGTTGGTGCCAAGTTACTGACCTTGCAAACAACTTACCTTGAATCTAATCCCAGAAGCTGAATTTGACAAAGAATCTTGGGATTCTGGCC
Organism: Calotriton arnoldi; assembly: GCA_963921515.1. Lineage (NCBI taxonomy): Eukaryota > Metazoa > Chordata > Amphibia > Caudata > Salamandridae > Calotriton > Calotriton arnoldi. Next base: position 1,311,099 of record CAWUFW010002464.1, on the reverse strand, counting down.
ACACCACTTTATTGCAATGTGCTTGGAATTGCACATGTGTAAATGCACAAGGAACTGTGATAAAAAGAGTAAAATGCAATGCAAAAACCAACCTCACGATCTGCAGTCAATTACATGCTCACAAACCTGTTTGCCCATCACATCTCGGTTTATGAAATCTAGTCTCAACCAGCCGTCACCAAATCGCACAGTCCGACTTACAGGGACTCCTGGTGAAAATATACATTCAGCAAGAAAATTGTAAATCGCTCTACTGCTACAAAATACAAAAAACGCCCTCACAGAACACAGAAAAAAAGATTCTACTTCTGATGCAGGTGGGACGGTGCAGGACAGCTCTAAGGAACTCTTGTGCTAGGAAATCCTATGGAATGTAGGACCACAGCACTTCTATTCTCTCTCCGTAAATCTACATATGAACTGTAGAGGACAATGCAGGAACTTCTAGGTGAGAGACTAAACCACTGCTGCTCCTAAACTACAGTCTTTCAAATCTCCTCTCCATCATGTCAGGCCTCTCTCAAATGATCCCTGCTTCATCGACTATAATGTGCCTGCCTGGCTCAGATGGACTCCCAGGCATCTCTCCCCCACTTGTCTGTGTTCACAGCAGTGGATTAGGTAAGAGCCCGCCCTCATCTTCCTTCTAGAAAATAGGCAGACACTCACCTAATATACACACACAGCCTTCTGTCATTGCTTGGCCACACAAAATTATAGATCAACTAAACAATGCACATGCATGCACTCCTGAGCCCAGTATATGCCAACAGACGTCAGAAGACACACTTTCCTGATGAACCCCTAATAAACCAGTTACTCACTTCTATTTAGATCAACAGGGGCCATTTGCCAGACAGGATGCTGAATTGTTCAACGCTGGGCTCCAGCTTTTGCTCTAAGACCCAACAGTGCCCAAGTGTTATACAAGTTTTAACATCTACAGCTAACTTCCAAAGCTAGGTACATACTGCTTGTGCCTGCAGCGTGTCCTTCAGCTACAGCAATGATCCATTCAGGAATGTTATACAGGCTGGTGCTCGTCATTCCTGCCTTTCTTTAGACTAAGACTTCACATCTGCTGTATTTGTCTGGAAAAAGACAATAGATAAACCCAAAAACTGAAAAGGACAAACTCTTGATGCCTTGGCTGAGCCAAGATGATGCCACCATACAATTACCAATAAGGGTGCTCAATCCCCCTACTGGCCTGGGATAAGATTAGATAAATTTATTTATGCTTGATTAATTAAAGCCATTGCATACATTGAAAACATTAAAATTGGAGATATCTTACTCGTATACTATAAAATGACACAATTAAAAGACCCTCGTCATTAAGGGATAGGCACAAATTATTAAAACCTTCTGCACCATGCTCTTGTGAGTCTATAAGGATTGTTCCAGTTAGTGACATTCTGATGTGGGTTAATTCATAGCCGACACGGACAAGTTTTTCAATCTCTTTGCTGTTATATCAAAAAAATGTGTAAGCCGGCAATTTAGCTGCACTCTCTCTGGATTGAAACAAAGCATTACCGCCTGTCTGCAGGTCCTTACTCCGAGCGGTCTAAACAGTGGTTTTAGTAAGGTTATCCTTATATCCCTTAGGTTGTTACATGTACAATGATGTGAACAAGCTCCTCCATGCCGCGGCCGCACAGACGACAGAGCTGATCACATCCACTTCTCTCCCAAGGGGCTAGGAACTGGTCAATAGGGCGGACCCCCAGTCGAAGTTTTAGGAATTTTTCCTTGGTGGTGATTTTTATTCCCGTTTTCAGATAAGGCCCTACTGGCCTGGGATTTTCAACATACTCCGCTAGATAAAATCCTCTCCTTAATTCTTAAGGTGTACCTTGGCAGTCTTATTAGGAGCAGATTGCCAGAAAACCGTTTTGGCTAGATCCAACAACAGGTGATGAAGAGGCTCGCTGAATGCTCATGTGATGTTTGGGTATGATGGCTGCTGTAGGACAGGAGGCCACAGGTCTGTTCCCTGCAGCACAAAAAGAGTTTGAGCACCTGCTACAAACCATACCAGGGAACTTTATGGCTCATGAAACATTCCATTAAACAATGCCCAAAGGCTGACCAAAACCATCCAAGTAGCGGTGGTACAGGCACCAGAGCCCACACTTACGAACCAAACCACAGATTTTAAAAGTCAGCATTAAATGCAGCATGTTTTACTGCTAGGGCCTTTAATGTGTTTTGATGCTGCTCCCCCCATTTTCTCAGGTTCATCAATGACTGCTGCAAAGAGCAATAACATATATGCACACATAATATTTTAAAATTAGCAACATTTCAAAACGCATTGGAAGCTCTTATATACTTGGAGAAGGGTGTGGATTTGTAGAGAAGTAGCAAGTTCTCAAACTTCACCCATCAAGTTTTCTACTTGAATTTTAGATTGTTGTTCCAGAGGCACGACTAACAGTTACAGGATAAATCACCCATCGCTCGTCTACTCTCTGAATTGTTTTGTATTGTTATGCAGCAACCACTATTTGCTTCTTGCAGGAAAATTTTATTTTTTTACCAATTTCCTCTACTCAGATCTCCTTGTTGAGGGCTCATATTCCATTTAGTAGTTAGCAGGGCATACAATTTTTTTTTTTTTTTTTTTTTAAATCAAAAAGGAATTACAAAACCTATATATTTTTTTCATTTGAGATTACTATTGTTAACCTCAAAAGTATTTGTATTACATTAACGAAAATTCAATTTTTGTTTTGAAAAAACATCTTTTTATTAAGGTTTTTTCAACAGTTATACAACACAGTAGTAGTAAAACACAGACAGGAATTATGCGATTGTGTGGCAATTTTCACATAATTATCGCTTTGCCACATAATCCATTGTCTGCTGCATAATCTGCAGAATTTAACAAAATAGATTTTTGTTTCTAGCTCAAATGGTTCAAAAGTTACTAAAAATGTGATGACGGGTTGTGGCCAGCCAAGATGGCCGAGCGGACGTGAACTAATTCGGCTCCGCTACCGTCCTTAGCAAAATTGGGGATACTGCAGGAGTAATGAGCTAGCCTGGCTCCATAATACACCAGGAAGGTATCGGGCAGTGTACAGGAGCCCAGAGGTCGACCCGATGACTTGGCGTTGCAGAGAATAGCAGAGGATTCAGATTGATGCCAAGAGACAAGATGGTGCCTGAGAACGATTGCTGAGTGCCCGCAAGGCTCCGCACTTCCTGAAACCCCCTTGCACAACTTCCAGACATTAGGACACTGACCTGGCGGCTGCTAATATCTGGAGGTGGAGAGAAAACCCACTGGAAGACTGCAGGAGACCGACTGGAGACCTGGTGGGTGCCGCCCCTGTAGCCGGCAGCCTGCCCTGTGATGCCGCAGTGGACGCAGTACAGCGACTCCCCTTGCCTGCTGTCCCGGCTGTGAGAGGTGGCTGCAGAGGCAGTAGGAGTGCGGCAGTGGTCCCCTGCCGATGCTAAAGCGACCAAGGAGTGCGGGGGGGAAGACCCGAGGGCCTGATGTGCGACTTGCCTGAACCTGACATGGCGCTGAAGGGCACCAGAAGATCGTAGTAAAGAGACCAGAGGGAAGCTCCGCTGTATCTTTTGTGGAAATATCGAGGTGGAGAACCACTGGAGTCTCTAATTAGCTGGGATTCAGACATTCCAACCGTAGCCCTCCCCCTGTGTACCAGTGTGATATCTGCTGCCTGACCTGATCATGGAGGACACAGGGGAGGAGACCTAATAGACAGCATAGCCACGAGGCTGGGCCTTAATGGGGGAAATAGTGAAGGCTCTTCAGGTATGGCAGCCTGACTCCTAATCCACAAGTGCTACGCCAATCCCCAGCAATCAGCCTGTCCAAGCCAGATCAGGACAAAGGAGGGACAGAACTCGTACCTAACTTGGAGGAAGAAGGGTTACGCATTTAGAGCTGCTCCCAAACACCACGTTACCTATACAGGGTCTAGGTCTCCACTCAGAGGTGAGATGAGGCGAGTCTGAGCGCGGCTATTAAAATATGGGGAAGACTCCAGGAGGGGGACAGCCAAGGTAGAATCAAGCTGACTACTGAAACAACACACCGTGCATACCTTATCTACCAGTCTCTATGCCTACGAAGCAGCAACCTCCCCAGGTGTACAGCCATTCCTCCCCAGCGGAACCGAGAGAACACACAATAGACGCTCCAGGTTCGGCCAACATGTCACTTTTGAAGGAAGAGCTCCTGGCCTCTCTCAAAGACTTAAAGGAGGAACTGCGAGAGGAGCTTAAAACAGATTTGACCGCATCCCTGGAATCCCTGCGTACAGATCTACACGGCAAACTGGTAACTCTTCAACAAGATGTAGATTCAGTGGGCACCAGAGTCCTGGACCTTGAAACCACAACGGACCTGGAACAACCCACAGGTCAGGTGGAGGAAACGACACGCATTCTTCACCAACAGCTCCAGAAAACGATACTTAAATGCGAAGATCTGGAAAATAAATCAAGACAAGATAATATACTAATACGTAGCCTGGAGGAGGGGGTCGAGGACCCAGACTTGGAGGCCTTTGTAGCGGGCCTGTTCACGGAGCTACTAGGCCACTCACCACCAAAAGTGAAGATTGACAGAGTTCACAGAGTGGGCCCATCCATGCGAGGAGATAAGGGGGGCCCCAGAGATATCCTGGCTAAGTTTCACACTTTCAAGACAAAAGAAGCCATTCTGTTGGCGGCCAGGAAGGCTGATTCAGTCACCTTTCAGGGGGCTTCCTGCACCCTCTTCCAGAACATTCCCCCGGTCGTTGTACAGACGCCAGCAATTCCACCCAATCACTGACAAATTAATGGATGGACGCATAAAATATCACTGGGCATTCCCTTTTGGGTTGGCATTTGAGCTCCACAACAAACCCCAGCATGTCACCGACCTAGCAGAAGCTATGACACTACTTGATATGCCACAGCCAACTGTATCCTCTGTGGAGGAAAGTCTGGGCTCGTCCCGGGGACAGTCACATAGCCCCCATAGTAAAGGTCAATGGCTTCAGCAGTGCCGCTCACATCAGGCTAAAAGGAAATGACAAGGATCGCCACCCTGTCTCTCGGTTTTATCCACCACCAGAAGACCTATATGATCTCAAATGGCTAGTTGAGACTTTCCCACTGCCAGATCCAGTGATGGCTGGCTAATGCAGGGCATTTAATTGTTAATTGATACCTGTACACCACCTGGGGACCAACGTCCATTGCCCTGAGAAGTTTAAATGATGTTGCTATTATTGTCTACCTAAGTCTGTTTAGATACCTTCCTAACTGAGCCTTAATCCTGCTAGTCCTTGAGGAGGAAAGGCAGCAGTATTGGCCCGATTCGCCCAATATGTTTTGCGTTTCTCTCCAAGACAAGAGGTTTGGGGTTTAAATGTTGTATTACTTGTCTTCTTAATTTTTTTGGGTTTGGCTTTTAGGAGCCCCTTTTGGAAGTGGGTGCTGACATGGGGGAGGCGGGGGTACACCTCTGGGGAGATACGTGGGAGCAGGCTGGGGAAGGAGGGGGGATGAGTAATACTGCTGTACTGGGTTTTGCTGGGGAGGCATGCTGGGGTACAACCACAGGGCAGAACAGATAGATACTCACAGCAACCATGGTGATCACTACACTCACCTGGAATGTTAAGAGCCTTAACTAGCCAGCCAAACACCAAAAATTAAGGAACTATCTGAGAAACCACCGTTATGATGTAGTGGCTCTCCAGAAGACTCACCTTAAGAGAGATGAGGATCACAGACTGAAGCACCCAACATATTCCACGGTTTTTAAGTCCTCGGCCTCTACTAAGCACAATGGGGTGGCCCTGCTCTTTCACTCCTCGATGGAATTTACACCAGAGGGTTGCAAAACAGACAGGGAGGGTAGGATTGTCATGGTTAAGGGCTGTCTCAGGAGTTGAATATGCACCTTCGCCTCGATAAATGTACAGAATTCCAATCAAGCCCCTTTCTGCCACTCTTTCTTGGCATTATTAAGCGGGTTTTGTAAGGGAGACATAATTGTGATGGGGAACTTAATTTGACATGGCATTCTAGCGACAATAGTACTCACCCCCATAGGGCGTCTGCTGGGAGTTTCCCGAGGCCTCTTAAACAAACTTTCCAGACCTTGGGCCTTCTACATGCATGGCGGATGATCCACCCCAAGGAACGTGACTACACGTTCTTTTTCCACACACATCGAACATATTCCAGATTGATTTACATATTTTGAGTCAGGCCTCGAGACAGGATATACAAGATGCCACCATCCTCCCAATATCTATCTCAGACCATGCACTGGTGCTAGTGACATTGGCTTGAGATACCCCACCACTGCGATACCCCTGCTGTGTTTTTCCTCCGTCCCTGACACGAGACAGCCTGTTACAGGATGACCTCAGGAATGCAATCAGGGAATACTTTAAGAATAATAACCCCCAAGACACATCCCCTGCCAATAACTGGGATGCGTTTAAAGCATCCCAGGGGTAAATGCATTGCCCTGAATCCTGCCCATAATAAACAGAGAGCCTCAGAGCTGACGATACTTGAAACGGAATTACACTAAAATACAAAGTGAACCAGAACTTTGGCTCTCCAATGGAAAGTCACTGCGGTGAGAGGTAAACTAAATGTGATCTATAACAATAGGGCAGAATTCCCTTTTCTCCATCTTAGACAGAGCTCTTACTCTCAGGGTAATAAAGTCGCTACTCCTCTGGCACACCAATTACGAAACAAGCGTGGAAAAGACAATACTGGCGATATATGCACACAGACAGGACAGATGGCGACCTCCAAAACCGAGAAAGAAAGTATTTTCAAAGACTTTTATGACAAATTATACATGGCGGAACATGTAGACCCCCAAGTCCAGACAGAGTATTTTAATAAAGTGCAACTTCCCCCCTAGATCACAGAAGCCCAAAATGAGATATTAAGAGAACGAAGAGGTGCGCAAAGCTATTACCTGTCTAAAACTTCATAAAGCACCTGCACTAGATGGCCTCAGAGCTCACTTTTATAAACTCCTTTAGTGCAGATCTGACTCATCTGACTCTTCTGTTCCGGCAATTTGCTATACAAGGATCCCTTACTCCTTCTATGAATAAGGCACTGGTGACGGTTATTCCGAAACCAGGAAAAGATGCGAGCTCCTGTAGTGCGTACAGACCCTTAGCCCTGCTCAATCTGGATACCAAGTCATATACAAAGATTTTAGCATCCCGCCTTGATAGTTTGATGCCTAACTTGATCCATTCGGATCAATCAGGCTTTATCAAGGGCCTGCAAACCCACAGTAACGTGAGACGAGTGCGTCACCCGATAGAGAAAGCCACAAATAAACAGATCTCGGCAGTACTCTTAGGCCTCGACACTGAATAAGCATTTGACCACGTTGACTGGTCCTTTCTCTTCCTAACTTTAACACGCTCTCGCTTCTGTGAAGAATTCATAGCTATGATCCGTGCTATTTATGAGGCCCCGAAATCTACAGTATTAGTCAGTGGATACAGTTCTGACCCCTTTCAACTTGGGAGGGGGAACGAGACAGGTTGCCCCATATCCCCACTGTTATTTGCTCTAAGCTCAGATCCGGTATAACCCATCGATTCAGGGTATTATTTTGAGGGGGGGGACAGAGCGTAAAATCTCATTATAACGGCCATTCCTGCAGAGCTGAGAAAATCTGAAACCATAGCAGGCTATCGTGGGCGTTCGCAGGCTTTCGTGTCCACACACCAAATCCTTCCTCCTTAACTTGACCCTGCCCAACAGAGATATTGAGTCATTAGTGACTACTACGCAATTCCAATGGGCTTAGAAAGATATAACATATCTAGGCATTAGAATCACTCCCAAAATGGCAAGCCTCTATAAGGTCAACTTTCCTATACTCCATCAATTGAAAGCAGACCTCAGATGATGGACTCCTCTTTTTACGTCATGGCTCGGTCGCATTAATGTGGTTTAGATAACTATTTTACCTAGGGTTCTTTATCTTTTTCAAAGGCTCCCCCCAAATCTGGAACATGACTTTCTCCCGAACCCTCCGCTCACTCATTACACAATTTATCTGGCAAAACCAGTCCTCCACTACCGCACACACTCCTTAGACTACCTAGGGGGGCCGGTGGGCTAGCCCTACCTGACTTCCACCTTTATTATAAAGCGGCTCAATTACGGGTGACTGACGAATGGTCTCTTAGAGCTTCGGAAAAGCACTGGCTACATATGGACAGGGCTATAGTGGGGAGAATCATATGGGATGTACAATGGAATGACCCCCGAATGCCTACCTTAGCACCCCCACGAGGACAACTCTGAAAACCTAGGACGACTTGAATAGACAGGTGGAGTGGACAACCTTCCCCTTCCCATATACGCCCATAAACTATAACCCTGACTTCTCACCTGCGAGAATGTTTTCAACCGAAAGGAGAATACAGTAGCGTGAAGCAACTTCATCACACTAGAAATGACAAACTCTTAGATGCATACTGTGCCTGGATGTGTACAGCTCCTGGAAGACACAGCTGAGTTAATTTGTTTGCACCAGCACCTCCTTCTCTGTTGAGCCCAGCCTTTATAGCCTTGATATAAGCAGCTCCTGAAATCCTCATTTTGAGTCAATGTCTCTGAAGTGAGCAGGTGCCTCTAATTGAGGTGTTTAGGCCAAAACACCTCCCTACAAATGTTATAATTCTATAAGGGCAGGCATCCAAAATTCACAAGTATTTGGCGTTCCTTACCTGCAGCACCTGGGGGTAGTCAAAGACTTGGTTCTTGACACACCGTTTGCGCAGCGAGGAGACGCCGTCAGACAGGTTGGAACATTTGTCAAGGATCATGACAGACTCTCCGTGCTCAGCCTGAAGTGCCTCCAGGTCAGACCGATACTCAGGATGCAGAGTTGCCTGGGACGATAGGAGGAAATACTTGCGGGTGCTGGAAAAAAACAGAGGTACATTCATAATTCTCTCTCCCAAGAGGATCGTGCATTGAGGTTATTTTTTAATGTAATGGGAAAATTAACAAGGCCACCAATCCGCCATGCCTCTGCACTCTAAAGGGTAAAGTATAGTCGATGACCACAAGCCCAGCTAGTAGGAGTGGAACCAAAATCCATATGCCAGACTTTAACAATCAGTGCTGCATACATCTTAAGTATAAAACTCAGACTCAATATTTTATGAAAAAGCTAGTTTTATTACGTTTTACCCTTGTTCTAGATCTCTTCTGACCAATGACTCCCAGCTCCAACCCACCATCCTGCCAGCACCTGACAACAAAGACCATGGCGAAAGAGCCACAACTTCCCAGAACCGACTGTTGGAATACGCAACTACTGCCTGCTGCTGTGGTATAAAGTTAGAATAGAATCGTCCAGACATTAGGCCAAGATTCCCCTACCTGAATCCGAAAGACGCCACATCAGTGATGACCGAGAAACTCTGAGCTACAGAGTTAGGGTGACTACTTCAAACTTACTTGCAGGTTCATGTCCAGTATTGGACTCGGCCCTGTATGCAGAATCACTCCCAAGCATTTTCCTTTCACCCATCATGTTTTCTGAACCTGTTTTTGTTGGCTTTTAGGTCTTTGCACGTTACCATGGCTAGCCAGTGCTAAAGTGCTTGAGCTCTCCCCCAAAACATAGCACAATTGGCTTACACCAGATTGGTACATTTAATTTACTTGTAACTCTCTTGTATATGATACAACAGGTACCCAGGGCCTGTAAATTACATGCTACTAGTGGGCAGCAGCACTCATTGTGCCACTTATTAAAAGTAGCCTTTTAAACATGACTTAGGCCAGACATTGAAGCATGTAGTGCAGTTTTAAACTGCCAATTTGACCTGGCAAAATATACCTTTTGTCAGCCTAAGCCTTAGTTTTTAATACATATATGCCACCCCTAAAGTAAGACATAAACAGCCCATAGTGCAGAGTGCATTGTATTTAAGTTTTACACATCCTGGTAGTGAAACACTCCTAAATTCGTTTTTCACTGCTGTAAGGCCTACCTGTCACATGGGATAACATTGGATAACTTATTACATTTAATACGTACTAACTTTTGATTGGGAGCAGGTGGAAATGTAATGTTTGGACTCAAACAAACTGAAATTTAAAATCCTCTTAAATGGTAAAGACAGATTTTAGATTACAATTTAGAAAATGCCATTTTTAGAGAGTTGTCACTTTCCGCCCTAAATATTCTGAGGCCTTCTAGGAGATTCCAGCTGCCTGGGCCTGTTAATTGCTCCCCCATCAGGAATGCGTATTGTGCTCAGAAACTGAACAATAGGACCAGGTATAGCTGGGAGAGGGCTATCCTGCCAGGATAGGAGGGGTAGAGCTATTTGAAGCCCCACTTATATTTCAAAGGGTTGCCTCCAACACACTCGGAAAGGAACTTTACACTAGCCTTTTGTCACCCTAGACCTATATGGTGGTACAAGTGACATCACATAGTAGTCTGTGAGTTCTTCAAGAGAGTGACTAATTGCTAGTGGAGTATCTAAGGCTTTGAGTTCTTATGATAGCTGTTGCCCGGAGATGTTATATCTATCTTTGCATGTTTCTTTCATTTGTCGGAACTGGACTGCCTTACTCATGTCTAGAATAGTACAGTGTATTGATCTGACCAGTTAAGCTTGAGAGTATTTTAACGATGCAGAGTTTACGGGTGGAGGTAATGAGTTCAAGGGAGGTGTCTGTGCCATGGATTGGGAGACAGAGGAGTTGTGAGAGATTGCGTAACATGGAGATTTATTCCAGTTTCTTTTATTGTTAGTTCTTCTTGATGTTTCATGGGACACCAAATTCTTGTACTAGAATGCATTTTAAGTAGAGGGAAAACATTAAAGCAGTGAACTCATTAAGGTGGGCGTTAAGTGATACGGAAACATTTGGTATTCTTTTTTTTTTTTATAAATTTCTTTATTAACCTTTTCTATTGTGTCAGCACATATACAGTTTATAACCTCAAAAAAACACACCAGGGTCGTACAGCCCTGCTTATTCATTGATAGTGACTGATTGGGTATCACAACATTACATATATACATACTTTTAATTTTTACTTCAGTTCTCAGTTTACCCCTACCCCATTCGTCTCTTGAAATTCTTAGGGTTGAGCTATCCCTTGTGAATCCTGTACCTCGAGACCATAGTACTGTATCCAGGGCGTCCATATTTTCCAAAACTTCTTGGGACATCCCCGTGCCACATAGGTGGTCTTCTCACCAGTCATGTACATGTCCATCCCCTTTTTCCATTCGTCTACTGTGGGTACCTGTGCCTTCCCCCAGCTACGTGCTAAATCTCTTTTGCGACTATCAGGCCTAGATTGGTGAGCAACAATTGTGGTTTCAAGAGGTCCACTTCTGTGCTTATGCCTAGTAATACAAAGTTGGGGTCTCTGGGTATCTGTTTACCTGTTACTGCCTCCAGTTCTTTGAGTATATTGACCCAATAGGCCTGTATTCTATTGCACTCCCATACCGTGTGGAAATAATTACCGGTTTCCTCGTTGCATCTGAGGCACTTAGGTGTGTCGGCCCTACCCATCTTGTGTAGTCTTGCCCTGTCGTAATAGGTCCTATGTAGGAATTTAAATTGAATCAGTCTGAGTCGTGTCTTGATGGCTACTTCTCGCGGGTGTATTAACGCCATTTCCCAGTCTAGGTCTTCTAAGACTCCCAGCTCCCGTTCCCACTGTACTCTTAGTTTCTGGAGCGTGTCAGGTTTGTTGTTTATTATGGTACGATATGTCCAAGAGACTGCTTTTTCCACTATTTCTCCCATGAGGAGTCGCCCCTCCAGCGGTGAGTATTCAGGTAGTGTATCTGTGTCTATGTGTTGCGCCTCCCATGCATGCGCCAGCCTCAGGTATTTATAGTATTGCGTCTGTTGTAAATCGTATGCTTTCTGTAAAGCGGGAAACGTGGCTAATTTCTTATGGTCTAAAATGTCTTTAATTTGGGAGATGCCCAGCATGTCCCATTTTTTAAAACCGTTTAATTTTGCAAATTCTTTGAGTCTCTCTCCTACCCATAGTGGGGTTTCTCTGGTGATTTTATTGTTCCAGTTGATGTATTTTTCTGCCTTTTTCCAGGCAGTTAACACCACCTGGGTGGGTGCGAGTAGTCGTGTCGCTCCCTTTCCCCGTAAAGGTAGTGTGTGTGTGGATGTAGTTCAAATTGTCTACGTTCCAGCGCATATGTGGGATGATCTCCCGGCATATGCTCCCAATCGTTGACCACTATAAGGTGAGTAGCGTAGTAGTAGGCTCTTATATCCGGAAGTGATATGCCGCCATTATATTGGTTGCGTTGCAGCGTGGCCAGCGCCACTCTAGGATGCTTTCCCTCCCAGAGGAACGTGCGCAACGTGCCATCTATCCTACTAAAGACTTCATCCGGGATGGGAAAATATGTATTTTGGAGGATGTAGAGGAGTTTTGGCAATGTTATCATCTTGTATAGCGCGGCCTTACCCATTAATGTCAGTGGTAGAGTGCTCCATCTTTCTGCGTCCGCTTTAAATTCTCTAAGAATTCTATACAGATTCCGACTAAGTGCCTCTCGGCGGTCTGTCGTGATGTAAATGCCTAAATATTGTATGCCAGTATTGTTTACATGGAGGCGTCCCATGCATTCAGGTGGTTCCCACCCCGGACTTGCATTATACAGACAGGATTTCTCCCAGTTTATTTTATATCCCGCGTGTTTACCGTAACACTCGAAGCTTTCAAATATTCTCGGAAGCGTCTGCCCAGGGTTTGTGACATAGAGAAGGATGTCATCCGCATATAATGATATGCGTTCATCTTGAATCTCAGTGTCATTGAGTCTAAAACCCGTCATATATGGACTGATCCGGACAGCGCACGCCAGGGGCTCCAACACAAGGGCAAAGAGGAGGGGGATAGAGGGCATCCTTGCCTCGTCCCGCGCTCTATCGGAAAGTCTCCGGAGAGTGCTCCATTTACCCGTACCCGTGCTATTGGCTGTTCATATAAAATGGCAATCCATCGTCTGAAGACCGGACCAAAGCCAAACTTCTCCAACGTTGCCATTAAAAATTGCCAGTGTACAGTATCAAATGCTTTTTCTGCGTCTAGTGATAATATGAAATGTGGGTCTGTTCTGGTTTTGACTACTTCTAGCCAGTTATGTATACGTCTTAAGTTTAATCTGGTGGACCTCTTTGGCATAAACCCTGATTGGTCATGGTGAATGAGACTGGATATTACCGTTGTAAGCCTATCGGCAAGTACGCGTGCTAGTATTTTCGTTTCTATGTTGAGAAGCGAAATGGGCCTGTATGAGGCACATTTTTGTGGTGGTTTATCTTTCTTGGGAATCACTACTATCGTGGCTGTTCGGAGATCTTTTGGAAGTCGTCCCACATTTCGTGCTTCCAGGAACAGGTTTAGGAGATGGGAACTAAACAGCGTCGCATTCTGTTTAAAAAGTTCCGGGGGCAGTCCGTTGGGACCCGGGGCCTTCCCAGTTTTCAGTTGGCCGATGGCCCTTCTGACTTCGTCTATTGTTATTTCCTCCTCTAGTACTTGCGCTTCCTCCTGGTCTAAACTGGGAATCTCGATTGTCTCTAAATATTCTGTTATCTGCATCTTCCCTGCCAGGGGACGCCCGGCATAAAAGTCTTTATAGTAATGTGCGAAAGCTGTTGCTATCTCTGTAGGAGTCACGTGTATTTGACCCTCCTCTGTTTCTATTTTTGTTACCCATCTGGCCTCTGTTTCTTTCTTACTGAGCCATGCCAATAACCTATTCGTCTTGTCTCCTGCGTCGTATAGTCGCCGGTACATAGCCTGTATGGCCTGCTGCGCATCGTTCCTGGCCAGCGCTGAGTACTCATGTCTGAGGGTTTGCATCTGCCGGAGCAGGGAGGGATCGTCTTGTGTTAGGATTTTTGTTTCAAGGTGCAGGAGCCTAGCTTCGAGTTTGGTAATTTCTTCTATACTTTTCCGTTTTTTTTGGGCTATAATGTTCTGTGCCCTATCTCTCAGAACCGCCTTGTAGGCCTCCCACAGTATTATGGCAGAGTCCACAGAACCGGTATTTTCTTTAAAATAGAGCTCTGTATCTATTCTAATTTCTTGGGCAACTCTTGGATCTTTCAGCTCCCATGCATTAAGCCTCCATCCCTTCTTGTGTTGGTATCCCTCTTTGCCTACTGTTAGCCAGAGGGGAGAGTGATCCGAGAGTCCCCTAGCCAAATACTCTATCTTCTGGATGGTCGTGATTTCTCCTGCTGGGGCCAGGATGTAGTCTATTCTAGAGAATGTTCTATGTGCCCCGGAGTAAAATGAATATGCCTTAACGCTCGGATGTTGTTTACGCCATAGATCTGTAAGCGCTAGTGTGTCTGTGAATCGCTTGAGTTGCGTCTCACTGGGGCTTCCAGTGAAAGCCGTCGTACGATCGGATCTTGGGTCCATCACATCGTTGAAATCGCCTCCTATGAGGTGTGTGTTGGAACCTGTTTCCAATAGTATGTTTGCTAGTTTCTCCTGTGTTTGTTTCTGTAGTCTTGGAGGTGCATATATGCTTACAAGGGTCACATCCCTTCTGTTCCATACCCCTTTCACTGCAACATATGTCCCGTTGGGGTCTGTCCAGATTCGCTCCGTTATGAACGGAGGGGATTTTTTAATGAGAATTGCGACCCCCTTGCTCCCGTTGAGAAGCCTGCATGTGCTAGCGTCCTATATGCTCCTCTTCCTAAGAACCCACATTTCGTTCCTTTCAGGTGTGTTTCCTGCAACATCACTATGTCGGGCTTCAGCCTCTTAATATATGCGGCCACCAGGCCCCTCTTTATTTTGTCTCCTAGCCCATTTACGTTCCAAGAGAGAACTGAATATGTGTCATTATGTTGTGTTGTCATATCGTGAGTGTAGGTGTTGCGTGTCCATGTTGTGGTGTCCCCCTCTCGGCCCCTTCTGTTTTACTGCACCCCAGTTTTCCCTGTGGCCTATTCCTGTAATGTTGCTGACTAAATGAACCCAACCCCTCAACTCCCTCTCTTCCCCACCCCCAAAACTAAGCACAACTGTGTGCTACTCATGCCCCCCCACCCCTGTTTCGACCCCCCTCCCCACTTGCTCCCGCACATCACGCCCCTTCCCAACGACGTCAACGTGACAACTTAGCGTATGTGTCAAACGAGAAGTCTGTCGATCCCACCCCCCTTCCCCTTTTCCCGTAACTTAAATCTTAAACAATAAAAACAATCAGATCACTGTCTACTTCCCTTGCACCCAGAAGGCGTTCAAAGTCTACCAAACCTCGGGAAGCTCACAGCGTCTCTTGGAGGGCGTCTGGCCCCTGATCATCATTCCTCCTCAGAGCCGTGGGGGATTTCTGCCCCTGCGAGTTCTCACACGGAGGGTTCGAGCCCGAAGCCTCCAGATGTTGGATCTGTTCCAAAAGTGGGTGTGCGGCAGTCTCTGACCTGGCTCGATTCAGTTCTGCGTGGTCCGAGTCTTCATTACCAGTTGATCTCTGCGAGGTTTTGGACATACATTCCAGGGCAGTATCATCGTCCGAGTCTGAGATGTTACTTTTCTGGTCTCTGGACCTCAGGGTTCTCCCCGGTGTAGTCTTAACAAGAGCCCGGGCTCTGGATACTCGCCTCTGTCGCTTTCCCTTGAGCAATTCCCAGTTATGGCTTGGCCGTTTGTCCGCCGACGTGTGGGCCGCTGACGTCGACGCTCTTCTCAACTGTGGTCGCTCTTCAATCCACGTCCATGCCTCCTCCGGTGTCTGGAAGAAATGAGAGTTGTTGCGGAAGATAACTTTGAGCTTAGCTGGGAACAGGAGCATATACTGAATTCCAAGGGCACGGAGTTTCACCTTGACCGGATCAAAGGTGCGTCGCTGTTTTTGCACATCCCTAGAGTAGTCGGGGAAGACCATCACTCTCGTATTCTCAAATTTGACCTCGCCCTTCTTTCGGATTTCTTGAAGTATTAAGTCTCGGTCCTGAAAATTCAGAAATCTAGCTATCAGCGGCCGTGGTGGGGCCCCAGGCTGCGGTCTGATTCCGGGCACTCTATGCGCCCTTTCTATAACAAAACATGACGAGAATTGTGACTCTGGTAGGGCGTTTTTCAGGAAGGTCTGGAGAAACTGAACTGGATTCGAGCGTTCTGCGTTTCTGGGAAAACCTATGAACCGCAGGTTGTTCCTTCGGGCCCTATTTTCCGCGTCATCTACCCGCCAGGCTACATCTTTCATTGTTGCCAACAAACCGGCTACTTCTGTAGCCGTGGTCCGTGAGTTGTCTTCCAGCTCCGAGACCCGGTGTTCCACCTCCGTCACTCTTTCGGAGACCTTGCGCAGGTCCTGGCGCAGAAAGGAGACCTCCGTTCGCACCTCTGCCATCTTACTTTCTAGACTTTCTCGTGTGGCCTGTATCGCTTGCAGGATCGTGTCCGTGTCTTGGCGGGGGACAGAACCTCCCTCTGCTCCCCCCGGCGCCGGCAGGGGCGTCGTGAAACGGTCCAGTTTTCCCTGTCTGGATGTCTTAGGCTCCTTGTCCTTCGCCATTACGGCGACGCTGATGCCTGTAAGCCGCCCTTTATAACTCTCTCGGGTGGGGCGCTTAGCGGATATCGATGGGTGAGGGAAGGCACTGCTCCGCGGAGTGGTGCTCGTTAGTGGCTGCGTCGCCCTCTGGCTCCTGTCGTCCTCGGGGTGGCAAAAAGAGTTTGATATAGAATTGTCGCCCCTGCCCCACTTACATAAACGGGAAGAGGATTCCTCAACCACTCATTGCCGTTTGACGTGTCACCCGGGTATGCGTCAATGCCACATTTGGGTCACCATGAGTCCCGGCAAGGTCCCCCGCTCACCAGGGCGTCGTAAATCACACTTCCGCACCCAGGCTGTTGGTCTCTCTCCAGCTTAGAAGCCCGCGTCCATCCAGATGGTCTGGTCGCATGGAGCCAGTTATCTCTGGTTGGCTCAGTTGTATGGACCACAGCCACAACCGGGGCCGAGCAGCCGCCAAAAGCAGGTGTCCCCCACAGCAACCCCGGAGTCAGCAGTGCCACGCTGCAAGGTATTGCGGCCGTGTGGGAAGGGGCGCAGGCACCCTATACCTCGAGTTCACCTACCGGGCTCCTGGTGGGTTCCCATGCGGTGGACAGTCGTCTCTCCTGTTTGTTGGGCGCGTGTGGGCAGAGCTGGGTAAAGCTAGTCTCTCTCCAACGGGGAGGACCGTTATCCCCTGTTATGCGGTGTCCGGAGTTCCCACTGATGACGGACGTCTCAGCCAACTGCCCCCTTCCCCGACAGCCGCAGGGTCTAAGTGTGTCGGTTCTCGCCTTATCTTTGAGCACCAGGCGACTCAGCCGAGTCTCTGTGCAGGCTGGCCCTCGAGTCCAGTTATCGCCAATGTCTCTGTCCCCTCGTCGAAGACACGGTCCCGGCCGGCCGCACCTCCGGGCTCCGCCCGCGGTCCGAGTCTCTTGCCCTCACCACGGCGTCTTCCTTGTCAGAGTTCGGGTGGGGGGGGGGGATGTGTTGAGAAAACCCGACGTCTCTCTGCTGGTTCCCCCCGCACCGGCCACTGCAGTCCACCTCCGCTGCCTCCACCAGTATCAAGCCTCGTACCTCGTGTCTCGTCGGTCATGGGCTTCGCAGCGGCCAGCGATCCCGTCTTCTGCGCTCTGCCCTCTTGTCGCCGCTCTCACCGCCGGCTCACCCTATGCAGCCGCCGTTCCGGCTCCGGCTATTTTGAAGGGGAGGCAGGGCAGAGCGTCTCTCCGTTGTTTTTCCCCCTCCCAGTGCCTCCGGTGCTTCACTGTGCTCTGTTATGCGCACCCCCGGCCAGGGATCCCGCTGCTCGGCTCTCTGCCGTCTCTAGTGGATCGCGGCCGCCATCTTGGGTAGAGACCGCGCGCCGATTCACGCGCCGAACAACGTCTCTGGTTGCTATGTTAGGCGCACCGCTGGGCTCCCCACTGGGTGTACACTTCTTCCCACGGTCTCCGACCTCGATTTGGGTCGTTAAAACGGCGAGGAGGGACAGGATTTTGCCCGGATTTCGTTCGGGGCCAGCGGAGCTCGCAGACAATGCGGCTACCCGGCCATGCTGTTAGCCACGCCCCCTTCACATTTGGTATTCTTATGCTTACTTTTGACTGCTGCTTATATTATTTTGAAGGATGAAAATGATGCGGAGTCAGCTATGATGCAAAACCGCTTACTCCTGTGGATAATAGTTAAACCAGCGAAATATTTATGAGATCTGTCCTTGTCGAAGATGGAGAAACCATGAGGAATTAGGATGTCTAATGACTAGTTGGGAAACCATGTTACTGTAATGAGCAATTCTAAGAGGAGAGTTATGAGAAGGTTACTAACATACAGGTGGTTGGGTGTATCTTACATTTATTATAATATAAATAAATATAGTGGTTACTGAAGGAGTGAGGTATGAGGTGGCATTTGTCTTGATTTGAATTACGTTATCAGAATGTTATTGCTTACGCGAATCTCTTCTAGGTCTGTAGGATAGAAATGTGGGAAGATGTGGTTTCAACAGCCACGTTGGCAAGTAAGTAAAGAGGGTTAAATGATATGTGAAAGAAGATGAGGAAAAAAGCACTGGCAAAGTCAACATGTCTCCCTTTTAGAACTGCCTTTGCCAATGCTTTCTGGCAATGCAGAGCAGCATCAATAAAAAGCCAACTGCTTTGGTGAATGATGTGAGCATCAGCACATAAAACGTGTGGTGATGTGCACACATGTGCATGCCATTTGGTAAACATGTGCACAAGTGATGTCGTATGAGTGTGCCGACTGATTGGCATGAATGTTATTTTCTTTTTTAATTTTTTTTTAATTGATTCAAGATGACGAAAGTCAATTTGGGATGAAAATTAAATTAAAAAAAAAACACACAATCGTTCTTACCGATGCAAAAGTGTTTTTTTGTTTTTAAAGTGGAGCAGCCTAGCAACAAACAACAGCTGCTAGGCCCTCAATTATTTTTTTATAAGAACCTAATGAGATGGGGAAGCAAAAAAGTAGTGTGTAGGACGGAAGCAATGGAGGGTGGGCGGGGAGAGGAACGTATGGTGGGGGAGGTCAGAATATTTAAAACAATTTGAAAAAAACAAAAGGAGCACGAAGCAATGGACGGGGGGAGGGACAACATGGAGCATCTAGGCTGTGGGGCAGGTGTGGAACAATGAGCAGAACACTGAAGAGAGCAAGTGGGGGAGGAGTGTGCAGTGATGTGGGGGATGAAGCAGCACACAAGTTAGAGATCCTAATAACACATGTACTCTCATAGAGGGAATAAAGAAAAATAAAAAAGTAGTTCTCTATATGAGAGCAGTGGAAGAAAGCAAGTCAGACAATTAAAAGGATGGTGAAGAGGCTATGGTCCTGTGAAGGGGCAGAAACGAACAGGAAGACAAGCCATCAAATAAGAAGCAAGAGGAGGAATTACAATTAAGCCAATCAATGGTAGGCAATGGGCGGACTTTAAGGCCACTGTAGGTGTTCGCTATGGTACCCAAGAGGCATTTTGTAACTATCTATCTGGTAGGCGTGCCCTAAAAAGGGAAGGAGGTCATGGAATAAAGAAGTGTGGCAGGTGTGTAAGAGACAAATAGAAACTACTGAGGAGAAGGGCAGTGGAGGATGGCAAGAAAGAATGAGAATGTGAGGAGGAGGTGAAGAGTAGATGCGAGGGTAGTGTGAAAAGGACTTTTCAAAGGTGACTTATTAAAGAGAAAGTAAATGACCAGATGCAGAAGGAAACAGAGTGGAATCAGTAGGGGGGAGGTAATAAGAAAATGACACAGAACAGATAACTGTCTGTGAAACTGTAAAGTATTGGGGGCGAAAGAAATACTCCTAAGTAGGCTGTCAAAATACTGCAACTAGATAACCAGGAAGAATGAGAACAGCTATTTGGACTAGTGGGCATGCAGTCATTTTCACACAAAGGAGATTCCTTGTTCAGAAGCTGAACTGTGTGAGATTTATGTGTGAGGGACTTGGATTTTATTGCCCTCTGAAGCCTTGACCAGTCCAACCAGGAGGATCACAGCCCTGCCCAACAATTCTAGGTATGGTGATAGTCCCTGCAGTGGATGGGTGTGTTTTTAGGGTGGGAAATATTGTAAAGGGGAGACTACTGAGAGCAGGAACCAGAGTCCATGGATGTGCAGAGCAGTGATCTGTTCATGAAAGAGCTGAAGGAGTCCAGCTAAAATATTTTTCATTAATTGCGAGGAGCCGTAATAGAACTCAAAACATGGCCTTGCCTCATAACAGCTGCGAGTGACTACCAAGCATGATACAGGAGCTGTGCAGCTGTATAACATCCCCACACCTCCCAGGGATGAGGCAAACCCATCAATGATGAATTATCCAGAACAAGTATTACCAACATTCATGCATCCTTACCCAGGAGTCTTCTCAGGCAGAGTGACTTCGGCAGACAAACGACTGAATACAGGAATGCTAACATCATATCCCTGGCGATAGGTCCATGTGGAGAAGCCTCCTCCAGCCAGCAGGGCCCTACAGCAAAAAAAGACATGGTAACATAGCTCATGAAATATCAGAGGAAGCTCAAGACCAAATTCCACCATCAGTGCTGGATTCTGTAGCACATTTAACTTGATTATGGAGCGTTTGGATTAGCATGTTGATTCTAATTAAACATGTAAATTAAACTCTCTTCTATTACGTGTAGTCCATGTACAAATTCAATTATCTTGGCTCCATCATGATGGTGTTCAAAGGCATGTCACCAACTTCCATATTTGTGGGTGTGTACCAATATATTTTCTTCTCAGTCCTCATACACTGCTGTACAATGCCGTGCAGTCTACTTTTTGTGTCCTCATTATTGTTTGTGTACTAATTTGCATATTCTCATTTAAGCATTAAGGAAAAACCACAAGAAGTCCATTGTACCTGGCAAAGCCAATTATATACATGACCAATCTCATCTTCGAACAACCCAGATGGTGCCTTGTTGAGTTACATCCAGGACAGCAATCTATCCTTGACAAAATCACGATACAAGTCCTCCCTTCCCAAATGTAAATAGTTTATAGGTTTCTTCACTAACAAGATAAAAACGAAACAAGACAAAATCGTATCTTCCTCTGAACAAGAGACAATCTTTCACTCTAAATCCTCTGCCACACTGGCCACCATTTCAATTATAAAAATGGAAACACATTCTAAACTGTTTAGACATCTGAAAGCCACCATCCAGTTTCCAGACACAAATCCTGCTCAGATCACAAAAGACACTTTGCATCTCTCCGAGACAGCCAAGTTTCTGTTAACGCATTCATCACTCTCATAAGGCTTCATTCTCCAGTTCTCTAAAAACAGGAAAGCAAATGTCCATCCTCTAAAAACAAATCAAACTAAACTGAGGCAGACCCAGAAAAGCCACTGAATGTTGATTGTCCAATCAACTAACCAAATCTGTCAAAGACAATCTTCTCACTTTCCGCTAGTCAGAGTTCAGCACAAACACTGCTACCGTGATAATACTTTAAGACATCTCGATGGACGAGATTTCTGCCTTTTAGTCCGGTGAGATTTCTTTGCAGCGTTGACACAAAAAGTGCATGAACAAAGAATAGACTCCAAAACCAGGTCAGGAACTGTTTTTCTTCCTACCTCATCAACCAGACGATATGGGGGAAAACCTGTAACATATCCTCAAAATTCATCATGAGATGTGGAGGACCTCAAGTTTCAACACGCCTCTATATTTTTTAACCGCTTCCTGGAACCGCTCTCCAAAAGACGAAAAGTGCCTGGTATTAGAAGACCCCAATAGAAGGATGAAAAGTAGCTACACCTAAAAACATTGTGCCTAAACAACATCTTCACACAGAAGTAGTGCCTCAAAAAAAATAAAGCTCTGATATCAAGCAGCTTCGTCCTAATAAGACCCAAAAATACAGAATGTATATTGAGCACACCAAGGAACAAAAGCAAACTTGGAATGACCCTGCTGAATGAACTCTCGTTAGGTGATTCACCCAAACCCATCACCTTCTACAAATTAAATTCCGAGAAATCAGTGTTAACTAGGCTAGTAGAACTCTAGTACATGACAACATTGCCCAATCCGCTAAGTTTCCAATTTATGCTCCAAGAAAAATCAGACATCTGCTGATTCCTTGTCAACTGAGACCTGCTCCAAGCACTAATGATCTCTCTCTTCTATAGTACACAGGGCTTTGAAGTCAGAGCACCCTCCTTGAACCTGCCTTGAACACTCGACAGGCTTCAACGAGAGCCTTCACTGGCGCTGCAACAAGTCTCTTGAACTTACTTTCATCGCCATTAAAAACCGCACAAGATTGTTTCATCTTTGAGAAGTTTCTGACAATGCCCTTGCAGGGCTTGAAAAAATCATAAAAATGTTACTTGACCTACAGGTCTAATAACTTGGAAATCTACTCGACCTAACTGTAATGTACTTGACATTGTCTCCAAAAGTCAAGCAAATATGACAAGATAACAAGACATAAAGGCATCTTTATTACTCATTCACTTTGAGAGCAACAAAGATGCCTTTAAATCTTGTTATCTTGTCCCATTTGCTCCGCTTTCAGATACAGAGGTCAAAAGTCAGTTTGTCTTCCTACTCGCCAGAAAGGGCGAGTAGGCCCTACAAAATAGCTAGTTCTGATTAAATCTGACTCGCGGGCGAGTGGATTTTTCAAGCACTGTCCTGTTACAGCACTACTGACACTGAATGGGACTACAACCAATCCGTTTGAATTGTTCATTCAGTTCATAATGTCTTCAATCTGTTTCCTCTACGTCAGGAAATACCTTGTTTGTTGCATTTCGCTTGCTATTTGTAAAGTGTACTAGGTACAGTAGTTCTACAGACTAATGTAAAATCATTTTTATTTATCTGTGGAAAAGTGGCTGTACTGTCTTGTGTAATTGTTTGGCTAACAGCGTAAAAAAGTTTCTGTCCCTAAAATATCTCTATTGTAACAATCGGAAGCACATTATAGGTTCTCCCAAGTTGTTCTTAACTACTGGACGTTATTCTTTACTGTTCAGTACATTGCATTTGTATCTGCCCCCGCCCCAGGGCTTGGTACTCACTCCACTTTAGCCTTACCTGTATGACTGCTCACTGGCTTAATTAAGCCAGGTTTTAAGTTATTATTTCCAGCTGCAGTTGTGAAAAATGTGGGTGTAAAAAAAACAGATGCCAGTAATACATTGGCCTTTCATATAAACTCAGTTACAGAGACGTGTGTGTTTCACTTCTTGAAGCAAACCTTACATTCATTAGTCTTCCTTCAGTTTCCATCACCACATGTCACTACAGCTCTATACTCAAGTCCTCGGGTCTGAATGAACAAGCTAGAGCCAATTCAAGACGCAGAACTCAAACAACTGCTGAAACAAACAAAAGAAAAGAAAAGCACATTCCCCCACTGGTCTCGCTGCACTGGTTCGGAGTAGAGGAGACCTGTTGCGGTGTTTGAAACTCTATCAGAAGTCATTCCTTTTATCGAAGCATTTTAAACCCTACCTCCATGGACGAGGTCCAAGATCCTCCGACTAGCTAAAACTTCAAATCCCAAAAGTAAAATAGATCCACATACTAAGACAAGCTTTCCCTGTGGACAGCCCAGCTATCAACCTCCTTCCCTGTGAAGCAGCCCAGCTGCCAATCTCCTTCCCTGTAGAGCAGCCCAACTGCCAACCTCCTTCCCTGTAGAGCAGCCCAGCTGCCAACCTCCTTCCCTGTAGAGCAGCCCAGCTGCCAACTTCCTTCCCTTCCCTGTGAAGCAGCCCAGCTGCCAACCTCCTTCCCTGTACAGCAGCCCAGCTGCCAACCTCCTTCCCTGTACAGCAGCCCAGCTGCCAACCTCCTTCCCTGTACAGCAGCCCAGCTGCCAAACTCCTTCCCTGTGCTGCAGCCCAGCTGCCATACTCCTTCCCTGTGCTGCAGCCCAGCTGCCAAACTCCTTCCCTGTGCTGCAGCCCAGCTGCCAAACTCCTTCCCTGTGCTGCAGCCCAGCTGCCAAACTCCTTCCCTGTGCTGCAGCCCAGCTGCCAAACTCCTTCCCTGTGCTGCAGCCCAGATGCCAACCTCCTTCCCTGTTGAGCAGCCCAGATGCCAACCTCCTTTCCTGTAAGGAGGCCAGGATGCAGCCATTGCTAAAGTAGGAGGTGGGGTATCCTGCACACAGGGCAGTCCTCGAGGGGAAACCATGATATGGGAAGCATCAATCACTAGGCATGCACCAAACATTCACCAAATCAATTCCACTGCCTACACACATGCACGGACCTGCAGGAGGTGGGAAAGGTGCACCAGAGTGTTCCAGGCACTCAGCCTTGTGCAGGGAGGAAGGAAAAGTGCACCAGAGAGTTCCAGGCACTCAGCCTTTTGCAGGGAGGTGGTAAAGGTGCACCAGAGAGTTCCAGGCACTAGCCTTGTGCAGGGAGGTGGGAAAGGTGCACCAGAAAGTTCCAGGCACTCAGCCTTGTGCAGCGAGGTGGGAAAGAGGCACCAAAGAGTTCCAGGCACTCGGCCTTGTGCAGGGTCGTGGGAAAGGTCAACTAAAGTTCCAGGCACTCAGCCTTGGGTAGGGAGGTGGTAAAGGTGCATCAGAGAGCTCCAGTCACTCAGTGTTGCGCAGGGAGGTGGGGAAAGTGCACCAGAGACTTCCAGGCACTCAGCCTTGTGCAGGGAGGTGGGAAAGGTGAACCAGAGAGTTCCAGGCACTCAGCCTTGTGCAGGGAGGAAGGAAAAGTGCCCCAGAGAGTTCCAGGCACTCAGCCTTGTGCAGGGAGGTGGGAAAGGGGCACCAGAGAGTTCCAGACACTCAGCCTTGTGCAGGGTGGTGGGAAAAGGGCACCAGAGAGTTACAGGCACTCGGCCTTGTGCAGGGAGGTGGGAAAGGTGCACCAAAAAGTTCCAGGCACTCAGCCTTGTGCAGGGTGGTGGGAAAGGGGCACTAGAGGGTTCCAGGAACTCAGCCTTGTGCAGGGAGGTGGGAAAGGGGCAACAGAGAGTTCCAGGCACTCGGCCTTGTGCAGGGAGGTGGGAAAGGTGCACCAGAAAGTTCCAGGCACTCAGCCTTGTGCAGCGAGGTGGGAAAGGGGCACCAGAGAGTTCCAGGCACTCGGCCTTGTGCAGGGTCGTGGGAAAGGTCAACTAAAGTTCCAGGCACTCGGCCTTGTGCAGGGAGGTGGGAAAGGTCAACTAAAGTTCCAGGCACTCGGCCTTGGGTAGGGAGGTGGTAAAGGTGAACCAGAGAGTTCCAGGCACTCAGCCTTGTGCAGGGAGTTGGGAAAGGTGCACCAGAGAGTTCCAGGCACTCAGCCTTGTGCAGGGAGTTGGGAAAGGTGCACCAGAGAGTTCCCAGCCTTGTGCAGGGAAGGGAGTAAGGTGCACCAGAGAGTTACAGGCCCTTGGCCTTGCGGATACATGTTTTAAAAGTGAGACAGTTTTAATAAAAGCACTAATACCATATAAACAGCTCTACAAGTATTTTACATCTGCCTTTGCTTCACCATCACCTTTCACTTCACTGTCTGTAGTAATAACTCGCAGCACTCCGGGCCGCCTTGACCCGCAATGATGGTGCCAGCCAGGGGTGTCCAGGTCTAGGCCTGCAGCAGGGCCTATTAAACTCTCCCTTGTCCGTGTGGGGGAGGGGGGGCGTGGAAAGACGGGGGTGCAGGCCGGGGTGACACTCTGGGACACAATGAAAGCAATCAGGAGGCAGGCGGCCTGTGATCTCGATGGCATCTCTGCGCATCACCCTGGCGCCCACGTGCTCAGACTCCAGGCGACCGCCGAGCGCTGCATGGGTCTGGCATCTCTGCATGTGTCATCGGGTCTTCATCAACAGGGGGAGATGAAGCACGGGAAGATGGCGGCTGCTGGGTCAGGGAGGGGGCAGAAAGGAGGCATCGGAATGGGACGACATCCCAATATCTTCTTACACGAGAGCGCTCTAGGCTGTGGTGGAACACAAGGCTCCTAAACTCTGCGCCTCTGCAGGTTTGCCCACCCCTAACCCCCCCCCCCCCCCTTGCCAGTGCCCAGGATCACACATCTGCATCTGTAAACAGAGGGACAGGACACCAGCAACGACAAGGGACAAGGTCCGAGCGCGTCTCAGGAGCAGGGTTCCCGTGAGAGCCATGATGCACCCATTGGCTGGCACTGGTGCGAGTCCAGCAGCCGGCCACTGGGGGCAGTTCACCTCTGGGGTGCAGGGGCGGCAGGTCCGCGCAACAGGTTTCACTTCTTTCAGAAACACAAACGCCATGAACGTTTCACACTAAATACAGGAAGCAGTTTGTGCGGCACAGTCAGTAGCCATTGATGGAGCAGGATAAATGAAAACATTTTATTAAACCTCCTAATAATTTACGTAAATTAATAAACATGTTCGTTTAAGTAAATAACCAACAATGTATGTTACATGTAAAGGGTTAAAGTTAACACGCTATTTTATGTGCAAATAAATCTACTTATAATTGTTGATGTGACTAACAATCTAATATTTGCGTACTAATAAAATAATAAACGCATGATTTGTGCTTTGAAAATAAAATGTGTGGTGGCAAAATAAAGCAATGGTAAGTAAGGGACGGCTTTATATGTTGCTTTTTGCTGGTAATAACTAATTGGGGTACGTAGAAAGACGGGAGGGAAACGAAAGGGTTTATATTCTTTATTTTAACAATATTTTATTTATCTTTGAAAATTGTGCGCATAGGCCTGTTGAGCAGCGATAAAAAATGGCCGGCATGAGCTAGAGTACGCATGTGCAAGAAGCCGTGTGGAAAAAGGAGAAAGGCTGTGAAAAAGAATGACCACGTGGTCGTGCTGAGAGCCTAGGATGGAAGTATGGTCAAGGCTATTGTGACCTTACTGAGCAAATGTGTGCCAAGATGATCAGCAAGAAGCGTGAGAAGTCAAAATGAATAAATGGACAAACGGAACAGTGGAACCTAAAAAGTATCAGAAAATGATACAAATTGGACTGATCGAAACTGATGAGTAATGTCATGAACTGTGGGAAACGATGCAGGCATGGACATTCCACAAAGAACTGGTTAAGACAAGGAAGTTTGATAAAAATGTATATGGACTTGAATGAACCAATGAGAGAGAATCACGCCATAAAGATGCAACATTTTTATTTAGTAAGCTAGAATTAGGGTATAAGAAGACCTACTCTTGGTGGGGAGGGATTAGATGCTGGAGAGAGTAGATGCTGGAGAGAGTGGATGCTGCAGATGGGTGAAGTTGCGGTTGCTGATGCTGACGAGCTGCTGCTGCTGCTATTTTATATTTTTAGTTGAGTATAAGATGCTGCTTTTGGAGAACCTTTTTACTCCTGATAGATTTTTCATTTAGAGCTATTAGATTTTCCAAGACAGATAGATTGATCTTTTGGAGTTCTTGCTGTGACAAACTTTATCTTCTATCCAATAGGTATGCATTGTAATTTAAATTTATTTCTTATAATGATGATAAATGTAATAACTGAGTGATAAACAAACTTATGCATTGTTTCTAAAAACTTTATTATCTTTAAACAAATGACTCAGTGATTCTTTAGCTCAATAATTAAGGTAAAATGTTAAAGAGTTTATTGTGATTGAGCTGGTCTTAATCACCATCAACTGATTCCTACTAGTTGGTCCATCGACCAATGAGCGGAATACCTCAAAAGCAATGAGAAACATTATGTCGTGTTAAAAAGAGGTATCCCGTCTCCTTCCAGCGAATCGTTTTCTCCTAGGTTAAGGACGGAGGTAATCCAGGGAATAAATGAGTAAGTGAATATATATGCGGTGTCAATGGGCCCCACCATCATATGGATATAGTCTGTGTATTGGAGAGATAGTTGTACCTGGATGACCGAGTCATAGGAGAAGAATTTTTATTGTTAGCGCTGGATCACCATCATTGTGTAGCTCCAAATCTTAGTGTTAAGATTCCAGTAAAAACCTTTGGATCAGGGTCACAGATTATATAGCAACATTTTAAAACAAAACCCAAAAAAAAAAAAAAGAACGAAACAAGTGCAAAAACGCTGCCCACACATCGAGAATCTCCCCAAAATATGACGTGATTGGATCTTGGCCATCACTCTACTCGATCTTCTACACATGGGATCGAGCTTGGCCATCACTCTGCCCGATCTTCTACATACGGGATCGAGCTTGGCCATCACTCTACTCTATCTTCTACATATGGGATCGAGCTTGGCCATCACTCTACTCGATCTTCTACATATGGGATCGAGCTTGGCCGTCACTCTACCCGATCTTCTACATGTGGGATCAAGTTTGGCCATCACTCTACTCGATCTTCTACACATGGGATCGAGCTTGGCCATCACTCTACTCGATCTTCTACATATGGGATTGAGCTTGGCCATCACTCTACCGATCTTCTACACATGGGATTGAGCTTGGCCATCACTTTACCCGATCTTCTACATATGGGATTGAGCTTGGCCATCACTCTACCCGATCTTCTACATGTGGGATTGAGTTTGGCCATCACTCTACCCGATCTTCTACATATGGGATTGAGCTTGGCCATCACTCTACCCGATCTTCTACATATGGGATTGAGCTTGGCCATCACTCTACCCGATCTTCTACATGTGGGATTGAGTTTGGCTAGATTACTGAATATAAACTCGGTAGAAAGTTTAGGAGCGAGATAGTCATGTGAGGTCGATAGGTCTGACTAGATTTTTGAGTATTATTATTTTTAATAGGGCAGTATCCTCGGAATATCTTTAGCAATGGAACCACTTATGTGACGTCAAGGCATGCATGCAGGATAGTACTGCAGTGCAATGTCCACAGCACATGCAAGGCTTGTCCACTGACACCCAGTCAGGTGTGCACACTTATCAGTGTCCTAGTGACCCCACCCGGACACTTGCAAGCACTCCTCCTCCAGTAAGCCAGTACTGATGGGTCTGTGACGTCAGAGGTTCTTTCACGTAACTACTCTGTGTCCGGCACTCCATGTATCAGCTAGCTGTGGATGGTTAATGCGCTGTGATGTAGTGTTCTTTAAAGAGCCGAGACTTCAACTCTTCCCTACATTGGAGCTGCGTTGGGCGGTCCTGATGGATACAGGGATGTTGTTCCAGATCCTGGGTGCACAGATGGAAAAGGCTGCTGCACTGAGGTTTCCTTTTCCTTTCTCTTCTTGATCTGTAGTCTGATAGAGTCCTGGCTGCGGTGTTCAAATGTTTTAATAAAAACTAAAGAATTTTGCATAACTTGTGTTGGAAAGATTCTATGTTGTGGAACTGCCCGGGTAATGAGCCTTATGTAGGCCACTAGAAAAGCAATACAGGTCTGACGAGAGTATTTGTATAGTAACCGTGTTTTTCCCCCTCACTCTTGGACCTCAAAGCACATATAGGGGGTAACCTCTTTTTTGAGATGCGGTGTGCCAAGAACCAGCAGTGATGGTCAGCTTGTCTGTAAGATGAGCAGTGGTGCTGTCTGTTGTGACTGCTGGTTCTGAAGATGCTGCAGAGGGTTGGCCTGGCAGGGACACCTTCCCGCTCCATCCCCAGGGTAAGGCTCCCATGCACTGCTGTCTCAGGGAAGGTCACACAATGAGGAATCTCTGGCGAGAGACAGCTTTGGGAGATAGACAATGCATCTCCGGGACAGAAGCAGAAGCGATAGTGTTCTCCTCCACCACTACAAATGAAACAAGCATTGGTGACAGCAGCAGGTCTTAGTTAAATGAGCTAACGTGTGCAGCGTAATGGCGTTAGAGTGAAACACACAGGATGGACGCAGCATGCGTTGGTAGAGAGGGCTACAGTTGAAGTAGGCCCTAAAGGAGGCCTATGCTAGCCATGGAGTGGAGGTGGAAACATACACCCAACAGAGAATAGTACCAGTGAGAGTTGAACACGCCGCTGGGCTGAGCCAAAACTTGATTGACAAAGTATCCAGCCACTGGTCGAAGGAAGCCAGTGGTCGAAAGGGGCGGTCCTAAAGCCCACTTTGTAAACTGCACTGTCAAAACCCAGACAAAAATAGTGAGCACCTCATCAGCACTTTCAATTTTCAATATAACTGGCAGGTTGATGTATGACGATACCACGCATGCATTACATCGCATGCCATTAGATCGCGGTTTTAACAACGCAAGTCGTTACAACGACTTGCGTTGGAGGGCGCTGGACTTAGGAGTAGTTGAATTTACTATTCCAACTCCAGCCTACGTACAGTAGGGAAGGTGTTGGATAGTAATTTAAACTACTCCTTGTCCTATAGCGCCCTCCAGTGCAAGTCGTTGTAACGACTTTCGTTGTAAAAACCGCAATCTAATGGCATGCGATGTAATGCATGCGTTCTAAAGGTTGTTTCCCCTGGCAGGTATACTAGCACTGCTGCGCACTCCTTGCGTAGATTGACGTGTTCTGCGTCCCTGCGTCACACACTGTGCGTCACAGCAGCAGCCGCTGCAAACAGGCAGAGCCCAGGGCCCCGGTGTCCTGAAGCAGTACTCTAGCCCCGAGGGTTAAGTGCTTTTCACCAAAATGTAAAAAGTGAACAGAAAATAGGCTTTAGCCCCCTAGGTTATTTTTGGTTTACATTTTTGTTCCAAGCACCTTAAATAATCAATTTTAAAACACAATTACTATTCCCAATCGAGGATGGACGTACCCACATTGACTTACATAGAAATTAGAGCCGTCTAAAGGGATTCGAACTTGGAAACTGAAATGTGCCACCCGTGTCTTGAAGCTCAGAGCTGTCGACCCTCAGTCGCGTCCGAAATCATTCAGGCAACATGCTTTAGATGAAGCAAGATGTAGTTGGGTGTTTACAGGACACATAAAGGCGGTACCGTGCCCGGCGGCACAAATCAAAGACACCAAGCGCGGCTGCGCCTAGAAATAATGAGAGGCCGGGATTATACCGGGAGTGGCCGATTGCACCGGGAGAGGCCGGGATCGGATTGTACCGGGAGAGGCCAGGATTGCACCGGGAGAGGCCAGGATTGCACCGGGAGAGGCCAGGATTGCACCGGGAGAGACCAGGAGAGGCCGGGATTGAACCGGTCCGGGAGCACATAAGAGGTCCAGGACTTCGAGCGTCTAGACCCGGGGTGCACCACGCAAGATGGACAGAGTCCTGAGTGCAAAGAAAATATATTCTAACCAGTGCAAAACGAAAAAATCACATCCGAAGTAGCTCTTTAAAGACTCGTTGGTGTCCACCCATTAAAATAGGGTAACGTCCTGAGGGTGACCCCGCGATTGTCTCACATAATGGAGGTCGCAACGCGTAAGAGGCACATATAGAGCCTTGAGGCGTGTGATACAGCTCTTACCGCCAATATTCCCGCACTGGATCACCCTTTTTTTTGTTATAAAACTGACTTTAATGTCTCTGGAACTCACTGTGCTTTGGAGTGAACAGACAAAAGAGGAAGGCATGTCTGAAAAATATGTACAAGTCCCCTTGCCCACCCAAGCAACAGGGGAATTTTCTTTTAAGCTTCCCCATGCAGGTGCACGTGGGGGCCTGGGAATGTAAACGCCCCTCTCTAGCACCATAAAATGAGCTCTCTAAAGGACTCATAAATCTGTTTTAAGCGCCGGGAAACCCCAAGTGGGTTGCTGTACGGTATATAAAACTTTTTAAATAATAATAATATTAACCCGTGTGAGACCCGATGGGCACCGTAAAGTGATAGTTTGATTGTATGTTTGTACCTTTTTATATTCTGTTGTGCGACTCGTTTCCTTTCCTTGTTTTGTATGTCAAAGATGTACGTTTATCCATGTAAATATTAGGCAACGTGCTAAATATTAATGAACTGTTGAAATATAGGCCAACTCGATCACACACAGATGTGATTGTTTGATGCATATAATTTATGAATAATCAATGGGAACTAGGGTCTGGTTTGCTTACTCCTAGCGTTTTCGACCTCAGTGGATCAAACCCCGTTCTTGTTGAGACACTCTCCCTTCTGAGCACAGCACAGCCCCTCCCACCCCCCTCTGTGCTCCACCCTCGCCTCAGACGCATTTTCAGCTGTGTGCGCCCGCAGTCTAGAAGCGCTGCGACTCCCGTGCGCCTCACTTAGGACCCGCGGGAAGTCGGACACTTGTCAGCCATTAAAGGGCTGTCGTCCAGGAGCTGCACCCCTCGACTGTTTAGAGCGGGGGCGGCGGTGATCTGAGCATTAACATAGTCTACTGCTTTCCGTACAATTTACCTTTTTTTACTAAGAAATATATTTTGACATTTTATGCCTCTATTGTGTCAGATTGAATTAACATGTGATACGTGTATTTATTGCCTGTAGTGTACTATTAGGTCACGAAATAACTAAGCATTTGCCATGTGCCGATAACTGCAATAAACGAGAGAGAAACATTCATCCAGTGGTTGCATTGTACAACGTCTAACCGGAAATGTGGGTGAACGGACAGTCTTCTCTGGCCATAATCTGCGAGTTCCTACACACACCACTTTACTTCGCTGTCTCAGTTTAACTGGGCGTCGGGTCGGATGCAGAGATTCTATGTTTTGAAGGGAGTCACTCTCCATTGCATGAATGCCGCTGTGGGGATGAAATGTACTCCGATACTCGACTGCCCTCTGCAGGACAAGGCACTGCAGTACAGGTGGTAAAGACCAAGGTAGCGTTGAATAGAGACATTAATGCAGCAGGGGTCGAGGAAGACGATGCAGGGAAGCAGCGCGCGCACCTCATACCCAGGGCCACAGAGACCTGCCTCTCCTAGCGCCACAGCATCGCCTCTAGCACACCCTAGGCTCGCAGAATGATGTGACTGAACACGGGCAGCCGAGACCTCACAGCTCCCTCACATCCTCTGGAACTGAAGGCAGCCCAGGCTGATGGGACGAGGGTGACCAACTGGCATGGGTGCCAATTCAGGACGGTGAATGTAAAAATTCAGGACAAAGGGTCAAAATTCAGGACACAAATTCGGGACAAAAAGTACATTTTACAGCCGCATCAGAGAAGGTTGCACAACTTTGCCACTGGATTCAAGCTAGCCTGGCTGATGAGGCGTGATGTCGTGTAACCGGTCAAAGGATGCTTGTTGCCGGTCCAGGGAGGACCTGGCTTGGCAGTTCGGGCTGGACTGTTCCCATGAGGTACAGGGTCAAGACTAATTTGCATATGTCTGGGTCCAAACTGGGGTGGCGTGGTGAGCAAAAGAAGAATGGATTTAGCCCAGACTGGGGGTGAATGTTTGATTTATTCAGCATTCTGTTCATCGTTTGTTGCCACAGAACCTTTACTGCTTGCAGCATGATCCAGAACACGACCTAGTAATCTGCAGAATCTCTCAGGAAGGCAGTGAAGGTCTGTTGGTCACTTTCAAAAGATCTGCACTAGCCGTGCATGTGCCTCAATCTAGCAATGAAAAGAGGCGCAGGAGGCTGTCAAGACTTGATCGGAGAGGTACTATAAATTGAGAAGTGTTAGAGGAAAATCAGAATTTCGGCAAGCAATGCCATCACTATTTCCCTGCAGCAAGTGTCTCCGACCTTTTCCTGGAGCTAGTCAGTCATCTTACCTCAAGGAGGTTGTAGGATGCCGTCGCCGGGGGCAGGAGCTCTGCATATACATGATCAGCCGTCGCAGAGTTACAGAAGCAATCTGCTTCCCATTAGAGGAGGCATTTAAAGATCCGGTCATTGTGCTGATTACCAGGACACCATGACTTCTTATGGCAAGGGTTCAATGCAGGATCATTTAATTAAATATCTTCCTAATGCGCTGGAACTAGTTTCAAAGACGGCACCTTGGGAGACGTGAAGCAACAATGAACGCTGAAAGGTTGTGCGGGGCCCATTGAAGGGATGAGGCTCTCACGAGGGTAACCAATGAAGAAGGAACTCCTGCAGGACATACACTCTGTGAATCTGTGCCATAAGCCAGTCGCGTAGGTAACTCACTGACAGAGGCATGCAATAGAAAAAATGAAAAAGAAATTCCACACTTCTAGACCCTCACTTACCAGTCATGCAAAGATGAGAAGGGCTGGTTCCATTCCAGCATGTTTTGATTGGCAAAAAATATGACCAGGAGGAGTGGGTTGTAAGGTATGCTTGAAAGGCAGTGTGAATTCACATGAGACAAGCATGCACACGTCTTTGGCTTTGCATACTATAACTTTGCCACCATTTCTAATGCTGTCCACAATGAGGCGCTGTTTCACAGTGACAGGAGCCAAAGCAGAGTACCATGCACTGGGCTCTGGCAGGAGGAGGCCCAGAAAATGCTGTCATTGAGCAGAGGCCCATTATCATTCTGTATGTGATAATTAGGCCGACATACAGAATGATAATGGTCCGATAATCTGTGCCAGGTCAGGGAGGGGCTGCTGCAGGCCCTTAAGATCACAGCAGGAGCGCGAGCTGGCCCCTGCAGTGCGAGTTACAGGACTCTCAGGCTGCTTGCCCCCGACAGCTCGCTCCAATGTCCGAAATTACGGACAAAAGGCGTCCGTAAAAGAATTCCTGACGGACAACAGACAAGAGTCCTAAATAACGGACGGTGCGTGAAATTTACGGACGGTTGGTCACCCTAGATGGGACTGATGGAGAACATAGCTCCTAGGGTGGCCGCAATCTCAACAAAGAAACCCGTTGCTTTCTTTCAGTAATATTGTCTTTAAAAAAAAGCCAGCTACGATCTTTTCGCTTTACCTAATTAGAACGTCACTTTAACTTTTGTTTTTTCTATGATTTTATGCGTTTTTTTATGGCGACCTTACAATCTCAAACTTCAGGAAGGGTTTAAAGATCTCGTCCGGTTATTGTACTCACCATACTGCTTATAGCGCCGAGAGGCTAGTGAGCGAAAGACACAAAGCATGCCAATAAAAAACAGGGGTGTGTGAAATTTGCATACCTTGCTTTAATGTAATTGGGTGAAATTCCAGCAAAATAACGCAAAACGTGCCTCCTCATTTTACGCTCTATTTTAGAGTGAAAAGCATCCTTGTGTTCATTTTCAATGCAGACACATTTTGCACAAAAACAAAATTTGCAAAAAAACGAAAGCACCACAAAAAAAAACAGTCAATCACGTTCTGTTGTTCCTGTGCATTCATGGAGCCCCCACGAACAGGCACACCTCCTTGTACCACATAATCCCTTGCATTGAACACCATTAGAACCTGGCTCAGGGACTGCCTCCTCAACTTGTGCTGCCACATGAACAGGTTCACGAGACTAAGGTCAAGGAAAGGGCCAGACCTCCTACTTGGTAACTGTAGTGTCTTGTAGATAAAAGAACGCTGGAACTCTTTTGGTTCCCACTGTACACCTTAGGCCTGTGACGTAAGCATTGGAGGGAGGGGTTGAAGGCAGGCTTAGACAGCTGTATTCCGACTTCCATGCAGCGGAACAAAGACGTGTAAAATTACTCTCCGTGTGTGGCTACTGCCGAGTACCTGGGCTGGTAGGACGCTACAAGAACTAGGGAGTAAATATGTACCTCTTTCTTCTAGAGAGGCCACCTATACTGGCCATTTGTTGAATACGACAAAAACTCCTCCCTATAAAATCAAGCTGTGTTCTGGAGAGCACATCCAGAGGATGGTTTGAACACGACAGATGGCCCAACAAACCAAGGCGATAGTCTCGCAACTGGTGGAAAAGTGGGAGTGGTGGTGTATAGGAAGTGGTGGGAGTCATCGCTGTTCTGAGTCAGCGGAGAATGATGGGGACTGGATAAGCTGCTGTTGTGGAGGGTGATCTACCACAGATCTGCCCCTGATGCGAAAAGAATGGTTCATCCGTTGGGTGGTCCACCTTTACAAAGGATCCACTACAGCGCAGGAACACTACGACGCAAGTACCATATTGCATTTCCCACTACAACGCATTAAGCTACATTCAACAGTATTTATAGAGCGCGACTTGTCACCTAAGAGGGTATCCAGGCACTGCGACACTGAGGTAAGTTATAATGCATTACAATTTACACTGCATTTAAGGATTTACGAAAGGGTGGGTGGTGGTAAGAGGTTTTTAGCATTACAGGAATGGGTAGAAGTAAGGAGTTGTAGGGCTTAGGGATGAGTAATATTAAAGGGTAGTATGGGGTTTTTATGGTTATGGGGTGGTATAAGGAGTTGAACTACAAAATAAAAACGACAAATAATTTTATATATAAAATATATATAGTAGTAAGGCTTTTTAGGGTTAAAGGAAGGGTCATATTTAGGGTAGATAAGAATGTACACACACATTTACATGTTTGGGGATATGTGTGTGTGTGTGTAAGTGTATTTGAATAAAATTGTTTCAATGTGCTGTAGTGAAAAATGACACAGAAGTGAATGGGTGGTAAGTGTAGTTGTAGTAAACATGGTGTAAATGTACTGTATGGTGCTGGACAGCGTGGTAGTGACCTACAACTATCTATTGGGGTTGCATTAAGGCCCATGACCTGGGGGAAGTCTCAAAACTTCCAATATTGTAGGTGGAACTGTCTAGCTATGGAGGCGAGGCCCAGCAAGCGAGCCATAACTGCTGTTTTCCACGCATTCAATGTGTAGGTAGCCAACGACTTGACTCATTGCCCCATGCTGCTATACGCAGAAGAAAAATGTGAATGACAACAACAAACTAATGGATAAAGATGGTTGACTAAAAACCTCTACGAGCATAAGATAAAAAGGTCTGTACTAACGCCACACCTAACAAACATTGGCAAAGCCAACAGGTCTTGCAGATGTGAGAGCTATTGGTTTCCTCATATCTTTTAGCCACATACAGCTGCTGTGCAGCAAGGCTACAAGTTTGAAAAAGTGTGCTATAAAGAGGCCATCGCCAGCTGCCTCATTTCGTTTTTTTTTTTCTTATCGCGGGTGGGGGTGGGCAAGACAGACAACTGAAGGCAGCATTCAGGGTTAAAAGTAACACTGACATGGGGAGAGAGAGTTTTGAAGCAAACATGGACAACGGGGGTGGGAGGGAAGAAGCAACGCAACATGAAGACTAAATAAAAATAATAATAGTAGCTCAACCAGAGAGCAAGCGGCAGAAGCACACGAAGCAAGCAATCAGTATCCGATCCATGCTCCACCTAAATAAGAGGAAGTGAAGCCGGCACACGCTGCCCAATAAGAAGGCAGTAAATAAGAATGACAATGAAGCGAATAAATGGCAAGCAATGCGCAGGCTCCAAGCCCCTTGTTGTATACTTGCACGCAAGAATGCATGCATCGCATACGCTGTCACTGGCGAGACCTAGACACTGAACTCTGCTACTGTCATAGGAGTAGCCACCGGATGTCACTGCTGCACAGAATGATGCAGCTTCATCAAAAGAGGGTTAACTGTACATACATGGGAAATAAACTAGGAATTCATGCTACGTTTTGTTTTGCGTGTGTTTGTCAGTGCCTTGAGCCTTTTTCTTTTGTTGGCCCCTGAGAGCAGATACTTGCAGTTTAAATCCCATGACCATAGTACTTACTACTTGCTGAAGTATTTATAACTGACAAGGTCCCAGTGTCTCATTTATTCAGAGTTCACTCAAGCAACCCCTTCGGCGAACAAGTTCCAGACTTCTCATCACCTCCTGGACCGTTGTAGTCCCTGCACTGGCTAGCAGAGTGCAGGAAGGTCGAAGGGAGCGACAGCCACAGGTTGAGACAACAGAGAGAGGGTGGGAAAGACATTTGTGGAAGATCTGCAAAAGTAGCAACGTTAAACCGGGAGTTGTCTCAGTCACACTAGGTCTGAATATATATATATTCAACCTTAATGTGTCCGATATAGGCCAGCCCCAGCTGCGGAGAAAGAGTACGTGCAAAGTTGGTGGACAGGACACCGACCTACACTGGCCCATTTTATGGGCTTTTGTGAGTTTAAACATGCTATGTTTCCTATCATGGGAGCAATCCAGTTTATTGTTAACCTGCTATGCTGTCGTGGACTGGTTAGAGCCTAAAACCTGTCCAACCACCCTGCAGGATGAAGACGTGGCTTTCCTCTTCCTCAGGCTTATTCATCTGCTTACCACTGATTATGAGATGACTGGTTTAGGTTTAATATTACCATACATTTAGAGACCCACTCCTTGTACCTACACCAACAGCGCTCTGAGGCTACCTTGGTGGCTTTCAGCGCTTTACAAAAAGCCTAAATAAATAGTTTCCACCTGAGAGCTCCGTGACGCATTGCAAAACATAAAACAGTAACAAAAAATATTCAATTACTACAGAAGACATTCGATAACTGGTTAAAGGGGCAAGCACCCCTTTTGTTATTTAGTAATTTCATTGGTGTCCGGTTAAGCTTGGAACGTGAGGCTCAGGAGTGATTTTCAGTAGCTGGCTTGGCATTCTGGAGTGTGGACTAAATGTAGCGCTTAGGAGTACCACAGTCATAGAGTCTGCCTAGGAGTAAGTGGTATAGCAGGAGTAATGCTAGATGCTAGGTACACTTGCTGGTGTCTCAGTGTTATTCAGTCAGAGCAGCCTCTAGTGCAGCATAGGTCTGTCTCAGGGTATCAGCCTTTCTTTTTGATGGTCTGTGCACTTGCTGCTGTGCAGGACGGTCTGAGCTGAAACACGTGAGTCATCAGTGGTGTGTTGCTGCTGAGATGAAGGGATGTGCGGGAGCTGAGAAGCGTCGGGAGTGAAATAGAAATTAGTGAAAGCTGAAGCACTTACCCAAATGGAAGCTTTCATACAGCTGCCCCCGTGTAACTCACAATCTAAGAGTAATCCTGGCCTTCTCTTCCTATTCTATTCTGTGGGTCTTTCTCATACCCAGAATGGTCTCAGATTTCTCAATCCTCAGATGTGGTTCAGCAGACCAAACTCTCTCCTTTGTAAGCTAGATGCAGAAGAGCGGGAGACCCAGAGTGTGGGAAGGGAGGATCCTTCTGCATGGTTCCCCCACTTTTAGCCTGGTGCTAAGCTGTTACTGACTATTCTGACTGGGATCCTACTAATCAGGACCCCCGTCTATCTGCTTTCTCCCTTAAATTGGTTTGTTCAGTCCTTAGGCACATCCCATATTGGATACTGGGGTACCCTTATCAGTCCATAGTACTAAGGTACCCAGGGCACAGGTACCCCGGAAGTTCCCCATGGGCTGAAGCATGCATTATGCCACCCATGGGAGACCATTCAAAATGGAACTACAGTCCTGCCATTGCAGCCTGTGTAAGCTGGTGCTAGCACCACTTACTACAGATATAGGCTTCCTACATCTGGGGTCACTGAACTTAAAACCTATAAGTCACCCGTATAGCAGGCCTTATCAATCCTGAAGGCAGGGTGTTTGGTTCTAAGTGTGATGGTACTCCTGCATGAGCAGGACACCCTACAGCCTATGGAGTCCATTCTCCCGGGTTGTAAGTGAAGCAGCCATATACTATATAGAGGGGCACCGCGTACTTACGTGATGACCATCTCGAAAACAGCTGCAACGAATCCTATCATGTTTGGTATCAAACATGTTGGAATCATACCTCCCACACCATAAACGATGTGGGAGGTATGATTCCAAGCACTGGAAGAGCTCTCTGTTAGGCTCTTAGTGCTCCCGGTACCAGCCTTCTTGACCTGGACAGCCCAAAATGGCTGCTGCTGACAAGAGACACTACTCTACCCTCCTGCTGCTGGGCCAAGCTCGTGCAGGGGACGGCAGAATAGGCATCCTGTCACAGGGAGGTGTGACCACTTCCCAGACAGGATTTAGTGTATTGGGGCAGGGTGGGTGCACTTGTCATCACCACTCAGTCTGCATGAGGGGCACATTCGTTATCCCCATGCATAGTCCAGTTCGAACAAGCTCTGGGAGCCGTTGGCTCCCACTCTGGCGTGAAACTGGACAAAGGACATGGAAGTAACCCCCCCCCGTCCAGACCCTCCTCTGGGAGGGTCCCCTGAATCATCCCAACCCTTTCCTTACGATACTTAACGGCTTACCTGTGGGTGGGTCCCTTGATTTGTCGTGGGACAAGATTCAGATCAGACACCACTTCTTCTTCTACAGTCTGGGCACTCTGGACCTCGCTGAACTTAGTTTGGGCTCGACTTAGTCACCCTTCCAGTTTGCTGCATCGTCTGTGCCTGTGCACCATACAGGAACCTTCCAAGGCTTGTGGGCATCAAAGACACCTGAAGGAATCTCCCTTGGAGTGAAGGAGTCACTCCCCTGCATTCGCAGGCACCGCAACTAAGTCGACCGGTCTGCAGATCCTGAGCTCCTCCGGACTCTGTGGGCTCTGCAACACAGGTGGTGGTTTTCCACAGCTCCCGAGGCCTGCCCTGCCCTCTCACCAAGTTTCAGGCCAGTATCCCTCGTGGGGGTTGCAATAACCAAACTCTGTGCACCAAGTCAACTTGTAGTTGCAAAGGCTTGTTAGATTCCATCCAAGAAGATCTTCGGGCTCCAAGTAGCCCCTAAATCGAGCACCTCCAGTGACCAGAATCTTCAGCCACACCGCATCGTGGACTGCATCTTTTGGTGAGCTGCTTGAGGTCCTCTCGCGACTCCAGTGCCTCCGGCCTGTGGGTCCAATTGAGGGTCACCTTTGTATCTTTTGGGCTCCCCTAATTGCTCGGGGCCTTCCCTGACTCCCCTGCTTTTGGTGAGTCCCCTGGACCTTGCTGGTTCCGACATTGCACCTTCTTAGACTTCTGCGTTGGTTGCCTTTGCCAAGGCTTGTTGGTGCTCCTGCCGGATACCAACCCCTCAGCACTCGACATCTGACGTGGGACAGGTCGTGCACAGCTCCTGGTCTTTCACAGCGTCGCCTGGTCCTCACAGCTGCAGAGTCAAGGTCATCGTCATCTATCCTGCAACACCAGACACTGGATGGTCATTCGTCTTCCAAGTCTCCTGGTCACTCCTGAGTGACAGACTCTGTCCCCTCTGCTTGCAGGTACCGCTCAACTAGAATCCACCTTCGGATTCCACAAGACACTTTTTCCTTCTTCAGCAGCGGCACCTTCCTGAAATCCTCCATTGGGTTCGACGGCGGTTTCCGACACCACTTCACACCTAGGCACCCTGGTGTAGGTAACGTGGGTACTAGGGTTTCCACGGGTGGGGTGGCTCTCCAACCTTCTGTCTTCCACGGGGTTTCTTCAGGGTGCACTGGGAAGGGTCTTTAACCTTTAAAAATCCAACCGTGACTTACCCGTAGAGTTGTAAGGAGCACGCGGTCGTGTTCCCACACTGCACACGCTCTCCGTGGGGTTCCTATCTACTCACCTTGGGTGGTTCCTTGAGTCCCCAGCACTTCTACGTCCTCTCGACACTGTCTTGACCCGAGTCGTGGTTCTTATTCTACTTTCTTAGTATATGGTTTGGTCCCTCCCGGGGTCCACTGTGTATTCTGTGCTATTTACTGTGTTTTTCTGCAAAGTATTGTGTGCATTGTGATTATTTCCGGGTAGGAGATATCTAAACGTGTTAGAGAGTATATTATAATAAATACATATTTTTATAATTACCTTGTGTGGTTCTTTTTCACTTAATCTATACTATAAGATTGCATACTGGTAAAACAAGCTGCATTACACTCCTTCTGGACTAAGCCTGAAGGCTGCTCTCCACAGCTACCACTTAGAGTGCTTTCTAAGGTTGTCTAAGACCTCTTAAATCACCATAAGGGTTATCTGGACTGGTGCAAGGTGCCCACTTACATTAGTGGACATCATATACCAGGCCAGCTTCTCACACTGAGGTAGATGGAATTTCATGAGATCTGATCCATCGGGCAGCACTGAGGTGCCGGAATCATACCCCGGTTTTGCCTGATGTAAGAAGGAGCGCAGGGATGACGTGTGACTGGAAAGATGGTGTTGGATGAACACGAGGACGATATGAGAAGGGGGCTTATGAAAATATCCTTTTGTACCATCAGTTGTGAATTCACCACGGTCCTAGAGGGTGAGTATGTATTCTAAGTGACTCAAGATTATTCACCCAAATTAAGTCAAGACCAAAACTAGTTCTCAAACTTTTAATTGAAATGTGATGTAAAGGCAATTGTTACCCTTGTTGCAGTTGCACAACATCAGATTTATCAGTCAAGTTTGGGTTTAGTAGAGATTATATGTTTGATGTTCATTTGTCCATTGAAGTTATTAAGAAAGAAAAAAAAGAATGTTTTACACCCAAAAGGAATGGTGTGGATAACGGTTTATTGCACCAGCTCACTGTGCATCTTATTTGCAGATAAGTCGTTTTTACCAATCTTGCACAGGATGAACAGTGTCTAACCTAACTAATTATAATAAGGCAAAGCGGAGGCACTTTAATGATTTATATTGTTTAGATATTAAAGTTTGTCACAACATGTCCAAATGGGTAATCTCCTATATATTTACCACCTATCATTTACATGTTTCCAAACAGTTCAAGCCGGCTTAGGCCCAGCCATATTGCTGAGGGAGGCCTGCCTCTT
Source organism: Calotriton arnoldi (assembly GCA_963921515.1). Classification (NCBI taxonomy): domain Eukaryota; kingdom Metazoa; phylum Chordata; class Amphibia; order Caudata; family Salamandridae; genus Calotriton; species Calotriton arnoldi. The sequence goes on along the minus strand of CAWUFW010002464.1, from coordinate 1,268,550 downwards.
CCTGTCTTGGCCATATATTAATGTAATATGTAAGCAAGCGTTGGTCTAGTCAATAGGTCACACGTAAAACCTATTGGTTTTGTCAATGCTTTCATTGTGACTGCAAATATATGTAAGTCCACCTTGAAACACAGGTATATAAAACATTACAAAACGCATTAAATGCTGCCACCACAAACAAATGCAAGTCCATCTTGAAACAGGTTTGTAAAACAATACAAAATGCATTATATGTCAGTTGCAGCGGATGCACACTCATATGTTGGCCATCTTTCAGTGGAAATTGTTAAAATCAAACAAAGTCTATTTATATATGGCTGCAGGCATGGGTGGCCATCTTGAAACAGTCCAAAAACTAACAGGTGGCAAACCAGTAAAAAAAAATAAAAAAAATAAAGATCAGAGTTTGGAAAGGTGTGCTGTGCTGGAAGTCACAGGAAGTGAGCTATTCGCTCACAGCCATAGGGACCGAAGTGTTCTCCCACAGCTGTGTGGAAAGAGGAGTTCTGCCACACCCAGGGGGACCAGGGCGTTTTGCCACAGCTGTGCCCATCGAGGCATTCTGCCACAGTCGTGGAGACTGAGGCGTTCTCCCCCAGACATGGTGACTGAGGCGTTCTACCACAGCTGAGCGGACTGAGGCATTTTTCTGAGTTGAGTTTAGAGACATGGCGAGCGAGACATTCCCAAAGTTGTGAGAAGGGAGAAGTTCCCAGAGTCATTGAGATTAAAACATTTCCAAGTAATTGAGGCCAAGGTATTCCCAAGATAATGATTCTTCACGATAACAGTTTACTGCTGTGATTTGTCTTGTTTGTAAACTGTTTGTTATACACTCTAGTTCAACCCTAAACAAAGGCTTCAAGTGACACACGTGTCTTTAGGTTGTATGGGTCTAGACCATAGAAGGACCGATTAATGAAGAGCACAGAACATTGAAATGATTACCAATTGACCACAAAACAGTGCAGCCTCTGGCACATAGGACTCTCCTGGTTAGAACTAACGTGCTGCCCCACTTTTGCTACCAGCAACTACATCCTCCCCTTTACCCAGTAAAGATGCAATCTATGCAGATCACTCAAATGACCAAAGCATGATTTCTGGTTCCAATAACAGTTTGCCACAATGGACCAATTTATGTGTTAAACCCTTTTATACTTGTAATACTGGTCTAGAGAGGGCTTCTTCTCAGCTTGCCTGCTCTTGGGCGAAAGAAGATCAAGAAGCTGGTCTCTAAAAGATCCAGGCATGTAATGCAGATTAACTGGGGGGGTGAGGATGCTCTACAGACTATAATAGTTTTTTAACCGAGCCATTTACACCAAAAGCATACTCAAGAATGGCAGCTCATCGACATGAACAGGGCTAACCCACTCAATCTAAATTTTCAAAATCGAGGAAATTTGTGACATATTTTACGTATCAGCATCTCATTGATAAATGTTGGATGGCTTGCAAGGAAACTGAACTTGCACTGATTATTTTTTTTGATTAAACAGATTTTATTGAAGATTCCAATAACACATCTGTAGGCGTGGCACAGTGCAGTGATAGCTCGTAATACAATGTAAATCATATCATTGCTTGGGAATTCACAATGCAAGGTCGAGAAGATACATGAATAAAGCACTCAGTGAATCAACTGCAGGAGTCAGTCACCTGCCAGGCAGATGTTTTCCCCACATTGCTTCTACTGCAACTTCATGCCACAGCCATAGAAGAACAATTACCCTTCTCCTCAGTCCCCTTCCCCGTAAGGGGCACCAAGGGATGATGATCTGTTTCAGTGTTGGTTGTCAATTGACATGACGGAACCATCATATTTTATCATGTCCATCACGAACCAGCAATGAAACAGATCATCTTTCATCATCTCCATCGAGAACCAGCACTGACACAGACCATCATCTTTCATCAAGTCCTCGGAGTACCAGCAGAGAAACAGTTCATCATCCTTCATCATCTCCATCGACAACAAGCACTGAAACAGAGCATCATCTTTCATCATGTCCATCGAGAACCAGCACTGAAACAGAGCATCATCTTTCATCATGTCCATCGAGAACCAGCACTGACACAGATCATCATCTTTCATCATGTCCTCAGAGTACCAGCAGAGAAACAGGTCAGCATCTTTCATCAGGTCCATCGAGAACCAGCACTGACACAGATCATCATCTTTCATCATGTCCATCGAGAACCAGCACTGACACAGATCATCATCTTTCATCATGTCCATCGAGAACCAGCACATCATCTTTCATCATGTCTATCAAGAACCAGAAATGAAACAGATCATCTTTCATCATGTTCATCGAGAACTAGCAATAATATAAATCATCATCTTTGATCATGTCCACTGAGAACCAGCACTGACACAGATCATCATCTTTGATCATGTCCTTCGAGAACCAGCACTGACACAGATCATCATCTTTCATCATGTCCATCGAGAACCAGCACTGACACAGATCATCATCTTTCATCAGGTCTACTGAGAACCAGCACTGACACAGATCATCTTTCATCATGTCCACTGAGAACCAGCACTGAAACAGATCATCATCTTTCATCATGTCCACTGAGAACCAACACTGACACAGATCAACATCTTTCATTATGTCCATCGAGAACCAGCACTGAAACAGACCATCATCTTTCATCAGGTCTATTGAGAACCAGCACCGACACAGATCATCATCTTTCATCAGGTCTACTGAGAACCAGCACTGACACAGATCATCTTTCATCATATCCACTGAGAACCAGCACTGAAACAGATCATCATCTTTCATCATGTCCACTGAGAACCAGCACTGACACAGATCATCATCTCTCATCATGTCCTCAGAGTACCAGCAGAGAAACAGATCATCATCTCCATCGAGAACCAAATATGAAACAGAGCATCATCTTTCATCATGTTCATCGAAAACTAGCAATGAAATAGATCATCTTTCATCATGTCCACTGAGAACCAGCAGTGAAACAGATCGTTCATCATGTCCATCGAGAACTAGCACTGACACAGATCATCGTTCATCATGTCCATCGAGAACCAGCACTGACACAGATCATCATCTTTCATCATGTCCTCAGAGTACAAGCAGAGAAACAGATCATCATCTCCATCGAGAACCAGTTACGAAACAGATCATCATCTCCATCGAGAACCAGATATGAAACAGAGCAGAATCTTTCATCATGTTCATCGAGAACTAGCAATGAAACAGATCATCATCTTTCATCATGTCCACTGAGAACCAACACTGACACAGATCATCATCTTTGATCATGTCCATCGAGAACCAGCACTGACACAGGTCATCATCTTTCATCATGTCCTCGGAGTACTAGCAGAGAAACTGATCATCATCTCCATCGAGAACCAGATATGAAACAGAGCAGAATCTTTCATCATGTTCATCGAGAACTAGCAATGAAACAGATCATCATCTTTCATCATGTCCACTGAGAACCAACACTGACACAGATCAACATCTTTGATCATGTCCATCGAGAACCAGCACTGACACAGATCATCATCTTTCATCATGTCCACTGAGAACCAACACTGACACAGATCAACATTTTTGATCATGTCCATCGAGAACCAGCACTGACACAGATCATCATCTTTTCAACATGTTCATCGAGAACCAGCACTGAAACAGACCATCATCTTTCATCATGTCTACTGAGAACCAACACTGACACAGATCATCATCTTTGATCATGTCCACTGAGAACCAGCACTGACACAGACCATCTTTCATCATGTCTTCGAAGTAGCAGCAGAGAAACAGATCATCATCTTTCATCATCTCCATCGAGAACCAGAAATGAAACAGATCATCTTTCATCATGTTCATCGAGAACTAGCAATGATATAGATCATCTTTGATCATGTCCACTGAGAGCCAGCAGCGAAACAGATCATCGTTCATCATGTCCACGAGAACCAGCACTGACACAGATCATCATCTCTCATCATGTCCTCGGAGTACCAGCAGAGAAACAGATCATCATCTCCATCGAGAACCAGATATGAAACAGAGCATCATCTTTCATCATGTTCATCAAGAACTAGCACTGACACAGATCATCATCTTTCATCATGTCCACTGAGAACCAGCAGTGAAACAGATCATCGTTCATCATATCCATCGAGAACCAGCACTGACACAGATCATCATCTTTCATCATGTCCTCAGAGTACCAGCAGAGAAACAGATCATCATCTCCATCGAGAACCAGATACGAAACAGGTCATCTTTTATCATCATGTTCATCGAGAACTAGCAATGAAACAGATCATCATCTTTCATCATGTCCTCGGAGTACTAGCAGAGAAACTGATCATCATCTCCATCGAGAACCAGATATGAAACAGATCATCTTTCATCATGTCCACTGAGAACCAACACTGACACAGATCATCATCTTTGATCATGTCCATCGAGAACCAGCACTGACAGATCATCTTTCATCATGTCCGTCGAGAACCAGCACTGACACAGATCATCATCTATCAACATGTTCATTGAGAACCAGCAGTGAAACAGATCATCATTCATTATGTCCATCGAGAACCAGCACTGACACAGATCATCATCTTTCGTCATGTCCTCGGAGTACCAGCAGAGAGATCATCATCTTTCATCAGGTCTACTGAGAAACAGCACTGAAACAGAGCATCATCAACCATCATGTCCATCAAGAACCAGCACTGACACAGATCATCATCTTTCATCATGTCCGTCGTGAGCCAGCATTGAAACCGATCATCATCTTTCATCATATCCGTCGTGAGCCAGCACTGAAACGGATCATCATCGTTCATCATGTCCATCGAGAACCAGCACTGACACAGATCATCGTTCATCATGTCCATCGAGAACCAGCACTGACACAGATCATCTTTCATCATGTACATCGAGAACTAGCAATGAAACAGATCATCATCTTTCATCATGTCCTCGGAGTACCAGCAGAGAAACAGATCATCTCCATCGAGAACCAGATATGAAACACATCATTATCTTTCATCATGTCTTCTGAGAACCAGCAGTGAAACAGATCATCATCATTCATTATGTTCATCGAGAACTAGCACTGACAGAGATCATCATCTTTCATCATGTCCTCGAAGTACCAGCAAAGAAACAGATCATCTTTCATCAGGTCTACTGAGAAACAGCACTGAAACAGAGCATCATCAATCATCATGTCCATCGAGAACCAGCACTGACACAGATCATCATCTTTCATTATGTCCACTGAGAACTAGCACTGAAACAGAGCCTCATCTTTCATCATGTCCATCAAAAACCAGCACTGAAACAGATAATCAGCTTTCATCATGTCCATCGAGAAGCAGCACTGAAACAGATCATCTTTTATCATATCCATCGAGAACCAGCAGTAAAACAGAGCATCATCTTTCATCATGTCCACAGAGTACCAGCTCTGACACAGATCATCATCTTTCATCATGTTCATCGAGAACCAGTACTGAAACAGATCATCTGTCATCATGTTCATCGAGAACCAGTACTGAAACAGATCATCTGTCATCATGTCCATCGAGAACCAAAAGTGAAACAGATCATCTTTCATCATGTCCATCGAGAACCAGCACTGAAACGGATCATGGATCGAAATCTCCTGATAAATGTCTGGAAAGGTTATTCAGCTTAGCATGTTCTTCATTAAAAGAATATAAACATATTTTAGAGAAAAAGTTTAATAAAAGATCTACATTTAAAATGCTCATAAGATTTTAAGTATGCAGAACTTGACAATTCCAGTGTATTTCAGTCTTTAAGCATATTGGTATACCTTCTCCCTACCTTTGCTATAAAAATATAAATGCACTGTGCTACAGCCTCATTCATGGGCACACTTTCCACTTTCATATTTCTTTAAGTATTGTATGTTTGGTGTGCTTTATTTAAATTTCATATACTAAATACTGTACTACAGTACATACAGTACCCAGTTTGTAACGCATGCACGTTACTCACAAACTGGGTTTTAACACGTTTATCCCATTAAAAAAAATCCAAATCATTAAACACAGTCTTAAGCAGGTGATTTATGTATTCAGGCAATTTCTAATGCATGCTTTTCTCTGGAACATTGTTGGTAACTCCTTGTTTGAAAGAAAAGAAATATATATAATTATGCTTAGCAACAAAATGCATCTTTCTGCCGCAGCTGATTCAAAGGAAATCCTTTTAACTACTGCTGCTTTCGGCAAGCTGGCTCCATGTGATATGCTATGTACCATGGTTTTGGAGTGGGGAGATTGGGTGACTTATTTTGCTCTACATATTACAGAAGAAGGTGTTTTCCATTTCTATGCCACAGCCGAAATGGCATTGCCATACTTTAGATGATTGTGTTTTTTTTTTTTTTTTAAATAAGTCAACTACATCACACCAATAATCTATAAACAGTAATAAAACACATATGCGATTGCTTAACATATTTACCTTTCGAAAAAACAAACCTCCCATTTAACGTGAGACTGGCTTTACTTTGAGCTTTTGGTGGTCAACTCCAATGCTACAAGGTGACACCTCACCAGAAGAATTTCCACAAGCAAAACGTGCAGCTAGCTATTCATAGGCAAAGAAGCTTTTCTGCCTAAACTAGCAGACGTGCATTATAAAATTACTTCCTAAGGCAGCAACACCATCTTGTTCCATACAATTCTTGTCTTACTGAGGGTCCCAATCGATCTGGAGTAACGCTCGAAAACTCAAACATATAGTTGTATGATGTAACACAAAAGCTGTGAGGTCCCCAACACCCTGGGAGAGGTACATAACAGATTGTCTCTGTATAATTTAATATCTTGCTCAGTGACCCAGGTTTGAGTAACAGGTTGACAGAACAAGTACACAGTTTGATGGAAATGTGGGAGAGGTCACACTACACACTTGAAATCTATGACAGCCGAGTAAAACTTGAGGTCATCCTTTGGTTAAACCCAGTGTAAAATCAGCAGATCTGAAACCGAATGTCTACATGGTGTGTGCCATGAGGCTGACTTTTTGCACTGCCAGTGCAGAAGAGGCTGGGTGTCTAGATGAAAACGAACAAGACTTGGTCCTCAATGCAAGCATTAGTCTATGAAGACATGGATGGATATCTGCAAAACGTAGGGAGGTCTGAAGTGTTGCTGAACTTCTGGTTTGAAACCAGAAATTCAGAGCCATGCATGTCTTCTTAGCAGAATGCTAGTATTGATTGCTCTAGCTGCAGTATCTAATGCACACCTGATAGATGAATTAGAAACAAGTTTACCTTCCTGTACTATTTCCTGCCCCCTCTTTTTGTGTTCTTCTGGGAGATATTGCAACAATTCTTCCATTTCATCCAGTGAGCTCTATCGTATCTGGACAACAAACCTTGCGTATTAGCTATACGCCAATGGTTGGCTGATTGAGCTGCTACTCTCTTCCAGACACATCTATTAGTTTGGATTCTTTATCTGGAGGTGGTGCCTCTCGCGATGTTTGTGCGTTTGCCCTCTTATGGGCATTAGAGACCACCAAAGAATTCAAAGGCAACTGACCCCTAATAAAAACTGGGTCAGATGGTGGGGGTTTATATTTTTCGTCCTCCCCAGGTGTTAGTATGCGTGCTCTAACTGGGTCTTTAAAAATATCATTCGTATGCCTCATCATCCCTTTCAACATACGCAACATTTGTGTTGTTTTGAATATGTTTCCTAAGGTTTTGAATAGAAAATCCTCTTCTAGGGCTTCTTTATGTAAGGGTACTCCATGGTAATTGGCTGCCCTAGCAATCAGCTCCTGATATGCAGTATTATCGTCAGGAGGGAAAGGTTTTGCTGGGTATAGATCAGGGTTTGTATCTTGAGGTGTATCTATATTCTAGTCATCCCATGAATCAGTTGGTGGCTGATTATAATTATCGTCATCCTCTCCTAAATCAGGATTTGTGTTAGGAGAACCTGATGGTGTAATGTGTAGAGGATCTATATCTGGTATAATAGGAATTGGTGAAGAAGGTGGAGGGGTTTGAGGAATGTTAAGGGCTGGTAGCCATGTCCTTTTTCTTCATCAGAGGGAATTTTGTATTCAATGTCTGCCTTTAAGGTATTACTGGTTTAGCTGTTATGTGTCCAGTATCAGGATTTATATGAATCTTTTTTTGTTTGGGATCCAGCTTCACTTTTTCCCCCCCCAAATTCGGCTCCGGTGGTTTTAAGGGAGCGTCTTTTTGTTTCGGTGCCGAAATATTTAGTGCCGAACTGGATTTGTCTTTTTTCTCTTTTGGTCCAGAATATTTCGGAACCGAAGGGGTATCGTCTCGGCTCGGAAGTTTTGCTGCTGCATGTCTCTTTGTCGAGCCCGACGGTCCCGCAAAGTCTTTTTCGATCGGAATGATCGACAAGCTTCACAGTCTTCTTCCTTGTGCTCCGGTGAGAGACACAAGGTGCAGACTTTATGCAGGTCGGTGCCCGGATACTTGGATTGGCACCAAGGACAGAACTGAAACTGAGTCAGTTCAATCAGCAGAAGACTGGATACTACGGAACGGAGTGGAAGACGACCGACGCAGCTAGGCCCAAAGGCGTCCAACGATGTCTTCTATACCGAAGACAGAGTTTTCCTATTTTTTCGACACACGGAGAATGGTGAGGCGCGTACAAAACAATACCAACGAGGGTACAGTGGGTTGCGCACCCCGAAGAACGGACCAGAGCGCCGCAAACCAGGTCCAAACCCGATAGCGGAAAGAAAACAATCTAACAATGGAGTCGATGCCCATGCGCACTATCACTGAAAGGAGGAGTCACCTTACCTCGTGTCTGGATAAGACTTCTTCGAAGAAAAACAACTTGCAAACATCCAGACCCAACACTAGATGGCAGGAGTATGCAAAGCATGTGCATCTACAGCACACATGCCTCGAACATGCAAGTTATTCTGGACCATGTCAGAGATTTATTCACATGACTAAGCTGGTCTTACACCTGGAAAATGAAGAGTAAAATAGGCCTATGTCAGGAGTAAGACAACTCCTTGCCGCGAGTGCTGTTTGAAATGGGCCTACTGTGTATCTGAACCCTGCTGAGAAAAGCAGTGAGAGGGAAATCATTGGAAGACCACCATCTGAGTAATGTTTTAAAATTCCCTGAAATATTATTGCTCGTAAATGTCTTGGCAAAGTGTCTTTTACAGGTATGAGTTTTGCCTTCAAAGAAGAATTGATAAGTCGATGAAAAGAAGTCTGTATTAGGTGCAAATTAGATGAACTGAAGGGATTTTTTCAGGGTTCTATCTGGTATATATCTGTACAGCTTAAACTATGTGTGACCTTCAATCGCCTACTATTTGGGAGTGTAGGGCATGAATGAAGGGTGAGTGAGTCACTGGTTACATACCAGTTGTTATGCCATTACCATCTGCAATGAATGGTTATGTTCTAGAATGTTACAAAGTGTGACATCACCGGGTATCGCACTGCCGTAGATGAACTGAAAGAAAGTAGACCTAACTGTACCAATTAACCTGTGTCTTTCAATACGATGGATCACGAGATACACAAGATAATCGTGCAGTGAGACAGCAATAAACTAAGAATGCACTGACTAACTGCCTGGATTAATTCACATATACATCAAATTAAATGGTTCTCAGTGTAATTAAATACAATAAACAAGAATCAGTTTTGTGACTCCATTAAGCTCTACAGTAGGGAATCATATGATTTAATGTCTAATATTTTATAAAGCGTTACGAAGTGTATGCTTATGTAGTTGGATAAAACAAACATTTTTATTTCAGAATAATGTATGTTTGCTACTGTTTATTTTAAAAGACTGAAATTGGTGGATGGTTTAGCTATGTTGGCATTTAGTGATGAATCAATATGAGTTTTCATAATCGTACCGCACAAATTAATTGTACGGTACATTGGACAAGACCTAGAGTTCCTACTGTTCTGGTTTAAACCTCCAAAAGAGCAGGAGAAGACCACGTCCTAATCATCAACTATACTGATCGATGGACACACTGCCAGCCAATTAACAGTAGTGAACCTATGACGTCACCGCTCTTTCTCCCCACAAGGGGTAGGGGAGGAGTAATGAGGTGATATTGCAAGGTTCTGCCCTAGGTTCACAGATTAACTCAATGGCAGCTGACCGGTCTGGAACCCAATAGTGGGTTCCTGGTCTGCTTAAGAGCAGCTGGAGAATACGAAGCAGGTCCAAGGCGGGTGTTGTGGTCCAAGGCGGGTGTTGTGTGGTCCAAGGCGGGTGTTGTGTGGTCCAAGGCGGGTGTTGTGTAGTCCCTTGCCTTCCACGTCCAAAGATACAGTAAATACACTACATAGAAATTCACTGTGGGGTGTTAAGCAGCAGCACATTATCAGCAATGTAGCAATGAGCCACCAAAACATTGCACTCAGTCATATAAGGGTAAACATCACCATCTGTAACAGCCACCAAGACAGCATAGCCAAAAGGATGTCTAGTCTAAAGAGAAGCTGTGGAACCAGACGACAAATTATAATAAGGACTTCCTCACTTGACTTATCCAGCATTGCACTGTATGGTTGTTTGATGTTTGGGTGGACCAATGCATTTATCTGCCAATATAGGGTGTGCTTAGAAGCAAGCAAAGCTTAGAAATTAGCATTCTGAAAGTGCCCTTACCTGTCTCGGGGAACGTCCAGGGCAGTGTTGTAGTCAGGCGGACTCCCTGGCAGCATGTTGAAGAGCAGGTGATTGGTGCCTCGGTCCCACCTACAAGAAGTGTTTTTCAGCGAGAGCACTAGGTTAATCAAACCCCATCTGTTCCAAATCTTCCAAAGCTACATCAACAACACCTGTGATAGCCAACTAAGCCATCCAACCAACCAACCAACCTTTGGACACGTACAAGTCCTTTACGTCTCATGCTATACACCCCAGCAATGGGCTAATGGACATGATAATACACCTATGCAGCTGACCTCTCCTGATCCAAGTGCATTCATCATGAGAATATTTCTTACTCGCATGGCTTTCAAACAGAAAACAAAACACACGTCCCAGGGTAAGCATGTAAGAAATAGCAAAGTCCGCAAGTGGTACATACCTGGACAGATGTGCAAAGGCTTGTGCCGTCTCCTTGATCCTCAAGGTGTTCTGGCTGAGCACATCTATGGACGGCACGAAGAGACAGGCCCGGTTGATGTCGTCAGTGTAGAAGTCACTGTCAGATATGGCAGTCAGTAGCTCATTGTACTCCTGGGTGAGTGGGCCACTAATAGAGGTCCCACTCTCATCCACGTACCTCTTCAGGGAATAGATGTACACCTTAATCTTATTCTTGGGGTTGTAGCCACACCGGTAGACATCAAAGCAGGTATGCATTCGGCAGCTCACATCTCCACGCTCTGGCACAGGGCTGTCCTCAGGCAGCCGGACCAGCGGCACATCGTGGACACTTCGCTTCTCTACTGTCCAGTCAGTGGAGGACTCTATGGAGTGTGGCCAAAACTGGAACATGCCTGTGGCGAGCAGCCCTAGCAGGACAATGGAGAAGAGTGCGATGTAGTATACACGGTGTCGGGTCTTCATTCTCGGAATGAGGGCAGGACCCCGTCCGTTATACTTGACCGACGCACACATAATGGGACAAGCCTCCTGCACTGTGCCCTGCTGTAGAAAAGAGAAAAAAAACATCAGAATAACAAGTATTTCAAAGTCTTGTTGGTAGAAGATATCCTAGAGTATATTGAAGACTGAGGAGGAGTGTCGAGCCCTCTCTCTTTCTCCTTTTTTAACCTCACAAGGTATTTTACACTAGGAGTTGAAAATACTTTCAATGGTTATGGCAATAGAACATAAAATGAGTATATATGCGAGTGCAATTGTGGAAATGAGAGTATCATCAGGATATAAATGTATGTCGTTTGTATTATGGAAAAAAAAAGCTGTTTCTGACTGTTGCTTTTACAATTCTTGTTTTTGTATGTCTGTATATATATGTATTATAGATTTCATAAAAAGAGTAATCGGGAGTGATCTACAATCCTGAAGGAGGTGGCTTGAATAAGTGGCTACCCACCGAAACGCGTCGATGCCTTGTCTGAATAGCAACTAGACTACTAGGATATCTGCGTACTAATAAGAAAGATCAAAAAGCAATATTTTAATTACGACAGATAATCTGACAGTGTCTGATGTTTCTATTCATTGAAATGAATTTTGTTTGTCTTTCTTCTCCCGTCTGTTTTTTATGTGTAAACAGCCTGGAATTGTAGATTTTTTGTTCCTGTGGTAAATTAACCAAATACCCTTAAGAATTGTAAAGTGATTTTTATTAGCAGGTTTTTAACTTCTATTGTATTATTGTTTTTTATGAAATAAATAACAGCTTTTTATACTATAGTTCTTTTGATTGGGGTACATTTATGTTCTGATGATGTTGCTTGAGTATATGGTGTGTATGCAATTGAGATGTGCTTTTGAGTAAACCATAGAGGATTTCTATTTTTTGACTTGGAGATTAGTGCTGGGCATACAGGTATTTAGCACATGTACAAAACACTATGACAACAATTAACTTTTCTAACTGAGCTCTATAAGGATCCAGTGGATAAATGTATGCATATAGGGATATCTGTGCAACACATATATCAATGTTTCAAACCCTGGCAAGGCTATGCAAACCTTTCATCATTCCAAAGTCAACAACATGTACAGTTATGACACCAGCCATCTTCAGTGCCTCGGAACACTGCATCAGGTTAGTATAATATCTGAAACACAAATTAGCACTATGTTCACCTTCCGATGATTGGCAGCTGAATGTGCTACAAAGCAGGATCAGTCTGCAATGGATACAAAGCTGTTCGCGTGAATGTCCTTCGCTTCCCTATTCTTAGAAGTTGGCCCAGAGCTACTCACAATGATTTGTTTACCTGTATCAAAAATATGCTCAGTGACATAAAAAACTGGAAAAAGTCCTTGTCAAAGGTTGGTTAGATCCCCGGGTATTGCACAGTGTAACATGGAACAAGACGTATCAATGTCAGACAAATGGCTCAGACAAAAGTGCAAACAACTTCTGTTTAAAGCACTTGCCACAGCAGCTTTGTAGTGTGTGTTGCAACTATGTCCAGTACTGCTGAGGTGAAATGACTAATGACAGAGAGGGGTCATCAAATATTATATTACTGGTGTTTGTATAGTGCACAGTCTGTCTTTAGTATGGCTTATGTCCTTACATTTCAAAGTTTCCATTGCAGACATGGTGTCTGAGATGATTAGGGTGAACCAGTACACTTATTGTACTTTGTCATTTGCTTGCTGTTAGGTGGTTTCTTGTCCTGATATGTACAAGACTATATATTTATTTACTGATACAATTTTATGTAGCCGAGTATAAACAGGGAGATTCACACACAACAACCAAGGTGAGAAAAACGGCTCTTACAATGTACGAGTTAACTCATTAACTATGGACACTCAAACCAAGACTGGATCGGGGACAAAACATGCATTTTGACTCTTATTGAAGGAAAGTGAACAGTGTAAATTCGAGAATGCCTGGCGTACTGAGAAAGTAAAACTTAAAAAGAAGTTGTAACAAACTGTGTTATTAGTTGCGAAGGATGCGAGTCTTTCACAAGTGAGTCTGCAACTTTCCCTTTACTGGGCACCAAGTATCCCATTGTAGCACTTGACTCTCTGAGGGTAGTGAAGCAAAGCTGTACAAGGTCTACTCAGAGGAGGGGATGTGAGCTCATACTCCTGCTCACTGGTACGCAACCGACCACACTCAATAAATCACTCTCTAGCCAGTGAGTGCCTACGCACACACACACTACTAAATACTACACATTAAATCATATTTATGTACACCTGTGGTGACACCCTTGTAACACGTTATATTCCTAGTGGGTCCTGAACCCTATCCACCCTACCACAATATCACCACCTATACTAGACAATACTGGGGGCGGGGGCTTGTTATCAAAAAGGCAGGCCTACTGGTGTGCATATTTTATCATACCATTTTCCAGTGCGGGAAGGCGCATCTTCCTTTTTTGTTCTTACTGGACTTGCACTGTGTTTTCCAATTTTGAAGGCCGGGTGCACCTACCCTTTTGATGGGGCACCTGCCCTTTTGATTGGGCACCCGGTGTGTGGCAGTACAGGAGGGTATGCGAGAAGTCCAGTTCTTGTGTTTCTGTCCTACAGAGTTTGGGTGCTCCTGTACAGTTTCTGCTGCGTTTGACCCCAGGGCATGGGGTCCCCAAGGCCGTAGATGAGCACGGAGCGAGGGCCCCACAGAGACTCCCTTTTGATTAAATTAAATAGAAAGCAGATGGCCACCCAGTGGTTTGCACCCATTTCCCGCCCACCCCCTGCCCCTCATCCCCCTTCCCCCTAGTGAGACATCAAGAGCAAATTTTCGTGAAGCATCCTGGCCTCCAAGCATTACTTTTTGGGGGGGGAACCTGGTTTTGCTGCTATTGGTCAGACCTGTACTCTGCATGGGCTCCTGATGCTCTCTCCTGCTTGGGGAGCATGTTCCACAGCCCCTCACAGCCATAAAGTACAACAACCTCAGTGCCAAATTCCTAGTGTCCCACAGCACCCTGGCTGCTTGCAGGGCACCTGTGGGTCAGCAGAGTCAAGGGCCAGTCCACAGAAGTCCCATAAAAGTCCTTCAGCAGGTTTACTACCTCAACTGTTTCTCAGGGGGCATAAGGGAGCCAGAGTCACTAGCCCTGGATGAAGTCTTTGTTATAATATATATATTTTTTAAAGTGCTGTGATAAAATAGCTACGTTCAAACACCATTTTGCCTCTACTCTTGCATCATGAGCAAGATGTATTGAGGAGAAGTCAGCCATTTTGCTTATTTATTCTTCAAAGCAACCCTCTTTTTGTAAGAAACAGGCTAAACGATAGACCTTTTAGACTTCTGTTGTTCAAGAGACATTGTTTTTAATACTATTCACTTACATTAAGGACTATCCCAGGTCAGGAACCAATCCTTGAAGAGATTGTTCTGCGACAGACTACGTGTGCACATATACCAGGCTCTGCAAGAAGATGGTAATGTCATGCTCACCTCACACACATCGCTGCTCTCGTGTTCATCTGCAACCAGCACAGAGCCTCTACTTTAGGGGCTCAGAAGCGGAATCTATCTTAAAAGGAGATCCCTGGTGGTTAGCAATCTCAGTCCATTCCACAGAATTTACTGCAAATGAGTCTAGTTTGGTGAGACTTGACCAAAGTGAAAGTCCAAAAACAAAGTAGTCAAAAGCAAAAAATCCAGGGTGATTAAATCGGAGGAAGCAACTTTGCAAGAGGAGTGGCATGCATCACTCATATCCCACAAGCTATTTTAAAGATTTTAGGCTGTGGGTGTATAATTATTGTTGATTAAAATGTGACCAGAGTGCTTCACCAGTTGCATGTGTGACTTTTAGGTCAGAAATACCCCCCCTTTGTGGCAGTTAGAGATAATCTGAGCTTGGTATTGTCATCTACACAGCGTGACAAAGCTGTCACATTCATGATAGCAGAGTAAATGTCATATGTGAGCGGTTCTGACTAATGAAATCTGTTGTGATTAATGCAGCTTGCCTTGAAAGGAGGATAAGAGAGATTCAATCTGAAAAGACTTCCTCTCTACCACCACAATACCCTGCTGACATTTTTTTTCTTTTTTACGAAAAAGGAGGCGGGGGCTTAACTTCAAATTACAATTGTGACGAAAATGTAATGTATCAGGCTACCAATCTTGGTAAATGTGTTCACTGTGTAACCTATTTCTTATTGCAGTTTGAGCAATAGCCAGATTTAAAGGTAAAAAATAATAGTTTACTACACTAATGAGGAAGAATAAAATCTCCAGTTCTTCAGATAAGAGGTGTTAACAAAACACTAATACATTGCTCAACAGTTAGGAGAAGGTCACTTAATGCTCTTTAATTTTGGCTTTTTGGGGGGTCAGAATCAGAGTACCCATGGCCTTTACTAGCAATTTAAAGGCCTGAAGCAGATTACACTAACGTGTTGAATTTAAGGGCAATTTCACCCTTGCATTCTCTAGAAAAATCCACTGACTGTGCAGTTGAATTGCAGGAGTTTAATAAAGGTAATGTATATAGAACTGTTATAGCCAGGTTCTAGATTCTGGCGATGGGAACAGATGGTAGGGTTTCTCAAGTCTATAAGACCTCGCATAGAGATTGACAGAAATGGTGGCAGGGCAGTGTTCCTGGAGGTATATTGGTGGCCTTCATCACCTTTCAGTAGTGCCTTGGGAGCGTTAGCCAAGCTCTGGCAGGGGTATATTCCCACTTTATCTTGTAGATCACAGGGATCACATTACAGCAGTTTTAGTATTCATACATAAACACTAGTAGAATGTATTCACCAACTCACCGGATATTTTATAGCTATTGCAATGCACAGAATCGTTATTTAATGGAAGGCCTAAGACAGATGCCACACCAGACATATTTTGATACTTTTGAAAGACAAGTGAGTGTGCCACAATATACTGAAGATGTCCTATGGCAAAGGAATAGGAATGGTAGGGGGTCCAGAAGGTATTCAATGGCCACCTAAGTTCTGGCCATCTATCCTCTGTCATTGGTCCCCTACAGATCATAAAGAGACAAATCTGTATCTCATGGTGGGATTCTGATTGCAGATTCAAAGGTATCTGTCCTAGACAGATGGATTATCAAGGCAGCACATCCCTCAGTTGTAAGCAACATTGAGTTAATGAATGAATTAGATTACCTTATGAAGCACAACAGCAGCTTCAGACTATGAATCCTAGCGAAAGGCAGCATGCACGGCGAGTGCACGAAGATGGGCAGAGTTTTACAAATATTATCGCATAACAGATTTGCCTCCTTTTCCTTCACCGCTAACTGAAAGCTAGCCAACAGATGAGCACGAAGAGTGAAGGAAGACAAGTGGCTACCATGGTGAGGGGCCTGCGATTTATATTTTTATGAAGAGGGATCCAGGTTATCTAGGTGTCCAGAAGTGTGAGCCTTTCATGGGAGTACAAGTAACAATCTGGCTGCCACATCCTTGAGAGGTTGTTGCTGAAGAAAGAGGTATTTTGGAAGTCTTGAGGTAAAGGAAACAAGGTGACAAGGAGGTCAGAAACCTAGGGTTAGAATGTAATGTTTTTAGATATATATAATTTAGAAATAATACCCAGGATTCTAACTTGCTCCACAGTCAACCACCTGTAACCAATGGCAGAATAAGGCAGCACAATTCCTGCTGCATATGAACCTCGTTGCGTTTACATTATTCAGGCACCATGGGCCCTATGTTGGCTTCCGGGGATACAACGCAAAGTTTATATTTCTCTTCAAGCATTTGTTCTCATAATGACCACATCCATTCGTTCAGAACCTTTTAAGACGTAAGCTACTTTTTCGGGCTCTGACCCTACTTTTGGAGGAAAAATATTTTGTAGGAGAACAAGCATCTCAAAGTTAAAAAAGACCGTAATCTGAAGACACCTTTTAAGGAAAATAAAGCTGTGATTAGAATATATGCCCTATCAAACTACTCAGGCGCTACTTATTCTGTGCAATCTACTGAATAATACTATGATCTGCCCCTCGACGAGAGATACTGAATAACTTTTACCCTTCTGCTGATCCCTAAAGGCCACACTGTTTCAAACACAAGGGGGCCAATATTACCTGTTCAGTTTGACGAATTCCAGTGGAACCTGCAAGACACCAAAGCATAACTATGTAGGGGTGCACGTTTAATTGGAAGGATCTGAAAGAGGGCTCAGACGCCAGCCACAGCCAGAATTTGGAATATGTATAAACAAGAGTGAGTCAAAGTCTGGTGACAGATCCAACGACCAGAGATTTATCATTTGGATAATGTCAGCTGAAAGTCCCCAGTGACAGACTTGAATGAGACTGATAGCTAGGCCTGGGCGGTGAACTTCGCTCCGTTCACGGAGTTTGCGGAGTTTTCTGCACTCCACGGAGCTCGCGGAGTGCAGAAAACTCCGCTTCGCGATGTGCAGCGGAGTTTTTTCCCTGCTCGCGATCGGTAAGTTCGCGAACGGTAAGTTCGCGATCGCGAATGGTAAGTTCGCGAGCTGCCGCTCGGGTAGAATTTCTACCCGAGCGGCAGGAATACCAGCACAAACTGCAGTTCGCACTGCACTGCGCCACTCGCGGAACCTCGCAGAGTTTTTTTGTAACTTCGCGGAGTTCCGCGTAGCAAAACTCCCCGAACTACGCCCAGGCCTGCTGATAGCACCGATAATACGGTACACCGATCACAGCAAGCCGAGTCACAAGCCTAAATGCATATGGTTCAAGGCGCAACTAAACAGTGGCTTAAATAACTTGCATTGTTTTTGTTTTCTCTGGTTCATGCATCTCTATACTCGCTGTATCAATGGTTGATTTATGTCTGGCAAACAAACAGAAGACCCTTTTTACCACACACTTTACAAGCTCATATCCAGTGAGTGTGTGCTCTTTTATGGGACATGCGGGTTGGGATGATGTGTATAGGAGCAATCTGCTTGTTTGGAACACCGAACACACACACACACACAAAACCTGTGACTGCAGAGAGCCACAGAAAATGAGAAAAACCAGACAGAGGCTTTTGTGTGATCGCAGCTTGTCTCAGCACCTACTTGCTTCCAGCAAATATTCCACTGCTCATTCATACTACCATCTGTGGTAGCGGTTGAACCGTCAAACCACTGCCTTTGAATCAAACCATTATTAACATGCATGGACTTACTCCATCCACCTTGTTGTATCAGGGATAGGATTCTTGCTTCTGATTGCTTTCCACAAATTCACTCCTACAACCGTTGTCCTTCTACCCTAATAAGTTTCAGTCAGTAGAGTTAATGTATAAAAGGGGATTTATTAGATGGTTACAGCTGCAGCCGCCAGCATCCATAGTCAGGCAACAATTGCCAAGCCAGAAATCTACCAGATGATGATGGCAACTTATTAGTGGCAACGAGCATGTGCCGGCCACCAGCTCTCCAGCTTATGTGGTAGTGGTACCTAAATGAAGCTGGCTCGGAGGTTATGGGGCCCATACTCAAAGCATATTTGAGGATCGTGTTGGTGTTAAATGAATTTCATATCCATGTCAAGAAAAGCTGTGTAAACGGATTGGGAGAACTGAGAAAGATTCTTCAGGGGGTAACAATGTGGAATCCCATCCTCGTCGCCACTAATGTGTTTGCTTCAATAAAGCTAATTAATAAAAAGGAACTGAGCACGAGGACATTGCAGTCAAAATGTAACACCCCCACCTTGAGTACTAGTTGGGATCTTGGCTTAACTCCTAGCAGCTCTGATCGATCTGCTGAACTCACTCCCAAAAACCCCCCATGCTCCCGTTGTACTTGCACCCACCTTCTCAGTTAAGAACTGCTCTTGGCTTATATATGTTAAGTGCTCTATGACAAAATTACTTTACCACTGCTTGTCATTATGATGATGAGGGGAGGCGCCAACATAACTCCTACATGGTAGAAGTGTTGAAAATAGCGCCAATGTGTCCTTCATAGCACACTTGAAGCCACGGGGCATGGGCTGTCCTGTTTTGATGATCAATAAACAGTGTTACAAATTGCTATGATGGGGTTTACAAATCTGGCACATTGTTCTTGTCTACTACCAGCGCATTACCTTTGCACTGACGTCATTCCAGCACTTTCAAGAAAAAGAAAAAAAAAAAAAAAGGAGTAAAAACTTTTTGATAGACTGTGCAAAAAGTGAAAAATAGAAGAATTGTTTTCTCTAGATTCAGAGAACTTTGGGTAACAAAACGTCGCACTTCAGTCAGTCCTAGCATATATAACGTTTTCATATTACAAGAAAATCACTGGTTATATTTGCTTTAAATTGATCAGGTTTGTACGACCAATAAATCAGCAGCAAACAGCAGTTCTTTACCACAGGTCATTTCATTGGGGCAGAATTGTTCCCTGGATGGTAATGTGGCGCGTACCCCCTGTCCTGAGTGCCCAACTGCATGTGAAACTGGTATTCTGCCTTTTTGTTTGGACCTGGCATCATGCTAATCTAGTGTGTGCACAGAGGCCGACTCCCGCTCCTGGTAATGACATTTTTAAAAAGTGTAAGACCTCATGTAGCAGGGAGAGTCCGAAAGACCAAAAGCAGGACTGATTAGGCATGGTGACCAAACAAAAGCAGGCATTTATGAAGGACAGGGACAGGAACAAATGGAAAAGATGGGAGGTGCTTGAAGCCACAGTGTCGATTACAGTATGCTTCACAGATTCACATGCGCTGCCAAGGCTCGATCTAAAAAAAGTTTTCTTGCTGCCATTTTTTAAAAATATATAAAATGGGAGGGGGCACGAGTAGGGCCACCCTCCCCTAGCCCAATTTGAGCCCCAGGGACCCCATCCCCTGGGGCCTTGTATATTTAATTAAGGGTAGAGGGCCCCCCTCCCTGAGCTAATGGTGGGCCCGGGGAACCCATCTCTGGGCCGAATTTGTAAAATAGGGGATGGGGTTTACGTAGTCTCCCCCTATCCCAGCCTTGTTTAGCCCGGATCAATACCAAAATGAAGGGGGGACGGGAGTCACCCTCCCTGAGCCTAAGGAAGCCCCACGGACCCCCTCTCCCACGGTCGTACTCAAAAATAAAGAGCCTAAGGAGGCTCTAGGGACCCTAGGGCCGTATTAAAAAATAATGGGGAGCTCCCAGGGCCAAAATAAAGCTAAAAGGGAGCCTGAACATTCAAACACCTTGGATACCCAATACCCCGGGGCCGGCTCAGTGACTGTGTACAGGGGAGCCCACCATCATGACACAGCAGTTTCCCTACCTACACCAGCGTGGGCATTAAAAGATACGTTTGCTCCCATCTGGCTGGAGCATTTTTAAATGGCCTGCCAAATGGGAGCAAATATACAAGTCTGCTACCAACTGACGGGAGCTTTAAAAATGCTCCAACTGCTGGGAGCAATCTTGCGTTCCGTTTCCCTGCCCGCAGATATTTATTTTTAAAAGTATTTTTTTAGTTTTTCATAAACATATACAGCCTTTATTGAAAAGCAATAAATGAGCTATTATTTTGTGTGCACCAGTAGCAAGGTGAGTATGGATGACAAAGCAGTTGCAGAGACATGAAGGAACGTGAAACTACCCTGATGGGTAAATTCTCTTTCACGCTTTGCTACCCTTCCCACACAGTATAAATGACATGCTGAAGCCAGTAACTCACAACTCCCACTGTCCCCACCCTCCAAAATAAACTGCCGAGAAACTTTTCATTCTCAGTCTGCGGTGTCTACAATTCCTCTTACACACTTGACCTAAAAACATAAAGATCTACTTCTAGCTGACCTTCTATTCAACCTCACCCACAAAACCATCCTATCCTTTTGGACATCATTGGGAAATATCTCCAACAACACTTGGTGGGAATAGAGGAGATAAATTAGGGGCGCTCACTCCATCCTCTCTACTCAATACCCTTGGATCTCGGCTAATAAGGCCTTATGGAACAGTCCAGAAAGATATCTGGTGATAATCAGTCCTCCATAAAAACAGATTAGCCACACCCATTCTACTTGTACTACCCACATTACCCCATGTGAACTCCGAGTGTAAGCTCTAACACTGCCTGCGAATCCTGGTTGGATCTCGAGCACTGCCACAAGATAAGCTAGGCAATCACCTTCCTCTTTCTAGCTACTCTCTCTATTTCCTTGCCTTCCTTCTTTTCTTTATTTTATTTCCTTCCCACCTTACAGTCGTGCAGTCATGTTAGTCCTCTCTTTTAGCGTTGCTCTTCACCCATATACCAACAAATATATATTTGAGAAACCTCTTTACCTGTCAATACACACTGTACTGATTGTATTCGGCCTGTGTTGTATACCAACCGTTTGTTTTGTATCTACATTTTCAATAAAAACTTCTGAATTCAAGAAAATGTCAATTGCATTACAATGCCCTTTTATTGCCTTCTTTGTCGGATTCATACGAGAAACTGCTCGACAAGCTTGATTCTCTCAAACAACGGCAAAATAGGCACTTATACTCTGACTACAGACCTGATGAGTTAGTTTTATATTACCATGTAATAGAGTTAATTTTAGAATCAAAGAATGAGCAATTCTTCTCATGAGCTCCTGAAGCATCATGGCATTTAGCTTAAGTATTCCAAAAACAGAATCACCTCACAGCAGGAATTAAATTAGGCCCAATCACAATCTCACCTAACATATCTGCAGTGACATTTTCAGAAGGCTTTTGCCCATTAAGAGAACAAATTAACCAAAAAATGTGTATGATCAAACGTTGTTAACTGTAACTTATTGTTTCCAATCAGTTCTTGAACTGGAATGGCCCTTTCAGAACTTAAGAATACTATCCTAATTTCAAATGCCTTTTCAAAAGGAACAGCATCTTCGCTTATGGGTAGGATGCAGCTACCAGTGTTATTAGGAAATCTATTCCCTTGTGATTGACAGAAAGCATGTTTGTGCTAACAAATTAGGAGCACTTCTATCATTAAAAAATTCAACTGCCAATACATCTGTTAGAATAACAGTATTGTTTTGATTAACGTATTTGTTTGGTTTAATTACTTAGCCAAGAATGCAGGAAGGAATTATTTTTTAATCTTTTGCAGTTGTAGGTGCAAATACTAGTAAGGCCTTTTCTCTGGGTCTAAGGGTTACTGGGGAGGAGGTGTGGAGGGTACGTTTTACCACTTGTGCCCAACTCCTCATCTACTACTGCCCTCCAACTGGTACCCAGGTTATTCCATTTGCACAACACAAATAATGTTGACGAGGATCGTGCATGGCAATGCAGCAAAGCTCTGAAGATATTCTGAAACTGAGGAAATTCACTAGACCAGAAGGCTGTAGTTTGAGGCAGTCCAGCCTCAAATTCACTAGCAGGTGGCGTCGCATTGCACTTCTGTGCAGGAAGAGCCCAGTGAGGAGGGCGAGGAGAGGACTGAAAGACTTGTAGTTAGACACTGTGCAGGGAGTGCGACAGATATACCGGAGGAGCTGCAAAGAGAAGTGGCATCTGGTAGGCAAAGAACAGATGTTCATGGACATTTGAAAGAGCAGTGGTAGCAGTTACGAGGGCTGAGTCTGATTAGTGAGAAGGGCAGAGATTATGCAAGAGGAGCTGGAAAGGTTTGGGCAATATAGGACGACTGTAGTTCCTGCAGGAGAGGAACGACAAGGTCAGGAAGATGTTGTGAAGTGCAAGGGGATTTATTTTGGTACATTATGGAGCCCAGACCAGTGGTGACTGGCAACTGGATTTAAAGGTACTGAGGTGTACACGTTTTAATAAGCTGCCTATTTGCTGCCAGTTTTCAACAATGGTGAGGGTGTAGTAGTGAAGGACCAGATGCAGAAGGTGTACCTAAAACTATACTTAAAAAACAGAGCAAGTATTATACTTCTGCTGCGTTCTTTGGGGTATTCTACCCCCTTGGACTTCCACGTGACTTGGGAACTCGCTTTCCCACCCCGCATCGCGCCAGGAGGCACTGATGCTGCCTGCAGGAGATGTGGCCTCCTTGACTCGCGATCACAAGCGCCTCTGCATTCCCGCAGTGTGGGCTGCGCCCGGGCAAAGGGCAGGCCCATCAGCACCGGGAAGGGCAGGGGCACCCCCCTTGGCTTGATGCAAGAAAGCTGAAGTTATTTGGTCCTGCTCCACTAATCTTGACTGTTTCCTGGCAGTACTCCGGACGGTTGAGAACTGTATCCATATTAATGATTGGCAAAATATGATATCTGGGCCTAGTAATTATTCCTTTAACCGACATCCATCTGGCCATTCGAGCTCAACCACAACTTGGGAGAGACTTGTGCTGTTTAAACACTGCTGGGCCTGTTTCCGTTTCATGCACTTAACAGTTAACCAAAATATGTGTTGTGAGGCACACTTGCTTATGCTTTTGTCGTTTATTTTTTAGGTCTCACTTGAGCGCATCACTTGAATATTGTGGTTTCCTGTAGTCGCTAGCCTTATCCCTTTGAGAAAGAACCATAGTCAAAAGGAAAGTGGAATCAACCAATGTAAGGGACAAGCGTCCCAGGGCAAGCAATACTATTTCATCATTTTTGACAATGCTTTGGGCATACTCACAGAGGAAATCTCAAATATAGAAGAACAACTTGTTCAAAGTCAGCAGGCATCAGGATTTCCCTCAGGTACCCCTCTCGCCTCTGAGAGCGTACTGTTAATAATACAGGCACGGTCACACCAGCTCAGTCACAAGCTCCTGACAAATTCCCACTTCATCCTGCCACAAGGAACCAGATTAACACCTCATCTACCGACCATCCTGTTGGGCAGGTTTGGCAAAAATCATCAGGGGGTGTCAATGAGAAGGGGGCGGGTGAGGCCAAAAATAACTAGAAGACGACCCACACCAATCCATAGTCCTCCTAAAGCCAGGGTGGAAGGGGAGTGGGGTAGGAAGAGTAAATCGACGGTGGTTCATGATAAATGTATTTTTCAGGAATGCATAATCAGAACAGAAAACAATGTTGTCGAGCTCCTAAATACCCTTGTACATAGAGTCTTTGATCTGGAGGGTTTGGGCAGTACTACTGCCCAGTTGGTGCTTCTAAAACCGACTGGACCCCCTTCAGCATCCCCTTCTTCTGTCCCTACACCTTTCCTGGGTGGAACTAACCTGGCAATAGCAAACCAATTGCACTCACTAGCTCAAAGGGAGGAGTTTAGTTCAGGAGCCTAGAGAAACTTTGATGTTAGTCATCTGGAGCCACTATTCCCTCTGCACCAGTCCTCTTGCCCTGGGTACACCCCAGGGTGGAAGGCGGAGTTTTCCTCTCTGAAAAGCCATATAACACAGTATGAATCAAGTGAGGGGAGGAAAAATGCTCAAATAACAACGGAAACCAATTTGGCTCCTAGCCCCAATAAGACGGTTATTCAGCTACCCCCAGCAGGTACCCCTTAAATCATGCTCCTGGCTCATGTATCGCCCCTGAAACAAAACGAAAAGGAATCACATAACCAAACAAACAAGCATTGGCATAGCCAATAGGTCTCGCCTTTGGGACCTTATAAGTGTTTAGTTATCCAGCACAATATCCTTGGTGCAACAACATCAACTGTTGCATGGCTAAACACTTATAAGGTCCCAAAGGCGAGACCTATTGGCTATGCCAATGCTTGTTTATTTATTTTATGAAATGAAATGAAATGGAGATTTGTAGAGCGCGAAACAATCACCCAAGGGTGTCAAGGCGCTAGCTCATCAGAGACAGAACTTAAACTAGGAGGTTCGCAGATATGTTAAAGATTAAACAGCCATGTCTTTAGTGATTTCCTAAAAGCTACTAACATCCATTGACAAAGCCAATAGTCATGGCTTGTTGTAGGTCTAATGTTACTAGATGCAATGATAGAAACCGCAAAATACCAGTCGGGCGGCACACTGCTCAGCACATATTTTTAGCTTAGATGTTTTAAGCCAAGCCCTTAATTACATCAGACGCACCCCTTGGAGAGACCCCCAGTTTTTTCATCCCACGTAAAGCCCTGGAAAAAACACTATGTCACAGTCACCTCACGTCCTGGCACTGTGCATCATGCATGACTCGTGACTTCCAAGTTTTCAGATTGTCTATGTGCAGGTGCATAGTGAACCCTCCCCCACCCCTTGCTTTAGGACCTACAGCGAGGGTGAAGTTCTTGATGGGCCTCTTCTGTCTGCAACTGGATGGGTGGGTGGATGGATGGGTGGGTGTATGGGTAAAGTGTGGCTGGAAGGATGGGTGGCTAAGTGAAAGGGGAATGGAGAGAGAAAGGGAGGATGGATGGATGGATGAGTGAAAGCATGGATGAATGATTGGCAGAAGTTTTGTCCTGAATTTTGACCGTCTGTCCTGAATTTTTGTCCTGAATTTTTAAACTTACCGTCCTGAATTTGCACCCATGTCAGTTGGTCACTCTACATCGGTCTATATTTAGATTCTGTATAAGAATTTGTTCAAATTTCACTTTTTCAGGAATAATGTTTTAATTCTGAAAATTTGAAAAAACTAATGTATTTATAGGTTTACGAATGTCTAATTATGGCAGAAATACTATTTCCTCACACATTAGTGACAGGCTACTATGCGCACACAAGTCTGTCCCCACATCAATAGGCAACGTTGAATTTAAATCCGAAAACAACCTCGTTCTCGTAAAAAGGAAAGAGAAATTCACAACGGATTCCCTGCCTCGAAATGCAAACGAACACCCACAGTAACACTAGATGGTAGCCATCACATGGTCTAACAAAGGAAGCCAAGAAACACATTGCCTCTGACTGTGATCGTTGTAGCTAACAGCCTGATGTCTTGCTATCAAATCGCCTAGCTTCACTAGCAACATTTAAACTCCCTGCAGCATCCAGTGATCCGTTGTCAATCAAAAATTCAAACTTACCCAAGGAAAAGTCTTGGAAAAGGTATGTGACCGCACCCATCATTTCAGAAGACCCCAGCCCACTGCACCACTCCCTATTGAATAAAACCTACATCTGTGATTGATTTGTTCGGTCTTACTCAATGACCAAGGCATATAGAACTCGGATTTATGCCGCCTGGGAGAAGTTACAATGATAATCTAAACGCTAACCATAATACATTACGTAAAATGTGAAAATTGTTGTCGTTTTCTAAGGTGTCTCCCTTACAGAAAAGCAACCTCAGGAGTTGTCAGTAAAATAAGTCAACGCTATGTCAATCCATACATCTGACGAAGAATAGGTCTACGGATTTGCCATTAGTTAACATAATAATTAACACATGAGAGAGAGGGATTCCGCAGGCACGTGCACAATGACTGACATTGTCTTCGCCCTATTTTACCTGGTTAAGCAGATTAGGAAGGACTAGCCACATTTAAGCAGTAAACTGAGCAATGCGTCTACTACGATTGTAGGTAGGCTGCGACATATCTCGCGTTCTTCCCACTACACACAGAGGCTGGGCATCAGTTATCGGTAGGCCTGTTCTGGTTATTTAGAGGTGAGTGACTGGCTCGGCTCTTAGAGCCTGTGCACGAGCCGAGCCCTGGAAATGTCTGCTATGTTAATCATACATCAAACCGGCACCCACGTAAAATATGATAAAGTCTCTTTAAAATCGAAAACAATGTATTTCTTTAGCGTGTGGAAGCTTCTACATTAATACGCCACATTACAGCACTTCACTGAAAAGTACTTATTAAAAGTGATAGTTTTAAACATGAACCATTAGTAAACTAAGAGGGAAAACAGTTGTCATGTAAACCCTGTCAGTGACCCAGATTTTCATAAAGCAATATTATAGTCTATTAATTGAAACACCAGAGGTTTATGTATAACTAATATTCTAACTCACATATTTGAAAGTGCTTTCATACGCGATAATGAGGAAAAAGAAGTTTAGGTGAAATAAAATATTTGCCTAAGATCGCACAGTTTACGCGGAGAAGCCGCTATTTATGTAGGTTTTCTGGTTTCATTTGTCCAAATCAGCCAATTAACAGGTATCTGTTTGTCTTTCCTTTGTTAAGGCTTGGTTTTTACCTCTGTGTGTGTTTTTGTGCAGTTTCTATACAGCCCACCTCGACCTGAAGCGATTGGAGCGCTTTACATGTGCACCAGTTAGAAGGACACATTCATTTTTATAGGCACGGAGAGAGTAAGTGATTTGCCCAGAATCACAGGATGATGAGCCGATGCCCAGACTCCAACCTCGTTCCTCAGTTCCAAAGCCGGCAGCTCTGTCCGTTACTCCACATCCAGAGAGTATGGCAGGCAGAAGGCACATGAACGCTCGGCTCGTTATGTGCTCGAGGTTCCAACTGGACCTCGAGTTGAGCCAGGCTTCAGGCTCGAGACTGGATCGAGATTTCAGTGGCTGGCCCACCTCTAGCTTTACTTATCCATTTGAAGTGCAAGTGGATTGACCACGAAGCACGACCTTCTCTTCCCTTGGCACGAGCACCAATGATGAGCCGCGGCACAGGAACCATTGTACCAGTGGGCCCGGAGGTTGTGCCCCGCAGTGTCTTGTGTGGACCCAGTTGGGTCCGCTATTAATACAAAACTATTGCATCATTTTACACAGTCAGGGTGCATGAGAAGAAGTCTTAACTTCCTACATGTTTGAATTGGACATTAGCAGTGAAGAGTATTTAGGCCTCCGGTTGTCGGATCTCGGGATCTGTCTTTAGCAGCCTCTCTGTGATTGGGCGTGAGTAGTATTTGGGTCTGGCGGTGGCCCAGATCAGGCATTAGCCCTCCAGCCGATGAACATTGAACTGTGACTCTAGGGTAGTGACCACCAAGGAAGCAATGTTGGCTATGGGCCTTTAGACATGCAGTCACAGATAGATGCTTGTAAGCAGTGTTACACCTGGCAAAGCCTCCCGTAGGCATCAAGGACCGCCTCATTTCATGTTGTTGCTAACAACTAAGAGAGCTTCTCCTGTAAAAGTTGTGAACCCGCATCCCCACTTGTGTCTCCATTCTTTGGAGATGAATGTTTGTGGTTACAAAATTCATTATCGCCTCACTTTGGCTTGCCTTTTGCCTTTCGCCTGTCCCAGTCTTGATCAGTTTCCAACCTCCATGTGCCTTGGTAGATCAAGCAAGCAGAAAACATGACACCGGAAGGTCGACAACTGCCTGCTCACAGAGTGTGCAAGAAGATGGTGGTCTAAAAGAAAAGTTGTGAGTAGCAATCCTACCTGCCTCTGTCATGTGCTGCACCACTGCGGCTCCTTCACCCAGCAGGCTTGTCAGGAAAACATCTTCCCCCTGAAAGGGGTCCAACTTCAGTACCACCATGCACCTTTCCTCCAACACTTGCCCATGCCACTGCGGCTCACCTGCCAGTCCACCCAAGTGCCTGGGCCATTTAGGAACTTAACAGATGAATGCAGTCCCCTCATGATGTGGGGTTGCGATTCTCCAGACCCCACGCCCCCAACATAAGGACCAAATCATAGATTTTTCTATCTGACCCTTTGCCGAACATTTTGGGAATATATATATGTTTCTGTAATTGTCACGAATGAGAGAGTAGTGCTGGTTGAACAGGTAGGTGAAAACGAAAGTAGTAACAATAAATACGTTTTACATGGCACTGTGGCTCTAAATGTCTGCTTATCTGTACTCTTTGTTACAACATTTTTTCCTCTCCATTTGTTATCAAGGGATGGGAGACTGAAGGAGCATGACCACATATTAGCCATTAACGGCACTCCTGTAGATCAGAATATTTCTCATCAGCAGGCCATTGCATTGCTCCAACAATCTACAGGATCCATACATTTGGTTGTTGCAAGGGGACATGGTTACCGAAATAGCACAACTGCTTCCAGCATTTCAGGTGGCATTACATCTCCTGAAACAGTAAGTGCATTACATTTGAATCGCACTCTTTTTACAACATTGCTTAGGGTTCGCTGCCCACGATCACGTTTTTTCTCTGAACATCCAGATAGAGTAGAATTTTTCTTTTCTTTAGTTTTGAGCCGAGAAATCCCACCATTCGAATTCAAGAATATAAGGACTTGAAACAGCAGTTCCCCTGAGGTACACCTGCATGAATACGAGGCCTTTGCCAGTATTATACTCCCTAGATTGTCCAAGGTAAAATAATCCAGTAATCCCACCCAATATGGAGACGGTTGTTATAGATGTGCTTCGAAGACACGACCAGGCACGGCTGGGGCAATTGTTTCAGAGCTCAAAGTTTCTATCGCTTGTAAAGTTCACAGATCTAGGCACTAGTACCCTGATAGATATCAGTACATATCATAGGCTACATAATGCAGTAACAGCCAAGAACCAGCAAAACTGATTCCACTGGTATGCAGGGGGGGCGAGGATGGGTGACTATAATGTACAGTTGGTTTGCGTACAGCAGATGTGATGTAACGGTACCAGTACTGGGAAAATGGGCGATTGATATAGGAGAAGAAGGGTCTGAAGATAAATAGTCTTACTGCTGTGCACTGACCGCACTCACGATTGTCTTCCAATTAATTACCGACATCTTTTAAAACACTACGTTTCTCCACATGGTACATATGGCCCCGGAGTTAGTGCACAAGAGGAACCCAGATAGAGACCACACATGTCCAAGGTGTGGGAGACCACAGCCTGGCTCTATGCACCTAGCCCATGGTGCGGCCCTGTAACCTGTGATTATTTGCGAGCTGTGGTGCTGGTACTCAATAAACCTATGTGATACCACATGCACCACTGGTGGTACTGCTGGGATATGTCGCCGACGTGCCTAAACCTAGTCGAAGGCTCAGAGCTCTGTAGTTGCTATTAGCAAATAGAATGTCGCAATAGGATTTTAGAAACGACCCCTCCCCAGAGTGCCTAATTGCGTGAAAGATGTCATTTGGCGTGAATCTACCTCAGAGGCTTATATTAAACTTCATCCTGGCGAGAATGAACCCAAGGGTATTTGGGAACCGTTTTGACATTATTGTAGACAACACTGGGTGGATCTGACTACCACAGACACTCGTCACTGCATGTAACGGAGTGCTGTATCTGTACACGAGCTGGCGATAAGGATGTAATGGTAGTTAGAATTCAATGTATGTGTGGTAGGCAGTGTATCTTCTGAGTTAGCATATGCACCACTAAAAATGACAAATGATGTAAGTGCACTAACTATGATAATTCGAGCCAAGTTTTTAGTTCTACTTTGTTCATCGTTCTTGTATGATTATACAGCCTAAAGATATAAATTAACAAGCGCTCGCGCTCACAAAGTGGGAGGGGAGGGGGAGTGCGGCCGAGAGCAGGGAGGCACAGCGTTTCCCTTGCGGGAGCGAGCGCGATAATTGGTACCAGATGGCGCCGCTCTCTCCCGCAAGGGAATCGCCAAACGTGCACGCGTTGCCATTGAAAGCAATGCAACGCGTGCACGTTTTTAGGGCAAAAACTGAATTGATTCCAAGAGGTCTCTTTCCTATGCAGCGCATGCGCGCTGCGTAGGCGAGACCTAAAAACAAAGTGGTCCATTGGCTCATAGGGAGAGTCCCAAATCTCCACACACAGAGGTCGTTTGAAGAAATAATTATGATCAGGAGAGTAGGATTGATTGGGAATAGCCCCAAGGTAAGGGATGGGGACTGTATGGCGATCAACTTATCCAATTCCATCAGAGCAGGCTCTATTCTGAGAGACTTTTCATCTATACTCTATTCCCCTAGTTCATTTCCTGTGCTCCCCTTGACTTTTTCTATAAATTCAACAGGATAGAGGGAGAGGAAAACCAGACTGAATTATTTTTCATCTCCAGGTGATAAGAACCATGCTGACACTGCCGCAGAACCATGCCATCCCATTATGGAACCGATATGAAGCTTTAAGTGAGCTGAATGGACATGAATGACTGAAACCAGACCAGGGTGAGCCGGTTTTGACCAGTTTAAATATTGGCAGGACCCCAAGGGTGCTCAGGGTTTTGAGTTGCAACATAGCGGGGGTCCAGGGTAAGTCAGGAGATCATGAATTAATAACTTTTCTTAACACTCAAGATATTATTAGTCTACAGGAGAAGTGGGGCCCCACCGAGGAATTATGGTTAGACGGTTATGTTTCTTTCAGCATAAAGGGAATTCCATCTTCTAGTGGTCGAGCTAAAGGGGGTCTAGTCACCCTTGTGAAGTTGGATCTGGTTAAAAACCCCAAGATGATACCCACAAACTTCCCAAACATTTTAGCAGTCACACTGAATATGAAACAACATTCAACCATCAGCTGTATTAACATCTATAACTCTATTCATGGAAAAGAGAACAGAGAAATTCTGGGGGAGGTGGGCCGCTTCTTAGAAGCCTTCCTCCTTTCCCCTGCCAGTCAACAGATTGACATTTTTATTGTGTCAGGGGATTTTAATTTACACCTGTAGGAAAGTAGGATCTGCTTTTATGGTTACCCCCACTTTTTTGCCTGGTGCTAAGCTGTTACTGACTAGTCTGACTGGGATCCTGCTAATCAGGACCCCAGTCTATCTGCCTTCTCCCTTAAATTGGTATGTTCAGTACTTAGGAACATCCCAGATTGGATACTGGGGTATCCTTATCAGTCCCTAGTATATGGTACTAAGGTAACCAGGGCATAGGTACCCCAGAGGTCCCCCGTGGGCTGAAGCATGTATTATGCCACCCATAGGAGGCCATTCAAAATGGAACTACAGGCCTGGCATTGCAGCCTGTGTATGCTGGTGCTAGCACCACTTACTACAGATATAGGTTTCCAATATCTGGGGTCACTGCACTTAAAACCTATAAGTCACCCCTATAGCAGACGTTATCAATCCTGAAGGCAGGGTGCTTGGTTTTAAGTGTGAGGGTGCCCCTGCATGAGCAGGACACCCCTACAGCCTACGGAGTCCATTCTCCCGAGTTGTAAGTGAAGCAGCCATATACTATATAGAGGGGCACCACGTAATTACGCAATGACCATCTCGAAACTGGCTGCAACGAATACTATTATGTTTGGTATCCAACATGTTGGCATCATACCCCCACACTGTAAACGGTGTGAGAGGTATGATTCCAAGCACTGGAAGAGCCCTCCGTTAGGCTCTCAGTGCTCCCGGTACCAGCCTTCTTGACCCGAACAGCACAAAATGGTTGCTGCCGACCAGAGACATGATTCTGCCCTCCTGCTGCTGAGCCAAGCTCGAGCAGGGAAAGGCAGAACAATAGGCATCCTGTCAAAGGGAGGTGTGACCACCTCCCAGACAGGATTTAGTGTATTGGGGAAGGGTGGGTGCGCATGCCAGCGTCACTCAGTCTTCATGAGGGGCACATTTGGTGTCCCCATGCATAGTCCAGTTCAAACCAGCTCTGGGAGCCATAGGCTCCCGCTCTAGCGTAAAACTGGACAAGGGACATGGGAGTAACCTCCCCCCTGTCCAGACCCTCCAATCATCCCAACCCTTTCCTTAGGGTACTTAAGGGCTTACCTGTGGGTGGGTCCCTAGATTCGTCGTGGGACAAGATTCAGATCAGCCAGGGATGTGGAATTCCTATAGCTGGACGCCCAGGACATATTGTTTGGGTTCAAGGGCAACAAGTTTTCATGTGTATTTTGTCCTTGGGACAAGTAGGCCCAATCCCCTGCAGCACAAACCCTTCACATTATGGGTCAGGGAAGGGCACTGTCTGAGGTTAAGGTAATATTTTTGTCCATATGTTAATGCTGTTCAAACTTGAATTTATGGTTCATTAATTGAAAGCCTTTATCATTAGGGTGAGCGCTCTAAGTAAATGTTGTAAGCTCTGACTGCACTACTGACAGTGGTTCCAGTATAAAAATGTGTACACACGTTTTCAAAGTTTGGCAATATGAGGCTATGTATATTGCTCCCAGAATGCTCTCTGATTCGATGCAAATATTTGCAGAAGCTTGAAAGCAAGATTGATGATTCTCTGCATTCAAAATAAAATGTTCATAAAAAAATGAAAGAAGGAAAAAAAACATTTCGCTAAACTACTGTAAAATTTCAGGTACCATTTCTTTGCAGCATCATTTAGTAACCTGTGTTGATGCATGCTAGTATTTCCGCAAAATATTCATAATGGAAAATCATTGTAACCAGTTCCAAAGAGATTATGGGAAACAAAAATAAACAAGCATTGGCAAAGCCAGTAAGTCTGAAATTGGTGGTCAGCTTTTTAGTTTTGTCAATGTGTGACTTGTTTTAGCATGGTTTTGGTAAAACCCTAGTGGTGTGGGAGCTGCCAGGCCCTCACCATTATAACAAACACTGGCCAAAGCAAAAAAAAAAAATTGTTCTCAAAAAGCACACACTGCCACAGTTGTTACTGGCACTGAACAAAACTACTTTGTGTGCCGATATGCTCCCTGTGAAAAAGCAGAATGCTGTCACTCACAGTGAAGCCAGCCGATGCAGAGAGAGAGAGACAGAATTTTAATAAACGCAAAAGTTCACGGTCAACGCCAGACCAAATTAGGAGCCCAATTATTAAAGAAAGTCTAAAAAAAAAAACATGGTATATGTCCTTGCATTAAGTGCAGCTATACGGCTTTCGTGAATTCCCAGGAATTCCCAGAAGTAGGACAAGAAATAGTACTCCTAGAAAATATTTGTGAACTGTATTTAAGCATGAGCAAATGCGCATGTGTAGATTTGCTCATGGGAAAATCTGAGTGTTTGCAAGTTCAATTTCCCTACAACCACTTTTTTCCCCAACTCCGGAAGAAGGTTTACATCTGCCATTGTCAGGAGTAAATTTCCAACATTTCTAAGTATGGGAAAAGATTAGAGAAGAGTTGTTAAAAACCCTTAAAACATGCAAGTTAGTAGGTTTGCACAGACTCAAAAGGGCATTCTAACCCTGGAACTATTGCTTACCACTACCTTAAGCCCCAGTATGTAGATCTGCGGAAACGTGGCAACATAAGGGGATTGTAAGTATTCAAACATTACTATGGTATGATCCCTGGCATAAACAGACAGGGTATATCAGTGCTCTGATATTGTGAGATTGCTGCCATAATTTGTCGCCACACTACATGGCATCAAAGGGACAAGTGGTTTCTGTTACAGGACAAGTAGATTTATGAAGCAACCTGCCCCATGGACAAGTAGATATTTTATTGAATTCCACACCCCTGCTCCCTTCCAGTCTGCTGCATCGATTGTGCCTGTGCACCATACAGGAACCTTCCAAGGCCTGTGGGCATCAAAGACACCTGAAGGAATCTCCCTTGAAGTGAAGGAGTCACTTCCCTGCATTCGTAGGCAACGCAACTAAGTAGACCGGTCTGCTGATCCTGAGATCCTCCGGACTCCGAAAGGTTCTGCAACACAGGTGGTGGTTCTCCACAGCTCTCGAGGCCTGCCCTACCCTCTCACCAAGTTTGAGGCTAGTATACCTCGTGGGAGCTGCAATAACCGAACCACTGTGCACGGCGATGACTTGCAGTTGTAAAGGCTTGTTGGCTTCATTCCAAGTAGATCTTCGGGCTCCAAGTAGCCCCAACCTCGAGCACCTCCAGTGAACAGAATTTTCAGCCACACTGCATCGTGTGCATCGTGGCCTGCATCTTTTGGTGAGCTGCTCGAGGTCCTCTCGCAACTCCAGTGCCTCCGGCCTGTGGGTCCACTTGAGGGTCATCTTTGTTCCTTTTGGGCTCCGCCGATTGCCCGGGGCCTGCCCTGACTCCCCAGCTTTTGGTGAGTCTCCTGGACCTTGCTGGTCCCGACATTGCACCTTCTTCGACTTCTGCGTTGGTTGCATTTGCCAAGGCTTGTTGGTGCTCCCGCCGGACACCGACCCCTCAGCAATAGACATCCGACGTGGGACAGCTCGTGCATGGCTCCTGGTCTTCCTCAGCATCGCCTTGCCCTCACAGCTGCAGAGTCAAGGTCATTGTCATCCATCCTGCAACACCCGACATCAGAGGGCATTCGTCTTCCAAGTCTCCTGGTCACTCCTGAGTGACATAGACTCTGTCCCCTCTGCTTGCAGGTACCTCTCATCTCGAATCCACCTTTGGATTCCACCGGACACTTTCTCCTTCAGCAGCGGCACTTTCCTGAATTCCTCCACTGGGTTTAAGGGCGGTTTCCGATACTACTTCACATCTATGCACCCGGTTTCCCTGGTGTAGGCAACGTAGGTACTAGGGTATCCACTGGTGGGGTGGCTCTCCAGCCTTCTGTCTTCCACTGGGTTTCTTCAGGGTCCACTGGGAACGGTCCTTAATCTTCAAAAATCCAACCGCGACTTACCCGTAGAGTTGTACGGGGCAAGCGGCCATGTTCCCACAGTGCACACCTCTCCGTGGGGTCCCTATCTACTCACCTTGGGTGGTTTCTTGGGTCCACAGCACTTCTACGTCCTCTCGACACTGTCTTGACCCGAGTCGTGGTTTTTATATCACTTTCTTAGTATATGGTTTAGTCCCCCCTTGGGGTCCACTGTGTATTCTGTGCTATTTACTGTGTTTCTTTGCAAAGTATTGTGTGCATTATGATTATCTCCGGGTAGGAGATATCTAAACGTGTTAGAGAGTATATTATAATAAATACATATTTTTATAAATACCTTGTGTGTTTTTTTTCACTTAATCTATGCTATAAGATTGCATACTGGTAAAACAAGCTGCTTTACACTCCTTCTGGACTAAGCCTGAAGGCTGCTCTCCACAGCTACAACTTGAAGAGCTTTCTAAGGTTGTCTAAGACCTCTTAAATCACTATAAGTGTTTTCTGGACTGTTGAAAGGTGTACTTACATTAGTGGACATCATATACAAGGCCAGCGTCTCACAACACCTGTGTATGGATTGTTTTCTATATAATCCTAGGGTCTGAGGGGGACTCCCTGTGGAACAAGCTCATGTAAATCACTCCAATTGGGGCTCACCCTCCCAGAAATTCCTCCCTTTGCTACAACAGCCCTCGTGAATTCACCTGTGGCAGCCCATATTATAAAAGTTATAACTACACAACTGCATCATCTGTAAGCATGGGTGGAATTCCACTGTGGGGAACTTCGAGAAGTGACCAAAAAAACTCAGCTGCGCGGAGTTCTGAAAGCAGCAGAGTGCGCTAGGTCACGCCATTCGCGCAGATCTTTTAGCGCCAGGTGTTTGTCCCGACCTGAAAAATCAGAGCGAAAGGCACCATGCGCAGCACGAGGGTGCTGCTTTTTTCTGCCGCTCGAGTAGATGTTCTACTCGAGGGGCAGCTTCCTCAAGGCGAACGGAAGGTTTCTGACCGCGAGCACTAGTGGCCATCCGCAACTGCCCGCATTGAGAAATCTCGCCGGGAGGTGGTCCGGAGTAAGATTTTCCTCGCTCGCGCTCTCCAACTTAACTTTAGGAAGCACGAGCAAGGAAAAAACTCCTTCGGAACTCCAAGCGTTATGCGGATTGGGAAAAGCTCTAGAAACTCCAAGAGCAGAGCGGAATTCCACGCCCAGGCCTAATTATTTGCCCTATCATTCTACACAATTCCAACAGTTACCTCAAGCTACGTTTTTAAAACAACATACTTATACTGTTCTTGGTAATTAACAGGCGTTAGCATTAACTAATTTATTTGTCCTCAATGTATCGACTTCAGAAAGATAACTGAGTTGGCTCTGTTGGAATGCAAACTGTTATCTGCAAATTTCTCATGGATTTCAGACATGCATTTCTTGCCTTTAATATGTGCCCTCAGATATCCAAAGAGATTTGTGGACTCCAGGACGGTCAATTTACTATTTTAACGCCAGTCCCAGAATATCAGGAAAAAGCGCAGCTTTCCCAAAAACCCAGCTCAGAAGTCCCATTTACTATTGTAATCTAGTCCTGGAATATTACGGAGAAAGTTAAAATTACCCAAAATATTTTGAAAGACTTGTATTCACTGCCAGTGAAAGCTGTCTCAGTCTGTATGGTTTGGGGTGGGGGGGGGGGGGAGGGGGGGGAGTGTTGTCACAACGTGCTGAGTTACTAGCTTGTGTGTGGGTGGTAGAACATTTCCGCAATTATGTTTGGGGTGCTCGTTTTGAGGACGGACCATAAGCCGCTTGTAACCATTTTGTCCCGTGGGGGTGGTCAGAGAGCGACTGCACGCATAGCACGGTTAATGTCCCGCATGCAAGAGTACAATTTCCAAGTGGAATATGTGCCAGGGAGAATTAATGTGACAGCGGATTCTCTTTCCAGGTTGCCTTGTGACACAGGGAAGGAGAGGGGTGATGAAGACATTGCGGCCAGTATTGAGGAAGTGGTGTCAGGTAGGTTTGGTACTATTACCGCAGAGATGTGGAGGGATGCCATGGAGGGCGATAGTTTGCTTCTTAAAGTTACAGAGTGTGTGAGAGAAGGATGGCTTCGTAAGAGAGAGATTTCTGCAGATTTATTTCCTTTTTGGAAAATCTCAGGGGAATTGGAGATCTTGTTTTCAGGCAAGGTAAATGCATACCTCCCGTATCCCTTCTGGATCGTATTTTGACTGTGGCTCACAAGGGGCATCTGGGTATGTCCTCCATGAAGAGATTAGTTAGAACTGTGTTCTGGTGGCCTGGTTTGGACAGATTTGTAGACAGAGTAGTCAGGGAATGCTCTGATTGTGCTAGCAGTGAAAAGATGCGGAAAATCAGCCCTGCTCCCTTAGTTCCTGTGGAGTGGCCGGAGTTTCCATGGCAAAAAAGTGGGGTTTGACATTTCAGGACCATTGAATTTTTTGCCTTGCGATTGCAGATTTGCCTTAGTAATGATTGATTATCATTCAAAGTGGCCTGAAGTAAAATTCTTACCACAAGTCAATACTTCTAATGTGATTGAGTTTTTTAAAGAAATCACTGACAATGGAATGCAAATGAAATCCCAGGATATGGAGGATTTTCTAAGATAATTTAACATTCGGCATGTCACCACATCTTTGTACGAACCCCTAAGGTAACGCTCAAGTGGAAAGATATAATAGAGTTTTGAAACAGGACATTCTGTGGGTACGTAGTTTCTGTGTAGAATGGAAGGGGAAGTTGAGAGAGAAATTGTGGCTGGACCGCATAACTCCTCATACCACCACTGAGGTTAGTCCCTTTAAGTTATTGAAAGGTAGGGAACCTATCTCCAAGTTGTGCCCGTCGTGGTTTAAGAAGAAAAGAGGTGAAACACCTTGTGGGAGAAGTAAAGAAGAAGTAGCTGTGAGAGTGGAGGAAAAACATTTGAGAATTAAACACTATTATGATGTAAGGATGAAAGTGAAGCAACCTCATTTTGTTGTAGGGGAGTGGGTCAGGATACGCAAACCGGGTATTGTGGATAAAAGGGAGGCTAAGTTTGGGAAACCCATCAAAGTCATAAAAGTCAATCGTAATAGTGTTGTCACACAGGATGGTAGTGTATGGAATGTCAGGAGAGTGGCTAAAAGTATGGGTGTCCGTTACTTTGAGTTTAGGAACGTTTGAGGAAACTTGGTCCATTGTTTTATTGGCCATTTTAATTTTCTTAGTTTTGTTTCTTGTTTTGCTTAGGAGGGAAATGTGTTATATCTGTGTATATTTATCCCTTGTCCCTTTCAGATTTGTATATCTTTGATTCTGGCACATGCCAGCTCAAGGTGGGAGTTCTAAACAGAACTGGAACACTGCATATGACTGATCTGCTGGATGGTACTGTGCCATTGAAAATTAAACTTCTCTTTCTTAACTTATATACTCAGTTCCCTCAATTTACAAAGAGTTTTGTGGACTCCAGGAAGGTCAATTTACTATTCTAACTCTAGTCTCAGAATATCAGGATAAAGCACAGCTTTCCCAAAAAACAGCTCAGAAGTCCCATTTACTATTGCAGTTTAGTCCTGGAATATTACGGAGAAAGTTAAAAATACACAAAATATTTTGAAAGAGTGTTGAAATATTATTCACTGCCAGTGAAAGCTGTCTCAGGGCACCTTTGAAGCAAAAAACGAGAACAACTATTCTACTTGCACAAGTTTAACTCACTGGTCTCTATTACCAGCGTACTATGTCGTCTTTCTTAATGTGATCATCCCAAAGGAAGCCTGCCTACATCCCCCTCATGTCTTGTAATACACAGTCACACACGATTTCTTGTATGGCATTCCAACTCACTCATCCCATTAGGAAATCCTTGCACGTTTTCAGTCCTCACACTCCCCCATACAATAGCATACAAATTCAAGGTTGGCGAGTTTTCTAACCTCTTCCCCCAAAGTAGAGCTTTCTGCTTCCCTACAATAGAGCACTGCAACTTTGCACATAAAGAAAGATATTTTCTTCCAAACAGTTCCTCTCTCGCCACTGTAAGACTGGACATCAAACTCAGTCCTGGCAAAAACTTTTCAAACAGTGCTACACCCCAGAAGGCTGCAGCTAGAATGTGGTTACTGAGGCATGCTTGGGTCATGACAGCCCACCATGCTCACAAAGCACACTTCTCAAACCACCTGCATTTGGCGGCTGTCACTGACTATTTACTTCTGGCAAAACGCCTACAATAGGGTTTAAAAGTCACCCATTTTTTAAAACCTATATAAGGCTTAAAAAAAAAAAAAAAAAAAAAAAAAAGAGTTCAGTCCCCATTGGCCTTAGTGAGATCACGCTCCTAAACATCTGACCACGGCATTTTTGAGGCAAGAGGTTGACAGTATGTGAAAGCAGTCCCCTAACTTGCATCCTATGGGGAAATGACAGAGTGGAAGAACGGGCAATACAGTCCTGTCTCTCACCTGCATTAACACAGTGAAGCACCCTCTCCACATTCTTTCATCTGTGATTTCCCTCTTCACACCCTCTCTTCCCACGCCCTACCCCTAGGGATAGCTACACGTTCTTCCCTTACCATGCCCATGGACTATCTCCTATACGTGCCATCCTCTCCTTTAAATGGCTTCCCCAGTCCTCTACGACCTTTCTCATTGCATGCCTTCTCCGGCTCTACCTGCCCTCCCTCCTCACCTGCTGCCGCTGGTCCCTGCAAATAGCGTTCACGGCTTCATGCCTGTCCAGGCTCTGCCTCGGTACCAGGCATCAGCTCCGGCTGCCAAAACAGCAGGAGTGCACACCGGAAACAGCCATGGGGGAAGCCCTAACAGAGGGGAACCCTGGCAGGCCACTTCCGGCTAACGCGGCGGCCATCTTAGAGTGTCAGGGCTCACCGGCAGTCTTTAGACCTCAGTCATGCGGCGGCCATCTTGGAATGTATAGCCCATCGGCAGTATTAGATTTCGAATGCCAGAAAGTGCTGCTCTGAGGGCTCATCTCAGGGCTAAAATCTAGGAATAGCGCAGTTTTTAGACTTCACTCACTCGGGGCCACTTCGCAAGGTCACATTCCACCGGCAGTTTTTAGACCCCAGTCGGCTTTCTTAGCAGTCCATGAACGCTGCCACGGTCACGGTACTGCAGACCCAGGCATGACGTCACTATACTTCATTCGTAGTTGCGTACTGGAGAGGAGCGACAGGCAGCGGTTTAACGGCCGCCCTTTTGTCAGGGTGTGTGTAGGCCACACGTGTCGTTCCTGTTACAAATGCTTGTTGTTAATTAAAGGCTTATGGACAGGGCTTTAAGTGGGTTGAAAAAACTTGGGGGGGGTCTCATAAAGGGGCGTGGCCAATGCAAATAAGTGCGTGGCTTTAAACATGTAAGCTAAAAATCTGTGCTTAGCATAGCCTGCCGCCCGACTTGTATTTTGCCGTTTCTGTCATTGCATCCAGATATATGATACAACAAGTGGCACAAAACAGAGCCCGATAGAGACCCTTTCCGAGGCCCCCTTAAATAAACTGCCGGTGCTTAGCACCGGTGAGACCCGGCCCACTTAAAGACCTGCTTATGGGAATCACAAGAACGATTAGTGAGGTCTCCAGCTAAACGATAAGTAATGATGTTCATAGCGGAAATGCCACGGTGGATATATATTTTACAGTCTTACCATTCTTGGTAAAGAAATCGGGGGTTTTGGCCTATCTATATTATTAGAGTATAGGGGGAAGCTCTGAACTCGTAAGGGAGGTTACTTTTCATTTGGAGTGTAAAAGTCCTGGTCATGACTAGCACCAATTTTGTGTTTTCTCCATGGATCAGGGCCCTCGCAGTAACACTATATGCATGCCAACAGACCGGATTCAGATGGGAGACTTCCAGTTTTTGACGGCAAAAATGGCTTTTTAGCTGTCTCACGCTTAAAATTTTCAGTGCTTTAGTCTAGAAGTCAGTGGGGAAAATACATTCCCCGATTAAATTTTTTTTTTTTTGCGAAATCTACTTTCCTATTCTAAAATATTGGCATGATTGTAACACTCGCACATACAGGTTGGCATTTAACGCGGGCCTATCGATGCATCTAGGAACCAACTTTATTTATACCCTTTGCTGATGCCCCACAACATACATGCCAAAAGACCCGATTCAGACAGGGGACTTCTGATTTTTTTAAGTCAAAAATGGCTTTACTTTAGCGGTCTCCAACCTAAAATTGCCTCTGCTTTAATAAAAGTCAATGAGGAAAATACATTCCCACAATTTGTTTTTCAAAATCTCCCACTTTCCTGGTCTAAAATGTTAGCATGGGACTCAGTATGCCACCTACTGAAGTGGTAGTTGAACTTTCGTCAGTCTCATGACCACTGTGGATGATGCTGGTGTTCCCATCTGCAGAGGCACTTGGATGTATCAGGGTAACATCTCAGCCATTAGTGGGTTTCCTTAAAGCTCTTTATACCACGATATGTTGTATGTTATTTTAGCGACTCTTGGGAGTGCCAACACCATTATTCCTGTCACTTGGATTACAGTCCAAGCTACGGCATCAAACAGAGGCTTGAACTACCTTCCCGTTGTCATGTCTCTCTCCAGCATAATATACTCAACCTTGACATTTTGCACTCCACTTGCAGCTTTATCATCGGTTTGCTTCATTACTTATCATCTTGACACTAGGTCAATGTAGGGTGAAACGGGAGGGCACTGAGGGCCTGCTTCCCATACAACAGGTGCACAGGCACACTTCTAGTGATTCCCTCAGGAAATTAAACAGAGCCCACTCAAGGTTTTTCCGCTATAATTCTGGTAATCGGTTAATTTTGTTTAGCGTCTCCATTTGCTTGAGGCCATCGTGGAATTATTTCTAATCCGATGTATTGACTGAACTCCCTGTCTTTGAATCAGAGGTTTGTTATCGGTGGTGATTTCATGGGGAAACAAATGTGTTGCAAATGTTTTCTAAAATTTTGGTTTCAACAGCATCACCAGACGTGACATTTACAAAGTCTGGCTCTGGATATTTTTTTTTTTTTTTTTTAATTTTATATAGCGCAAACTTGACCTGAAGGTATCGGAGTGCTTTACATGAACACCAGTTGCTTTACAGATGGACACATTCATTTTGTTAGGCACGGGGAGATTAAGTGATTTGCCCAGAATCACAGGATGTTGAGAGTCCCTGCCGAGACTCGAATCTGGTTCCCCAGCTTTGATGTCGACCGCTCTAGCCATTAGGCTACATCCTTTCAACCAGTGAATGCTGATCATCAGGTGACCTGGCAAAAATTATACTAATGCAGATCCATGGGCCACTGGATGATTCTTCTGAAATGATTGGTGCTACAGGGATAGACAGCCCGGTCACTTGGCATGAGTGGCAGAAAGCCACAGTTTTCCCATGTGAAATACAACCTGAGGGTACCACACCTTTTGACATATTCTCATTTTGGATTTCATGATCCCTTTATGTCCACGATGAGCCAAATCAAGAACATGAGGGACCAAACCCATTATATGATTATCCTCCTTCCCTGCAGGAGAAGTCCATTGTCTGAAAGGTACAATTCATTTCACTTGGTGCACAGCCAGAAACCACATTCACGCATCAAGCTACAAATGATCCCCATTCATTAGAGATTATTGCATAACTAGTAACAAACATTTGTCTGCTTGAGAAGCGACCACCATTTTCTCAGTCATTATTCGGCTAAGCCTTGACATGTCTATGACTAATCATACAGATTCTTCTGTTTCTTTGGCTTGGTTTATTTCTTTATTTGTGAGCTTCCTTGTGTGCCGGGGCAGGTAGTCTGTGGGGTTTGCTTGACCATGTTGATACACTACTTCTGACAAGTACTGGAGGTGGAGGATCCACTTTTCAATGCGGGTCGGTTGTTTCAATACTTTCCAGTTAAACGGAGGAATCACTGATTTGGTGTCAGTGTCAGCTTTGAATTGGTTGTCATACAGGTATACATGCATGTGTCGACACCCCAACTGTCGTGTAGTTCCTATAGAAAGTATACAGGATCTGCGCATTTAGACAATATACACTGTAGGATTGGTGTCAGACAAACTCTGATCACCCCCACCGGGTATGCTGGCTCTTTTTGTACCAACTAGCTCACAGTGCCACTAGAATTCCCTCTTACCAAGGAGAGAATAGTTCATGGCAACCATTCGAACATGACAACCCTGATCCCTCAGGACCATGGAAACAATATACTACCTTTCGCTCAGTCACTTGTGCTTACTTAGTCTGTCTCAGAGAGATACACCGAATAAACAGGCTGGGCGTTTTCAATAAGAATTTATTGAACAGTTGTTATTCTGGTGTAGAATAAATGAGCTG
Source organism: Calotriton arnoldi (assembly GCA_963921515.1). Classification (NCBI taxonomy): domain Eukaryota; kingdom Metazoa; phylum Chordata; class Amphibia; order Caudata; family Salamandridae; genus Calotriton; species Calotriton arnoldi. Next base: position 1,224,345 of record CAWUFW010002464.1, on the reverse strand, counting down.
CAACAACCGTTAGACAGTATAAGATATAAATGATTAGCAGTACGATAAAGGTGAATGGCTGGTATAGCTCTACCATCTTACAATAATCATGAATACATTAGAGTATATAAAACACATGATAAAATATGCGTACTCCTGCGATGCCTCCCTAACTAGATGTACCTAAGTGTACCTAGCGTGTATGTTGGTGTTAAGCCAAGAATCCCTCTAGGATTTAGTCTACCCCATTACCTGAAGTGAGAGACTATGGGACCCCGTCCTGGTCTCGAGCTGGACACCCCGCGAAGGATGTTAGACCACTGCGAGCTGGAGTGTCTGCATGCAGGAACCTCAGCGTCTCTGGTCAGTGTGTCGGCCGGGAAGTCTCGGTCTCCTCTGTCTTATCTTAGCAAGATGTGATGTATATATACCCATAGGTCTCCCCAGACAAAAATGGAGATTGACACTCAAGCTATAGCTCTAATATGTCTGTAGGTATAGTTCGAACTACTACAAGCATTTGAACGCCATGCATGCTCAAAAAGAATGTCAATTGTGATATGGAGTTCCAATTTTTTGTTTGTTTTGCAAAAGGCCGAATTTTTCCCAGCACACAACGGGCCAAATTAGTCAAATGTTTATGTGTCCTGGCTGGTAGACGCAACATTCTCGTTGCTTGCTTCCGCAGCTGGCGGTCCCTGTAACACCTCGCATATTATGTCAATTGAGCACAGATGATCTTCCGTACTATCCACAGCCGATGCTGGGGCAGCCTGTGCGCCATCCAAGGCCTGGGTGTCAGAGGAGGAGCCGGTGTCCATACCAACAGGAGGTGATACTACCTGTGGTGGCTCTAGGAATGCCGCCATCAACATGGGAATATGCTGGGGACACTGCAGAACATGGGCCTTTATCGGGTCCAGTAAAGCATCAACGTCCGGTTGCGCACATGATGGGAGTGTCAGACAGAGATCCAACACGCATTCTTCTCCGCAAAACAGGCATCGGAGGACAGGTAAGATGCAGTCCATCCAGACTGGTCTAAATGACAAGAACCAAGAAGCACTTAGTTCCCTTAGGCGAGGTGTGCCTAGAAGTTGTACCTTGTGATCAAGGTATTTTCTCTCCAGGAGTACTGTTTTCATCTCCTTGGTGACTGGGACGTCCATTGCGTAGCAAAAAAATGACAATCAGGATACCTGCTATTAGAAACAGGATCAGCGGCAGCCCTCCAAAGATGCTTCCAAATAGGGAGTGTATAAAGTTTGGTATAACTCCGAGGACCGTCTGAAAGGTGCTTAATAGTCCTGAACCTATGGTCTTAAATAGTTGGACAATGCCTGTCGTATCAGACATGTTAAAGATACGATTTACCGTTTCTGCGAAATGAAAAGGGCAATTTGTACGTATAAGTGCCTGTATCTCTGCCGAAGACCTTGCTACTTGAAGATCAAAAGTCTCTCGAGCGGAGGTTAAGGGCACAGGTTTCTGTATAAGCATGGCTTTCGTTCTGCTCAAAGTATCAAACCGTATTAATGAAACATTTAGTGAAGGCCATAACGACGCCTCCCTGACTGTATGTGTCGGTGGAAACAATACTTGCATACGGCAAGTAACCCTGGAACTCACAGTTACCAGATATGCGATGCCCGGAAGCATCCCACAGCAACCTTGATCGTTTAGCATCAAGTAACTCCCATTAGAAAGTAGCCTGAACACTGGAATGATCACGGCTGCTGGGGCACCCTTTAAATGACAGGATAAGTTTGCTACCGAACTGTTACAGGCCCCATGAAGCATTATATCCTGGCATATAAGTGATCCACTTAAGGTATTCTCGCAGTTTGTACCACTCAGAAACACTTCCTTTTCCCCACTCCGGCATCGAAATCTGTACGGCAATTCCCAAGATTCCTTGATGAATTCCCTACCCATTTCTTCATATCTGCCTGCCTGCATTTGTTCAAGGCAATATTGGAATTGAAAAGTAGTAACCGGAAGAGTTATGTGGCCAAGGATTAATCATTCTGTGGACGGTGATTCTGTCACTGTGAAAGCTAATCTGTCCAATTTTTCAATGCGCAGCAATGTATACTTTGCTCCCCTCTGTGCCATTTCCATCTGTTTTTCTGTCAGATTATACGAGGAAAACAGAGACGTGCTGTTTATGAAACGCCAAGGCACATAGCCTGCGCGCAAAGATTGCAGCGTCCAGCTTAGCAACATAATAGAACGCAATCGTGATTGCCCATGTTGTAATATGGACAAATCTTGTTCTAGTACATCGATAGCAGATGATACAATGTTACCCAGTGAATATATTCTGGATGTTAGTGTTGTTAACCCATTATCAGCCACTGTTACAGCTTTCTCTAGATTTATTCGAACTATTTCTCGCAATCTTTCTGCGGCCTCTTGTTGTGATATTTTTCAAATCTCATTGTAGACACCATAATAGAAACGTTTATGACGTGGCTTCCTAGGACCTAATAAAAAATCCCGTAGGTCCACATCCTGTGAAAGTAAGGATAAGTGTTGTCTCACCTGTGTGAGTGTTGAGGTCTTTAGCCAATCGAGGCATAACTTCCCCACACTGTACGATATCACTACCCCTGGATGTTGTCTTTGTACATAACGTGGATCTGTCCTATTGATACTAAATCCTTTAGTTTTACCCAAGAATCTTTCCTGACAGTTATTGGTGTCTACGGGCCAAACCAACCATCCCTTCCAATCGGGGTCTGATCTATTGTATTGCATGATGTCATCCAGTGTAACCTCTTCTTGCAATGTTATATTACCCTCCATGTGTGATGGTGTGGGCATCCGAGGTGTATTCAAATCTTTACTCTTTGCTAACCCAAGGCAGGTTGTTTGTTGTACTGTTTCATTCAAGAACATTATTTGTCGAGGAATAAGACATGCTCTAAATAGTGCCTCTGTTCCCTGGACCTGCCAGTCTCTAGTACCCCAGATGGATTTTAAGTCTATGGTGTCTTTCCATAGGTTGAACCCTTGTTCAGACAACTGGGCAATAAAGGAAGCAGAATAAATCTGTCTGGTGTTTGTCAACATATTTTTCTGTGCTGGTGTTGGTGCAACCTTATATTCATATGAGGCTGGGTCTGATTTGTTAAACACTGAAAAATATGGAAATGTTTGTACAAATGTTTTTGAACTGCTTTTTGGCGGTGTTGGGCAATGTTCCCATTGGTGGTATGTGAAAACATTTTTGGGATTAGCAGATTTATGCAGAAAGTGATGACCTTAATGTTGATAGCAATACATAGTTTCAAAGTCTGATGTGCCTTCTAACATTTCATTATTAGAAAAAGCAGCAGATTTTTCTAAATCAGACAACATGTTATTTACAGTTTCATAATCCAAATCATTGGAAAATGTACTGGAGGTAATGATATCACTCAATGAAATTTTAAATAAATGTGGTATTTTTAAAAGTTCAGTCAGGCCAAATATATCGAAATCAACCCTGTCCCACACTATACCATCAGGTATTGTAACTGCTGTAATGTTCACTGATGACAGGTCCCTTTTTTCACGATGTGATGATAAGTGCGGTTTCAGAATCACATTCACTTTTTGTACTGCAGAGCTTTCTCGAAGATAAGTTCCATTAATAAGCATACTAAAGACAGTTACTAGGCCTATCCAGAAAAGAAAGAAAAGTATTCCTGTAGATACCCAGAGTTACACCCAAGGTGATATCAGGTAAGTCTTTTTAAGAAAGTTCAGAAAATCTTTGAATCGCTGTAGACGAGTTCTTTGGGCTGGCGTTGTTTCAGGTTCGCTTGGATCTAACGAGAAGGTGTCAAAGTCAATGAAATAGTCAGATGCAGTTCGATCAATTTTCGGTAGTTCCGCAGGTTTTGTGGAAACTGTAGCTTGATCTTGTTGGGGCATGTTGACATAGATATCTGTGTTTGGTCGAATTGAAATTTGTCTTTCAGTGGAGTTCTCATTTTGAACTTCAGTTTCAAGAGGAACGAGTTCCATTGCATTGTTGCTTAGTCCTTCATTCCTGCAGGTGACCCTTCAAATGTGATGAGTCTTTCTGTTTGAAATTCTTGTATAGTGGCGAGAGGAGGGTGTCTGTTACTCCGGAGTCCACGCGGCCTGCTATTCAGTATCGGCCACATAGTGTGGTTTGATTAGGTCAATTGAGACAAATTATTTCTCCTTTTTGCCGGCAAGAGGTGGCAGAAGTACTGTTCTTGTTCCTTCAACTGCCAGGACAGGTACAGGCTTTCTATATGATGGCCCAAATTCTTTTTTGAACGCAATTTTGTCTCTGACCAGATCCCCGACTTTAGGGATCCAGACAGGTCTTACCGTGACACTTTTTACTTCCCCAGTGGCGGTCCTTTTCGTCTGGACATTACTCTGTAGTGCCCTGCTTTCATTCAAGTTCTGTAAAACAGCCAAACGTTTATGGATGTCAAAAGGTTTTTCATCCGCCACTGTGCCTTCACAATCAAGATCAGGTACCCACATTCTCGTCCCAAATAGGACCTCATAAAGAGTGACCCCCCCTAGAGAGCTTCTTGGCTGATTGTTTAATGCCCTCTGGACTCCATACAGATGTTTTACCCAATTTCCACCCGAGCCTAATACTCTAGCTGTTAAAGATTGCTTTAAGTCCCGGTTTTTCCTCTCCACAACCGAATTTCCCTCGGGATGGTACAGAAAGGAGTACCGCAATGCTACACCCAAACTTCCCATGGCTTCCTTGTAAGCCCTAGAGCTAAACGCGGGGCCACGGTCAGAATGTAATGTGCCAATTGCATATGTCCCTATTAAGACTCGCAAATCTTTTATAACAGTTCGAGCGTCAGCCAAGCGCTGGGGCCACACCCATAGGAACCTAGAGCAGGAATCCACTGCAACCATGATGTACTTGTAAGCCCCATCCAATTGTAAGGGGCCGCAGTGGTCCAAATAAACACACGCGAGTGGTTTGTCTGATATTAGTAATGGTGTCTGCACTGGACGTGTTACATCGGAGCCTTTCATCTGCTGACAGATGTCGCATTTCAGGACATAGTCCTTAGTCTGCCTTCTCAGACATGGCCACCAGTAGCGTTGTTTTAATAGAGAAACCGTAGCGGAAACTCCTGCGTGTGCAGAACCTATACCCTCGTGTGCTGCTAGAATTAATCCTAACTTGCGATCCATATTTGGTATTACTCTATCCCCCACTTCTGGAATTTGAGCAAATGGAACATTGTTTGCATCTAACTTGTAGGAGTACTTGAGTGGAAATCTTTTCGGTACTGCTGTGTTCTGGCGTTTGGCAATAATCGCAACCATTATCTCACCGTCTATCCTCGTTTGTGAACGAGTGATTGCAGCTACGGAAGCCATTCGTACAGCCCCCTTTGCCGCTTCGTCAGCCAATGAATTCCCTTCAACGTGAACGCCATCACGTTGATGACTCAATGTGTGTATCACGTGAGCCCTTGGTAGTTCGTTTTTCAACTCCACTACCTGTACGTCATAGCGTTTTGTGCTACCTTTTGCATCTTTAAAACCGTTTTGTCCCCAGTGATGTAAATATTCATTATATGACTGTACACAGTAGAAGGAATCACACACGATTAGTGTGGGGAATTCTCGATCCGTATTTACCAGTGCCAGTATTAGTGCTTTTAGTTGTGCCAGTTGCGCCGTGCAGTCTCCTAGAGACTGTGTTTTTGTGCATTTCGGATTAAACTTTCCATCCCGCATGCATCCTTTAATGATAGCACACGCGGCGCTGTATTGCTGTTTGCTCCCTATGGACGGTTGCTCAGAACCGTCAGTATAAATAATATATTCATACTGATCTAGAGGCATTATTTCGTTTGGTAGAGGATATTCTTGTTCGTATTGCAGAAATGCTTGTGTTTTTAGATTTGGATCGTACCTGTATTCTACATCCATTGCAGTGAGAGAATTAGCCCATTGTATCCATCTTGGATGTAAGGCTTTAGCGCTGGGATTGCTTGCCTTTGTCGCAGCCTCTAAGGCTGGAACTGGGGTAACGACGATTATACGTTTCCCCTGAGCCAGGGCTCTTTCTCTGACTACAGCAGTCTGTACTGCTGTTAGAATTCTTTCAGTTGATGCAAAACGCATTTCAGCATTTGTGTACAAATGTGATTTGAACGCTATTGGTACTGTATCACCTTCATTATATGTTAGATAGTCACTCGTGCTTACTTAGTCTGTCTCAGAGATACACCGAATAAACAGGCTGGGCGTTTTCAATACGAATTTATTGAACAGTTGTTATTCTGGTGTAGAATAAATGAGCTGCAACAACCGTTAGGCAGTATAAGATATAAATGATCAGCAGTACGATAAAGGTGAATGGATGGTATAGCTCTACCATCTTACAAAAATCACAAATACATTACAGTATATAAAACACATGATAAAAGATGCGTACTCCTACGATGCCTCCCTAACTAGATGTACCTAAGTGTACCTAGCATGTATGTAGGTGTTAAGCCAAGAATACCTCTAGGATTTAGTCAACCCCATTACCTGAAGTGAGAGACTATGGGACCCCGTCCTGGTCTCGAGCTGGACACCCCGCGAGGGATGTTAGACCACTGCGAGCTGGAGTGTCTGTATGCAGGAACCTCAGCGTCTCTGGTCAGTGTGTCGGCCGGGAAGTCTTGGTCTCCTCTGTCTTTTCTTAGCAAGATGTGATGTATATATACCCATAGGTCTCCCCAGGGGTCCTACCTAGCTGTGTTACTGTGTCGGCCTAAGGATGACGTTGGGCAATAACTTTGTACATAGATTTTATACAGGAGATGGTAGTCCTGCTTTGCTTCCAAGAATCCTCATGCATAATGTATGAGATTTCGAACTAGGGAAAACCCGCGTTCTGACTGCAGTGTAATATCTAGGTATAAGGTCAGTCCCTGTAAACCATGACAAATGTAATGTAGGGAGAGAATATAGGTGGCGGGTAATGAGATTACCGGGGCTTATGTTATGATATCTATATGGAATATAACACAACAAGACAGCAATTGCTTCTTTATGTGGGAGTATCTATGTTCAGTTTCATTTAACACTCTGCTGGCATAGGCCACCGGGGCTCATTTGTCTCTCCTTTGCAACTGCAGCAGCGCAGCACCTAATCCAGTAGGACAGGCATCGATTAGCAACTCAGTAGGCAGATAATGAGCATAACATCTCATTGTGGTGCTGGCAGATAAAGCTTCTTTGGTGCTTCTGAATGCTACATGCTGCTCGATTGTCCATACGCATGGGTTTCTGTGTTTAGGAGATCCTCAGTGGCTTGGTTAGAGTGTTCAGATTTGGGATGAAATGTCGACAAGGGGCAGCCATTCTAAAGAAACATCTTATTTCTGTGGCATTGCTGGGAACATCAGATCATTTGACATTTGCACCCTCTTCAGATCAGGGTCTACTCCCTCTGCAGGGAAACGGTATTTAAATAAATACATGCTCTGTTTTAGAACTTTGCACTTACTCCTATGCAAGTACAACCCACTCTCCTTGATCCTAGGCTGTAGGGCTCTTAGGCGATTATTATGCTTTTCTATGGTGGTTATGTGAAGTCTGTCATCACTGACATTAGATACACCTGCGAGCACCTCCCTGATGCACTATTGGAATACTTCTGCCATGCTCGAGATTCCAAAGTTAAGGCGTCAGTAGCATTGGCGCCCAACATGGTTGAAGAATATGGTTGTGTGTCATGAGGTGCTCTGTAGCTTTAGTTGGTGGTATCCGGATCGAAAATCAGTCTTGGAGAACTACTTAGCTTCACCGACTTCGACCACAATATAGTCTACTGTTATATGTGCTGCCCCCTGTTTCATGACTTTATTGGGTATCCTCATGTCTACACATAAAATCACTTCTCTCGGTTGCTTGGGGTTCTTTGCTTTTGCAATAGGGAGAACAAGGCAGTAGGTCCTTCGACTCTCTAAATGATGCCAGCAGCCTCTAGAGTGTCATGTTCTTTCTCAGCTTGTGCTCTGACATGAAACAGAATTAATCAATGCACAGGCTGCACGGATTGGTCAATGTGTAACTTCATCCTTTGTTGTTTATGCATCCTGTACCATCAAAAACACCTGGTAACTCCCTCAGCATGTCGTCATTTGTGTTCTCTTGCACTTGGAATAATAAGGCAATGAGGTTGAGGGCTTCTGCGGTTTTAGAGCTGATCAGAGTAGTCCGGCCCAAGTTGATTACAAAGAACTGAGTGGATACGTAGCAGACATCATATATATTTTTGGTATGAAGATTTCTGCTTGCCTAGGTGTACATGTTGGTAGTGAAGGTCGGCGAAGGGTGCAGCACTTGGTAGTCATGTCTGTCCATGATGCCCACCGTGGCGCCTTGGTTGACGAGGCACGTGATTATCATCTTAGTTTTAGGGCTCCTACCTCTCAATAACCTGAAAGTTAGTTACCAGTGGTACTCTGTGAAGCAGTGGCATAATTCCACACCTTCTATCTCAAATACATTTCAATATCAAGATTGGTTAAAGTTGCTATCTTCACACAGTCTTTAAATGAATTAATAAATATTGCATTTATTGAGCCCCCCTAAATCTCAGGAAGAAGTGTCTAGGCACTTGAATGACTATACTACTCACAGTAAAAATAGGAAGCCCGCTGCAGTATTGTTTGTTAAAAAGATGGAATTTTAGTTCTGTAGAGGGACAGTAGGGAGGCTTGTGTTTGGGAGGCTTGTCCAGTTTGTGTATGATGGCTTTTATTAGTGTTACTCAAGACAAATGTATATAGGGATTTGGGCAGATATAATAACCATGTTTTTGCAATTGACAGTTCTCTTGTATAGTCTCTCCTTGCAGGTGACTTCATCGGGTAATAACCTTTCTCGTTTTTTTTTCTCCAGGTCCTGGTTAATGGCTGCCACCAGCGCCCCTCAAGAAAAAGGATAAGACTCAGGTAAGTGATTTTTAAAGGCTCTGGGGAGTACTAAACTATTATGAGGGGAACCGTGTTTGCCTTACTTCTATCCCCAAAGTGATTCTTTTTCACCATCACCTGTATGTCACGTGCACAGACAGGGAATTCCTCTGTTAGTCCTTTGGGGTGTCTCAGGCCTGACTAACAGGCCCTATGTTATCGCTTTACCCTCCATGGCAGAGTTCTTCAATCTGTGTGGCGCGCCTCCCTGGGGGGGCATGCCACATTCTCAGGCAGGGCCGGGTTGGGAACCGTAACCGGCCCTGGCAAACTGCTCGGCCGCCCCCCACCCCCCTGAGGGTAGGGGGGGGGCGCAGCCGAGCTGTTTGCGAGGGCCGGTTTCGGCCGATTTTGTTACAGGGGGCCGATATTGCCGACCCCCGGTAACAAAAACGGACCCCAGGGGCCCAAAACCGGCCCCCACCCTAGCGGCCCACCGGGGAAACGCCCGGTGCCCGCTACTGCCAGTCCGGCCCTGATCTCAGGGGGGGAGCGCACTTCACTCTATTCTTACCTTTGTTCCTCTTCACTGTCCTGCGTCGCAAGTCTTCTGGGGATTTATTTTATTGGAGAACTCCGGTACGGTTGGAGGGGGGAGGGAGGGGAAATCGATGGGGCACGACGTGCCCATGCTTTTTGTCATTATCATGTTAACTGTCCCAGGAGGGGGTTAGTTGGTAGAGCTGAAATGCTTCAGTTGCAGTAAGACGCAGGAAGTCTCCGCTGCTAAAACTGAAAGCAAATGAACAGACACGATTTCATAGCAGAGGAGACTCCTTGCCTTCCACTGCAGCTGAAGCATTTCAGCTATACGAATTTAACCCCGTCCTGGGAGGGTTAGCTCTTCCCAGAAAGGAGACAAAGTTTCTTTTAAAATTACACAGGCAGGTGCGCAAAATACCAGCCAGCCATGTGTTGTTTAAACAGCCTGCAAATTGCTTGTCTTGACACTAAATATTGTTATAAATAAGGAAGTATGTATTCATTTGTAATGTGACTTTTCTGTCTTTGTTCCCTTGTATTATCAGTCATGGATCATTCAGGCAGCCCTAGAACACAATTAAAAGTTCTTTCTATTTATATTTGCTGTTCGAAGTATGCACAGACAAGTGCTTACAATACAGCTTTGGGTGACTGCTTATTTTTGTACCACCTGGGCCATCCAAATAATGAGCTGGCAACCCTAATCATAAAACTGGAAGTTTGTTGCAAGATCAGCACATTTATTTCCTCCACCCTGATCCCTGGTTAATGCCATAATAGCAATAGTTTAGCATATCTGAAACCCTACGCCGTCGTCAATAACAAGCTGAGTTACTTCTAGTGTCTGGGAATGCACCCTGCATTCAGACAACTCGCTCCTCATTCTCGCCCTTCACTTTCACGCTCACCCTGCACTCACAGCGATCACAATGCCCTCACACTGATCTCGATGCACTCACACCATTTACCCGCTTACCCTGCACTCACAGTAATCACTCTGCACTCACAATGCACTTGCGCTGTTCACCCTGTACCTCACCTTGCAGTCACACAAGCACACTACTCAACCTGCACTCATGTGGCACTTCACTCACCTGTCCCCCTCACTGCTCAATCTGCAATCTCACTCAAATAAGCCCATCACTAACCATACATTCATTTGTCCCAATCTGCACTTACATCCGCACCCAAATTCATATGGTCACCTCACTCACCCTGCAGTCACTCCTCTTACCCTACTCTCACACTGTTGCATGGCTCACCGTGCACTCACATAGGCACTCCTGCCACCCACACAGTGTAGAGGTTTAATGTGCCTACTACAAAGAACATGTACCAAGCAGACCACTGAACTGAGTGTGAGTAAACAATGAGTAGTGCTATAAAAAAATGAAATGTTTGCCAGAAAGGTGCTATAGAGAGATGAGGTGCATCGTTGGTGAGTGGTAGTGAGGAAATTCATGGAGATGGAGTAAATGGGGGAGGGGGCGCCAAAAAAGACTGTTGGACTGGGTGCGACTAGTGCTATGGCCAGCCCTGGCTGGGAGTGTTAGCCCCCACCCGAAGTTCGGGTCTAGTTGCGCCCCTGTACACAAGTATGGGCATGTTGTGCCCCATCAAGGTTTTCGTCCTAAATTACAAAAGGACACATTTACATGCACTGCAATCCAGCATTTCAGGGGGCCCCTTGATAGAGACAGCTCTGTTTTTGCCCTGATGGCCTGGAATAATTCCTAAACAGATTCTTGTAAATACCGTTTTGTTTCATTTCTTTTTAATGTGATTGATGTGAGGGAGTCTATTACTATTTGCAGAGAAATGTGTTTGTTTCATGCAACAACCATAAAAAAGTTTATTTTAGATCCAAGCGGGTCCTCACATAAGAGAAATTGGAGGATATCACAGATATTATTCGCTGTAAAATTAGTGGGCTGCTGCTTTGTTACAACAGTGAAAACCCATCACTGTCTCTGAATATTAGATGTAAACGCTTTTAGAATTGCGACCATAGTGCCTGTGCACCGTTAGTAGCCTGGCTAAAGAGGGTATGGCAGAGCTGAAAGTAAATCATTTAAACTCAAAGCTGTACTGAACAGGGGCCCTCAAAATAGTTTTGGCCCAGGGCACCCAAAATCCTTAACATGTCCCTGCCACCACAAAGTCTGTCAGACAACATTGCTCTGAAGTAAGATAGACAACATCATTAATTATTTATTAGTTCTATTTTTTTTAAACATAAACCCGACGTGTCCTAAACCCCCACTGCTTCAGGCAAGCAACTTATTGTACCACTAAGGAATTCTCAATTAGGTGTTCGTTCAGCGCCCTCTATGTGGACTTTCAACTTTGTCTTCGGATCCATAACTGGTTGGTGGGCAATTATCCCATTATAATGCTGCCTAAAACGTTTGTTAAAGATTTCTAGAGAAGAATTGTTTCTCTTGTACCAGCTCTGAGCTAGGGAGTGCTCGAAAAATCTGACAATGCTGTCTCCCTTACAGTCCCCGTTTTGGCTGAAAATATCTGCAGAATATTCAGCTTTGAGAGAAACTGCTATCAAAACTCTCTTGCCTTTCAGCTCGTCCTATTTATGTGAGATTGGGTTCTCAGCACTTGCGGTATTAAAGACTAAGTACCGTTCAAGACTGGATGTGGAGCACAACCTGAGGATGGCAGTAGCAAAAATCCATTCACAGTTTGACCGTCTCTGTGGCGAAAAACAGGCACACCCGTCACATATATGTTGGTGGTGTTATTATCAATCTATGTCATGTGTAAAACAAAGCATCCTAGTAAAAACAATTTGTGCACATTTTATCTTGGAAAATGGTGTTTGGAGCAGAGTAATAAGCCTCTGTCATTTCACCACACCCACTCACAAACCTGCAGTTTACTAAACACTCTTATTGTGTTGAACATTATTTGCTGGATATGCCCGGGATATGCGCGTGGTGGTCGATTATGTAGTGTACCAGATTCCAGAAATTTCTGTCAGGTGGTGGGGGGGGGCCCAACATCTAAAAAAAATTCAGATGGGGGGGGGCTCAACCTACAGAAGTTTGAAGACCTCTGCTCCATGGGGTTCGATTTCTGTTTCCTAGGCACCCTAGAGCAACCTGTGCCCAGTGGTCTTCACCTCTCTCAATGCCCTTAACCTCTTCTGGGCTGGGTAACAAAGCAAGGTTACTAAGATGGTGGTGTTTTAGCAACCTTGTGACAAGCCTGAGCACGTAGCTCCATTATGTCATCTGGAGTGGAGTGCTCAGGTGAAAGAATGTGTGTTTGTTTAAAAGATCTGGCAGTTATTAGAGGAGGCTGCTTCTTCAGGTTGGGTGGGATCCTTTCTTCTTAATAAAGGAACTTAGACTGGAAATCTATCAGTGTCCTGCTCATCTGTCCCTTTCTACTACAATTGCTACACTGGCGTAGTCAGCAGGATGAGGGAGAGGATCCCAACACATCTGCCTGTGCGTTGGTGTTGACGCCTTAATAGTTCGGGCATGGATTCAAGAAATGCTGGTGAGATCTACCTCTGAAGGAGTCCTTAAGTTCTCATGGCCTTGTACATCTGTACATTTCTGTGTTTATGTGGAGGGGCATTGTGGGGGGATTTTTAAGATCTCTGTGACGACCCACAAGACGTTTCCCTGTGCCTGTCCTGTCAGTAGAATGTAAAGGGAAAAACAGTTTTTCTACTGGAGCCTAATTTATCGTGTCTCCGCATATTGCTTCCTCTTTCCCCTCCCAGTTCTGCTCTCCCCGTTAGCCTTCCCTCTCCATTAGGAAGCCGTGAAGTGGGTGAGCACTGAGCAGCACGTTGGTGGTTCCGGGCACAGAACAATGTGCTGAGTCCTATGAACGTGTCTCTCTGTACTGCTTCCTCTGTCCCTTTCAGTGCTGCTCTGTCAGTCAGTCTTCCCTCTCTATTAGGAAGCCGTGAAGTGAGCTAGCCCTAAGCAGTAAGTTTGTGGTTCTGGGCATGGAAACATGCCGAAGTGAACTCTTACTGGTTACCCTGAAGTGGGAGGGCACTGAGGTTCTCAGGTGTCTCTGCGGGCTATTACCAACACTCTTACATTCCTCTGCAATTCTTGGTGCCCGCTACGGCTGTTCTCCTCTGTGGGTGCTACTCCCAGCACATAGTGACGAGCAGCAGTGATCCAACGTCAGCGTACCATTTCAGTGGGACGCACACTGGTGCAGGGTCCCTGCTTTCTGTATGGTACGTCGGCGTACCGTTTCAGTGGTACGCACACTAGTGTGCTGATCTCGCTTCCTGCATTTTCGGGTGCGCAGTGTTCAAACATTGGGTCTCTGCATGCTGTTTCAGTGGCACACACACTCCCTGTTAATTAATGTGCTGGTTTATTTTTGGTGTTTTTTGCTCTACTGCTTCTTTAAGATTTAACAGAGCCCTGATTTTTTGTGTTATAACACATTTCTTTCTTTTATGATTTAACTGAGCCCTGCTTCTTTGTGTTTTAACACATTTCTGTTCTAGGTTGACTTGCTGATTCAGTGGCACGCACACTAGTGTGCTAAGCTTATCCTGGATAGAAAGAGTATTTTACCTCCAAATTGATAATGGTTCTCCAGCTGGTTTCATATTTCAAAGTTTTGGATAAACTTGACTAATTTAGATTCTTCTTCAATATTTGCAGTACCCGCTTTACTTCTTCTTTACAATGCAGTATTTCACTCCTCTGTCAATCTTTTTAGGAACTCCAGGTTCTCCTCCGATCAGATGGCAGAAATGGAAGAAGATTTTTGAAAGGTATGCCAAGGTTTGTTGTGCAACTTTGAGTGCAGAAAGGAAGGCGTCTTTACTGATGCACTGTTTCGGAGCTGGAGGTCAGGAAATATTTGGCCACCTTCCTCGGCCTTCTCAAGCAGGCCTAGAGGATTTGAATGAATATGAGTTGTGCTTAAAAAAACGACACATTTTCTACCAAAGGTCAGCACAATTCTTGAACGTTATCAGTTTGCCAGGAGATTTCAGAACTGTGAACAGTCAGTTGAGGATCACGTTACAGATTTGTTCAGGCTTGCTCATATGTGCAAAGTTGGAAACTTAACTGATGAACATGTTAGAGATCAATTTATGGTGGAGTGTGGAATGGAAAAGGTCAGAGAGGAACTGTGGTTGAAGGATTAACCTACTTTAGAGTAAGTCCTTGTGGCAAAATGTGTAGAACACTCCATTGAGTACATTGGAGTCATCAAAAAGGAAAAAGATCAAAGAGTTAATGTTATTAGAGGAAAAGTAAAAAAGTCACAGTGAAACCGGAAGGGAGTGAAGACAAACACAAGCCTGCATCTGTGCGTAAATGTTACCGTTCTGATGCAACTGGACATCTTGCAAATGATAAGAAATGTCCTGCACTTAAGGCTATTTGTTCTCGAAGTAAAAAGAAAAGCAATTTTGCCACTGTTTGCAAAAATAAATGGGTAAATCCTAAGATTAAAGAAGTCTGTGCTGACAGTGATCTTGAGGAGGAAGATACTGATTTTATGTGTGGACAGATAGTGCTTCAAGTAGGTGCTAATGACAAGGCAAAACACAGTCCAGTTGATACTATTTGTGTGGAAGGAGAGACAACTGATGTACTCTTTGACTCCCGGGCAAAGATTACAATGATCTCAAATGAGTTAAAAAAAAAAAATAAGTTGGCTCACAAAGTTAAGTTGCTCAAACCAGACATCAAACTATGCGCATATGGTGGTGAGCTCATAAAGATGCGTAGATACTTTACAGGTGTAATAGATTACAAGCAACGCCTTACGAGTGGTAAAATATATGTCTCTCAGAAGGGAGACTGCACAATCAGTTGGTCACACCAAGCTGACTTGGGGTGATACTTGAATCTGGCATTACTACACCCATTAGACTCAAGGATATTTTTTCCCCAAAGGTTAGTTCTGTTGCTGAGGTACACTTGCTGGGGCAGCTGAAACAGGAATTCCCTAAGGGTTTCAGGGAAGGTTTTGGGTGTTTAAAATCTTACAAGCTTCAGATTCGCCTTGTAGAGCAAGCAAGCCCAGTGTGCTGCAAAGTTAGGAACATTCCAGTTGCCATTTGTGAGGAATTAAGAGATGAAAAAATGAAGCTTATAGCTTAGGGCATAATAGAGGAGGTAGAAGGCACAAAATGGCTTGCTCCCATAGTGACTGCAAGGAAGGCCAATGGTAGTATGCGTCTCTGTGTGGACCTAAGGCATCTCAACAAATGTGTAGTGGTCGACAGATACCCACTTCCAAATATTTCGGAATTGGTATTATTGTTGGGGGATGCCCATGTTTTCAGCACCATTGGCTTAACCAGTGCTTACCACCAAATAGAGCTAAAAGAGTCCTCGAGAGATCTTACGGCATTTATTTCTCCTTTTGGGACATTTTGATTTATTAGGTAGCCGTTTAGGCTTGTTTCCGCAGCTTCAGTTTTTCAGTGGGCAATGGAAAAAGTTCTTCAGGAAATTACTGGGTCTCTGTTTATCAGGATGACATCTTTTTCTTTGGAAAGGATGCCCAGGAATATAATGCCAGAATAAGAGATGTTTTGGGGCGACTGTCTGACTGGAACCTTACTGTGAAACCAGAAAGATGCAGCGTTGGTACTGAGTCTATTAGTTATCTGGGCCGCACTGTTTCAGGTGAGGGGGTGTTTCCCAAGGATGAGTTAGTTGACACAATCATGCGAATGAGTTCCCCATCTCGAGAGGAATTGATGAAATTCTTAGGTGTGATTGAATTCTACGCTACATTAATTAAGGGGTTTGCGGAGCTCAGTGCTAACATGAGGTGTGGCTTGAGGAATGGTGTTGCATTCTCCTGGGACTATCTTTGTGAGGAGGAATTTAGATTGCGCAAAGTTAATCTCAGTATGACCCCAAAGGTGAAGAATTTTGATCCCAAGAGAAGGTCCATCGTCACCACAGACGCTAGTCTGAAAGGTTTGGGTGCTGTGCTTCAACAAGAAGGGGAGTTAGGAACCAATACCATCATGTTCCTCTCGCGAGGATTGAAAGACATAGAATCTAGGTATTCCGTCATTGAGAGGGAAGCACTGGCTGTTTTTTGGGCGGTGAAGAAGCAAAACAAATTCTTGAGGGGGTTGTCGTTTACTGTACGGAACGATCATAAACCTCTCATGGGGATATTAAAAAAGAAAGGGATGGATTTAATTTCTGGTTGCATTACTAAGTGGTACATAGCATTGCAGGAATATGACTTTGTCATGAATACTTGCCTGGAATTTGCAACACTGTGGCTGACACTCTTTCCAGATTAGTTCCCATTAGAGGGGAATGATATTGATTCTGAAGGGGTGGTGGAAGATGACTCTGAATGTGTTTGTGCTATCAGTGTAATTTCTGAAGAGAGATGGCGTGAAGAGTTGACTAAGGATGAGGTGTTGGTGGGTGTGATAAAATTAATGAGGCAAAGATGGAAGTGTAAGAATCAAGGTTTGGAGGGATGTTACAATTACTGCCCCATGCAAGATGAGTTATCCACTAGCAAGGACTTGTTATTCAGGGTGTGAGAAGCTGGCCTGGTGTATGATGTCCACTAATGTAAGTGGGCACCTTGCACCAGTCCAGACAACCCTTATGGTGATTTAAGAGGTCTTAGTCAACCTTAGAAAGCTCTCTAAGTGGTAGCTGTGGAGAGCAGCCTCCAGGCTTAATCCAGAAGAAGTGTAAAGCAGCTTGCTTTACCAGAATGCAATCTTATAGTATAGATTAAGTGAAAAAGAACCACACAAGGTATTTATAAAAATATGTATTTATTATAATATACTCTCTAACACGTTTAGATATCTCCTACCCGGAGATAATCACAATGCATACAATACTTTGCAAAGAAACACAGTAAATAGCACAGAATACACAGTGGACCTCAAGGGGGACCAAACCATATACTAAGAAAGTGGTATAAGAACTACGACTCAAGTCAAGACAAGGTCGAGAGGACGTAGAAGTGCTGGGGACCCAAGGAACCACCCAAGGTGAGTAGATAGGGACCCCGCGGAGAGCGTATGCAGTGTGGGAACATGACCGCGTGCTCCGTACAACTCTACGTGTAAGTCACGGTTGGATTTTTAAAGATTGAGGACTCTTCCCAGTGGAGCCCAAAAGAAACGAGGTGACCCTCAATTGGACCCACAGGCCAGAGGCACTGAAGTTGTGAGAGGACCTCAAGCAGCTCACCAAAAGATGCAGGCCACAATGCACACGATGTGGTGTGGCTGAAGATTCATCTTCGGGTCACTGGAGGTGCTCGAGGTTGGGGCTACTTGGAGCCTGAAGATCTTCTTGGAAGGAAGCCACCAAGCCTTTGCAACTGCAAGTTGACGCAGTGCACAGGGGTTCGGTTATTGCAACCCCCACGAGGGATATTGACCTCAAACTAGATGAGAAGGCAGTGTAGGCCTTGGGAGCTGTGGAAAACCACCAGCTGTGTTGCAGAACCTTACGGAGTCCGGTGGCGCTCAGGATCAGCAGACCGGTAGACTTAGTTTCGGTGCCTGTGAATGCAGGGGAGTGACTCCTTTACTCCAAGGGAGATTCCTTCAGGTGTCTTTGATGCCCACAGGCCTTGGAAGTTTCACAGGCACAGATGATGCAGCAGACTGGAAGGGAGATGAAGTCGAGCCCAAACGAAGTCCAGTGAAGTCCAGAGTGCCCAGACGGTAGAAGAAGAAGTTGTTACTGATCTGAATCTTTTTCCACAACAAATCTAGGGACCTACACCCAGGTAAGCCCTTAACTACCCTAAGGAAAGGGTTGGGACGATGCAGGGGACCCTCCCAGGGGAGGATCTGGACACGGGGAGGTTACTCCCATGCCATTTGTCTAGTTTCATGCCAGTGCGGGAGCCAACGGCTCCCAGGACTGGTTTGAACTGGACTATGCATGGGGACACCAAATATGCCCCTCATGCAGACTGAGAGGCGCTGGCAAGCGCACCCACCCTACCCCAATACACTAAATCCTGTCTTGGAGGTGGTCACACCTTCCTGTGACAGGATGCCTATTGTTCTGATTTCCCCTGTTTGAGCTTGGCTCAGCAACCGAAGGGCAGAATCGTGTCTCTGGTTGGTAGCAACCATTCTGTGCTGTCCGGGTCAATAAGGCTGATACTGGAAACACTAAGAGCCTAACGGAGGGCTCTTCCAGTGCTTGGAATCATACCTCCCACACCGTTTACTGTTTATGGTGTGGGGGTATGTTTCCAACATGTTTGATACCAAACATGATAGGATTTGTTGCAGCCAGTTTCGAGAAGGTCATTGCGTAATTACGCAGTGCCACTCTAGATAGTATATGGCTGCTTCACTGACAACCCGGGAGAATGGACTCCGTACGTTGTAGGGGTGTCCTGCTCATGCTGGGGCACCCTCTCACTTAGAATCAAGCACCCTGCCTTTAGAATTGTAAAGGCCTGCTATAGCGGTGACTTATAGGTTTTAAGTGCAGTGACCCTAGATATAGGAAACTATATCTTTAGTAAGTGGTGCTAGCACCAGCTTACACAGGCTACAATGGTCGCCCATGGGTGGCATAATGCATGCTTCAGCCCATGGGGGACCTCTGGGGTACCTATGCCCTGGGTACCTTAGTACCCTATACTAGAGACTGATAAGGGTACCCCAGTATCCAATCTGGGATGTACCTAAGTACTAACCACAACAATTTAAGGGAGAAAGCAGAGAGACTGGGGTCCTGATTAGCAGGGTCCCAGTCAGACTAGTCAAAAACAACTTAGCACCAGGCAAAAAGTGGGGGTAACCTTGCAGAAGGATCTTACCTTCTTACACAGGGAAACAAGACTTATTCCACCCCCCAGTCTTAGGAAGGATTTGATGGATTTTGCCCATGACGTGCATCAGGGCATGACTAAGACACAGGAGATGATGCGTGTTTCTTACTGGTGGCCTAGTATGGACAGGCAGGTAGAGAGGCTTATGCGTGATTGTTCCATGTGTGCAATGAGGGACAAATCCAAGACACCGAGAGTTCAAACCATGGCATCCAGGAGACTGCTTTGGGAGGAGATTGTAGGAAGGTGGAATCTGACTATATGGTTGCCCCCACTTTTTTTATGGTGTTTTGCTGGTTTATGACTTAGTTGGACTGGGATCCTGCTATTCAGGGCCCCAGTCTATCTGCTTTCTCTGTAAAAGGTTTCCATGTGCCTTAGGCACATCTCTGATTGGAATCTGGAGTGCCCTTATAAGTCCCTAGTATATGGTATACTATGTACCAAGGGCATAGGTACCTCAGAGGCCTACCAGGGGCTGCAGCATGTATTATGCCACCCCTGGAAGGCCATCCAAACTGACACCACAGGTCTGCTACTGCAGCCTGGGTAGGGTGGTGCATGCACTCCTTACTGTGATATAGGTTACCTATATCACTAAATACATACACACATATAAACCTATAAGTCACTCCTAAGGCAGGCCTTATCAATCCTAAAGGCAGAGTGCATGGTTCCTATGTGAGAGGGTGCCCCTGCATGAGCAGGGCCCCTCTGCAGCGTTCGGAGACCATCTCTGATGCTGTTTGTAGTGCAGCCTGACCATATACTCTTAAGCGCATTATATCCTCGCGGTAAAATGCTAACTTTGGAATGGCTGCACCTAAACATGTCGTGTTTGGTGTCAAACATCTTGGAATACTACCCCCGCCAATCCTGGCGGCGGGGGTAGCATTCCACCCTTCTAGAGGGAAAGACATGTTAACTCTGGCTTACCCGGTAACTTCTTTCTGAAGCCCTGGCATCACAAAATGGATGCTGCTGCCACAGACACAAGTCTGGCCTCCTGCTGCTGGACGAAACTCCGGCAGGGGAGGCCTGGACAAAAGGTTTCCTGTTGCAGGGAGGTGTGACCACCTCCCCAGACAGGATAATGTGTATTGGGGCTGGGTGGGTGCACTCTTAGAGTGCTTTGAAGTCCTGCACTGGGGGAGCAAAAGGCTCCTCTGTGCATATGCCAGTTCAAACCAGCTCAGGGGCTACCTGCCCCTGCTCTGGCGCGAAACTGGACAAAGGGAAGTGGGTGTAGCCACCCCTCCCTTGACCCTCCCATAGGTGGGGTCATAGAGCTAGTCCATCCCCTCTTTTTAGTATAAGAGGGGGAACCTTGCCATTGCAAAGCAGATAACCCCTGGACGACGCTCTACAGAAGAATCCTGGCCCTTCGACGTTCCACTACCTTTGAAAGACAGAAGAATCTCCCTTGGAGTCAAGGAGTGACTCCCCTGCTTGGCAGGCGCCAAAAATGACAACGACAGTCGCAAACTACGCCGCTCCCGCCGGAGTCCGAAGTCCCTGCAGCCCAAGAAGTGGATTTCCTGACCTCTCCCAGGCCATCGTGAGTCCCCAGCGAAGCTGAGGCAAGTGGACCCCACGAGTAACGAGGAACCGCGACCCCTGGGTACCGTGCACTATTGTCGAGTGCAACCCCTTCACAACGTTCTACGAACTTGTGCTTTGGACCACGTGTGGTCCCGACCTCCAGCAGGAATCCCTCCGAAGATCAGAGGCCTACACCGTCCCGAGTGACCGTGGGCCCCTGTTGAGTGATTCCGCCCGAGGTGTCTTCGCAATCCCTTGCCCGCCGGCTTGTGGGTCCCCAGAAGACTTCTTAAAGAAACCAAAGGGCTCCCCTGGTTGCTCCAGGCCTGCCCTGACTTACCCTCGCTGGGTGAGTCCCTCAGACCTTGCTGGTCTGCGCCATCGACTTTTCTTCATCTCCCCGAGACTTGCTGCTGCCAAGGCTTGTTGGCTCCAATCGAGTTGCCGACACCGCAGTCAGCTGCAGACGTCGAGGGACCCACCGAATCCAGCTCCTGGTCGTCGTCGACACCTCCTGGACCACGTGGCTGAAGAGTCAAGGCACCCGCAACCGACCTGAATCAACCGACGACGGTGGGCATCCATCTTCCTTGTCCCGGGTCACTGCCAAGTGACTTTGAACACTGTCCCCTCTGCTTTCAGGTCATCCTTCTTCAGAATCCAGGCTTGGATTCCACCGGACACTTCTTCAGCTCCCGCAAGCAGCAAGTCTTCTTTGTTCGCCATTGAAAACGACGCCGCGACCCGACACCAAAGGACACCTATGCACCCGGCTTCCCTGGGTGAGGTAACTCCAGCACTACGGTGCTCCTGTGGGTTTGGCCCTAGAACTACTTACCCTGTAAGTGACTTGCTTGTAGGTTCTCCCGAAGTATCCTAAAACTCTTTATTTCCAACCGCGACTTGCCCCATTGAAGTCAACGGCGATCCGCGCCTGTGTATCCACACTGCACGCGCTCCCCGTGGGTCCTTTACTTACCTGCCTTGGGTGGTTTCGTGAGGCCCCAGCACTTCTGAAGGCCCTAGGCCTTGTCTCCCTGCAAGTCGTTGTCCCTAAGTCTCTTACTTAGTATATGGTCTGGT
Organism: Calotriton arnoldi; assembly: GCA_963921515.1. Taxonomy (NCBI): domain Eukaryota; kingdom Metazoa; phylum Chordata; class Amphibia; order Caudata; family Salamandridae; genus Calotriton; species Calotriton arnoldi. The sequence continues at coordinate 1,202,455 of CAWUFW010002464.1, read as the reverse complement.
ACGCCCCTAGGGCCCCAGCCATATTTTGTGCTTAACTTATTGTGAAACGTTGATTTGTGCATATGTTTGTCTTCTAATCTCATAAAGAGATTAGTAGAGAGTTATTTAGAAATAAATACATATATATTTGATATATATACCTGTGTGGTGTCTTTTCATTTGGTGATTCAAGAGATTATATGGTAAAACAAGCTGCTTTACATTCCTCCGAGACTTAGCCTGAAGGCTGCTCTCCACAGCTACCACTAGGATAGCTTTCTTTAAAAGGTTGTCTTAAACCTATCTACCATAAGAGTCGATTTGCCCTGGTGCAAGGTGTCCACTTTAATTAGTGAACAGCATATACCAGGCCAACTTCTCACATTGGTGGGCAGCGTGTGGGATTCCAGCTTGCCATTGTTTTACCAGAAAATCTCTATTTGAATTACTAACTGAAAACCATTATAGGTACTCAAGGTACATATAAAGTCAAGCTTAGTATCAATAAGTTCTACTGAACTTAGAGCTGGGTGCCAAGGGATAGCACACCCTTTCCACAGCTCAAGCTAGGATCAGTAGGCCACAAACTAGTGTAGGTAGTACAACACTGCACAACACTAGAATGTCTTTAAGGGGAGGATCCAAAGAATCCTTGCAGGAAGCCATTGAGCTTCCACCCTCCAAGTATGATACACTCCCATTCTTGGAATTGAGAGCTTTATGCAACTTGAGAAAATAAGGACAGGCTAAAGCCCCACCACCCAACACCTCAAGGAGTTGTTGGTGGCTTATGACCTTAGTAAGCCTGTAGGGACTGAAGGGGTAGGAGCTGAGGGTGGGGCAGAAGAAGAGGAGGAGGCCAGGGGTACCAATACCCCCAGCCCCCCTCTGAAACTGGCCAGGAGGGTGACAATGACCCTGACCTGGAAAACCCAATCCCTCCTGTGGATGATGATGAGGATGATCAAAATGATGCCCTCTTTGTCCCCCAGGAAGGATTAAGAGTGTGCCCAGGAAGTCTAGATCTCCTTCTCAGGAGTCTAACCACTCTGGCACCTCTATAGGGAGCTCTGTCTCCTCTCACAGGAGGGAATCCTCTCATGAGAGGAGAGCCAGGCTGGTCCGGTATGAGGAAACTCAGCTGGAAATCAGAAAAAAGCAACTGGCTTTAGATAGGGAATCCCTAGATCTCCTCAGGGAGAGAAGAAAGTTGGGACTAGAGTCCCATGGTGGCAGCAATATCCCTAGAGATAGGGACAGGTCTTATGACCATAGAAACCTAAACAAGATTGTCCCTCCCTACCAGAGTGGGGATGACATCCACAAATGGATAACTGCACTGGAGAGGGCCTGTAAAGTTCAGAAGGTCCCCCAGAGGCAGTGGGCAGCAATCTTGTGGCTCTCCTTTGCAGACAAAGGTAGAGACAAGCTCCTCACTGTAAGAGAAGAGGATGCTGACAATTACACAGTCTTGAAGAGTGCTCTGATAGATGGGTTTGGCCTAACCACTGAACAGTATAGGTTGAAGTTCAGAGACACCCAAAAAGCTCAGACTCAAGACTGGGTTGATTTTGTAGATTGTGCTACAAAGGCTCTGGAAGGTTGGATACATGGCAACAAAGTGCAGGACTTTTTAGGATTGTACAATTTGATTATGAGGGAGCAGATCCTTAATAATTGTCAAAACCAGCTTTTGCACCAGTATCTGGTGGACTCTGATCTGACCTCTCCCCAAGAATTGGGAAAGAAGGCAGACAAGTGGGTCAGAACCAGAGTAAAAACTAGAAATCAGGGTGGTGACCAGAAGAAAGATTCTACTAAGTCCCAAGAGAAAGGTGGGGATAAATCTAAGGATAAGTCCCCTACAGGGCCCCAAAATTCCTCTTCTGGGGGTGGGTCCCAAACTCCTTCCTCTCCTGAAAAGAAACCCTATTGCCATGTCTGTAAAAAGCCTGGGCACTGGAAAACTGATCCCAGTTGCCCCAGGATTGGCAATAAAGAAAATGTTCCTCCCACAACTACTACCACCCCTCCTGGTACTATCAGTAGTAATCCTCCAGTTGGGAGTAGTGCACCCAAAAAGTTAGGTGCTTTTGCAAGAGGAACAGAGGTGGGCCCTAGTTTAGACAGGGACCCCTCAACAGACTCCTCTGACTCTGATGGTGGTATAGGATTTGCCACCTTTACCATGGGTCCCATAGCATTGGGCAGGTACAGATTGGAGCCAATAATTAATGGTCAGAAAGCTGTGGCATTTAGGGACACAGGGGCTAGTGTCACCATGGTGGCAGGGAAACTAGTCCCCCTCACCAGCTTTTACCTGAGTTTAAATACCAGGTGACCAACATTGATGGTGTCAGAACAGATCACCCCATGGCCAAAGTCAATCTCAGCTGGGAGGGGGTCACAGGCCCAAAAAGAGTGGCAGTGTCCCCAACCCTACCTGTAGATTGCCTGATGGGCAATGATCTGGAAATTTCAGCCTGGGCTGAAGTGGAACACCAAACCCATCTTAGGATGTTGGGCGTCCCTGTAAAGGTTAGTGGGGCTGTGATGGCCACAGCCCCAGCCCAAGAATTTGGAGAGATGGAGCCTGAAAGAATGGCCCACTCTCCCCCAAAAGAGAGCACAAGGGTTGAAGAAAAGTCTTCTTCCCCCAGACAGTAGGTAAGGGTCAGCCTCCTCAGGGAACTGACCCTACCCCTAGTGAAGGAACTGCCACAGAGGTAGTCAGGCCTGGCCTGGCCACACCCCTGATGGCAGAGGACCCTTCCAAGGTGGTACCCCGTCTGGAGCAGGTAACCTGCCCCTCTCTACCCTGCCTCAGTCAGCCCAGGGCTGCAGAGGTCAGGGGAGGTCAGTGGACCCCCAGGGCCCCCTGTCCAGAGGAAGCCCCCATCAGCAGATTAGGGGCACCCAGTCTAGTAGCCCTAGCCAGGTGAAAATTCCTCTACACACTGAGGGATCCCCCATACCTTTATGTAGGGGCCTCCCCAGAAGGACTCTGGTAGGCAAGGGCAAACCTGGGACCAGAAGGTTCCAAACCTGCCATGTCCCTCCAGTAGTCCATCCAAAGGGACCCAACCCCCAGCTGTAGGCAGCCAAAGGTTGACCCTTAGAGCAAAGTGCAACTCAGTCATGGAAAGACAGGCATACATGGTGACCAGTGATCTGAGGAAGCTGAGGCCAACATTCCTAGGGCCTCACTTCCCTACTCAGACACCTCACCAGCCTTGTACTTTACCTAAGCACACCACAGGTAGTGATTCCCCATGGTGGAGACCCTCTCATACCCTTAGGGTGAGGGATTGCTTAGTGGACCATAAGACAGGGGGCAACCATGCTAGTGCAGGTGCTTCCTTATATGACCACTTAGTCAATGAAGGCTCAACTGGCCAAGGTTAGCCTTATCTCCTTTCGTTTGGGGGGTTATGTAGGAAGGTGGAATCTGACTATATGGTTGCCCCCACTTTTTTTATGGTGTTTTGCTGGTTTATGACTTAGTTGGACTGGGATCCTGCTATTCAGGGCCCCAGTCTATCTGCTTTCTCTGTAAAAGGTTTCCATGTGCCTTAGGCACATCTCTGATTGGAATCTGGAGTGCCCTTATAAGTCCCTAGTATATGGTATACTATGTACCAAGGGCATAGGTACCTCAGAGGCCTACCAGGGGCTGCAGCATGTATTATGCCACCCCTGGAAGGCCATCCAAACTGACACCACAGGTCTGCTACTGCAGCCTGGGTAGGGTGGTGCATGCACTCCTTACTGTGATATAGGTTACCTATATCACTAAATACATACACACATATAAACCTATAAGTCACTCCTAAGGCAGGCCTTATCAATCCTAAAGGCAGAGTGCATGTTCCTATGTGAGAGGGTGCCCCTGCATGAGCAGGGCCCCTCTGCAGCGTTCGGAGACCATCTCTGATGCTGTTTGTAGTGCAGCGTGACCATATACTCTTAAGCGCATTATATCCTCGCGGTAAAATGCTAACTTTGGAATGGCTGCACCTAAACATGTCGTGTTTGGTGTCAAACATCTTGGAATACTACCCCCCGCCAATCCTGGCGGCGGGGGTAGCATTCCACCCTTCTAGAGGGAAAGACATGTTAACTCTGGCTTACCCGGTAACTTCTTTCTGAAGCCCTGGCATCACAAAATGGATGCTGCTGCCACAGACACAAGTCTGGCCTCCTGCTGCTGGACGAAACTCCGGCAGGGGAGGCCTGGACAATAGGTTTCCTGTTGCAGGGAGGTGTGACCACCTCCCAGACAGGATAATGTGTATTGGGGCTGGGTGGGTGCACTCTTAGAGTGCTTTGAAGTCCTGCACTGGGGGAGCAAAAGGCTCCTCTGTGCATATGCCAGTTCAAACCAGCTCAGGGGCTACCTGCCCCTGCTCTGGCGCGAAACCGGACAAAGGGAAGTGGGTGTAGCCACCCCTCCCTTGACCCTCCCATAGGTGGGGTCATAGAGCTAGTCCATCCCCTCTTTTTAGTATAAGAGGGGAACCTTGCCATTGCAAAGCAGATAACCCCTGGACGACGCTCTACAGAAGAATCCTGGCCCTTCGACGTTCCACTACCTTTGGAAGACAGAAGAATCTCCCTTGGAGTCAAGGAGTGACTCCCCTGCTTGGCAGGCGCCAAAACGACAACGACGGTCGCAAACTACGCCGCTCCCGCCGGAGTCCGAAGTCCCTGCAGCCCAAGAAGTGGATTTCCTGACCTCTCCCAGGCCATCGTGAGTCCCCAGCGAAGCTGAGGCAAGTGGACCCCACGAGTAACGAGGAACCGCGACCCCTGGGTACCGTGCACTATTGTCGAGTGCAACCCCTTCACAACGTTCTACGAACTTGTGCTTTGGACCACGTGTGGTCCCGACCTCCAGCAGGAATCCCTCCGAAGATCAGAGGCCTACACCGTCCCGAGTGACCGTGGGCCCCTGTTGAGTGATTCCGCCCGAGGTGTCTTCGCGATCCCTTGCCCGCCGGCTTGTGGGTCCCCAGAAGACTTCTTAAAGAAACCAAAGGGCTCCCCTGGTTGCTCCAGGCCTGCCCTGACTTACCCTCGCTGGGTGAGTCCCTCAGACCTTGCTGGTCTGCGCCATCGACTTTTCTTCATCTCCCCGAGACTTGCTGTTGCCAAGGCTTGTTGGCTCCAATCGAGTTGCCGACACCGCAGTCAGCTGCAGACGTCGAGGGACCCACCGAATCCAGCTCCTGGTTGTCGTCGACACCTCCTGGACCACGTGGCTGAAGAGTCAAGGCACCCGCAACCGACCTGAATCAACCGACGACGGTGGGCATCCATCTTCCTTGCCCCGGGTCACTGCCAAGTGACTTTGAACACTGTCCCCTCTGCTTTCAGGTCATCCTTCTTCAGAATCCAGGCTTGGATTCCACCGGACACTTCTTCAGCTCCCGCAAGCAGCAAGTCTTCTTTGTTCGCCATTGAAAATGACGCCGCGACCCGACACCAAAGGACACCTATGCACCCGGCTTCCTGGGTGAGGTAACTCCAGCACTACGGTGCTCCTGTGGGTGTGGGCCCTAGAACTACTTACCCTGTAAGTGACTTGCTTGTAGGTTCTCCCGAAGTATCCTAAAACTCTTTATTTCCAACCGCGACTTGCCCCATTGAAGTCAACGGCGATCCGCGCCTGTGTATCCACACTGCACGCGTCCCCCGTGGGTCCTTTACTTACCTGCCTTGGGTGGTTTCGTGAGGCCCCAGCACTTCTGAAGGCCCTAGGCCTTGTCTCCCTGCAAGTCGTTGTCCCTAAGTCTCTTACTTAGTATATGGTCTGGTACGCCCCTAGGGCCCCAGCCATATTTTGTGCTTAACTTATTGTGAAACGTTGATTTGTGCATATGTTTGTCTTCTAATCTCATAAAGAGATTAGTAGAGAGTTATTTAGAAATAAATACATATATATTTGATATATATACCTGTGTGGTGTCTTTTCATTTGGTGATTCAAGAGATTATATGGTAAAACAAGCTGCTTTACATTCCTCCGAGACTTAGCCTGAAGGCTGCTCTCCACAGCTACCACTAGGATAGCTTTCTTTAAAAGGTTGTCTTAAACCTATCTACCATAAGAGTCGATTTGCCCTGGTGCAAGGTGTCCACTTTAATTAGTGAACAGCATATACCAGGCCAACTTCTCACAGAGATTGCCTTGGATATTGTGGGTCCAGTCCATGGACAGGGAATGCAAACTTACCTCATTGTAGTACAGGACTTTTTTTCCAGGTGGCCTGATTTTTTTTTCTACAAACGCCATAGAGAGCAATGATGTGATTAAAGTTCTCAAGGACCTGATTGCTGGTGAAGGTTTTCCTCATGCTATACTTATGGACAAGGGGTTCATCTCACACTCAAAGAGTGGGTAGGATTTCTGTATGATAGGGCATCCTTCAGAAAAAATTAGCTTTATATCATCCCGAAAGCAATGGAATGGTCAAGAGGCTGAACAGAGTTATAAAGGAGACGATTCCGTTGGCTTAGTCAAATTACCTCGTTTGGAAAAAATGGGTGTGCAGGATGATTGAAATGTAAAGAGTAACTCCTCATTGTACGACTGTGAAGACTACCTTTGAACATTTTCGGAGAAGACTTCCTAACACTTTTGTTGAGCCTTCATGGGTGAATGTTTTTGCATTACAGTTTGGTCGAAGTGTGGGTGGCACTGAATGGCGTCAACATGAGGAAGATCAGATAAGTTTCAGGAAGACTGAATTTGATACAAGGAAAGCAGTGAAGAAAAGAGGTGTGTGTGGAGGACTTTGTCGTGATCATGAGTCCAAGGAAGAGTGATTCCTCCAAGTTCTCTAAGCCTATACGTGTCATCAAAACATTTACTAATGCTGTTAAGACACAGGACCATAGGATATGGAATCTTAACCGTGTGGTTCATCACAAAATAGTTGGTGGTGGTAATGTGAATGGCGATTTCATCGAATACGACGGGTCCACAGAAGTTTCAATTGGTAATGTAGGAAAAAAAGAGGATTGGGGGATGTCTAGAGTCTCCCACTGGGTGGTCAGGAGAGCAATGTATTTGAAGGATTATGTTTAATCTCTTCCTGCTTTTCCTTTGGTTATATATATACATTTTGTTTAGTGTTTTCGACTTGTTCTTCTTTTCGAATTATTTAATAAGGAGGTGTGTAGTAACAAAGCGAGGTTGCTAAGTTGGTGGTGTCCTAGCAACCTTGTGACAAGCCTCAGCACGGAACTCCATTATGTCATCTGGAGTGGAGTGCTCAGGTGAAAGAATGTGTGTTTGTTTAAAAGATCTGGCAGTTGCTAGAGGAGGCTGCTGCCTCAGGTTGAATGGGATCCATTCTTCTTAATAAAGGAACTTGGACTAGCAATCTATTAGTGTCCTGCTCATCTGTACCTTTCTAATACGATTGGTACAAGCAACCTTTGCCCAGCAATCGTCACCTCTCTGAATGCCCTTAACCCCTTCTGGGCTGGATAACAACTTAGGTGCCCTTCTGTGGTCCTCCCCCTCTGGTAAACTGCTCCCCATCCTCTTTTCCCCAACCCTCATGAGTGCTTGGCGCCCTCCCCGTGAATGCTGGGTCCCGTTCACTTACCGCCATTGCCACAACTCTTGAGAGCCGTGGCGGGCATCCACCACTCCTCCGTCGAGGTCTCGTCGTCCTCTTCCTTTATCTCCTCTGCTCTGTTCGCTCCTCACGTCGCATCCTCACTTCAGGAGACCTCTCCCCGATTGAGTCTTTACTCCCTTTCTGAGTCTCTGAGCAGTCCTCGTGGTTCTCCCTTGTGTTGGCGTCTCCCTCGTCCTCCGACTCGGCGTCTCTCCCCTCGTCCGATTCGGCATCCTTTCTTTTTCCCAAGAGCCCTTCCTGTTTGTCCATTGTCCTTTTCTCCACTTCAGCTCTACCCCCTTTGCTCTGCAAGAGATAGTCCTTTGTCAGTGTCAGTGTTTTTTCTTATTGACCCGTTAGCCCCTCCTTTTCCTCGTTAAACGTGTCTTTCCTTTAGGGGCCATCAGCATTTCTCGGGGACTGCCGAAGGAACTACAGCCAGTTTATCATGTTAGTGGGGTGAATGGGGTCACAGGCTTTCACAAGTCCTTTTCTAAAACTTTCATAATTTGATTGGGCTTGAAGAGAAAAAGACATAGCATTCCATGCCTTGGCCATCAGAACCCGGCAGTGATCAGCCTCCCTGTCGACTTCATGGTATTTAAGTGTTTTAACCAAGTGTAGAGACGTGTGGGCTCATTTACAAGCCCTGTGCGCCACGGAATATCACTTTATTTGACGTTCCGGTGGTGCACATGACTTAGCCCTACCTACTAGGCCACTTAAAGCCACCCTGCGTGGCTTTTCATGGGCTTGTAGATATGGAGTGAGGCAACGCGGCGCAAGTCGCTGTGTTGCCTCACACTAAGACGGGGAGGCAGGCTATGTGCGTTATGGTGGGTGTTCCCACGTAACACCCATGGCATTTGATACATTCCCAGATTTGCAAATAAGTAGTAAACCTGGGTGTTAGATTTGGGGGTCTCTAGTTGGCAGAGGTAGGTACCTTTGTCCAAATAGGGACCCTTGCGTCTAGTCAGGGTAAGGGGGGTACACTCCTAAAATAACCCCTGCTCACCCCCTTGGTAGCATGTTGACAGGGCAAGTGCACCCACTTTCCAGTCCCTAAACCTTCCCTTTTCTTCATATCAGACACCCCTATGGTAGGCCCAAGGGCAGGGTGCATTGTAAGTGTAAGGTAGGACATGCCCTGATGTGTGTGGCATGTCCTAATAGTGAATTACAGCCATTTTCGTTTTTCACTATAGCAAGGCTACGTGTTCCCCATAGGCCAGAATGGGCAGTTTGATTATTACATCTTATAATCCTAACTGAGCCAGGGATCATGGTAGAAAAACAAATTTAGTATGCCTGAACTCAGAATGATAAAATACATCTTTTAGTGAAGTTGGTTTTAACATTCTGTGTTTGAAAATACCACTTTTAGAAAGTAGGTATTTTCTTGCCTAACTATCCAAGCCTGCCTCTGCTAGGTTGTGTATTCCTTGTCTGGAGTTTGAGTGACAGGGGCTGGGGGATTCCAGGAGACAGGTGAGTCAGCACAGGGCTGAATAGAGAGATCTGCATGGAGATGGGTGGGAGGAGTTGCACCTGGGACCTGAATAGGGCTGTGCCTTCCCTCCACAATGCTGGCTCAACCTCCTGTGGTGCGTCTGATGTCCCTGGCCTACACTGTGAAAGGAAAGAAGGAGTCTTGTCAACAAAGTGCTCCAGGACTGACCAGAACTGGTTTGGACTAGGCAAAGGCCTCTCTGCCTTCAGAGAACAAAGGGAAAATAAGTATAAAAGAGGGGACCCAAACCCCAGAACTTTAGATCACTTTTGGGAAACAAGAAGAAACCTTTGCTGAGGAGAGGAACCAGAGAAACTGAGGAAGAGACTATCCCTAAGCTGAGTGCTGTTTGGGGGATTGGCGTGCAGTGGTTGCCTGACTGCCAAAGAAAGGAGAAAGGAACTTTCTGTGTACTTTAATCAACTTGTAAAAGATCTCCAAGGGCTTGAGAGAGAGCTTGCCTCCTGCTGAAGTCTCAGGGACAACAGACTTCACCCACCAGCTCCCCAAGAGTTCCTTTGAAGTGCCTGCTGTTGTGTTGGGCCTTCTGAGGGACTGCGTGTCGCAAGGAGCTGGAAGCGCGACTCACGAAGAAGCGTGTCGCTGCCGCTGTCGTCGCATCGCTGAAGAAGGGTGTCGCCGCTGTCGCTTCGCAAAGCAGAAGCGCCTCGCATCGCCGGAGAAGAGGATTGACGTCGCATCAGACGCCGCCGCATCATCGGAGAAGCGTGTCGCCGCCGCTGTCGTCGCATCGCTGAAGAAGGGTGTCGCCACTGCCGCTGTCGCATTGCATCGCCGAAGCGCCTCGCATCGCCGGAGAAGAGGATCGACATCGCATCAGACGCCGCCGCATCACCGGGAAGCGTGTCGCAGGGCCTGTCGCAGCTCAGAAGAATCGTTGAGTCGCCGCACGGCCGTCGGGCGTGCACGCATCGTGTCGCATCAAGAAGACGCCATCTTTGTTTCAGTGCACCGGATCTTCATCGCATCACGGCATTGCTGGTCGCATCGCCACGGAAGCGCAGTAAGAAACCGACACATCACCTCCCTAAGCCGAGAAGAACCGACGCATCGCCTACGCATCAGTAGGGACCCGACGCATCACCGTTCTTGCGTGTAAGGAACCGACGCTTCACCTTCCCTGCAACACTTTCGTTGTATAGTGTTATGCATCCAAAGGTACACTGAACTCAAAGTGTCGCATTTACCATCTAAAGAGAACTGAGCTAATTCTACCATTTTTGAAGTACAGTATTGTGGATTTTTGTCGTTTGTGATCTTGTGTTAAATCTATATAAAAGATACTTATTTTTAATATACAACTGGTGTAGTGTCCATCTGTTGTGTTGTCACTTGATTACTGTATGTGTTCACAAATGCTTTACACACTGCCTCTGAGATAAGCCTGCCTGCTCGTGCAAAGCTACCAAGGGGTTGAGCAGGGGTTATTTTAGGAGTGTACCCTCCTTACCCTGACTAGACGCAAGGGTCCTATTTGGACAAAGGTACCTACCTCTGCCAACTAGAGACCCCCAAATCTAACATTGGTGGTCAGCGGTGAGGATTCTGGACTTGCATTTGTGACTCATGTACAGTGATTGGTGAACACTACTAGTGAGTGCAGACCAAAACGCGACCACATACTTTTGGTAGATTGTTTTTCCTGGGATTTTCTATTTTTGCCAAGAACTGCCAAGTTTAACCACCATGGATAAAGCAGCATCCATAGCATCTGTTGATTATGAGTGGGAAGAGGAGAAACTAGAATGCTACAATGTGAAACAGCTGAAGCACTTCTGCAGAAAATTTAAAGTTGCAATGACCTGTCTCACCAAGAAGGATGAGTTCCAAAGGCGCTGAGGGCCTGGGTCGAAGCAAGGAATACCCCTGAGAATGAGGACGGGGTTGAGAATGCAGATGAGCAGCTGGAGGGGCCATTTGGTCCAGGGGGGAGGAGAGCAACCTCCCCAGCAGGTAGCAGTGTTTCTGCCAAAGGCCTGTCCCCAGAGGAGTTGGATGCACGAATTGGAGCTTGCCAAGCTCAAGTTGGGTGGGCAACTGGAGTTAGAGAAATAATAGGAAATTGGCCCTAGAGGAAAAGAGGATGCAAATGAAGCATGAGTTGAGAATGAGGGAGCTTGATTTAGAGCTCGAGAGGCTTGAGGCCATGAGTGTCTCAGCCCAGCAACAAGAAATGTGTGTAGCTCAAGAAGTGAGCTTGGCTGAGTTGGAGGTGGAATCCAGCTCAGATGGTGGCAGCAATATTGAATTTTCTAGTGCTGAGGGAGTAGTACACACACCCAGATATGTGGCGCCTGACTTGAAGGAGGGGGTTAATATACACCAGGGGGTTCTAGGATGTGAGGTAGCTCCAGTGGTGCGCAGTGTCCCTGAGGTGGATTGGGGAACTGGCACAGGGGTTTATAGTCCTAGTGGTGGGAGGGACACTCTACTGACTCTAGATGAGAGGTGCAGGGAGAGGGTTTCCCCCATGGTTGAAGTCCTGGTGTGTGAGTGTGAAGACCGCCCAGAAGAGTGTGGGTTGAGTGACAGAGACAGTCTGATACTGTCTTGCCAGTCTCAGGAGAGTGGTGTGGGGTACGTGTGCAAGGCACTGGATGGTGAGGTGAAGGATAGTTTGGTTAATCCTTATAAGGGGCTGTGTGATCCAATTGTGGGAGAGCATATTGTAAGTCCCTGTTTTCCAGAGCTATGCCAACACCTGTTGGAGAGTGAGTTCTCTGACCCCAGGGAGCTCACCAAGGAGGCAGACCTCTGGCTGCGTGTTAGAGGATCTGAAGAGGTATCTGGGGGTGATCCGAAAGAAGGTGGCTCAGGCTTCTCCCAACCAAGTGAGGTGGGGGAAGAGGTTCAGAGTAGCCCAGCTAGGTCCCAGTGTAGTGGGAGGGGTGTAGGGACTCTCGTCCTGACTCAGTGGAGAAGGAGTGAGTGTGGGGCTGCGTGTCTCAAGGTGCCCGAAACCCAGTCTCAGGGCCTGGATGGTTCTTTAAGGGAACACCAGGTAGGGAGCCTAGGCTGTTCTGATGGGCCACCCGTTGAGGGGGATCCCCTAGTGTCTGGTGAACTGGGAGTGTCTGTAAGCAGGCCTCCATCAGTTCTGGTGTCTGGCAGTGCCACTCCTAAGGGGAGGGTGCAGAAGTCCAGAGTGAGGGGTGAGAGGGGGAAAGAGTCCCCAGTGGAAGAACCAGTGGGTCAGGGGCCAGCCAGAAGGGCTGAGTCACCGGTGAAGGACCATGGTGACACCACTTCTGTCCTGAGGGATCTTCACGCACTATCAGAGGGACAGGGGTCGGGAGATCTGCACCAGGCAGACTGTCACACGACACATGAGTTATGTGTCACCCTCAAGGGGGGCATGCGTGCTCCCAAGGAAGTCCTGGTGCGCCAGGCAGGTGCTCAGCTGCAGGGTTTAGTCTCTGGGTTGGGAAGCCAGGTTCAGGTGTTGCCTGACCTGGAGGGTGGGACAACTGTAAACAGTGTCCTGACCGGTTTGTCTTCTGGGAGTACCGCTCCTGATGGGAGGGGGCAGTACTCTGGAAGGGGGTGCAGAGGGAGGGAGTCCTCGCCTCTGACCCCGGTTCAATTGGAGGGTTTAGACCCTAGATTGGAGGACAAGGTTCAGGGTGTCCCCCCTGACCTGGACGCCCAGTTGCAGGATAGAACCCCTGAACTGGTGGGCGAATTGTGCAGGATACCTGCCACAGGTTCCCAGGCAATTCTCTAAGGGGGTACCACTCCAGGTGGGAGGGTACAGAGCCCCAACGAGGAGGAGGAGGACCGGGTGTGGGAAAGCCCACCCCAGTCTCCAGTCCAGCCGCCGGGTACAGGCCCGGGGCTGGTAGGTCAGTGTCAGGATGTCATACCTGACCTGACAGGAGGGAGAGTGGACAAAGGGTGCCAAGCACCTGGGGCTACTGCCCCACGCTGTCTGACGCCAAAGAGGTTTGAGAGCCCCGAGAGGCATACGGCCTGGGTCTCATCCCTGACCACTGTCAGTGGCCGCTGTGGCTTGCTGGCTGTCTGTTGGGACACACCTGTGAGCAAGTTAAGGTTAGGTGTTGCACAGGTGGTGTCCACAGGTGAGGAGAAGGGTTCCCCATGGATTAGCTTGGTGGGCCCTGAGAGTATGGACAGAGGGATCCAAATAGGTTCAGATTGGCGTAGAACTGGAATATGCCCCTGCTGTTGCGGGCCAGGGTCCAGGTTCTATCGCCCAAAGCAGGGAAGCCCATCAAGGTAGTGATTGGTCTACCCTGCATTTTGGCTGGAAGGGGGTTGTGTTGGACTTGGCCCTTTTTGCAGGGTTTTCCCGGAACGTTTTGCCTTCCTCCTATATTTTTTCGGACCTGTTTTATGACTCTGGGCACCTTACCACTGCTGATCAGTGCTAAAGTGCATATGGTCTCTATGATAAATTGATGTATGGATTAGTGATTCCATGATTGGTTGGTTTGGTTTACTTGTCAGACCCTAGTACAGTGCACTGAGTGTGCCCAGGGCTTGTAAACCAAATGCTGCTGGTGGGCTTGCAGCACTGGTTGTGCCACCCACAGAAGCAGCCTGTATAAGCGTGTCTAAGGCCTGCCATTGCAGAGCCTGTGTGCAGTCTGGTACTGCCATGTTGACTGGGCAAGTGCACCCACTTGCCAGTCCCTAAACCTTCCCTTTTCTTCATATCAGGCACCTCTATGGTAGGCCCAAGGGCAGGGTGCATTGTAAGTATAAGGTAGGACATGCCCAGATGTGTGTGGCATGTCCTAATAGTGAATTACAGCCATTTTCGTTTTTCACTATTGCAAGGCTACCTGTTCCCCATAGGACAGAATGGGCAGTTTGATTATTACATCTTATAATCCTAACTGACCCAGGGAACATGGTAGAAAAATGAATTTAGTATGCCTGAACTCAGAATGATAAAATACATCTTTTAGTGAAGTTGGTTTTAACATTCTGTGTTTGAAAATACCACTTTTAGAAAGTAGGTATTTTCTTGCCTAACTATCCAAGCCTGCCTCTGCTAGGTTGTGTATTCTTTGTCTGGAGTTTGAGTGACAAGGGCTGGGGGATTCCAGGAGACAGGGTGAGTCAGCACAGGGCTGAATAGAGAGATCTGCATGGAAATGGGTGGGAGGAGTTGCACCTGGGACCTGAATAGGGCTGTGCCTTCCCTCCACAATGCTGGCTCCACCTTCTGTGGTGCGTCTGATGTCCCTGGCCTACACTGTGAAAGGAAAGAAGGAGTCTTGTCAACAAAGTGCTCCAGGACTGACCAGAACTGGTTTGGACTAGGCAAAGGCCTCTCTGCCTTCAGAGAACAAAGGGAAAATGAGTATAAAAGAGGGGACCCAAACCCCAGAACTTTAGATCACTTTTGGGAAACAAGAAGAAACCTTTGCTGAGGAGAGGAACCAGAGAAACTGAGGAAGAGACTATCCCTAAGCTGAGTGCTGTTTGGGGGATTGGCCTGCAGTGGTTGCCTGACTGCCAAAGAAAGGAGAAAGGAACTTTCTGTGTACTTTCATCAACTTGTAAAAGATCTCCAAGGGCTTGAGAGAGAGCTTGCCTCTTGCTGAAGTCTCAGGGACAACAGACTTCACCCACCAGCTCCCCAAGAGTTCTTTTGAAGTGCCTGCTGTTGTGTTGGGCCTTCTGAGGGACTGCGTGTCGCAAGGAGCTGGAAGTGCGACTCACGAAGAAGAAGCGTGTCGCCGCCGCAGCCGCTGTCGTCGCATTGCTGAAGAAGGGTGTCACCGCTGTCGCTTCGCAACGCAGAAGAGCCTCGCATTGCCGGAGAAGAGGATCGACGTCGCATCAGACGCCGCCGCATCATCGGAGAAGCGTGTCGCCGCCGCAGCCGCTGTTGTCGCATCGCTGAAGAAGGGTGTCGCCGCTGTTGCTGTCGCATTGCATCGCCGAAGCGCCTCGCATCGCCGGAGAAGAGGATCGACGTCGCATCAGATGCCGCCGCATCACCGGGAAGCGTGTCGCAGGGCCTGTCGCGGCTCAGAAGAATCGTTGAGTCGCCGCAAGGCCGTCGGGCATGCACGCATCGTGTCGCATCAAGAAGAAGACGCCATCTTTGTTTAATTGCACCGGATCTTCATCGCATCACGGCGTTGCTGGTCGCATCACCATGGAAGCGCAGTAAGAAACCGACGCATCACCTCCCCATGCCGAGAAGAACCGACGCATCCCCTACGCATCAGTAGGGACCCGACGCATCACCGTTCTTGCGTGTAAGGAACCGACGCTTCACCTTCCCTGCAACACTTTCGTTGTATAGCGTTACGCATCCAAAGGTACATTGAACTCAAAGTGTCGCATTTACCATCTAAAGAGAACTGAGCTAATTCTACCATTTTTGAAGTACAGTATTGTGGATTTTTGTCGTTTGTGGTCTTGTGTTAAATCTATATAAAAGATACTTATTTTTAATATACAACTGGTGTGGTGTCCATCTGTAGTGTTGTCACTTGATTACTGTATGTGTTCACAAATGCTTTACACACTGCCTCTGAGATAAGCCTGCCTGCTCGTGCCCTAAATTTGAGATGTCATCAGTGATGTCATCAGTGATGTCACTCACCATGTCATGAATTATGTAGTATGTGACGTCATGAGCAGTGCATTGCGGGGGCGCGAGTTATAGTTAGCTGAGCTAACTATAACAGTGGAATTTCTATGGTTTTGTACGAGTGAAATGTCCAGCTAACTATAACGCCCCTGAAACCTATGGTTTTTTCAGTGAATTTCAAAGGTATTTTAAATGCTAATTTCTAACTGTAACGTCTGTAAAACCTATGTTTTTTTCCGTGAATTTCAAAGCTTTTATAAATGCTAATTTCTAACTATAACGTCTGTAAAACCTATGGCTTTTTCAGTGAATTTCAAAGGTTTTATAAATGCTAATTTCTAACTACAATGTCCCTGAAACCTATATTGTTTTTAACTTTTTTTAAAAAGACGTGCATACTTTTTGTAGTGAAAAACTAACTGTAACAGTAGTCTGTTATAAGTTATAATTTAACAATGTTTAAAACTTAATTAGCACTAATTAACATATAAGTGTGGAAAAAGTGTGACGCAGCATCTATGATACCTGACTTCGAACAACAGCGTTCACAGTTCGATTCCAGGCTCCAGCGGCACGTTAGCCCACCACTATGTCACTGTGGGCAACACCTTGCTTAATCTTTCCGACGCCCCCAAGCGCCGGCACACCTTTCCAGGGGTAGCTGTACGCTTTACAAATGCTCGCATTTTTTTTATTTAAAACCATAGTGATGAGAAATATTATCACGTTTTGTTTTCTTCTATTCTGAAAGATCATTTTTTTTATGACTTCTATTTAGAATTACGGCAATTAATAAATGTATTTACTCATGAGAATGGAAATGACACGGTTTTCCGGGTAACAGTTTTTAAGCTCTCCAACGTATGTACATATTAAGGACCTTACACGTGTTAGGATCGAAATCGAAACTTTTTCCGCTTCACATTTTGTAACTTTTCCCAACACGTGCACAAGTTAAACAGTTAAAACGTGAGCACGTGTCAACTGTAAAACGTGACATCTAAATGGGCGGAGCCGTATCTTCCTTCCATAACTACTCAATAACCAAAAAGTATATAAACCACACCCGTTGATTGATTAGTTTAGTTTTTGCGAGTTATTTACGCGTTTCCATTCAGTGATGCAGGTGCTCTTTTCTAGAGTCGGATTCTTCTATTGCGGCCACAAAACATAATCCTGAGTTGTAAGTTGTTTGATTATGGCATACTAGATATTTATAATACGTAGCTATTTGTCAATATTTAAACACTTGTATTTAGAAAAAAGTGTTATTGGTTGTTTTTGCCATTTATATGTAACTTCAGCAGCTTGTTTTCAGAAACAGACCGAATACAGCAAACATTGTTCCTGTTCTGGCTCCTTTGAGCTCATATAGTGTGACTTTGTATATTATAATATTGACACTGTGCTTGACCTCAGAAGTGTTGGTGACCCGTCGGCGCGAAGACTAAAGATTTATATGTAACGTCAGCAGCTTCTAGTTTGTAGTCTATTTCCCCCTTGAGATCATATAGTGTGAGTATGTATATTATAATAACCACACATTATGATCTCAGCGGAGTTTGTGACCTGTCGGCGCGAAGACTAAAGATTTATATGTACCGTCAGCACCTTCTGGGTTTTAGTCTATTTCTCCCTTGAGGTCATATAGTGTGAGTATGTATATTGTAATATTAACATTTATACTGACCTCAGTGGAGTTTATGACCCGTCGACGCGAAGACTAAAGATTTATATTTAACGTCAGCACCTTCTCGTTCTTACTCTGTTTCTTCCTTGGGATCATATACTGTGAATATGTATATTATAATTAGGGCTCCCGGTTTTATGGTATTTATTTTTTTGCCATTTCCGTCTGTATTTATCCATATTTATTTTTTGGGCATTTTTTCTGTATTTATCCACATTTATTTTTGCCACAAGCAAAAGACGACGCTACAGCTAGTATTTTTCCACATTTATTTAAATTGACAATGCACACATGCGCTCACTTAAACTAGCGATTTGTTGTGGCTTTAGCAGTGCTTTATTGGTCCGGTACTGAGTAATTTGAAAAGGAGGGTACCTGTGCTTCTCAGTTCTGCTATAAAAACACTTTAGGATAGAGAACAAGCACTTATCAGGAGCAAACATGTGCCAGCGCTTCTGTATTTCCATCTAAAGCCAGCTAGAAATCTGCGTTTTTAATAACTTTTGAAACATCTAAGCGAGAAACATTTGTCTTTTGTAAAAGTCTGCTTATGCAATAGATATTGGATTATGTAGCAAATTCAGCAAATATATAACTATGCGAAAACGCCACTGCCACACACTCGCATAATTCCAGTGGCCCTGATTTAGGCTCTCACCGATAGCGGTAAGCAGGTGGCACTCATTGTGCCCCAGTCTGCTTCTGTCAGTGCGTGCTGCCTGCCTACCACAGTGCATTGTTTTGTGCAGTGCTGTCCGCGCGCTCATGCAGGATTCTGATGTGCCACTGCATTTTTGTGGTGCCTTCAATGCGTTTCTCTTGTCTTTTCCGGTCACGTAGAACGGTCCCAGAAGAAGGCAGAAAACATGTTGCACGGACAACGGGACAGATATCAGCGGCGAGCAATTAATTCGTCTGCATCCTGCCAAATGCAGAGGCGGCATCTGCGGAATGTGTGATCAGTCAGGGAGACTGCGTGCACTAAACACTGAGCTGCTCAAGGGGTTCACCAGTGTGCCGCAGAGCTCACCAGTGTGCTCCAGGGCTCACCAGTGTGCTGCAGGGCGCAGGGCTCACTAGTGTGCTGTAGAACACAGCATGGTTTAGGGCTCACCAGCGTGCTGCAGTGCTCAACAGAGTGGTGCGGGGCTCACGGTCACCAGTGTGCTCCAGGGCCCACCAGTGTGCCCCAGGGCTCACCAGTGTGCTGTACGTAGAACACAGCGTGGTTCAGGGCTCACCAGTGTGGTGCACGGCTCACTAGTGTGCTGCAGGGCACAGGGCTCACTAGTGTGATGCAGGGCGCAGGGCTCACCAGTGTGCTGCATGGCTCACCAGCATGCTGCAGCACATACCTGTGTGTTTACAGGGCTCACCGGTGTGCTGCAGGGATCACCAATGTGGTGCAAGTCTCACCTTCGTGGTGCAGGGCTCAACAGAGTTGTGCAGGACTCACGGTCACCAGTGTGCTCCAGAGATCACCAGTGTGCTCCAGGGCTCACCAGTGTGTACCAGGGCGCAGGGCTCACCAGTGTGCTGTATGTAAAACACAGCGTGGTTCAGGGCTCACCAACGTGGTGCACGGCTCAAAACCTGACAAGTGGATTCCCGCCAGCAGAAATCCACGCGGAGGAGAACTCAGTCACTTCTAGAGGCACTAGGCACACCACCCCCACTGCGGTGACAAGTCCCTTATAACGCCCTCTGTCTGTGCAGGGCTGACCCACCACCCGGGCATGCAGAACTGACATGCACAACCTAGAAACGTACTCACCTTGTCCAGTGCAATTCACACCACCCAAGTCTGCGAGACTCAATCCTACCCAGAGGCGCAATTAGAGCCAAATTTCGGGGGGAGGAGGAGAAAAATTTCGGGGGGAGCTGATTGTTCCCTCAATAGGCAGAGTGGAGATGCAGGGGCTGTAAGAAGGGGTTGAAAACACAACAAAGCCTCGTTAAAGTAAATGGTCTTCAAAAGACCTGTGAAGTACCCGGTGCGGCTGTGTGTGTGCCCGGGAAGGAATTTCCAGCAGCAAGAAGGGGCGTGGCGAGAACTCGGGATTCGAGCACGGCAGCGCGGCAAAATTTTCTAGTATTTTGCCGTTTTTACATATAAATACAGACAAAGGAAAAATTGTTTTCCGTCTGTATTTATATGTAAAAATCCGTTTAAACGGAAAACCGGGAGCCCTAATTATAATATTAACAGTCATTGTGATCTCAGAGCACTTTATGACCCGTTGACGCAAAAATGAAAGATTTCGAAGTCCCGGAGAAAAGAAGCTCTGAACATACTCATCGCTGGAAAGTATTTCGTTATTGATCTTGTTTTGTATTGTTGACTTCATTTTCATTTTCCTTTTGTGTGCCATCAGTGACACTGTGTATATTGTAAGAGTGTGATATTTCCACACAACAGGAATTGGAGATTTGTCGCCGCCAGGAGTAAGGCATCTGAAATACAGTTTACTGACCTTTCTAACTTACTTGATCAGATATTTTTACAGTGACAATATTTTTGGAAATTGCAGTTTAAAAAAAATAGTTCCCATAGATACTTTCTTAGTGAATCCCTTTGATAAACCCTACATTTCTGAATGTTTTTTGCTATTTCTATTTTTGTCTGTTGCGGTTCCTATTCACCTTCTCCCTATAGAATATATACGACCAGCAGTGTATATTATTATACTACTATCCTATATATTCTTAAAGGAGTACGTGATTTGTTAGCGGAGCAGTGAGCGACCTCTAAGCACTACGACCGAACTTTCCCGAATTCTACAGAATAGAAATAATAAAAAATGATAAAGCGTACATTTCTATGTAATATAAAGTGATTTGTGTTTAACTGTTTTTTACTTGTTGTTCTTGTGACCTGAGATGATGTAGTGCAGGAGTGTTTCTTGTAGCCCTTCTTTTCTACTTTATCTAAAAGTAACTCATGCCCTCTTATATTATCAAGAATATGGGGCAACACTTTTACAAACTATAGCAGAAAAAAAAAAGGGAGGGTGTGCCCACGCTTAAGGGATATTTTATGAATTGCGTTTTTATTTGTCACCCCTTTGATATATACAGCTTCAGTTTCCGAAGAAAGTATATTTGTAATTGCTTAATAAAAACTATTTCAAACCTAGTCTGAAATTTTTGCTGCGCAACCACAGCTCCCTGTCAGAAAAGTAAACACCACATTATAACTAAACAGTGCTCCTGGGAAGTATCCCACCCGCAAACTTAATAAAAAGAAGACCGCAACACACTTTGTTATTTTCCCACCGTGATTTGTACACCCCACGCCAATTATATAAATGGCCCTTAAAATATATAAAAAACAATTTTTACCTTCACAGTCCCTCTCCACCACCTTGTGACCACTGTACAGAGTTAATAGTGTTCCTACCCTCCCCGCTACTACTTTCTTTTCCCGTACTCCATTGAAGTGCGTCACAAAATGGTTCACAACAGTGAACCGCTCCCAGCCAATAATGAGCAAACCTGTACTCGGAACACTTTAGCCAATAAAATGTCCATGGTGTTCCGCCGAGGGGGAGGGAATCGCTGCCAACACTTCTACTGTCAATGGTTTACAGCCAATGAACATTAAGCTTGGGAAGGTCCTGCTTGGAACACGTTACCCAATCAGATGTCCCTGATGCTCCGCGGAGGGGGAGGGAATGGCTGGCAACACTTCTACTTTCAATGGTTTACAACCAATGAACATTAAGCTTGCGAACGTCCTGCTTGGAACACGTCAGTCAATCAGATGTCCCTGCTACTCCGCGGACAGGGAGCAAATGCTGGCAACACTTCTACTTTCGGGTTCGCAGCCAATGAACATTGAGCTCGTTGTTATAACACCTCAGCCAATTAAACGTTAATTTTGTTCCAGACACACGAACAGAACACACCCTCCCACATAATATTAAATTTCATCTAAGAAAGTGACACTGTCCGTGATAAAAGTGAACACCGCATTATAAGTAAACATTACTGCGCATTATATTAAAGGAAGGCTGCAATACGGCGCATTGTTATTTTCCCGATATGATTTACACAGCCTACTGAACATTGGCGTAATACCGCACATTCACACTACCTGTGTGTGCACCCTACACACTGCTTGCCACAATACGGCGCATTGTTTTCCCGACGGGATTTCCAGAGGCTACGCAACCTTGCTGCAATACCGCGCACCGTTGTTCTGCGGACATGATTTCCACGGCCTACGCAACATTCAAACTCCCTGCCTCTGCACCGTACAGACTGCTTAAACTAAGACCACAGTGTTCCTATTATACCCTCTTATATAATTTTTCTCTTTTGTTTTGCCCTACGCCTTTCAACTCAGTCACAAAATGGCTGCCAACACTTCCTAGTTTCAACAGTTCGCAACCAATGAGCCGCACGCTCGTGCTCGTAACGCCTCAGCCAATCAGATGTCAGAATTCTCAAATATCGATCTGTAAATTTTGATATTTCTCTAAAACTACTGAACGGACTTACCCCATTTAAACAAAAGCGTGCTTTCTGGACCAAGATCTTCCTCCCTGCCAAATTTGGCGTAATTTCGTTCAGCAGTTTGACCTGTAGCCTTGTTTAAAGTTTCCTATGGAAATTGCATGGAGAAAACACGTTTTGATCTAAAAAGAGCAACTTTTTGGAAAGTTTTGTAAAGATTCGTCAAACGACGCCAAAGTTATAAGCACATCAAAAAATGCTTTTCCTATGGAAACTAGGTTCTAACTATAACTATCTAATGGCGACCGCCAGTAGATAATATATATATATATATATATCCATCCAAAACAACAGGTTACCCCAGTGAAGACGCCACTCTCCGGGAGCTTTCTCCTTCTTTTATTGTGGATCACAGTGAGTCAGCTCGCACCACGGTACAGCAATACAACAGCCTAACGCGTTTCAGACGTCTCTTCGTCCTTGTTCACAGGCAAATTTTCAAAGACCCAGCAGGCGCGTTGTTACACACGAATAAACTATGTACACTGCAACTAGATGTCTCAAGATCTCTCACTACATATTGGTGAAAAGTGCAATTTAAGGAACTCACCAGTTGATTAAGGAGCCTGTAAACAGAGCAAACTTGGAGTGGAAATCAGCTATAGCAATTCGTTTTCCCTATCAGTTGCTCTGATTCACTTACACATGGAGTTAGTGTTACGCAGCTAACACTGCAACTTCTTAATTTTGGCTACAAATAAGATTTGGTAAACAGTTTCTGGTTCAAGCTCCAAGTACCATAAGCATTTCAACCATGGAAATGTTTCTTGCATGAGCTATTGGCAGCACAAGCATTGTTCACAGGCACTCTAACTTGAATCTTATGAGCTGCCTAAGTTTTTTTCCAGTCGTGCACCGCTATGCCTCATAATTCCTTGCAGTTGCATTTGCGTGGCATAAGCATGTTGGTTGTCATCTTTAAGTCTTGCAAGTGGCTTCACGAGGAGTTTACATTGTGTAGTGATAGTGTGTTGTTGGAAACGTTGCAACACTGTATGTCTGATTATATTAAAGCGTAAGGATGCTCAGGACATCTGAAGTAACATTGTGGTAATGTGTTTTTAAACTCATTTTCACTCAAGGTTTTACCATACATTACTCTCTGTGGACGCAACATATTTTAATGGTACACCACTTACCTATTGATACGTTGGTATTTAACTGTACTGGTGTTTATCTGCTGTGATTTGAATCATATTATCATTCTATTGCTCTAACAATGGCATCAGAACAAAATGTTTTTCAACCCCTTGCAGTTTTAATGTCCAGGAAAACCAACATCGAAATGGAAAAAATGGTTATACATTTTTGAGAATTATCTTGTTGTAATTGATGTCTCAAAATATGATGCAACCATTACAACTGCCTTGTTGTTCACTTACGTAATGTGGGCCAGCAAGTTTTTGGCAATTTACCAGAAATGGAGGCCTCGCAGGTCCGATTTGGTGGATGGAATGAGTATAAGAAACTATTGCACAGATACAGAAGCAGTACTCTGAGGAACCGAAAATAATGCTTGAGAAAGACTTTTTTTCCCAAATCGATACCAAGGAGCGAGGAATTTAGATAAGGTTATAAAGCTCTTTTATAATATTTGCGGCATCATGTGAATATTGAGAACTGTCTTTATGTTTACATCATGGACCAGTTTGTCTTCAACAGTTTTTCAAAAAATATACATGAGGGGTACTTAGCTGTAGAAATCGCACATTAATGGAAGTTGTGGATATGGATAAGAGCATTCAAGGTTACATGCTTTCCTCAAAAGCCTTTGCTTTAGAAGAGGGGGTTTCACCTATTTACAATAACCAAGGGGCTGTACTTCTCTATTTTGTAGGCTCAAAAGCTCAGTCTTTTTCAAATGCATCAAAGAAAATTTTGGATAACTGTCAGAAATAGTATTATTAATTTGGAATGAGGGCGCCCCAGC
Organism: Calotriton arnoldi; assembly: GCA_963921515.1. Taxonomy (NCBI): domain Eukaryota; kingdom Metazoa; phylum Chordata; class Amphibia; order Caudata; family Salamandridae; genus Calotriton; species Calotriton arnoldi. Next base: position 1,178,600 of record CAWUFW010002464.1, on the reverse strand, counting down.
AAATTCAATAAACCCACTCTGGTTAGGTCAAAAGACAGTTCTGAGAGAATGTCTGCTCAACCCCTGGTAACTATGGCATAAGCAGTAGGCAATCCCTAAAGAAGTGCGTGCTACGTTCAAGCAATGTCAACAGTTTTAAAGTAAAGGACACAACACCATGAAATTACCAAGCCACTTTAGAAAAATAGAAAAACATTTAATTAGCAAAAAGCCACCAAGATCATCAGAATAGGTTAAGGAAAACCAGAGGTATGGATTTTTGAAATGTTATAGCAAAATGCGCCTAGAAAAAGTCAAGCATTGTGGTAAAACAACAGTTTGTGGTGGACCAGAACCTAGGAGTAATTTCAGGTGAATGGAGTAGAGGTTAGATCCCTCAAGCAAATTGTCTGGTCAAATGTTTTACCTTCAGCCTTGGTCTCTGACTTCTGAGAAAGCTTCTTCTGGTCAATCCTGAAGCCCTAGCTCCTCAGGACAGGCTTCTGGGCACCAGGTCTCCACCCAGACAGGTCCCCTACAGGGTCTACTCCTCTTTAGTCATCTGGGCACTCTTGTCTGTCTCCTTTTGCTTTTTGTGTCACTGAAGCAGGTAAACAGTAGGCCAATAACTTGATGCTTGGAGAGCAATTTTAGTCCCTGGGTGCAGGATTTAGGGGACCTTGTATGAGTCATTTTTCTACCAGTAACCAGGAGTCATAAGTCAGGATGTTTCTTCCAGCAGGACTTGTTTCAGATGGGGTCTTCCCGGGTCCATGAATGTTCTGATGAGGTGACTGTGGAAGTGCCAGATTTATCCTGTGCACTGGCCAGTGACTGGAGGAAAGCTGCCGTCCAATCATAACAATTTTATTACAGTCTTATCAGTTCTTTTTGCAGCACTTCCTCTTTACCTCACTGTAATATTACTAAGGAGCCCCTGTTTCAAGATGGCTGGACCCAGCTGCCACCAGACAGTCTTGTCTTCACCTTCTTGGCCCCTCTCCTATCTGACAGGGGCAAAACTTATTTTCACACTTACTGTACCTTAATTCTACTTAGGATGGTCTAGGGTTGTATAGAAGAAGCCTTTCTTAGCATCTCCAATTTAAAAGAGGTGGTGCTAAAGCTGCCCTTTATTCTGCCAACTGTTCCTGTCCACTCTCAGATACCTAGTCCCTGCTAAGCAGTCAGCAGGTAACATCCACCGGCAATTTCTGGGCCCAAAGGCAAGTCATTGTCTTCGGAGTCAGAGCTGTCAATTCTCCCTGTCAGACGTGCATTCCATCTCTGGAGAAGTGATGAGTGGCAGAACTGGGTATAAGCCACAATTGGCTCAACAACTCTAAAATATAATTTTACAGAATTACTGTTCTGATTTCACTGTTTCTACAAATTTTTAAATCTTTGGGGCCGATTCCGATTCGGGCCGGAAAACATACCGACCGACTCGATACAGGAATGTTGTCCGACCGACACGTACCGGCGCTGCCCGACCCGCGTAGTACGATGAAATGCATGTGAATCACGACCGACTCGTACGGAACACAAGCTGAACGACCGATTCGCACGGAAACCAGCTATCCGGCCGGGAAACTACGCGAATCGAACCGACCGACACGCACCAGGAATGAACCCGACAGAAACGTACCCGCGCAGTACGATGCAATGCGTGTAAAACCAGACCGAGTCGCACGGAGCCCAAGCAGTACGACCGACACGCATACAAAACCGAGCCGAAGCAACCCAATACTCCGCGACCGACGCGTACGCCGCACATGAAACCCATCAGGAACACAGCTTGAAAGACTCGGAGGAGCCCGCACGAGCCAACTGCAGCGTCCTACTCGGTCAGAAGAACGTCTCCTACATGCCTAAAAAATACAAAAAAAAAAGGGCCAAACAAGCAATGACAAAGTCAATAAATACAGGGGGGAAAAAACATGGAACAAGGACACACCCCCAACTCCACCCATATAAAGGCCACAAATCCCTCCCATGATCCTTTGCAAATTCAACTGACCTGCCAGCACAGAACACCATCATACAGCAACCACAGACACACTCACAACTCATCCATCACACAAGCCACACACCATTAGCACCTCACAAATAGCACCCTCACATACACCCAGCAAAACCTACACTCACCCACCCTCACTTGCACACTCACACACACATCAATCCCCACCACCACCCATCACCATGCCCCCAAAGAAGAATCCAAAGTTCCTAGACAGTGAATTGGAAGTCCTGGTAGATGAGATCCTCAGGGTAGAGCCACAGTTGTTTGATACATTGGTCCAACAGACCCCCATGTCGCAGAAAACCAAGATGTGGGAGAGGATCGTCGACAGGGTGAACGCACAATCACCATGTTTGTGCACAAAGGAAGACATCCAGAATAGGTGGTATGATGTGCGCAGGAGGGTCAAGGACCTACTCAAGAAGGATTACGCCTTGAGTAATCGCACCGGCAGTGGCCCTCCTGCCAAACCAGTATACCTCAGGCCCTGGGAGGAGAAGGTGCGGGCCATCCTACCACCAGTGAGCGTATATGGACTATCAAACATCCCAGAGCCTGGTGAGTACACAACCAATATACCCACTATTGCGTGACAATACACACACATCACTGTCAAGGGGTTAGTCAAACCATGCACCCTTAGCAAATCCACAGCAACCAAAAGATAATCATCCCAAGATGTGTATGTTAGTTAGATAAACACAATACAAGCCATCTCATAGTGATATGTAACTGTGTCATGACATGTACAAACCTAACAACAAATAGAGCAAGGCAGTGGCACAAATCTAACCAACAAACACAGTCAGATATGTTGCCACCACTAGAACACCACCTCACAGGGAAGCTCACTGAAAGGAAGGAATTGTGTGTATGCAGGTGAAGTGAGTGTAGCCAATAGCATGATGGGAGTTGTAGTCACAGATATTGGTCACCCTCACAATTGGCCCATCAACACCACTCTGAACCATGCTCACACCACAGGGAGTGGAATAGAACTGACAAGATGGCTGACACTGGGTACTGCTGTGGGGAGCACAAGGCCCTGCTGGGAACTTGCAACAACTAACAGCAGGACACCACTGACTGACATCCTGAAAGCCAACTTGCACTCCCTGCAATGGAAGCACGTTCCATGGTGGGATATTTGGCTGGGTGGGAAGGAGGACTGACAGCTCTGACCATAGTCACAAGCAGCTTTTCTCACACACCCCCTTAACACAAACTCCACACAACTCACCTGGGAGAATGCAATGCCTCACACTCTAATTAAATATCCCACAAAGAACAACCACACTGGGTGAAGCACAGGGACACTTTTGTGACTTGTAGCCAAACAAACGCCAGGACAACACTGTCAGCCATCCTGTCAGCACAGGCACACTACCCCACAGGGAAGCAGGGTCAAGAGGAAGAAAGTATGGGCATGCTGGGAAGGGGGGTGTAGGCAATAGCATGATGGGACTGGTAGTCACAGCTCAACATCCCCCACCCACATGGCCCAGCAAGCTCACACTGAAGCATGCACACCTCACACGGAGTGAAAAGCCACTTCAAAGATGTCTGACACTGCCCTCAGCTGTGGGGAGCACAAGGCCATGCTGGGAACTGTGCACCAACAAACAACAGGACCACACTGTCAGCCATCTTGCCATTGCTGTCACACTCACACACAGTGAAGTCGACTCAAAAGGAAGGAAGTATGGGCATGCTGGGAATGGGGGTGTAGGCAATAGCATGATGGGAGTGGTAGTCACAGATATTGGTCACCCTCACAATTGGCCCATCAACACCACTCTGAACCATGCTCACATCACAGGGAGTGCAAAAGAACTGACAAGATGGCTGACACTGGGTACTGCTGTGGGGAGCACAAGGCCCTGCTGGGAACTGTGCAACAGCCAACAGCAGGACATCACTGACTGACATCCTGAAAGCCAACTTGCACTCCCTGCAATGGAAGCACGTTCCATGGTGGGATATCTGGCTGGGTGGGAAGGAGGACTGACAGCTCTGACCATAGTCACAAGCAGCTTTTCTCACACACCCCCTTAACACAAACTCCACACAACTCACCTGGGAGAATGCAATGCCTCACACTCTAATTAAATATCTCACAAAGAACAACCACACTGGGTTATGCTGTGTGAAGCACAGGGACACTTTTGTGACTTGTAGCCAAACAAACGCCAGGACAACACTGTAAGCCATCCTGTCAGCACAGGCACACTACCCCACAGGGAAGCAGAGTCAAAAGGAAGGAAGTATGGGCATGCTGGGAAGGGGGGGTGTAGGCAATAGCTTGATGGGAGTGGTAGTCACAGCTCAACATCCCCCACCCACATGGCCCAGCAAGCTCACACTGAAGCATGCACACCTCACAGGGAGTGAAAAGCCACTTCTAAGATGTCTGACAATGGTGCTCTGTTGTGGGAGTGCCAGGCCCTGCTGGGAACTGGGCACCAACCAACAGCAGGACACCGCTGACTGACATCCTGAGAGTTAACCTGCACCCACTGCAAGGGTGGCATGCTTCATGGTGGGATAACTGGGCTGGGGGAGAAGGAGGTCCGGATGTCAACCAAATACCACCAATGCTGGTCATGCACACACCTCAACATCCACATTGAAATGCATCAGGTTGGCAGGACAATGAGCCACACCAATATCAACCTCTGACTGTGACAACTTAGGACAATGCAATGTACAGGGCCGCATCCAGAGGTACAGTCACAACTGTCATGTGTTTGAACCACTGATGCCTGCAGAAACATAACATACATTGTGTGTCTCTTCCAAAAACAGGTGATGATGGGGAGCAGATGAGGAGGAGTCCCTGTCCCAGGCTCCGGGGGACCCTGAGCTCTCTGGTGTGGAACAGCCTCTGCCCTCATCGGATGGCGAAGAACCAACCTGGCACCTCCGGTGTGAGTCATCATGCAGCACCAACAGGACCACCATCTGCACCCCCTGCACCCATTCCTCTAACATCTGCCAACACACAGACCACCCCCGCCGACACGGACAGACCAAGGACAGTGAATGACAACAGCACAGGGACCCCAGCCCACCGTGAAGCAACGGACAACAACCACAGTACCAACCCCCAAGGGGGCCTAGGGTCACCTGTGCGTGCCACCGCAGCTCCCGGACGTGTGGCCAGGGGTGGTGGGAGGGGTGGTAGGCAGAGGTCGCTGTTTGCAGAGGGGTCTGGACTGCATGATGACCCACAACCAGAATAGCACCGGAGAGGTCAGCCAGGTAGCGGGGATCCTCAAGGACATTCAACAGCAGCAGGCTGCCCATCATGCCCGCTTGGACTCCCACATGTTCCGTGTGGAGACACACATGTCCCGTGTGGAGACACACATGTCTGGCATGGAGTCCAAGTGAGACACATTGGAAGAACTGACAGCGGTGCAGAGGGACATATTGACATGCCTCCGCCAGATTAGCACCAACATGTCCACACCGCCCTGTGTGCCCACAACATCTGGTGCCGCAACAACTGCAACTGCCACAGGGAGGGAGGATGACTCTGGTGGAGAGTCCTCTGCACTGCAGCGGCCTGCATGTGAGGGTCCTCACAGAAAGAAGAGGGGTCGTCCGAGGAAGGACAACTGAGAGGCCGATGGCCATGTACATCCCCCAGGAACCCAACACCTGTTCTGGAAATTCTCCTTTGTGTGCAAACTGTTCACCCTGTCGAATGCAACACAACTCTCCCACATGACATGGGGAGTTTAATTTGGACTAATGTATCAGATGACTGTGGACTTTACTCAGGGCATTTCTGCTACCAACACTTCCAACTCATCTGGGAACTTTGGATTCCAATACCAATGTACAGCACCCACCATCCTGTGCACTATCCTCACACATGTATGTAAATAAACTCACTAATACACCATACTTGCCTCTGTTGTGATTCCAACGTTGTTTTTGTCATGGAGATGTTGATCTGCTAAATGACACTGTGCATGCTAACTGCTACAGCAAGTTCAACACCGTCATGTGAGTCATGGCGACGTGACACATATGAGGGAGACACACCACTAGGGCTACATAACACATAGACACCAGGGCCATCTGACTCATCACCTACACTGATGTTGCCAGGAAATACAGTGGAATGCACAGACACCACACCTATTCAGAGTCTGTGTTAACTAGCCCACAGGTGCAGTAAGCAAATGTCAGTCAGATGTGTGACCACAGACAACGCACATCCCAAAGTGAAGCACAGGTTTATTACACATTTCCAACATGTTGTTTCCACTACAAATGCAAGGTAATCCCACCTGGCAGTGGCCACACAGTCAACAAGTGTAGAAGAAATAAAGTCCAGGGGTGTGTAGCACATCACCTGTAGGGAAACGACTGCTTCCACCCTGAAAGCTGAATCATGGTGTCGGGGGATCCGAGTTGACCAAACAACTCTGAAAGTACCCTGTGAAGGACAGACATGACACACAGTCAAAAGCACTGAAGAACAGGACAGAACTGCAATACTCATGCCCAATACATGTCACAAGATACCTACACAAAACCAAGTTAGTATGTCAACACTGTTGGGGAGTACAGACTACCTGTAAGGACACATCGCTGCACGCATCCAGTCAAGTAGCACATGGCCACACTCAAACAGCACCAGAGCACCACCAACACATATCATGCAAACTCACATCATTGACATGACATCTCTGGATACTCCCATTCAGCTGAAGAAGTTGGTGATGAGCTGTGTGCGGACATCACCCTCATCATCATCATCATCACTGGCATCGTGGCCCAGGCCAGGATCCTCCACAGGTGGCGGATATTGGTCATCGTCATCCAGGATGAGAGGCAACTCCTTCTGCACTGCCAGGTTGTGTAGCATGCAGCAGACGATGACAATCTTGCACACCTTTGCTGGGACATATGGGAGGGCCCCTCCTGTCTTGTCTAGGCAGCGAAAGCGGCTCTTCAGGAGACCAAATGTCCGCTCGATCACTCTCCTGGTCCGACCATGTGCCTCATTGTAGCGCATCTGGGCTGGTGTCACAGGGTTCCTGAGGGGTGTCAGCAACCACAGCATGTTGGGGTATCCGGAGTCACCTACATACAGACAATTGCACATTAGCTGAGTTGGAAAAGAGGGTGGAATACAACATTGCAGAACACACACATTGGTACAAAGTCAGTACACACCGACAAACCAGGCACGCTGGTTCTGCATCTGTGACATCATCCTCGGGATGCGACTACTCCTCATCACGTAGGCATCGTGTGCAGAACCGGGGAAACGGGCACACACATGTGAGATGCTCATATCTGCAAGACATACCTTCAGAGCATTTATAGAATGGTAATGTTTCCTGTTCCTGTATGCCTGCTCATGTGCCTGTGGTGGTACCAAAGCCACATGTGTCCCATTAATGGAGCCAATGACATGTGGCATCCTCCCCAGGGCATAGAAGTCACTTTTGACGTCAGTGAGTTGTAGACGTCTAGGGAAATAGATGTATTGGTTCAGGTATCTCAACATTGCCTCCAAAACACGGCTGAACATGGTCTGTGACATCCCACCAGCAGATGCCACAGTGTGTTGAAAGGTACCAGTGGCAAAGAAGTGTAGGGCTGCCATCACCTTCACCTTGGGGGTCAGCGCTGTAGGGTATGGCCGTCCAGGTTGCAAATGTGGGGCCAACCGCACCGCCAATTCCTCAATCAGCGCCCTGTTGAGGCGGTACCGTCGGATGCAGTCACGTTCAACCATCGTTGCAAGGTCAGGGAATGGTCTATGGACAGCTGGTGCCCTGCAGTGCATAGGTGAAGAAAGAAAGATTGTCAGTCACCCCACATATGTGGCATTGACCATACTCAATATCACATGATACATCATTACGAGACACAAGTACCTGATGTGTGTGCCGTTCTGTATGGACATATATGGCACCTACATGGCCAACATCTAACATCACAGTTCAACATGTGTTGACAACAAGTTCCAGGTTGTGCTATGGGAAATCATTAGGCTGTGTCACAGTACCCATGTACTGCTGTCACGTTCCAAACACACACCACAGTGACAAGTGAGGACAGGTGTGCCACAGGCATCACAGCTCATTGACAGGTAGATTCCCAGGGACCCTGTATTGCCACATGGACACTGGCATGACATGGCGTATCATGTACACGTCAGCTAAACAACCATGACTCCCACAGGTAGTGGCCCCTGTTGCCTCTGCAGGACAGACATGGACGTCTGTGACACACACACGCACAACATCAAAGTCCATGCACAAACAACGTGGATGTGGAGACTGTCTCCCATTGCGCACATGGAATCAGAGACATCGGAAACACAACATGCACACAGACTGTGGAGGAGCATTACTATTGTGGCAATGGGTCACCCTGTGACGTACATACCTTCCCACATGGGACTCAGGGTGTATGTGGCATGACATACACATACACAACCTGGAAATGCGACCATGCCACATGCTCTGAACTGAACAGTTGCACATCACAGTGGTCATGTGCACAACACACAAAGGATTCTGTCCCCATGAACACGTGCACAGCCTGGGAGTGGCTGCCCCCAAGTGCCACCAAAAAAAACACATGTTGACCCCCATACACACACAGGTAATGCAGCCTTACATGCCTTAGGATACAGTGTGGACAGGCTGTGGTGTTGTAGGTGTGCCCCTGAGTCCCTGGCAAGTAAATGTGGCTGGCATACGTTCACCAGTGACAACCATGGTGACATATGCGAGTGACTTGTACAGGGACGCGTCGTACAGCAATGGACCGATCGGTGCGCACTCATTGGCCATTGCATATGATGTGGACGGATGCGTGTTGTCATCCGAAATACGCGTCGTACAGCAATGGACCGATCGGTGCGCACGCATTGGCCATTGCATATGATATGAACGGATGCGTGTTGTCATCCGAAAAATGCGTCGTACAGCAATGGACCGATCGGTGCGCACTCATTGGCCATTGCATATAATGTGAACGAATGCGTGTTGTTTTTCGAAATACGCGTCGTACAGCAATGGTCCGATCGGTGCGCACGCATTGGCCATTGCATATGATGTGAACGGATGCGTGTTGTTTTTCGAAATACGCGTCGTACAGCAATGGTCCGATCGGTGCGCACGCATTTGCCATTGCATATGATGTGAACGGATGCGTGTTGTTTTTCGAAATACGCGTCGTACAGCAATGGTCCGATCGGTGCGCACGCATTGGCTATGGCCTGACATGGTAACGGACGCGTTTTCGGAGCTTTAACGAGTCGGATGCAGTGAATTCAGTTGGCCACCCACAACAATGTTGCAAATTCATGGGTGTCATGAAGTTGAAGTTTTGAAGGATGCTGTGGGCGTGTATAAGTGGTGCAATTCCATGGATTGGCCAGATTCAGAAGATGCAAACGACTTGGACCTATCACTTTGGACACATGGGACAGTATCTGCCTCTGCAGCACACATATAATGCTGGCTGTTCCCCTGAGAGCTCACTTGCCTGCTCCAGGACGTCATCTACCACCACCACTGCTGCTGTATCTGCATCCTCTGGCTACTGCAATGGCACGTACTGTGGATAGAGCCCCAGCCTTCAGCACTGAGGAGAACCAGGCCCTGCTGGACAGCCTCCTTCCACAGTACAGCAAGCTGTATGGGAAATCAGGGGAGAAGGTGAGTGTGCTGTCCACTGCCTTACTAATTGTGCATGTTGTCTGACTAGCAAGACTTACAGTGTGTACACCAGTGGCTAGCATGCTCACTGAGTAGTTGTCACCCCCCAAAGTATGTAGTCACATGCACTGAACAGGTATAGTGCAGTAACAGTGCATTCCAACAAGGTTTGACTTCCCAGGCAATGATACCATTTAGTAGCTGCTGGCAAACTGTTCATAGCCTTAGTTGCACTACCTGTGTAGATCATATGCCCCTGTGATTGAGACATGTATATCCAACTGTGTGATGCACGGAAATGGTGCATGTGTAGTAATGGCCTTTTCACTTTGTCATCCTCACAGGTTGATGCCCACCAGAAGCAGGAGATCTGGCTGACCATCGTCCGGCCAGTACGATCAGTTGGGGTCTACAGGCGCAGGATCCGCAACTGCCAGAAGAGGTGGCAGGACCTTCGGGGCTGGACCCGGAGGATCGCAAGGGTCCATCTGAAGCTGTTGCCTCCTCGCAGGAGGGGCGGACACCGGGTCCCTGACCCCCCACATGCTCCGGATCCTGGCGGTGGTCTTCCCTGACCTGGATGGGCAGCTGAAGGCCAGACAGCAGCAAGGAGGGGGTAAGTGCTATCCTCAACTGTGTACTATGACTGACATGCTCTATGCACTCCTTTAGCCTGGTTCCACTTCCACAGTACAACTGTCATGTCGTCCTGGACTCTCATGTCCCTCACTTGTGTCATGTCCCCTCCTCATCTGATACACAGGTGTGGCCCTTACAGTCTGTGACTTAGGTCACTTGGGTACTGTGTACTTGCAGTTACCTGTGGTTCAAGTTGGGGACAGCATCAGTTCAGGAACTTTGTGGTGGGCTGCATGGGTGGTACAATTGCTCACAATGCCTGTGATCTGACATGTACTCTGGGTATGGCTTTAATATGTGTTCCAATTGCTGCTCTAACTCACCACATGTCTGGGGTATGTGCCACACACCCATGTTGCAGCAGAGACCAAGGTAGGAGCCTCAGAAGTATGTACATCATGTGTGTGACACATGCATAGCCACCTGCCTAGTGTTCAGGCTAATACCATGTTGCACATGGACCAGGACTGTAATGCCTACTCCGTACATCGAAGGCACTCTGTTCTCCCACTCCCGTGTGTCAGCATACATATTGGGCATTGTGAAGAGTGCACTCAGGTGTATGCCTCTGTGTCACCGTGGTGTGGCCTTGCTATTTGGACTCCTGGAGTGTTTAACAATTTGGGGTGGCCAGCCATCTGAGTTGTGACTATGGGATCTGCACATAGGTTAATGCGTAGGTCTCTGATCCCTTGACTGTGCACGATGTTGTATGAAAGATTGGGGTGCAGGCAGCTTTGGTTCATTCTCATCAGAGGGTGAAGTGCTCATGTGTATGGATTTGTGTTTGCAGTCACTCAAATGTCTCATTTGATTGACGTGGGATCATCTCAGTCCTCATGATGTGGGTGGCCAGGGGTGCACATGTGCACCTGTCAGCTACAGGGCTTACAGTTCAAAAACTACCATGATTCTGACACAGTGCAGACTGGTGTTGTGTGTATGCACTGCCCCTGTGACAGGAGACAGTTATGACTGACTTGCCAGACAGGCCTGTGCCATGACATTCCAATCGCAAAGGGTGATCCAGCAGTGGTGTGATATGTCCTGCATGCACACCATTGTCGCATTGTCTATCAGGACATGAGGACATCATTGTGTCTGGTGATGGAACCAAAACACGCATATCAACAGAGACTTTGCCCATCACTTTTCCTGACACATGTACTGAGTCAGTGGCAGGAGATGGCATGTGTTTGGAGTGACACATTTCCATATGTTCTCTTGGATGTCCAACAACTCTGTATGTGGTGCATGTGTGCACATATGATTAGTCGCATACAACAGGCAGCAGGCAGATGGGTGCATGGACAGGTAGGATATGTGTGGCATGACTGACTGTCAGGCAGACAATGGGCTTCTTCAAATCAGTGTCAGCACTAATTGCAATGTCTAGCAAATGATGGCAGGGCTTGCTCTGTGATGTGCTGTATTTACTGTGGTGTGTGTGGTCAGTACAGGTGACTAATGTTGCTCTGTTTATCCTGATTGTTTGCAGATACATCCACGGCCACAGGAGGAGACAGCTCCATGGACCAGGAGGAGCGGCAGAGCCAGACTGGGTCCACTGCAGGGGAGACCGAGGGACCCAGTGGCACGGAGGGTGAGGGGAGTGAGGGTGAGGGGAGTCACACTGAGGAGACCTCAGCTACGACCACCTCGGCTGGGGAAAACAGCACTTCCAGTGAGGACTCCCTTGTGGAGGCGGGTGTCAGCAGACCAGAGGCAACGTCAAGCAAGTCTGTCCCCGCCACCACCACCATCTCCACCCTCCCATCTGCTCCCATCCCACATGTCCGTGGAGGCTCCCGTGTAGGGAAGCGTGTCTCCTTCATGCCAGGCACCACACCCCCTGCCTCTGTCCCCCCTGCTGCCCTGAGTGTGGAGTCTGTGGACTTGCTGAAACAGATCCATGTAGGGCAGACATCAATGCTGAGTGTCCTCCATGCACACACAGGTCTTTTGACAAAACTGGTGTCATTCATGGAGGGCATGTCATCTGGCATGTCTGCCTTACATAGGACCAATCAGTCCATGTCCTCCTCACTGACGGCAGCAGTGTCCCTCCTGCAACAGTCCCTCAGCCCTCCTACCTCTGCCCCATCCACAATCCCCAGCACCCTACCTGTCCCAAGCACACACACACCGGCACCGGCACGCACCAGCACAGACACAAGCAGCACACAGACACACAAGCCAAAATCCAGACGCACACGCACGAACAGTCAGGGGACTGATACCTCACTCACAGGGGATGGGGCCCAGACACACACACTCGCATCCACGAGCACTCCGCAGTCCTCAGATACCTCTACCTCCAAAACCCTTTCCCTTGCCTCACCTGCAAGCCCCCCTTCCCAGAAGCTCTTCCTCTGTGACCTTGGCCTCTTCCCCACAGATACATCTAACACGAAGTCCAGGCAGAAGAGGCGACCACCACACACAGAGGGGAGTGCCCCTCACACCCGGACACCCTCCCCCAGGCACAGGCAGACTGAGGACCCTATTAGAAAGTCCCCCAGACCAGGAAGGGCAAGACCCCACCACCACCACCACGCAGCTCCACCACACAGTCTCTCTCCTCCATCCCCCAGGCCAACACTCCACAGGTTCCACCGCCACACCCTGCCCCAGGTTCCCCCACACACCGATACCGCATCCCCAAAATGCTTAGGCCCCCCCACCACTTGCTCTTCTACCCCCAAACCAGACGCTCTGCCTGTTTGTGCCACTGGTGTGGAGACCGGGTCCCCCCCTCTGTCCTGCCCACCTCATCTGCCCCCTCTTCCACTCCCTTGGAGTCATGCACCTCAGTGGAGTCCACAACCACCCTGTCTGACTCGGGCACTGCAGTGGGGACCCAGTCCACTCCATCTGACCGGCCCACTGCAGTGGTTGCAGCACCCACACCATCTGACTTGTGCCCTACAGTGGTGCCGGCCCCCACTGAGTCAGACACCTCCACTGCAGTTGCGGGTGACACTCCTGCACTCACCACCCCTTCACTGCCTCCTTCTGGCATCCCCTGATCCTGTCTCTGCGGTGCCTGGCCTGCCCCTTATATGCCCCTCCGAGGGGGATGTCCCCTGTCCATACCAGTGCAGGCAAGCAATGGGTGACAAGTTGTCACATATCACCCTGTTGGGACTGTGTATTTGGACTGGCCATTAGCCTTAGTTTCTTTTGGACTTCAAATTTTAGTTTAACATTTGCTGAATAAAGCCTCTTTTTGTTTACTTGTGGTTTTTCTTTGGATGTACATGATGTAGATGAGTATCATCATGCATTTGCAGTTGTAATAGTGTTCAGATCAGGAAAATGAAGTGTTGCTGTGACGGACTCCATGTGGTCCATGGGATATGTGTCCTAATGTAGTCTGGATCTATAGCATCCTTTGCTGCAGTCTGAGGGTGTAATGTTCAGCATTTGACACAGGGATGTACGTTTTGCATTTGTAAATTAACATCTTTGGCTTACACTCATGCACATCTGGTGGGCTTACCACTGTTCAATGTTTCTATTTCCCTGACTGTGTGCCCATCTCCACTTGACATGCAGTTTAGCACATCAATGTTGAAGGACTCATCTGTGTATACAGTGCAACTTGCTTGACACGTGTTTTGGGTGTATGCAGATGACTGACGTGACACTCACGTACCCAGGCTGCTGTGAGCAGAGCCTTCAGTGTGTTGTAGTTGTTGACTCACTGACCGAGTGTTCTGCTGACATGTTTGAGTCGTGCACAGACAAGGTTTGGCACAGCGCACCTTCCACAGGAGTGAAGTGCCCTCATGGCAGTGTGTAATCCCGTGACATTACCTGGGCCCGTGTTGTGTGTTGTGTGAGCATGTCTGTGTGTGTTCCCTTCCCTTTTCCTACCCAGGCTGTGTCCCTAGGGATGTTCCTGTTTGCTGAGTTGTCCTGTGTTCATCCAGCATCTTGGACCTGGTTTCTCCGGGATGTGGGTGCATGGCAAACTAATGTTAATCAGGTTGTCATCCCTAGTTGTCTTTGTTGTCAGGGCTGGGGATGTGGGCAAACACAGATGGGACACAGTCAGGATTCCCCTTGGCACTTGTTGGTTACACAAGTCATGTAATTTACAGTTTGTGGTAGCTTTCAGTGAATGTGACACGTTGTGTGTGTGACTGCTGCCACTCCTCAGTGTCAGAGCTGCAATGTTGGAAGTTGTCTATGTGTGTTCTTTGTGGGTCACCTTGGCTTCTTCATTGGTGTGTGACTGTGGCCGGGATCCCATTGATTGGGGTGGATTTCACGTCATGCCCATGTACGGCGTACTGTGCAGTGTGTCAGACATTCACAAGTCTTGTTGACTGGCCATGTGTGATGGGTTTCGCACCTTAGTTCCTACAACCACCCCTGGGATTGTCATGGGTGCATGTGCAATGTCACCAGTCCATGTCAGCTTCACTGCTGCACATTGGTGGAGATCAAGGTGTGTGGTGTTGAGTGTGTGCAAATGTGAGTTGTTGCACGGCTAGAACCCTATCTCCATATTGGCCTTGGCTGACAGGCCGTGCGGGTTGATTTGTGCTTGTGTAGGTGTGATGGTAGTTAGTTGCTCAGGACACATGGCTGTAGTTCACAGTGTGAACGACATCTACCTTTGTCATCACAGTGGGATTATCATACAGGCTAGTGTCACCACAATGTGGGGTCCCTGGGGGTAGTGCTGTGGTTGGTCTGTCTCTTGCTGTGTTAGTTGCTGTTCCTACAAGCTTGTGTGACATGTGTAATTTGGGCTCCCTCTCATCTAACAATGCCTGATTGCCCACATAGGGAATCCGATCCATGAGTTACTTTTGTATGGCACTGTATACACATCTGTGTAATTGGAATTCAGGCCTCCTCATGTGTTGTGTGGTTGCCTGGGGACACTGGCACACCCCCATCACCTGTTGTGTTTGATATGCAGTGTGAGGCTGCCTGTTTGTGTTTGTGCATCTGCACCACTGCATTGGCATATCTTTAGTGTGCCATTGGCTGTATGTTGTTTGGAGGATTTCCCCTGCTGTCCCTGGGACTCCTAGGTCATCAGTCAGCGCAATAATCATGGTTTGTATGTCCCATTGCTGCCATGGTATGGTATTTGTTCACCTCACATCTACAGTCTCCACAGGATATCTACATTTGTGTGTCCATTGGTGCAGATATGTGGGTCTGCATTATGATGGTCACTTCTGTCATTGTGTAATTGATAAATGTTGACAATGTCAGCCCCCATGGGTGATGTTTGTCTGCACATGGCCAAAGGTATGTTTTATTTGCACTGCACTGTTTGCCTCACCCAATCTATGTTGCTATGGGACACAAGCACTACTTTGCCACTGATGTGTTTGTTGTTGTGTGACCAGGGATCATCCATGCTGTTTGGCAGTTGCAGCTTTTTCCATGACAACACTTACCTTTTGTTCACTGTGATGATGGGTGTTTAGATCCCATTGCCACAATGTTCAAAATGGCTTCAGCTATGGACCCCACACTTACATTTTGGTCACTGTGATGATGGGGGTTTAGACCCCATTGCCACAATGTCCAAAATGTGCTTCAGCTATGGACCCCACACTTACATTTTGGTCACTGTGATGATGGGGGTTTAGACCCCATTGCCACAATGTTCAAAATGTGCTTCAGCTATGGACCCCAGACTTACATTTTGTTCACTGTGATGATGGGGGTTTAGACCCCATTGCCACAATGTCCAAAATGTGCTTCAGCTATGGACCCCACACTTACATTTTGGTCACTGTGATGATGGGGGTTTAGACCCCATTGCCACAATGTCCAAAATGTTCTTCAGCTATGGACCCCACACTTACATTTTGGTCACTGTGATGATGGGGGTTTAGACCCCATTGCCACAATGTTCAAAATGTGCTTCAGCTATGGACCCCACACTTACCTTTTGGTCACTGTGATGATGGGGGTTTAGACCCCATTGCCACAATGTCCAAAATGTGCTTCAGCTATGGACCCCACACATACCTTTTGGTCACTGTGATGATGGGGGTTTAGACCCCATTGCCACAATGTTTAATTGGGCTTCAGCTATGGACCCCACACTTACATTTTGTTCACTGTGATGCTGGGGGTTTAGACCCCATTGTCACAATGTTCTATTGGGCTTCAGCTATGGACCCCACTCTTACATTTTGGTCACTGTGATGATGGGGGTTTAGACCCCATTGCCACAATGTCCAAAATGTGCTTCAGCTATGGACCCCACACTTACCTTTTGGTCACTGTGATGATGGGGGTTTAGACCCCATTGCCACAATGTTCAATTGGGCTTCAGCTATGGACCCCACACTTACATTTTGTTCACTGTGATGATGGGGGTTTAGACCCCATTGCCACAATGTCCAAAATGTGCTTCAGCTATGGACCCCACACTTACATTTTGGTCACTGTGATGATGGGGGTTTAGACCCCATTGCCACAATGTTCAAAATGTGCTTCAGCTATGGACCCCACACTTACCTTTTGGTCACTGTGATGATGGGGGTTTAGACCCCATTGCTACAATGTCCAAAATGTGCTTCAGCTATGGACCCCACACTTACCTTTTGGTCACTGTGATGATGGGTGTTTAGACCCCATTGCCACAATGTCCAAAATGTGCTTCAGCTATGGACCCCACACTTACATTTTGGTCACTGTGTTGATGGGGGTTTAGACCCCATTGCCACAGTGGTCATGGTCTGCTTGCATTGTGGAGGCCACACACATTTATGTGTGACACATGTGATAGGGGGTCACATTGTATGTTCAATGTCATGTTCAGTGTTGTAGGCATTTGACACAGACTACACACGCTTGTCATGATGTTGGGGTGATGTCTTTTTCTGACTTTCCTTATGTTGGAGTATGCTGGTTGTGTCACGCATTACCCGTCCTATTAGTGGGGATAGTAGTAGTGGTAGGCATCCAGGCCCCCATGAGTAGGGGTGGTGGTAGTGGTAGGCATCCATCCCCCTATGAGTGGGGATGGTAGTAGTGACAGGCATCCAGGCCCCCATGAGTAGGGGTGGTGATAGTGGTAGGCATCCATCCCCCTATGAGTGGGGATGGTAGTAGTGGTAGGCATCCATCCCCCTATGAGTGGGGATGGTAGTAGTGACAGGCATCCAGGCCCCCATGAGTAGGGGTGGTGGTGGTGGTAGGCATCCAGGCCCCCATGAGTAGGGGTGGTGGTAGTGGTAGGCATCCATCCCCCTATGAGTGGGGATGGTAGTAGTGACAGGCATCCAGGCCCCCATGAGTAGGGGTGGTGGTGGTGGTAGGCATCCAGGCCCCCATGAGTAGGGGTGGTGGTAGTGGTAGGCATCCATCCCCCTATGAGTGGGGATGGTAGTAGTGACCGGCATCCAGGCCCCCATGAGTAGGGGTGGTGTTAGTGATAGGCATCCATCCCCCTATGAGTGGGGATGGTAGTAGTGACAGGAATCCAGGCCCCCATGAGTAGGGGTGGTGGTAGTGGTAGGCATCCATCCCCCTATGAGTGGGGATGGTAGTAGTGACAGGCATCCAGGCCCCCATGAGTAGGGGTGGTGGTAGTGGTAGGCATCCATCCCCCTCTGAGTGGGGATGGTAGTAGTGGTAGGCATCCAGGCCCCCATGAGTAGGGGTGGTGGTAGTGGTAGGCATCCAGGCCCCAATGAGTAGGGGTGGTGTTAGTGGTAGGCATCCATCCCCCTATGAGTGGGGATGGTAGTAGTGACAGGAATCCAGGCCTTCTGTGCCACTCGTTTTCGTTTATTTCTGTACCCTTTTTTTGCCTTCTGTGCCACTCGTTTTTGTTGTTTTTGTGCCCTTTTGCCTTCTGTGCCACTCGTTTTTGTTGTTTTTGTGCCCTTTTTACCTTCTGTTCCCTCCGTCGCCCCACCGCCCCCACCGCTGTGTCCCCTGCGGCCCCGCCCCCCTGACTGCCCACTGCCCATTCGCTGCCCCGCCTCCCGCCTCCCAGCTGCTCCTCTCTCCCACCTCCCCATATATGCCGGCCGCTGCGCGGTGAGGAGAGCGACCCTTGACCGTCTGGTAGGTCGCTCACCCTCCGCACAGCTCCGCCTGTGTGTCCCCGCCCCAGCTGCAGCTGCTGAGGAAGTTCGAGGCCCTCCTCCACCCGCAGGCTACCACCTGCGCCTCATCCCTGGTGGCCAGCGGTAGGCCGTAAGTTGTTCATCTTCCGCATTATTGTTCTACTGTATTGACTGTATTTCCATTGTTGTGTCTGTAACTGCTGTTGTCTGTCTTCTGTCTTCCCCCGCTGCCTGTACGTGGTCCTTGCCCGTTTCTTTCCTTCTGTATCCTTCGCTGCCCCGTGTCCCTCTGCCCGGCTTTCCTTCTGTACCCCTCGCTGCCCCGTGTCCCTCTGCCCGGTTTTTTCCTTCTGTACCCCTCGCTGCCCCGTGTCCCCCTGCCCGGTTTTTTCTTCTGTACCCCTCGCTGCCCGGTGCCTCTCTGCCCGTTTTGCCTTCTGATTCTGAGCTGCCCCGGTATTTCTGTGCCCTTTTTGCTTTCTGTGCCACTCGTTTTCGTTGATTTCTGTACCCTTTTTTGCCTTCTGTGCCACTCGTTTTCGTTGATTTCTGTACCCTTTTTTTTTGCCTTCTGTGCCACTCGTTTTCGTTGTTTTTGTCCCCTTTTGCCTTCTGCCCATTCGCTGCCCCGCCTCCCGCCTCCCAGCTGCTCCACCCTCCCACCTCCCCATATATGCAGCCCGTCTGCGCCCGTCCGCACCAGGACCGCGCCCAGTGCCAGAACCCCTGGCCCCCGCTCCTGCCACGACGACCGCCGCCGCTACGATGCCAGCTCACTCCACGCCCTCAACCCCGGACGGACCAACACCTGCTTCAAGGCTGCCCCGAAATGCACACACGGCCCCTTCACCTGCCGGAACTGCAGCTACACCAGCCTCAGAACCGACAAACCACCCGCCAAGAAAGACCGCACCCACCTGCGATGCATACTACTGAACACCCGCTCCGCACGCAGACACGCCGTCGAGCTCTGGGACTTGCTCGACACAACATCCCTGGACGTCGCATTCCTGACAGAGACCTGGCTGAACGACTCCTCCGCACCCGACATCGCCATAGCCATCCCAGACGGCTACAAGATCACCCGCAGAGACCGCACCAACGGAGTCGCAGGAGGAATCGCCATCGTCCACAAGAACAGCATCAGGGTCTCGACTAGCGCAGACGACACGCTCAGCACCGCCGAACACATGCACTTCCAGATCCACACAGACCCCAACTCCACCCTCAGAGGCACCCTCGTCTACCGACCCCCTGGACCCCGCCCCCGGTTCAGCGACTCCATCGCCGACTTCACCAAGCACGTACGCCCTGACCTCCACCGACTACATCCTCCTCAGAGACCTGAACTTTCACCTTGAGAACAACAACGACAACAACTCCACAACCCTGATCGATAACCTCGCAAACCTCGGACTAAAGCAACTTGTCACAACACCCACTCACTCCGCCGGCCACACACTCGACCCCATCTTCTCCTCAAGCCCGCACGTCTCCGTCAGCCACACCACCGAACTCCTCTGGACCGACCACCGCTGCATCCACTTCACCTTCCAGAAACCCACCACACACTACCGCACCCAACAGATCCCCCGCCGCTGCTGGAGCAAAATCACCGAAGACCAACTACATGCAAACCTCGCTCTCAGCCCACCCACCAAACCCTCCAACACCGACGACGCTGCCCACAGCCTCAGATGCTGGATCGAAGACTGCGCCAACACCCTGGCCCCGCTGAAGAAACCCCCCCACAGAGACACCAGCAAGAGGGCCAGCTGGTTCACTCCAGAACTCCTAGCCTCCAAGCAAGCCTGCCGGAAACGAGAGAAGAAGTGGCATAACGAACAAACTCCGGACAACCGTGCAGCACACAAGGACGCCATCCGCAACCACCATAAGGGCCGCCAAGAGTACCTCGTTCAAAGACTGCCTCGACAACAATGCACACAATAGCAAGGAGCTCTTCAAAATCGTTAAGGAACTCTCCAACCCCAGCTCCAACACCAACGACATCCCGCCGTCACAAGCCCTGTGCGACTCCCTTGCCACCTTCTTCCACCGCAAGATAGCAGACATCCACGACAGCTTCAACACCCAGACAGACCCAACAGACAGCAACACAGCAGACCCCCCGCACACCATCGACCACGACCCCCTGCTAGCCTGGGCCAGCGTGAGCATCGATGACACCATCAAGACCATGAGCACAATCCACTCCGGCTCTCTGTCTGATCCCTTCCCTCACCACGTCTACAACAAAGCAAGCAGCTCCATCACACCCCACCTGCGCAACGTCATCAAACTCTCCCTCGAGTCCGCAACCTTCCCAGAGAGCTGGAAACACGCCGAGATCAACGCCCTACTGAAAAAACCCAAGGCTGACCCAGGAGACCTCAAGAACTTCCGGCCCATCTCTCTGCTCCCCTTCCCAGCCAAGGTAATCGAGAAAATCGTCAACAGACAGCTAACCCAATACCTCGAAGAAAACAGAACCCTGGACCCTTCCCAGTCAGGGTTCCGCAGCAACCACAGCACCGAGACCACCCTCATCGCCGCCACTGGCGACATCAGGACCCTGCTGGACAACGGCGAGACCGCAGCACTCATCCTCCTAGACCTCTCCGCCGCCTTCGACACCGTCTGCCACCGCACACTATGCGCACGCCTCCACGCCGCAGGGATCCGAGACAAGGCTCTGGAATGGACCACCTCCTTCCTCTCCGGCAGAACCCAGTGCGTCCGCCTCCCCCCATTCCGGTCCGAAGCCTCCGAGATCATCTGCGGCGTACCCCAGGGATCCTCCCTCAGCCCGACACTGTTCAACATTTACATGGCCCCGCTCGCACACGTCGCCCGACAGCACGACCTCAACATAATCTCCTATGCCAACGACACTCAACTGATCCTCTCCCTCACTAAGGACCCCATCACCGCCAAAGCCAACCTCCACGAAGGAATGAAGGCCGTCGCCGACTGGATGAAGACCAGCCGTCTGAAGCTGAACTCGGACAAGACGGAGGTCCTCATCCTCGGCTCCAACCCTTCAGCCTGGGACGACTCCTGGTGGCCGACGGCACTGGGAGCAGCCCCGACACCCACCGACCACGCACGCAACCTGGGAATCATCCTCGACTCAACGCTCTCAACGCCGTATCCTCCTCCTGCTTCAACACCCTCCGCATGCTCCGCAAGATCTACAGATGGATCCCGACAGATACAAGAAAGACAGTCACCCAGGCCCTCGTCAGCAGCAGACTCGACTATGGAAACGCCCTCTACGCGGGAGCCCCGACCAAGCTCATCAAACGACTACAACGCATCCAAAACGCCTCGGCACGACTGATCCTCGACGTACCACGCCACGGCCACATCACCCCCCACCTGAGGGACCTGCACTGGCTTCCCGTCAGCAAGAGGATATCCTTCAAGCTCCTCATCCACGCACACAAGGCACTCCACAAGACCGGCCCAGCCTACCTCAACAGACGGCTCTCCTTCTACATCCCCAACCGCCAGCTACGCTCCGCCGACCTCTCACTCGCCACCGTCCCGCGTATTCGAAAAACAACCACCGGCGGGAGATCCTTCTCCCACCTCGCCGCCAAGACATGGAACACCCTCCCACTGAGCCTACGACAGACCCAAGACCTGCTGACCTTCAGGAGGAGGCTCAAGACCTGGATGTTCGATCAGTAGCACCCCCCCCCCCCAGCGCCTTGAGACCCTCGCTGGTATGTAGTGCGCTTTACAAATGATTGATTGATTGATTGGGTGGTGTTAGTGGTAGGCATCCATCCCCCTATGAGTGGGGATGGTAGTAGTGACAGGCATCCATGACCCCATGAGTAGGGGTGGTGGTGGTGGTAGGCATCCAGGCCCCCGTGAGTAGGGGTGGTGATAATGGTAGGCATCCATCCCCCTATGAGTGGGGATGGTAGTAGTGACAGGCATCCAGGCCCCCATTAGTAGGGGTGGTGGTGGTGGTAGGCATCCAGGCCCCCATGAGTAGGGGTGGTGGTAGTGGTAGGCATCCATCCCCCTATGAGTGGGGATGGTAGTAGTGACAGGCATCCAGGCCCCCATGAGTAGGGGTGGTGGTGGTGGTAGGCATCCAGGCCCCCATGAGTAGGGGTGGTGGTAGTGGTAGGCATCCATCTCCCTATGAGTGGGGATGGTAGTAGTGATAGGCATCCAGGCCCCCATGAGTAGGGGTGGTGGTAGTGGTAGGCATCCATCCCCCTATGAGTGGGGATGGTAGTAGTGACAGGCATCCAGGCCCCCATGAGTAGAGGTGGTGGTAGTGGTAGGCATCCATCCCCCTATGAGTGGGGATGGTAGTAGTGACAGGCATCCAGGCCCCCATGAGTAGGGGTGGTGGTGGTGGTGGTAGGCATCCAGGCCCCCATTAGTAGGGGTGGTGGTAGTGGTAGGCATCCATCCCCCTATGAGTGGGGATGGTAGTAGTGACAGGCATCCAGGCCCCCATGAGTAGGGGTGGTGGTAGTGGTAGGCATCCATCCCCCTATGAGTGGGGATGGTAGTAGTGACAGGCATCCAGGCCCCCATGACTAGGGGTGGTGGTGGTGGTAGGCATCCAGGCCCCCATGAGTAGGGGTGGTGTTAGTGGTAGGCATCCATCCCCCTATGAGTGGGGATGGTAGTAGTGACAGGCATCCAGGCCCCCATGAGTAGGGGTGGTGGTAGTGGTAGGCATCCAGGCCCCCATGAGTAGGGGTGGTGTTAGTGGTAGGCATCCATCCCCCTATGAGTGGGGATGGTGGTAGTGACAGGCATCCAGGCCCCCATGAGTAGGGGTGGTGGTAGTGGTAGGCATCCATCCCCCTATGAGTGGGGATGGTAGTAGTGACAGGCATCCAGGCCCCCATGAGTAGGGGTGGTGGTAGTGACAGGCATCCAGCCCCCCATGAGTAGGGGTGGTGGTAGTGGTAAGCATCCAGGCCCCTATGGGTGTGTATGGCATTGGTGATGGCCATCCCGCCCCTATGGTTCTCCTGTTGCTAGTGTACGTCATTTCTGCATCCCTATGTGTGTGTGACGTATGTCGGGTACGTGTCGTTTGTTTGTGTTGTGGGTGTTTGACTTACCGTCTGCGCCGTACGCGTCCGTACCGGTTCCGGTAATAGATGTAGAGTATTGGTAGGACCTGCGCGATGGGATTCATGGTTGGGTCGTCTCGTTCGGGTTTCTCGCGGCTTCGACTCGTACTCGTCGCTGGCTTGTTCGTCTCGTAGCCGTGGATCGTCTTGTGACGCGAATCGGAGCTTATGTGCAGCTCTCCCGGATGCTCTGACGTGCCGGACGTAGCGACGGGTTCGGCGCGTACGGAAGTCGCATCGTACTAGTCCGGCCGGTGCTGTATATTTGTTTCCGCGCAACTCGATTCGGCGTTTACGGATCCGGCTCGGGCGGGGAACAGGAGCTGGAATGGGTAAGTACGGCTCGCTCGGAATCTGTGCTGTTATGCGCATCGTACTTGCTCGTTCGGACGACTGTTCGAATCGGTCGGGAAACATGCGTTCGGCTTGTTTTTTTTTCCGGACGAATTCCAATAGATTGGCTGAAAGGGCAAATCATTATCTCACAGAAGGCTCACAGAAGATTTAAAAGATGCTAAACTTATTTGCAAACAAAGTGAGAGATCTTGGATGGAGGCAGGAAATTTGGACACAAAAATAACATTTAATAACCTTTTACAACAGATCAAAAACCAGATTAAACTAGCCAAGGCACATTTTAAGTGCTAAAAATCTCACCAGCTAAGTCTATAAACTTTATAACACAATGGTGCATCCTTCAGCTGTGGGCAATGTCATCTCTCCCTTACAACAGTTGTGCAACTCTCTATCTGATTTTTTTCCAATGAATTGGTAAGCTAACTCAATTCCTAGGGCAGATCAGTAATGGCAACATTAGTGAGCATATAACTATGAACAAGGGACGCTGGTCCTCCTTTAATCAGGCCACAGCAAAGCGGTTTGCTAGGGCATTTCAGTCACTTACCTTAGCTTCACCCGATAATGTGTGCCCCTTATTCAGTCTCAAAAAGGCGTTTGATGCAGTCACTCTGGCCCCAAAGAGTCTTTGCAATTCCTCAGTCTTAGGAGGTAATGTTCCTTTGACATCGGATACAGGCTATCAAACCCCCTTAGTAAATAAAAAACAAAAAAAACTGCACTTGACCCTTCTGCAATGTCTACCTATCATCCTATTTCCCTCCTCCTTCTTTTCACAAAAATCACAGAATCCATTGTGAACGGTCAGCTCATAAGCTTCGTGGAAGCACAATCAATCCTCCATTCACTTCAGTTGAGCTTCCAGAGGGTTTCAGCACTGAGACCCTTCTAGCTACAGCCACTAGTTACCTCCAACTGATTCTGGATGATGGAGGTGTGGCAGCCCAGGACCTGTCAGATGCTCTTGACACCATCACACGAGGTACTGTTAAACAGATTGCCATGCGTATACATTACTCACACCGTCCTCAGCTGTTTAAATTCTAAAAGGCCTCAGTCAAATCCTTCATGTAGCTCATTTTCAATCTTCAAGTAAACAAAGTCTGACGAGTGCCCCTTAAGGTTCTGCCCTGAGGGTGCAGAGACAGAATATCGACGTCGAAATATCAAATTGCATGAATATCGAGTTAAGAATATCGATGGGGGAAAATATCGAGGTAAGTTTTTCGTTGTTTAAAATATCGATTTTTGTGTAATGTAGAAATATCGATTTTGTAAATATTGATGGCAAATATATTGTAAATAATATCAAATGTATTTTTTTTGTTTTTGTTTAATGTTTTTTTTTATTAATTTGGTAATAGTTATTCTATATTTTTCAATTCATTTTTTTATGTGAAAATGTTTGTTTTTATTGTATTTAAATTTAATTTTAGGAGCAGGATGTTGGGTTTATAGAGGATAAGGGTGGGAGTAAGATAAAAATATTTATTTAAATTTTTTTATATTTGTTTAAGTGTATGTAAAAATTTAGGAGCGGGAATTTGGATTTATAGGGTATAAGGGTGGGGAATAATATAAGAATGTTGGTTAAAAATAAATTTGAATAGAAAAACTATTGAAAGATATAAATAATTTAGAAAAAAATGAAATTTAACATTTTCAATTTAAATTTTTTTTTTTTAGTTGCTAATAGTTTGATGTAATTTGTGTAAAATATAATTTTAAAAAATGTTGCCTCATTTTTTATTGTTTTTTTTTAAAATCTTTTTATTAACAGAGACTCGAGAGCTTTATTGTTTTTTTTGTGTCAATAAAAAATGAAAAATTTGGATAATTTTACATTTTTATTTTTTTAAAAATTTTAATTGTGATTTAGAATGTAATTTTTTATATTTTTTTTGTGAGATGGGGTGTCTCAAATTTTTAAATAATTGTATTTTTTAATCATTTATTTAAAAAAGTATTTACCATTTTTTGGGACAAATTAAAAAAATTGTGTTACATTTTTAATTTTGATAAAAAAATTGATTTTTTTTAATAGTTTTGATATTTTTACATATTTGTAATTTTTTAAATATGTAGCATTGTCCTTTCGTTTTTTTGTTTTGGAGTTAGGAATAGTAATTTTTTTGAGGTTTAATATCCAGCACTTTCTTTGAGTTTAGTTGGTTTTGCAGTTGGAATAGTAATTTATTATGGTTTATTATCCAGCACTTTCTATGAGTTTAGTTGGTTTTGGAGTTGCAATGGTAATTTATTATGGTTTATTATGCAGCACTTTCCCTGAGTTTAGTGGGTTTTAGAGTTGCAATAGTAATTTTTGGGGGTTTATTATCCAGCACTTCCTGTGAGTACAGTTGATTTTGGAGTTGAAATAGTAATTTTTGGGGGTTTATTATCCAGCACTTTGTGTGAGTTTAGTTGGTTTTCGAGTTGGAATAGTAATTTCTTTGGGTTTATTATCCTGCACTTTCCGTAAGTTTAGTTGGTTTTGGAGTTGGAATAGTAATTTATTATGGTTTATTATCCAGCACTTTCCCTGAGTTTTGTTGGTTTTGGAGCTGGAATAGTAAATTTTTATGGTTTATTATGTCGTTTTTTAAAGAGTTTATATGTACATTAAAAAAAAACAAAAAACAAGAGGTATGTTAGTGTTTATTGTTAATGTTTTTATTTGTAAACACAAGTATTTTTTTGGTTCACAATTGAATTGTTTTTTTTTATTTTATGAATCAGAGCACCTGATAGGAAAAACGAATTGCTATAGCTGATTTCCACTCCGAGTTTGCTCTGTTTACAGGCTCCTTAATCAATTGGTGAGTTCCTTAAATTGCACTCATCACCAATATGTAGTGAGAGATCTTGCGACATCTGGTTGCAGTGTACATAGTTTATTCGTATGATTGAGCACACCACTGGAAATAGCACTATTTGAGTCTGAAGACCCCATATGAACTGCAGAGTCTTAATGCTGCAATGAAACTCCTGAACACAGAATGTCAGTATACATCGTGCAGCACCAAAGAAGCAATTTTACACAAAACAACAATTACAAATAACTCAAATAGTTACACATTACTCAAATACTACACTTTAGCAGCCTGAGATGGCAAACACCTACAGGAGTATCTGTAGAGCGATCCTGAACCAAGCACAAAAAAAAATCCTCCAACCATACAGCTGTATCACAATATATTGCAACAAAAATACTGCCAGAAAATATTGAGGAAACAAATATCGACTCTACATGCTATGTCTGTAAACTCCAAAATGTCAACAACAAAAATATGGGCGACCACAATATTGTCAAAAAATAGGTAAGTATATTGAATTTTAACTATTGTACACTATATTACCTTTAAAAATAATATTCCATAGAAATGTGTATATATATATATATATATATATAAAAAAGAGCGGAGGTGTAACAACGCGCCTGCTGGGTCTTTGAAAATTTGCCTGTGAACAAGGACGAAGAGACGTCTGAAACGCGTTAGGCTGTTGTATTGCTGTACCGAGGTGCGAGCTGACTCACTGTGATCCACAATAAAAGAAGGAGAAAGCTCCCTGAGAGTGACGTCTTCACTGGGGTAACCTGTTGTTTTGGATGGATATATATATAAATATATATATATATATATATAAAATATAACAGATGTATCAAAAGTTATAATTTACAAAGATAAAATAAAAATATATAGTTTAAAAGAAATGAAACTATTAAAAACTAAGGGGCCCATTACGATACCCGGCGTAAAAAAATCCGCCAGGCATAGAAGCGGCAAAAATCCGCCCGCACACACCGTCTGAACACCGACCACGCCTGTACGATTACACAAACCGAAAACCGCCATCGGCGGAAAAATCACACAAGATACCGCCCGCCATCGTCCAAGTCGGAGTCAAACCGCCCGCCACGGACGGAAACACGCACGACAACACAAAACCGCCCGCCCTCACGGCCGACACACCGCACGTGAGATTACGATCGCACCGCCATGAGCGCGGGAAAACTACAAATATACCGCCCGCCAGCGCAAACAACGCCGATGAGAATCGACACGGCAGAAGCCATGGCGCCCACGTCCCTGCACAGAAACCATCCGCTGACAAAACCAATCGCACACAACATGGCCAACAAGTCCACACAGCAAGGCACGCACAAATAAACAAGCACAGTACACATCCCGAAAACACCCCCTGGACAAACAAAAACTACAAAGGCCAGAACCCCAGACACAACACACCTGAAAACAACAGACCATGAGGACACACCCACATAGGTAAGTACAAAAGCAGCACTCCCACAGACCACAACCCCTTGCAACATTGCAAACTAGAGAGGAGAGGAGAGGACACAGTGACACAGCAAGGACAGCAGCACACCACAGAAACGCACACATCACAACCACCACCACCACCACCAAACACCGGCACCACAAACCCCCTGCACATTACACAACACACACCGCACCAGCACCACAAACACCATGGCACCACAAAGAATGCCCAAGTTCACGCCCATTGAGCTGACGGTCATGGTCGACGAGATCATCAAGGTGCACCCACAAATCTATGGGAACCTGGTCCAGCACACACCACTAGCCACCAGAAAGAGAATGTGGAACCGGATCGTAGACCAGGTCAATGCAGTCGGGACCCTGCCCAGGAACAGAGTTGAAATCAACAAACGGTGGAATGACGTCAAGAGCCTGGTCAAGAAGAAGGAGAGCAAGAACAGAGAGCTGGCAGCCGTCACTGGCGGAGGGAATCCCGCGCTCTTCAAGACCTTCAAAGCGTGGGAGGAGAAGGTGCGAGTCATTATACATCCGGAGATCCTCGCCGGATTAGCAGGGGAGTGGAGGCTGGTAAGTACAAACTAATGTATACCAGCACACCGCTATGTACTCACATGCACTACCACCATGCCACAGCTCCCAGGGACAAACACCCCCATGTCCAGCACACAATACACAACACATCACACACACATGCAACAGACACCACCACACACAGCCCAAACCGAACAACTGTAAGATACGTGGGGACATGTGTACACTCTGCCAGCCACGTAACCACCAACAGGTCCCCAAGTATGCCAGAAGCGCCACAACGAGCACCCACCACACCCATGTGTCCGCCATAGCTGCACTAACCGACAAGTAACAGGTAAGTGGCAGGAACACAAAGTGCAGTGGGTGGGAGGGTGGACAGCCCAAGTACAACACACACCAGGCCCCTAGTCCCACAGCACAGCAAGGAGGAGCATCCCCCACACCCCACAGCCACGTGTCAGCCACCGCAGTGCACACCGACAGCCGAAAGGTAGACATCACGGTCCACAACAATCGGTGTCAGTGGGTGTCCAGCCACCACCACGACCCACAACACCCCCCACCCCCACAGACCTCCAACATGGAGCACCCCCGCTTAGAACCATGTGGCATCCAGTACAGTGCACGCCCGAACAACCTGCAGGTGGGAAACTGGACAGGGCTGGATTACTGGAGGCATGAGGACCGTAACACGAACAACACATGGGACATGTCACGTAGCAGACGAACACGCAGCACCGCCCACCGTCACGAACAAGTGAACAATGTGCACACGGACATGAACCACAGACTCACACCTCACATGACCCATCACAGACACAGCAACACCCAAGGAGCCACGTCTGCATGCACAAGCCACACTGAATATAGTACCACACGGCAGCCACTGTGCAACCCATCACACACAACCGAAACACCATTGAAGTCCTGTCCATGTAGCCCCTACTGCCTGTCAACCACACACCCCACAACTACGCCTATGTAAGACAAACAACACTAGACGCAACAGAGCGGAGCAACATAAATGCACACGAACACAACTGAACCCATCAAACACACAGACACACCATGCACATACAACATACCATCCATCCCATCCGTCAGCCCCAGTCTCATGAAAGGCATGTCATCCGCACAGCTGCCACACATACAGCAGTCACGCTAAGATACATGCCCATGACCAACCATGTGCCAGAAGTCAATGAAGCGCACGACACACTGTGAGCAACAACACACAACATGGGCCACACCCCCCGAGCACTGCAGTGATGCACATGGCACAGGGCAGCACGCACACCAAGGAGATGGGACAACTGCAATACGTTGGCTGGCACACAACCATCACTCACTCATAACGATGCGTCCAATGCCATGTCCAGTAATCACAACAGACAGCAAATATGCAGGCCATGTCAGGCATGCACACACCTCAGACCATGCACTGTCATGCTGCCACAACACATGTCACGTTCGGCACCCATGGCTCACAGCATGTACCCCAAAAGCATATTCCATCCCAAATGCGAATCTGGGGCATGGCCCCCATGGTGCCATATGCGTTCCTAAGCGTCCCATTTGAACACCAAAAGCAAAGTACAAACCAGACCCAGGATGGGCCAGGAGCCCGCATACACCAGAGTCACAATAAGTAGGGGCACAGCAACACACCCATCGGCATGGCCAATCCATCCCATGCCACATGTGCACAGCACACAGTCCCATTGCCAAGCACACACAACTACAAATGGTACAGCCACACACACGCCTCCGGGAAACCCATGTACGAAATTGCACGAACTGTTAATGTCAGACGACAAATACATACTTCGCCAGGTGCAACACAATAACAAATCTCATTCTCTCCACAGGTGACGAACTGCTGGATGCTGGGGATGGAGACAGCAGCCAGCACAGCCAGCCTACAAGCCCCCAACGAGGACACACGGATGTGGAGGATCTGTCCTCCTCTTCGGACACGGACCACCAAGCAGGCCCATCTTGTGTGGCAGGGCCCAGCCGCTCCCCAGGACCCCTCCTACCCACCAACCCATCATCCAGGGCTGCTGAACATTCCCAGCCCCCTGCTGCCACTGTCGTTGCGGCCACACCCACGGACATTGCGGCCACACCCACGGTCATTGCGGCCACACCCACGGTCATTGCGGCCACTACCACTGCCGCAACCGCCACCATCGCTGCATCGACCACCACCGCCGCCACCACCACCACGTCTTCGCTGGCACCAGCCCCAGCGCAGGTGGTGGCCCGGCCGACTGGATCCACCCTGGGAGCCACAGCGAGGACCGTGGTGAGCAATGTGGCTAGTGGGCAGGCCGGTGGCAGCAGTACCGGTAGGAGGAGCAGGGTCAGGGAAACGCAAGTCTCCCCTGGGAGCCATGCCCTGCCTCAAATGGCCAGAGTCCTTGGGGCCTATGAAGAGGCCCAAGGACAATGGGCCAGGTCTGCTTCAGACACGCGGGAGGTGCTGGGGGTGCTGAGGTCCATGGACGCCCGTATGGGCCAACTCGTGGACCTCATGGGCCAGCTGGTGGTGAGGTCACAGCCAGGGACAGCAGCTCCACCACCGCCACCACCTGCCGGGGCGCAGGGTCGAGCAGCAGTGTCCAGTACCCCTGCGTCCACAGCCAGTGAGCACACCTCACCCCCCACCAGCAGGTCGCCACCACACACCCCCTCCCAAACGTGGAAGGGGCCGTCCGAAGTACAAACAGATCTCCCGGGAGGACTACGCACGCTCCAGACGCAAGTGAGGCAGCCAGCCAGCCTTCCTTGACCACCCACTGCATTGACTTGGACTACGATCCCACTCCACACAGCCATCTGGATGGCATGTGTCTGTTGGACCATGGACATGGAACAAGTGGGTACACCCTGAGCATCACGCAGCCGTGACCGACAGCTCATTGTCACTGCACGCACCACTTTTGTCATCACCTCGCACACAATCACATGTCACAGTTTGAAATAAATGCACCTCTTACACAAACTGCTGTTTGTGCCCTGTGTTTTATTTGTACGGAATACAACGGCCACCTTGGGCGGAAAGGCACCTGATGCGTGGCATGGCAATGGAACCGGAGGGCCTGTAGGGACCTAGGGGTGGGAGACAGAACAGGAGCACATTCAATGAGTGTGTCATACACCCATCACACAGTACATGTCAACAACTACAAGCAATGTACACACATCGCACAGAGCAATAGGGCACAATGCCACAGCCACCAACAGTGGCATACTACCCTGGCCATGGAGCGTTGACACACAGCACGCAGTGAACAAACGGCCACCCTGACACAGCACACACACACCTGCACAGATACAGCCACATCAGCCGTCGTACATGGACACTCACCGTCAAGTGAAGTAGCGGGCGATGAGCTGCTGCCGCACATTACCAGCTTCCTCCTCTCCGCTGTCCTCCTCACTCGAGCTGTCCTGGTCTGCGGGCTGGGGCCCTGGTTGATCTCCGTCATCCACGATGAGGGGGATCTGCTTCCGAATGGCCAGATTGTGCAGCATGCAGCACGCCACCACTATCTGGCACACCTTCTGTGGGGAGTACGCCAGCGCACCCCCGGTGCGGTCCAGGCACCTGAACCTGGACTTGAGGAGGCCAAAGGTACGCTCGACCACACGTCTGGTCCTCCCATGTGCCTCATTGTAGCGATCGTCTGCTGGGGTGCGAGGATTCCTCAATGGACTGAGCAGCCATGCCCCATTCGGGTACGCAGAGTCACCTGGGTGTGAGGGACACAGAGAACCGTTGCTATTCCAACTGGACAGGGGACAGCATCGCACAACCAGCACGCTACACCACTCCACATACTCACCGACAATACAGCCACGATCCTGTTGCAGATTGGACATCAGTCATGGCAAGATGCTGTTGCGCATTATGTGTGCGTCATGGGCCGAGCCTGGGAACTTTGCACACACGTGGGTGATCACCATGTCCGCAAGGCACACCACTTGCACATTCAGGGAGTGCGTGTGCTTCCTGTTGCGGTACAGGTGCTCAGTGGCCTGTGGTGGAACAAGGCCAACATGTGTGCAGTCAATGGCTCCAACGACGTGTGGGATTCTGCCAAGGGCATAGAATGCACCCTTCACTGCCGCCAATTCACGAGCCCTGGGGAAGCGGATGTACCTGTTTCGGTACAGCATCATGGCTGCCAGTACATCCCTCAGCACCTTGCTGAACATGGGCTGGGACATCCCTCCTCCACTGCCCACTGTGTGCTGGAATGACCCAGTGGCGAAGAAATGCATGGCGGCCATCACCTTAGCCGTGGGGGTGACAGCTGTCGGATACACCCTGCGGGGACGGAGATGGGGTTCCAACATGGCACACAGTCGATGCAGGGTTGGCCTGTCCAGCCGAAACTTCCTAATGACCTCTGTATCGTCCATGTCCGCCAGCAATTGGTATGGGCGGTCAATGTTCGGTCTCCGCCTAGGGAAAATGGCAGTGGACACATGTCAAAGCAACACAACACATAGCAATTTCGCATACACATCACTGACATGACTGAGCAAGCACATGAGCCACAGCCCAGCTGTCAAGCTGGGACGGCACGGCCACAATACACTTACACAGGTCTCCCAACAATGGCAATGGCTAGTGATACAAACCACTGCCATGTGCATGCACATGGGGATCTAGGCCCCAATGACTTGCGGGGCGTGCTGATGGGGACTGACTGCATATTCGTCAAGCGGCAACGCCACGGCAACATGAATGTCTGCTGAGCATGGAACTGCTTCCGAGGCTGGATGAGTATGGCACACGACGACGATGATGTGGGCACAGGCTGAGCGGCCAAAACAAGTGGGACCTGTGGCACGAGGGGATATGAGACAGTAGTAGGTGTCAGCACTGCACCCTATGTACAGCACTGTACGGATCACACCTCCCGAAACATTGACAGGTGTCCACATTGACAGCCCCATGCCAAGACGGCTGTGTGCTTGCAGTCACACGTCACAGGTGAGAGGTTACATTGCACGTGCCAGGTGGCAGACGTACATAGTGGGAGCTGGCATGTGTGTGCATGTGTCTCCTGTTCAGGATCCACCAGATGGGCGCTGACTCTGTACTGACCATTGGACACAGCATGTTCCGTGGAAGGCTTGTGTGTGTGGGATGGTGGCACTGGATGTGCCTCCGTTGGGTGGGGGGCCATGCACAGGGCGGGTACGTTGATGATTGCGCATTGTTGGTCACGGTGGGTGCACCCACTAAGATGTGTTGCCCTGTGTTCAATTCCTATGTCCGCATGATGATGGACTGTAGATGTGGGCAGACTACACATTGGTCGATGTGCTGTCTATATGCATGTGCCTTCACACCAGGCACAGCTGCCCCTGCACATGTGACCCCTGCTGGACTCGCTGCTGGGTCTGTGGAGCTGATGCACCTTCTGTGCGTGGGGCGGACAGCTCTCCTCACTTCCCTCATTGCGCATGTCATGACTTTGCCGCAGGTGACATGGATCATGGAGGGCCCACATGTACGCGTGGGTAGGCTACACATGATTGTTCACTGGTCGCCACCCCCAGTCAGTGTTTCGAATGGGAAGGTTGTCGTGCTGGTGGTATATTCGATGTGGCGGATGGGCGGGCCTAGGTGCGGGCTTACATTCCGGACATGGGGGGTAGTTGGATTGGCGACTAGTTGCAGTACACACGGGACACGTCTCTTCCTTTCCACATCTGGGTCATCCCTTGTACTCACTGACAGTGATACAGTCATCTTCGCCCCAGCCCTCATGTCCTCCCCTCGCTCCCCCAATATGCATGTGCACCTGCGAGGCTAGCGCTTGCACAGGCAGCCCCAAGCTCGCACCAGAGAGGGCAAGGAGTGTATGTGTGGGTCCAGTTGCACGAGTGGGCTGTCTCAGGGTATGATGTGTTGCGGGACGCCGTCCACCTGCGTGGTGCCCCAAATGGAGACCCGGCCTGCATGGACTATGCATCACAGTCTTCGCCTTCCGGATCCGCCACCTGCGACACCCAGTGGCTGTGGCTGCCCTTGCGGCCAGGCCGCGTCCATCTGTGACTGATGGCCCACACATTCACTCTTTGGCCTCTCTGGGGAGGGCTCGGGGGTGGTGGCGCACGCGCTTGCACTTAGTCGCAATGGCATGTGGCGTGGTTGGTATAATGGGCAATGGATGGGATGGTGCGAGCCACCTCCCGTGATGTCAGTGCTGCTCGTGCTGTGGTGCGTCCCCCTACACTTCCATTTGACTTGTGCCATGCTAGACGTTGAGGTTCTATTGCCTGCGTGATATGACCAGGAGGAGCGCGAGGAGACCTCTCACACACCATGCTCCACTGCCATCCCGTGCCCTGTATCGCCTGTGCGGATTCACTATGTTGGGGTTACACCTGGTCGACTGGGGCTGTGTGTGCCTTGTCAAGGGGCATGGCGGGCGCACAACAGGATCCAGCTTGTCCACAGAGGGTGGGCTGAGGTGCGCCTGGTACCGCTTTGTACGTGTGCCCGGCTGCTGTGCACACACGTGTTCACTCCCCCCGACAGGTGTCCTCTCACAATGCCCAGGGAAGCGGTGGTGTACTGTTCATGACCCCTCCCAACACGGCGTGCTCCAACTTGGCATGTGCACATCTACCCGTCACACCCACCCACCTGAGCACTGCGTCCATACGACTTCACACGACACATGTGTGTCTTCCACAGTTGTGCTACTCATTTGCGTTGACATCCAATACCAGTGGACTACATGGTCATGTCACGACTGCCGTGTACTTCACATACTCTCATCCTCTCTCATTCGTACTTGTGAAATGAGTCAGCGGAGACAGTTTTGGTTTCAAACATTATATTGAGTCTTCTGTCCTCTGTGATGCAGTATAGTGGACACTACTGGCAGCGGAATACATGTTGAGGATATACTGAGCATGATTGCAAATGGGTTAGGGTGTGGGGTTACATGTGATTGGCTGTTGCATGTGGGATGTGGGCTTCAGAGTTACATCTGCTTGGCCAAGGCTGTGCTAATGTACATTTACGTATAGCTGCGGAGCTGCGGACTTTGACACAGACGGTATACATGTAGCCTACCAGACCGC
Source organism: Calotriton arnoldi (assembly GCA_963921515.1). Taxonomy (NCBI): domain Eukaryota; kingdom Metazoa; phylum Chordata; class Amphibia; order Caudata; family Salamandridae; genus Calotriton; species Calotriton arnoldi. The sequence continues at coordinate 1,142,774 of CAWUFW010002464.1, read as the reverse complement.
TTGGCATCATGGGCACAGTCCATCTCAGTTCCATGTGACAGGTTTGCTGCGGTTGTTCCTCATGCACGCGTGCATGTGAGATGACATCAGGGCATGTGCTTGCGTGCATGCAGCGGCGTGCCACTTGTTGTTGCAATGTGGTGGTTACTGGACATGTCACAGTCACTGGGGTCGTGTTGTTGTTGTATGCACTTGTCGTCCATGCAAAGGTCCTGGTATGGGATTCCCGGGACGGGGGTGGGAGGGGTGCAGCACCCACAGACTCCAGGCGACCTATTCATGTCCACTGAGCGGTGTGTGTGTCCATGGGCGCTGGATCCATGTCGTGTCCTGGTTGTTCGTGCAGTTCCGTCCATGTGGGTGCGATACACAGACCCCATGCCACTGCCTCCCACGATGCATGCGGTGTTCCTGGATGTGATGGGGAACAGTGTGCATGTCCCGGTCATATCCGATGTCATGGCGATGTCGTTGATGGTGTGGTAACAGTTGCCGGTCGTTTGGTATGGCTGTTGTGGTGGTGACTGGCCAGTCCGTGCGGAAGCTAAGCATGGGTGCGGGGTTGGACATCATAGGTCAATCGGGGAACCTGCGTTGTGGTCCGACGAATTTACAGGTTGTCAGGTATGCGATGCCGTCCAGCAGGGCTTCCATGTCATTGGTGGTGTACATGTTTGCCAGCCAATGTAGCGGATGGTGGCTGTCAAGGTGTTGTTCGTAAGTTGTCCCTTGGAGGACCATGATGGGGCATGCTGGGTGACATTCGATGTAGCTGTTCTCGATGATCCGTCGTGTGGAGGCACAGTGGTCCCATTTCAGTGCGGGTGCGATGTTGGCCACATACGCCATGCCCCCATAGGCAGAGCAGGCCCTGTCGTGTGCGTCCAGAGGCAGGAGTAGTGGTAGCAGGTCCGCCTTTAGACATGCCGGGTTGGAGAGGCACATCTCCACGGGATGCTGGTAGGGACACCTCCGACAGTAGAAGACGGGCATGACGCAGCTGAACAATGTGATGCGGTAAGTCAGTCGGTAACTTACGTTCAGCAGGGACAGGAGATCGCATCCCAATATATGTATCAGGTTGGTTTTGTACAGCTTGAGCTGTCCGGCGTAGTTGGGTAGGTGTGTTGCGGTTGCCATTTCGCAGCGGTGCGTTGTGGTGGCGTGCTCCGGCTGTGTGTGCAGTCTGCAATGTGCACGCTCCGAGGTTGCTGTGAGCTCTGTGTAGTCGTAGGGAGACAGGACTTGTGTTCTGTTGGCTTGTGCGGAGGACACGGGCCCTCATCCCACATGCTTCTCAGACAGTTCAAGGTCAGTGATGTGTGACTCCTTCCAATTAACTTGCATGTGGCCGACATGGGGGAGTGTTTTCTTTTTCTTCCCCGTCCGTTGTGTGCTTCTGTGATATGCGCTATCTGCCCTGTGGTCGGTCTCCTCGGCATGCCTGTGTTGGTCTTTTCTTGGACAATGGCTGTATTCACCGGCTTCTTTCGTAGGGCTGTGGTTTCGGAGTTGGAATGGAAGGTCATTCAGTGCTGTCTGCTCTCCCTTGTGTGGGCGGCAGGCTGCCTTTCCGCTCTGCGTTGGGCCTTGTGTGTGAATGTTATTCTTGGGCCACCTGTTGTCGGTCCCCGGGCTCTTTGGTGTTCCGTTTTATATGTCTTGTTCATATGTGCAGGGTGGTATGGGTGTTTCAGTGTGGTACTGGCGTTCCTCTTCCCGAAGAGGCCCTGCTTCTCCTAGTTGGTGTTGCCGCCGCTGTGTGCTACGCCATGTTTGTTACACTGGGGTGTGTCCTGCTGTTGCGTGACTTCACTGACATGTGTGCGTCGGTTGTGTGGCGTTGGGTGTTGTCCGTGAATTGGGCGTTGGGGACATGTCTGTGGCAGGCCTGTCACGTGTCATGTGCGTTCGGGGTGGGGCTGATGTGTGTGCTGCTTGGTTGTGTCCCTGTGTCTGTGTGCGACGCATGCATGGCGCTGCGGTTGGCCTCTGCGTTGTGCGCATGTGTGGCGGCGTCATCGCCGCTTTGGGGCCGTGACGGGGTCGTTGGTTCCTAGTCCCAGGTGGTGTGTACACATGTGTTACGCGATGTTACGATTTGGCCTGTGTGTCATATGTGGATGCAATGGTGGATGTGTAGTGTACACGCGGTGGTGGGGGTTGTCCGCTTTTTCCGCCCTTGCACTGTGTGCGCTGTTTGCGTGCACTTGTTGTGTGTGTGCCTACCTGCGTCTCCGCGGTACGTTGCGTCCTTGGTGGTGCATCAGCAAGAGCATGGGGAGGGCCTGCAGTGCTGGATTCATGCTCGGGGGAGCCGCTTCTTCGTTGTCCGTGCTCGGCGTCCGTGTTACCGCTTCGGTTTGTCATACGGTGTCTCTTAGCCGTGGGAGCCGTTTGTTTGCGGCATCGTAATTTATACGCCGGGCGGGACGTGATTTCGTCGGACGGTGTGTGTCAATTGTGCTGCGCCGCTACGTGTACGGACGCACTTTGATGGCGGACGGTGTTGCTGGCTTGCCGGCGGTGTTTGGCCTACTTTTCGCATCGTAATTGGGCGGGCGTGTGGACTGCTGCGTGCCGGCGGTAACTGGTGGTTTTTGCATCCGCCAGCACGGCGGTTGTGCTTCCGCCCGCCATCGTAATGACCCCCTAAGATTATTTAAACATAAATAATAATAAACAAATTAAAAATAAATGTAAAAAAAAATCAATTCATGAACAAATATGACTGCAAAAGTTAGTGTTTATATTAAACTAACTTTTAAAGTAAAACAAAAAATATATATAAAAAAAACAACAAATCCGTTGAAAATAATTATACTTGGAGTGGTCAAATTCACTACTCTAACCTAAGCAACAGTATGAAAAGTGTTGGACTGTGGAGTGCTACTCCAACTTATCTAACAGGATGTTTAGTAATGGGTGGGTTTAGTAACGGGCGGGTGATACTTAGATAGGGTGATAGCGCCTCTAGGGAAAATTCACAAGCTATTAAGCACTGTACCTAGTATTAACAACGGTTAAAACATATATGTCATTAGGGGGCAGCCCGGAACACAATGACTTCGGCAAATAATGAAAAGATGAATAGGGATAGAGAGGCTGAGGACTTATTTAATAATCTGACTGGGAGACTGGGAGTAACTCAACGACCTCAACTGTAGAGAGTGGAAACCCTCGGAGACAGGAAGGACCGAGGGAGAAATTTGTACGATTGGAGAGATTAAAAAAGAATGAGGTGTCCAAGTGGTGGGACGGTGCCACGTTAAGGCAATATATGAAATTAAATAGAATTCCCAGGGGACTTAGGGGCTCATTACGATGACGGACGGAAAAGCCCTCCGACCGCCATGGTATCGGGAAGAATCCCCCCGCATGACCCGGCATTTCCGTCGGACAATTTACGATGCAATGTACGCAGAATCAGACCGCGGCGGAAGGATGCCACAAAAGATCGTCCACCACGTTTGGAAAAGCTGCAAATCCGACCGCGTCGGACGGGGAAAGCTGTGCAAAGGCTTGAAAAGGCCGCTCCTGCCGCGGCATGACCGCATGGCCAATTGTGATGAGAATGCGGAGCTGGCGGACCGAGCACTGCGTCCGACCGCCGCACACGCAAATAGGCCAAATGAATGGCGGACGGAACCAACTTCACAACAACGCCCGAAGTGTACCTGTACCCCCTGCCGCCCACAATCACAACACACATGCCACAATGATACACCCCAACTTGCTCCTGGTAGGCAAAGCCATGCGCAGCATGGAAGAGACATCTGGAGGTCATCACTCATGTGGACACACCCACATACCACAGTAGAAAACCAACTCCTACCTGGACCAGCAGCCTTTGTACACCACAAGCCGAGACAGAAAGACAGGACACCCTTGACTCACACTGCACAACATCACACCCACCTATCTCCACACAACACCACTTACACCCACACACCTCACACACTACACATATCTCCAACATCACCTTGCACCCTGCACCCCCATTCATTTGCACCATGCCCCCCAAGAAAATGCCCAACTTCACCGACTCAGAGTTGAAAGTGATGGTAGACGAGACAATCAGGGCAGAACCACATTTGTACGGGTACCTGGTCTAACACACCCCACCTGCGCGCAAGAATCAGATGCGGGCAAGGATCCACAGCAAAGTTAATGCCGTAGGGACCACCCTACGCACTGTGCGTGACATCAGGAAGCAGTGGTGCGACCCCAAGGGCCGGCTCAAGCTACGGGCCCAGAGGAACCACACGGCGGCACCAAAAACTGGTGGCGGCCCTCCCATTCCACCACCAACCTTCAATGAATGGGAGGCAGAAGGTGCCTGCCATAATGCATCCAGAGAGTCTCACATGAATCGAGGGGGGACTGGAGGCTGCTAAGCACCAACAAACATGGACATGACGGAAGTTGTCACAGATCACATAGTGCAGACCAATGAAATCTTTAGCAGTGTGCCCACAGGAGCCAGCATCACACCACATCCTGTCATGTGGACGATGTGGACATTGTCGCATTAACACACTCAAGTAATGTTGCACAGGGATTTTCTGAATACACGTGCGATTTATGCATGTTCAACCACATGAATACCAGTCCCTGACAACATGCACACACCAAATCTGGTTTCAAAACGCATTTCGCTGTTCCTGCATGAGCACAACAGCTGCGTGCACAGGCCAGGCATCACGTATATAGGATCTGTTGCACGACGTGTCCTTTTCGTGGCAATGTTCAGCTAACTGCCCCATGAGTGACTGTGGATAGTCATTTGTGGCCTCACATTCACACAGCAAAAGCATACTTCAATAAGTGTGCATGCACAATGGGCCTCTGTTTAGACAAGTAGTCGCTCCCACACCAGACCGGAGACCTTCGAATTGCAGGTGACCTGACCGTCCCGCGCTATTCAGTCACTGCTGAACACGGATATCCCACTATTTTCGCGGTGAACTGACACACAAATTATTGATAGCGTCTGATGCTGAAGGCCGTTGCACACTTTTTATCAGACTTGTGGGCTCTGGCCTTGTCCCTTCCTTCCATGCTTTTCCGGGAGTACCACCGGGTGTGATTGCTCCAAATTTCAACACTGCATTTAGCGGTCTCAGTTCATTACTTTTGCTGTACAGCTTCGCGCTGGTTCTGAGATTGCTCTCATGCCATGTCTGACCATCCTGTGGTCCAGGCCGAGCCCGGGCAGTTGCAACTGTACCATGCCCGCATGCAGCTTCTCTTTGGATGTGTCCCATTGGCTGTGCTGGGCATCAGTTATGGGCTAACATTCCGCAATGCCCATTTTACCTGTGTGCAACCTGTCTTTTCCTGCAGGAGATGTCTGTTTGAGTGGGCCATGGATGTCTGCCTTTCAAACACATACCTTGCCGACCTGGATCCTGAGCTGTGGGTGACTCCTTTGTTGGTCCACGTGCAAGACTGCTTCGGTGAGACACGTTTATGGGATGCCTTACAATGTGTCAAGCAGGCGGACAGCTGCGCCTGTGCGTTAGCGCAATGGCTCCTGTGCAATGCCTACATCAAACCTCTCCCAGGTTGCGATGGAATGCTCCTTTCAACCTCGTGGTGCGAGGAGCACATCTGATCCTTCATACTGCTGGATTGGATGGCGGTCCTCTTTGCTGAAGATGATTTGGATCGTCTTTTGGAACTGATTGCCTTCGAAGCTGCCTGTGTCTTCTTGGATTCGTAACTACTTAACAGCAACAGGGACTGTTGGTGACTAATTCAATTTCCGTTTCCCTTTCTTCACGCCTCCTGACAGGAATTGTCATCCAGCTCTCTGACTTTAGCCCTGTCGACATTGGCTTGGACTATGCTGAGCTCTGCGGGCTGTCTCGCTTGGTACCACAGGCCATGTCCACCAGACAGCAAGTGGAGTCTGTCATCTGACCGTCGTGGACATTGTCGTCTGGCATGGGCCCGGCTTCCATTATGCAGATGTGGCGCACGAAGATTACATGGCGTTGTTGTTTTGCAAGTACCCAGGGCTCGAGTTAGGTGTACACGCAGATACACGGCGTCCCCTCCTCTTTACACGGGGTGGACGCCGTCCCCCCTGCAAGGACGCTGGTCCCCACAGGAATATGCATAACTTGTCCCGGTGTACTCTCCAGTTACCGGGACACGTTCAGCAGCACCTGCACGTTGACTGCTCTCCATTCCCTGCAGCAACGTGCAGGCAGCGAGTGAGCCTTTTTTCACCTCCAGCCGTGCTGAAGTAAAGGGGCCATCCGGCCTCCTTTTGTTTGTACATACTGACTGGGGGCCGCCTTGAACCTTACATTTGAATGTGGATGCCACAGAGGGAAACATAGGCACACAGCTTGCCTTCTGTTCACAGGGACTTAAGGGAGGCATGTTTTTGCCTGTGTTCTGTCCATGTGTATCAATGCAGACACTGTGAGACTGTCAGGTGGGTTAGTCTGTCCCAGTATTTGCACAAATCATATCTGTCGCACTATTTTACTTCTTTCTTAGCACTACGTCGTAACGTTGTGAGGTCATTTGCATTTTGTCTTACTTGGTCAGTCCCCCCACTTATTTATTTGGGACCTGTGCCCTGCAAGTACCTTAGTATATGTCTGTCACATGGGAGGTGTCCGCAGAGCTTGTCCTCTGCGCGGTCCTAGAGTACTGTCTGTACATTCTGTCCGTGGTCGGAGGACATTGTCCCTTGTCATTCTGTTCTGGTGTGGCCCTGGCACCCCGACCCAACCAAGTCTCACAGCTGCAAGAGGACACGGATCCCCTTTGGGTGACATAGGAATGCGGGCTAGATGCCCCACACTTGGAGAGGGATCCATCCAGTGATGAGAGCGACACAGCAAATGTGTTGCAAATGTCACCATACATAGGCAGAGGGATGGGTTCTGCTGACAAAGCCCATAGACCAGGGACATCCCATACAACTCCTACCTGCAAGGGGTGGGGGGATATGGTCATGGTTCTACGTCCAGAGTGATTATTGATGCAACATCTTGCTTCATGTTAAGTGGACATGTCACTGTGGTTACTGGTTGGGTACTCATGCATTTTCAACCTGTTGTGGCACGTATGTTGCATGCTTTGACACTGTAGTAAGAACTGAGTGAGTAGGAGAGCAAGTGAGGCAGTATGGCAATGGTGTCCTGTGCGTACGGGTGCTTCGTTGTGCTCAGCCCCTGCATGCACAGGTTCTCAAATCCTGTGCATAGTCCAGTATGTGTACGAACTCACATGAACATTTGTCAAAGTCTGTGAGACAACAGCAAGGCACACAGACACAGTCATAGTCGATCATTGTTGAATCACACTCAACGGAAGTAGTTGACGATGAGCTATTGTCGTTGGTCAAGGCCTTCTTCCTCACCACTGTCATCATCACTGGGCATGTGTGGGTTGGGAGCGGGGGTGATGTTGCTGGTCCACCAGATGTAGCAGTCATGTGCCGACCCCGGATACTCTGCACACACGTGTGAGATGATCTGCTCCGCCTGTCGTACCACCTGCACGTGATGGAGTGGTAGTGTTTGAGGATCCTATAGATGGGTTCACTTGCCTGTGGTGGTACGAGGCCAATGTGTGTTCCATCAATGGCTCCCATCAACATTTGGTATGCCTCCCAGGTAGGGCCGGCTCCAGGACTCTTTATTTGTGTGGTCCAACGAGGCATTCGGGTGGGCCACTGCGTGCCCGATTTGTCACTTGTGTCTCTCGCCAGGCCTGCTTCAGGGCCCTTCTTTATCTCTCCTCAGTTTTACAAGGGCCAGGGAGATGCATTCTTTCCTTCCAAATTCACTTTCTAGATGTTATCACTCTCATGTAGTGTGTTTATCCATGAAGGGTCCTCATGATGGGAGGAGGAGGTTACCTGAGGTGGGAGTATCAGGCAAGTGACACTTCTCATTTTCCCACTCGTGCCCTCCTCCTCGGCTTCCCTCTCTGCCACCCTTGCCCAGCGCCCCTCATCTCTCCATGGCCACTCGCTCATGTGTATTTCATTTGTTGTATGGCGCTACTGATATCAGGGTAGGGTGTGACAGTACTTTACGTCACGCACACATTGTACAGAGACAATCAGTCATGTAAGTATGTAAGTACATCAGTCTACAGGGAATGTCACGGAAGCCAATGAGGTTCACAAGGTGTGGTAATCACATGTCATCCATACTGGTTGGCAGGATTCTTGAGGGCGTTTGGTCTGGAGAAGCACTGACTTGGGATGTGTGTGGGAACATTTGCAGGCAATGGCAGCTAGGCACACTGCAGGCCACACCAGTACATGTTTTGGGAGTGCTAGGAATTACAAGTATGTCTGATTTGCAGACAATGGACACGTCAGATTGTCTGCCTAAGTCACTGGCCCTTCACAGGACGACCCCTGGCGAAGAGGCGCCAGTCAGATGTCAAGGGATATACAAGCGATGTTCACGGGTTGGATATTTCTTTACACAACATTGGTACAGTGCGAGAGACCTTGCCCTTTTTGACTCCTTCTCTCATTTCAGTCCATGCTGGCCACGAGGCATGGCGATGTATGTAATTTCACTCTCCTTTCTTGGACATGCCATGTGTGTGAAGACTTGACTCGAAGGTCACACTCTCTCATCCCTTCACAGTGTAGTGAGCAGCTGGTCACTGTTCTAGTTGTTCTGATGTACCAGCCACTCCCAGAGGGCTGGCTTACCCCCCACCCCACAGCCACCCAGCACAGGCGTCACTGGACCTGTGACCCTGCCAACAAACGGGGCCGGACGCACGTTCCCTGGGCCAGTTCTCCCATACAAGTACAGTGTCTGTGTGGTTACCTTATATGCATGGGGCCTCGTGCCCCACAACATTACACATGGGGTGCACCAATCACTTTGGGCGAATGAGCTGTGATGTGTGATGTAATTTGCAGGTCGCCAATGCAAATGCAGTATGTGTTCGCATGCGCGGGAGCTGGCATCCGCAGCGATGACACGCATTGGCTCCAATTGAATGTTGCAGGATTGCGGTCGCAGCTTCCAAGCCGGCGCGGTGTGGCACACACTATGCGGATGGGCCATCAGCCAATGGGAGCCTTCAGCGGCGTACATTTCATGATGTTGCGGTGTGCGCGCTCTGCAACTGCGAGGCCCGGCATTGGCCCCTATTGCCTTCTGGGGCACCGGGGGTCACTCATGGGGATTGGGTGGGCCTCGCACTTTGCATTTGGCAGGTTGCCACATTCGTCGTGGTGCCGCCACGCTTGCTGGGAGTTGTAGTTGTTCAGGGGTTGCATCCGTGGAGATGTTTGGTACATACCTCTGCTGTTGGGCGCGGCGGCGTCTTGTCTGACGGAGGTGCAGCAGGTAGTGCAGCGGGAAAGCCTGTGGCGCTGGATCCATGGCGGCTCTGGTGTTTAGATGGCTTCTGTGTCGGCTCTTCCTCTCCATTGTTGTATTTCCGCCATCTGCAACGTGGTTGTTTTTACGCTGCGGTGGGAAGGGCTGTTTGCAACATCGTGATCTGGTTGGCGGACGGAACGTGTTTCCCCACGCTGGTCCTGCTCTGTTTGCTCCATCCGCCACCCTTGCGTACGCAAAAAACGTGCGGAGCCTGACAGACCGCGACGGACGGTAAAAGGCCTCTGTTGGACCATTGTGATTTGGTGGTCGCAATGACCGCACCTGGGGCAGACTACATGGCGGTTTTCCGCCACCGCCACCAGCACGGATGGGCTTCCGTCCGTCATCGTAATGAGCCCCTTAGATCCCAGATAATCCCGACTTATGATCACCTAGATGAAGACCTGCTGCTAGCTTGGGAGAAAGAGTTGACTGATAACTCAAATAGACTTATGGGTATCCTGATTGAAAATTGCGATAGAAAGGTTACCAGACTACAAAAAGAAATAGATTCTTTGGAACTAGAAATAAAAACCCTCAATTTGACGGAGGCGACTGACAAGAATTATGCAGTCCTGAATGATATCATGCTAAGACATCAATCAGATATCAAAAAGAGGAAAGCAAAAAAATGTAAAAGAGATGATTATGACTATAACAACGGAAGGATATTTACCTGCGCTAAAAAATAAGACCATCTGATACCAAAAGGACAATAAAGACAGATTGAGGGATGGACATTCGATTAACTCTAGCTGCACATCACTTGAAAATCCTGTTACTAGTGGGAGTAAATCAGATAGAGGGGATGGTACACTCATTGGCCAGACAAGTGAGAATCGTTTTTTACGAGAGGTGCAGTGAATAAAAAAGGGCAGCAGGGATCAGAACCCAACTACCTTTCATTCCGAAAACATCTGAAGACCTGGCTCTTTCCGTAGAGGCTGACTCCTTGTCTGGTTACTGTCATAGCGCTGGGATGCCTCCGGGTAGCCATGCGCTTTATAAAATCCTTTTTCATTTCATTCATTTCATCAGAACAGACGCCCTACACTCAAAGATAAATTGAGTGTCTACACTGGCATTTAATCATATGTGGATTGTAATTTTGTGTGTGCTGGGGACTGTGTTTTTGTTACATAACAGTAGAGAATGTGTTAGACTCTGGAGGGGTCAGATTTACTATTCCTAGTCCAATCTGAGCAACATTAGGGAGATTGCGGGATGTCAGAGGAGTCAGATTTACTATTCCCACCCCAGTATAAGCAACAGTAGAGGGGTGATATTTACTATTCTCACTCCATCCTGAGCAACAGTAGAGAAAGTGTTGGACTCTGGAGGGGTCAAATTTACTATTCTCACTCCAACCTTAGCAACATTAGGGAAATTGCTGGGCTTTAAAGGGGTCAGATTTACTATTCTGACTCTAACGTAGGAAACAGTAGAGAACGTGTTGTACTTTGGAGGGGTTAGATTCATGCAAACATAAGTAACAGTAGGGGACGTATTGGAGTTTGGAGGGGTTAGAACTACCATTCCCACTCCAGTGTAAACAACAGTAGGGACAATATTAAACTTTTGAACCCCAGATTCATATACTAAATTAATAGAAAAGAAATTACATATTTATAAAATTAATAAACATAAAATAGATTCCCATACATATAAAATATTTCTAATATTGTATAAAGTATATAAATTATTAAAAATAAAAACATGAAATTAAGATATAAAATTATTCATAAAAGTAAAAAATAAAAAAAGATTTAAAAATACTTCCAACCTTATTTTCCAAAAATTTCAATAATCACGAAAACAAATTAAATTAATAACATAAAAATAATAATACACATGATTTTTTAATATAAAACTATAAAATAAATTATTATAGAGTTAAAAACCTTAAACATAGTATAATTAATATCCAGTATATTAAAAAAGAATTAAATATTTAACATAATTATCTATTTAACCAAATAACAAATATAAAAAACTAATGACATATTTTTTCAAATCTAGTAACTAAAAAATGTGCATAGTTATCTAACAAATGAAAACTTAATAAAAAATTAATTAATTAAAAAATAAATATTTAAAAACCTTCACAGCCTATTTCCCTACAAACCCAACAATTCACCAAAACAAAAAATTGACACACAATTTACATAAACTTAAAATATATTGCTAAGTCACAATAACAAACAAACCACATTACAAATAATTAAACATACCCAACATTAAAAAAATAACAACTTCTTACACAAAACTGCTAAAACTCAACTGAATAATTAAAAAATAATAATATGTGCAACTCTATTAAAAAAAATATTAAAGACTTAAAAAATATATTGTTACCTTCATAGGCTAACCCACAATATTTTTCACATCACAGTATTTTTGACAAGATATATGTGTCTCATGACATTTTTGAACCAATATTTAGGCAGAATACCAGCGAGACTTGGTGTTGCTCTGGAAGTTCAGAAATCTGGGATTAATGGGGGAAATTAATGGGCCCTGTAAATTGTGCACAAAATGACAAACCCCAAGGAGAACCAATGATCTGCAATCCTTTGGGCAGCGTAAGCCTCAAAGTCAGAGCCAATGAAATAATGTGATTCCGTAGCCGCTGCTTTTTCCGCATGATTATGGATTTTCTACCATTCATCTTCTGCTGCATAATCTGCAGATTTTATGGAAGAAATGTTTCTAGCTCAAACAGATCAAACTTCAGTAACAATCTGAGGACACGTGTGCTGGTGCAGTGGAAAGCCCTTGGCAAAGGTTCACTGGGCAGGTTTCAATTGGATTTGGGTATTAAACTGGTAGTAAGAAGGTGAAATCTTTGCTCAGACAATGTTACCATGTGGAAAAATGAAACAAATAATGAAGTAATACTATCACAAAGTGTGCCCCATTATGCTGCATAATTTGCCTTTTCCTGCCACATAAGGTAGCCAACCCTGCTGTATAATTGGGCCTTCTCCTGCCGCATATTTCTAGTGGCCTTTCTCCATGTCTGTAAGACAGCTGATATAAGGTGTGCAGAGGGGGCTATGGGGCTGATGGGGGCCTAGTTCGAAGCAACATTGAGACAGCCCTGAATGTAAGTGCTCTTGTTGATCTAATTTAACAATGTTCATAAACACATTTCCAAGCCATAGCTGCAACCTTCTTGCCCATTTGTGCGGCTCCACTGATAATAAAGTGACGAGGGGTCCTAGTACACATCTAACTGACTGAGAATTTCAGAGCAAATGTGTTTCACTGGTAGCATGATTTTAGTTTAAAATTCTAGTAGCCTTGTCTGACAAAGTTCAATAATGTGCACCGAACAAAAGTAACACCTTTCAACCTGTGTGGCAGTGCTACATCACATCCATGAGCATACAATGCATCTTTAAAAACATCAACATTGTTCAGAAAAAATCAATCCACAATAATTACAGTGACGCTATGAAAATTATATTTAGAATTTGATTTTAAGTCATTATGAGCTGGTATATCATCCCCCAATATGAACCACCAATAAAAACACTTGTGAATCCACAGTGGCATTTAAATTATCAGACCAGTGCTAAAATAGCATTTAAATGTGAGCAATCAACCCTAGAATACAAAACGCCAGTCTTCAGCAGTTATTTCAGTCTTAGCGCTTTTCTCATAATACGTGAATGTTGGAAATCCTGCAGGGTCACCGCATATTTTTTTGCCGAACAATATTTTTGCTGGCTATAGAACTCTGTGCACTTTACCCCTGCTATTCAGTAGTAAATAGCTTGTGCTTCTTCTTTCAACATGGTAAAATTGATATCATTCTGATTGGCATATTTTACTTAGCCTACAACTCTATGGTACCAAGGTGTCCCCAGGCCCTGTAAGGTAAATGTCACAAATAGACTGCACCACCCAGAACAGATCAAAATACTTTATTCGACTCAAAAACAGCCATGAAAGTTTGCATACATACATTTCATTAAAAAAAACAACAAATGAACATTAACACCTTCGCCGCAATCGGAATTCCGCTCAGGTGCTGGACATTCCGATCGCGGGCGTGGTCGTGACGAGCTCAGCTCGTCATGCGCACACGCCCACTGCGCAGCATGACGAGCTGAGCTCGTCATGAGCATCGAAGGGGTTAAAATAGTAAAATACAGATTAATAAAAATACCTAATATTTACTACGAATCTTAAAAATAGTAAAAAGGTAGTTTAAAACTCCATATATAATATATGTAGTTCCTAAGGAAAGCAGGTAAACCATTGGCAACTTATGAGCTCTAATCCCCGATGTCAGTAATAATGGACGAATAAACTGCTTCCTCTGGGGAATATAACATTTACGAAATAAAAAAATACAGACAGGAAGTGAGTAGAACCATGTGCCCTGGGTAGGAAATGCAGCCAATAAATGTATGGTTTTTAAACGAAACCTGTTCAGCAGAAATTTCTGACCTTCATTCAGACTTATTTGCAAATAAAGGGCAAGTTGTATTTGTGGCTGACGAGAAAGCTCCGAATGTCCAGCGGTATTACACACTGCACTTGGCCGCTCAAGGCTTAGATAAAAAAGTGATTTGATTGTAGCAGATGAGACATTTCTCAGGGTATCGGGATTTGTGTAATATTCTGAAACGCACATCTTAGGAAAACTCGTTTTAATGCATCTTAGCCATGGTATGTTTAAGCAGTTGTCCAATTTCATACAGTCTGCTAATATTGGTCTACAAAAATCAGCCTCTGCATTATTCCAAATTCTTACCCAGAGCAATAATGGCAGCAGTGTAATGTAATCTTTTAAAAAAACTTAGTTCAACTTCCTCATGACAGAAAGAGGCGGAAGAACTCTGGGGCACTGCAAGAAGTCTCCTTATGAACTTGTTTTCTGCTACTTGGAGTGAGTTACAATTTACATATCCCCAGACACCAGCACCAAAAGTTACTTCTGAAAGGCTTTTGCTCTTATAGACACATAAAATTTCTTTGATTGGCTTATGGCCTAATCCCTTAGTAAATCTAAAAATGGTGTCAATTGACTTTTGAAATTGCATGGCTCTAACGTTTAATAGGGATTTCCAATTAAAGTCCACGTCAAATGGGACCCCAGGTAAGTGAAATGAGGGACTTTCTTAATTTCTTCATCCCCGAGTAAAAATGTCCTTGTTTTAGTCTTTTTTGGTCCACATTTCATTATGAATGATTTGGAATGATTGACCTTAAGTCCTAGATCCTTCATGAAAGCATTAAAAGTATGAAGCAAAATCTTTTAGCCGTTAGCTGTCCTGGCTATCAGGACAGCGTCATCTGCATATAGTAATACAGGAATTCGGCATGAGTTAGTCCTCGGGGTGTCCTACCCCACCTTACATAATTGTTCACCTAACCCATTAATGTATAATAAGAAGAGAAATGGGGCCAGAACACACCCCTGCCTAACCCAAATATCAGAGAAGAATTCTTCTGTTAAATCCCCCTTCCTATTATACCATACTGAGGCTGATATATATTCGTGGAGCCTACTAAGCAAGGTAATAATTACTCCATCGATCCCTAACTGTGCCATTATGGACCATATTTTCGGACGGTCCACTGTGTTGAATGCACACGTTAAGTCCATGAAGGCTGACTGCACACAGCCCTTTTGTGCCTTTGTATATTTTTTAACAATTAGTGCCAGAGTTAGTGTCTACTCCAAGGTTCCGAGTCCTGGCAGAAACCCAAACTGATAGATCCAGAGCGCTTGGGACTCAAGCGCTCACAATTCTAATTTAGCCAAGATAACCCTGCTCAAGATTTTAACTAAGCCATCCTGCAGAGAAATAGACTGCACCACCCATTGTGACATCCATTGAAGTATCACACTGTAAAACCTATCTCCAGGCCTACCATAGTAGCCCTGCCGTACAGTTATAAAACTGTAAATTCGATCTGTCAAAATACCCTTTTTTCACAGACCTAAACCTTCCTTTTAAATATTAATAAGTCACCCCTAAATAGGCCTGGCACTTGGTAATTAAAAGTAATTGTAATTATAAATTGTATTTATATAGTGTTTACTCCCCCTGACGAGGCTTTTAATTAGGACATGTAAAAGTTTAATGGTAAACATGCCCTTACAGTGACTGGCATCTCAGAGGTATTTTCACTGTGGCATGGTTGGCTGTTCCACAGGAAAACACTTGGATGCATTATTAAATACTAATACTAGATCTTGACAATGGGAGTAACTAGAAAAACAAATATACTCCTATTTGTTATAAAAATTCAATGGTTTTATAATTATTATGGAAAATTATCTTTTAGAAAGATACCTTTGCCTTGCCTGAAGTCCCTGGAAGCTAAATCTGCATTTTGCTCTCTCACTTCTGCCAGCCAGTAATTAGCATTTGAATAGGAGCGAATGAAGTGTGAACTTGCTCCTTGGAGTAAAAAATAGCCTGACCTGAATGGGCGAAGATGATCCGTCTGAACCTGATAGAATATGCAGACGGGTTGGAAGGATCCCTGTTAGCATTAAAGTGTCAAGCCCTACTTGAATGTCAAATCCTGTTTGACAGTTCTGCTAGGGTTTGTCATATGACACTCCAAATAGGCCTCCCCTGTCACAGGCTAATGTTAGCTGACACTTGGGCAGTGCTCGTCTTTTGTCCCCCAGCCAGTCAGGCCCCAATCATAGTGGGCCGCTTTTTGACACTACAGTGTCACAACCTGTCTAATAGGTCAGCTAGGTTTACATATAACATTTGGGGTACACTTCAAAGGGAGAAGGTAAGATGCCAAAACAATTCTTGTGCATCCTATGAATGATTGGTGAAAACTCAGTTTTGGTCTACAGACGTTTGTCTCTGAGGTTATTGTGAGTACAG
This sequence comes from Calotriton arnoldi, assembly GCA_963921515.1. Classification (NCBI taxonomy): domain Eukaryota; kingdom Metazoa; phylum Chordata; class Amphibia; order Caudata; family Salamandridae; genus Calotriton; species Calotriton arnoldi. The sequence continues at coordinate 1,126,519 of CAWUFW010002464.1, read as the reverse complement.
GGACTCCCTCAAACTGGATTCTAGTGTTAAATGTGGAAGGATACTAGTACACTCCTCACACACACACTCAGCGCCTAAGTTTTTGTGGCCGAAGCCTTTGGCCATCTTGAAAATTCCCAAAGTGGATAGGGTTAATCCAGGGAACCTTTACCCCATTGATTAGGGCTTCCCCAAGGGTCATTCTCACCCATTAGGTAGTGCCAGGCGTAAATGTGACATCTCCAGGCACCTACTTCAGAACACTCCTGGACCACAGGAAGGAGACTGCGCCTGAGAAGTGCCTAGAAGACTAGGTCTGCTCTCCCTCTTCTTCCATGTACAAAGAGGCGGACTCCAAATGTTATAAGGTTGTTCTCCTATTCAAGCTACAGAGATACAACAAGCTACAAGAGGCCTTTCCTGCAACTGCCAAGCTGATCAGTGGAAATTGAATCTGAACTCGACTCTGCTTGCCTCCTTGCGAGTCTCTAAGTGCCTCACCTGAGATCCTGGGAGTGTGGGAGCTTTAGAAGTATACTCCTGTGGTTGATTGGGACTTAAAGAACTAAGAGCCTCCTTACAAGTTTGGCGGTCCTCCCGCGGAGCGCCATGCCAGCGCTTCGCAGGAGGACCGCCAAAACCTGTAGTGAGACCGCCCGCCGGATTCTTACTGGAATATAGGTCGGGTAATCGGTGCTTCAGCAGACCCACAGTGGTGCCTTTCTAAGGCTCAAAGGGACCGCCGCAGCACGTTCCTGTACGGGAAGAAATGCGCCATGTTGTGCATTTCTTCCTGTGGGGGAACATGAGGGTGCTGTACCAGGGGGGCACATCATGTACCCCCCTGCATGCCACCCCAGGCCCAGAGGCCTTTCTGCCACCCTTTCCATGGTAGGCTCACCGCCATGGAAACGCTGGCTAAAAAGTACCTTGTAATATGCTTGGCGATGCTGCAGCGGCAACGCCAGCATATTACTCTGCCTGACTGCTGCGCCACCGCAGCAGGATCACGGATGTCCGGCGGTTGCAGCAGTCCTGTGGCGGTCTGTCCGCCAAACTCGTAATGCCGCGCACAGTGCCGCTGTGAGGCAGTGGTAGGACCACCAGCACACCGCCGAACTAGTAATTAGGCCCTAAGTCAGAAGGTAAAATATTTGACCAAGACAAACCTAGTTAGTATATTTGACCTACGCTCCTTTGTGGTCACATTCAAATTGTGCCTAAGTCCTGTTCGACTGCAACGATTGACTGTCATTGGCACTTTGTGCTTCTTGATGCTATTTCTGCTTAAAACATTTTTAAAAATCATATCTCTGGTTCCCCTTATTGCATTTTTGTTATTTTTGATGTCATTTTGTTTATTAAATATTGATCTATTTTTTTAAATCATGGGCTTTTTATTGTTTTGCATTTCGAGTGTATTACTGGTTTAGTACTTCACAAATACTTTATGCCAGAAGGGTCATAGCCTTCCAAGTTAAGCATTTTGCTCTATGCTATAGATACAAGGGATTTGAGCTAAGGTTTATTTAGTGACTTCAGTGATACACCCTGACAGGGGTTGTGATTATTACTGAGGTGGACATGTACCCCCTCAACTAATAACCCAGTTTATTACAGTGAATATTATCCAACCAACTAAATATGCACAAGTTGTGAACACAAGACCAACAGTGAAGGCACATTGGAAACTATTCTCTAATGAGTCTGAAGTATCCCTTCTTGCAGGTATTCTTTTAATTTCTATGACTGATTCTTAATACTCTTGTGTCAAACTCACAAATGAACCACCACTAGCTATACCCAATAAACCAAGGGATTTAAGGCACAGGGAGGTTTGCTCAGGATCACACAATTAGCTAAAATGGGGCCACTGGCATTCAACCGATGTCTACTGATGCTGAAAACTGCAGTTAGCCACTACATTGCTTCTCTGCATCTCACTCTCTGCAAATTTCTTTCCCTGTAGATACCAATGGTCTCATGTGTAAAGTGTTTTTGGTAACCATTTAATGATTTGAAAAAGGTTTTTGAATCATTAAATTGTTTTAGGAAACATTAAGAAATAGCTATTTGGAAGGGTCATTTTAGTGCTGTTCCTTTCAAATACTGATTCCTTTTGGTACATATTACTGTTTTGCGTCCAAAATCCAGTCGTACAAAATGTATATTTTACCACCTATTCAACAGAGGTGGCAACTCATTAGCAAGCTAGAAGGGGTTTCCACGGGACTCCTTTCCCTTTGTGAATGGTGAAAAACTTTTTTTAGAATTGGCATTGGTCCCATAGGCCACTGCCTAATCTTAAAAAATACATAGGTCGGTTTGTAATATAAGAATGCATTCAGTAAAAGTTGGTGCTCAAATTGCAACCCCTTTTACCTAATGTATTCTGCATACATGATGCCCAGGAGAAGTAAAGGATGAAAAATCTTTACAGCGGGTGCGTGGTGGGAGGGAAGTTGCCAGTCGATCTGTGGATCTCAATTTTTCACCGATCACAAAGAAATCCCTTAGGAAGACCTCTTGAGGCTCATTGTGCAGTGGTATTTAAAGTATATTCAGTTCTGGCGAGTGTTACTAGCCAATCATGCTTTAAAACGCACCATCAAAATTTCCACCAAGACAACAACCACTTTGCGTAAGCCGCGTTCCGTAAAAGTTGTCAGGTATGCCTTGGGGGTTATGCAGGTGGATTTGCTTTGCCTTACACTTCCTCGATTTAAACTGACCAGAGCGACACACTTCAAAAAATGGAAAATGTCTAACCATTAATACCAGTAGTAATTAATTTTGATTATACAGACCAACATTTAAGAATGTCCAATAGTAATATTTTTAGAAAGTACGAGGGGGAATACTGTTATTTCGAACACAAGTGTATGTATTAATACCTTACTCTACAATGCTTCAGATCCCAGTTTTGCTAAACATCTTTGAATAATAGAAGCTATGATTATCTAATGTTACTCAATTTACCAACCTCAGGAGTTGGAAGGCTGAGTTGGCCTTTCCTATATAAGTTTTCATGAGCTGTAGGTCACAGCAGATCTCAGCCTTAATGATTAAACTCTAGGTTGGTCACCGTCAGACTTTTTTGCAATTTTGTCCTGAATTTGGGTGGTCTGTCACATTACCCGCACACCAAGTGTCTCACTGTTTGCTGCTCACAGCTACCTGGCTCATAAGAAAATGCGCACAGTCTGGTAGGATGTACAAATATCAATATTTCACACGTATAAGAGTTGGGAAAGAGGTGCCTGACTATGGCTGTTAGGGAGGAGGTGCAGCATCAGAGGGGTTCTGCACAATGCAGCTTCAGAGACTTGCTCACCTTCACAGGGGTTAATAGGGCATGTGGACAACCTTGAATTTGTAAATATAATCCATGCTGGGGACCTGTCCTGGGAATATGGCTTTGGAATCTTTCTTCTTTTAACTTTAGGATGACCAGCTGCCCCAGTTTGTCAAGTCTGCCCTTGTTTTGGAAGTGTGCTGCGGTGTTCTGAGACACTTTCGAGACACATATTGAACAAATTACTTACCTAGGGTAAAGCTCTTTCTGGTGGATACTCTTTCTAACCGCAGATTCCTCACCTGGTGAATATTCCCCAGGCAGTGGACTAGATCCAGAAAAAGTCTGAAGCAGTACTCCTGCATTCTGGTAGGTGGCGCTGTGCTGCTTCACACCGACTTCGTTCTGCCCCTGGAAATGATGAACAGAACCTCATATTACCCCCACCAAATGTGCCCTGATGTCAGTTTCTGTTACAGGCTTGTCGGTGTCCTCATATGCAGAGCCCTTCAGTAAATTGACATGGCCAGTGTGCAGATTTCTAGGAAGAGTCCTTTTTAGGTGGAAAAGAGTTCATTCCACAGAACAGGGTAATGGAGGTGGTGAGGAGTCAACAATAAGATAGAGTATACACCAGAAAGAGCATTACCGAAGGTGAGTAGGTTGTTCTTTTGATGGATACTTCTGACTGCAGATTCCTGACCGTGTGAATAGATACCAAAGCAGTCCCCTCCCAGATGGTGAGTCTGTGGAATGGTACAGACCAAAAAGTCCTGGCAAAATGCCTATCTTTATGGACCTGTCAAGACAGTAGTGCTTTATGAATGTGTTCACTGGTGTGCGTGGCAGCCCAACTGATATCCAGGATGAGCACTCCTTGTGCCAACACAGTAGTGGCAGCCTTGAGTGGAATGAGCCCATAGCCCTTTGGGAGGCTACTTCTTAGCTTGTGCGCAGCATATTCCAATGCAATTCTGAAAAGTACTCACCAAGATCCAAAGGTGAGTGAGGAAAGCTATATTTATTTTTTTGAACAATTCGACCACTGCCACATCGCCTCCTATCCTCCCTGTGATAGCTCTGCTGCCACCAACCGTTTACTCCCACATTTCACATTCCTTGAGCTGTGTCACAAGCTAATCTCGAGACACAGCGTGAGCTGAGCACTGCAAATTCTAACCTAGAGATGGTTCTTTTCTGCACTCTCTTGCTTTTCTTCGCCCCTGAAAAGCCCCCAAGGAGCTGATCATCCACCCGGTGGTTTCTGGTACGATCATTGTAAAAACAGAACTCTTATTGGATCCAATCAATGCAGTCTCTTCTGCTCTTTCAAGGAATGAGGAGGGACAAAGCATGCCAGAAGGGTTATAGCCTTTTCGATATGGAAAGGTGTTGCTACTTTCTGCAGAAAGGCAGCTCAAGTTCTCAACAGCAGTTTGTCTGGAAAAAATGTTATGTAAGGTGGCTGCAGCTTACTTACACAATGAGCTAATGTTATTGCGACCAGAAACAGCATTTTCAGGGTCAAAAGGCATAGTGGACAACTGTGCATTGACTCAAAAGGGGTGCACATCACAAAAGTGAGAACCAGATTTAAGTTCCACTGTGGCATCACAAAGGGCTTTGGTGAATATGTGTTGTAAGCTGTACAAAATCTCACAACAGGAGATTTAAACAAAGAAGGCTGATCTGGTAACTCCAAAAAGCTGAAAGAGCCAACAAGTAGCCTTTAACAGTGCCCAGTGCAAGTTCTCGCTGGGCCAAATACAAAACAAATTACAAAACATCCAACAGTTTGGCCTATAATCGATTCTTCTATGCAGTTGCAGCAGCATCAACAAACTTGTATAAGCGCCAGGCAGACTCTGACTTTGTGGAAGACATCTAGCTGCCAAGATAACATCAACAACCTCGGGAATGTAATCAAATAGAATAAATAGCTGCAGTTCAATTTCCACACATGGAGATGCAGGTGGCATAGGCCTGGGGGCAAGGCCCTGCCTTGTTGCTGTGACAGAAAATCCCCCCCAAAGCAGCTTGATCGGAGGACAGATACTCGCCCAGGAGCTCCAGATATCACACTCTCCTTGCCTATTCCGTAGTCACTATGGTGACTTGGACCCAGTCCTTCCATATCTTTTTCAGAATTCAATCGAGGAGAGGCTTCGGCAGGCAGCATACCAGAGTCCCCAACTGTACTCTAGGTGGATTACGCCTCCAAGAGAGTACCTTTTAGAGAAGTTCTGTGTGAAAAAGTGTTGACATCGCGCATTCTCTTCAAAGAGATTGCACCAGGGTTCTCCCCATTGCTGGAGCAGACTCTGCATCACCTCCGGATGTAACTGTCATTTGTGATCAACAAAGCAACAGTGGCTGGGTTTGTGTGTCCTAGAGTTTAAAGATGCTGCCAGGTGATTCGTGACCAGATAAATGTCCTGATGCTTAGGCCAGTTCAGAGGCAGAGATCCTCCTGGCACAGGACCCAAGACCCCACCCCACTTTGTTTGTTACAGTGTACCACATGGTGGTGATGGTGTCCGTGAGAACCTGTACCACCTTCACTTTGATGGTTGGCAGGAAGTCCTTCATTGTCTAGCAGATTGTCACCAACTCTAACAGACTGATGTGGAGTCTGGTTTCCATTAGACACCAGAGTCCTCTGCTCTGTACTCTCCCAGATGGGCACCCAAGCCCAGCAGCGATACATCTACCACCACCGTCAACTCTGGGTGGGCTAAGGAGAGGGTCGAGCAGAGACCACTACAGAGCTTTTACAGTCCCCTTCAAAAGCTGATGTAATCCAATAGGTTTCCTGGTGCTGAGCCCACTGAAACTTCAGATCTCACTGCAATGCCCGCATGTGCTATCTGGCATGATCGACCAGCAAGATGCAGAAAGCCAACACCCACAGAGTCATCCTCACTGAGATCAGGGCAAAGGCTAAAACATTAGGATCATAGCTCGAACATCTTGGGCTTTCCACTATTAGTGAAAGGCCCAAAATGTAACCATATCTAAAATGGATCCGAGCAACGGAAGCGTCTTGCGAGGAGTCCGGTGTGATTTTTGCACTTTGACAGTGTACCCTAACGATGTTAGAAGGTTCACTGTCATATGGAGTTGGTCTACAACAATGCTCTGCCTGTCTTCAACAGCCAGTCATAGGTGTGGGTAAGACTGGAACACCCAGCCTCCAAAGGTGTGCTACGACCACTGCCATCCCTTTTGTTAACACTGGAGGGGCACCGGTGAGGCCAAAACAAAGCACAGCAAACTGGAAATGCTCCTGGCCCACTGTGAAATGCAGATAATGCCTGTGGGCCTGCATGATAGGAACATGCAAACAAGCGTCTTGCAGGTCCAACACTACCATCCATTCTCCAAGATCCAGGGCAGACAGAACCTGGGCTGTCATGAGCATCTTGAATTTGTCTTTCACAGGAATGCGTTGAAAGGGTGAAGATCTAAAATAGGATGAAGGACTCTGCCCTACTTCAGAACAAGGAAGTAGCGGGACACACACATAGTTCCTGCTTCCAAGCCTGGAAACCCTCACTTTATGCTGCAAAAATTAAATGTGGTCCTCCATCAGCTGCAGTGGTAGCGGTGGAAGGTGGAGCAGGATAGAAAGAATTGGGAGTGTATAGCACCATTGTCCAATTTGAAGGTGCCATTTGTCAGAAGTAATGTCTTGCCATCCCTGGAGGAGATGGCGGATCCTGCCTTCTACAGGGGGGCTGTGTGCCAAAAAGAACACACTAAAGCAGTTTTGTAGTTTTGGTTGCTGGTGGGATGGGAGACTGAGCTGTGCATTATCCCTGATGTCTTGGATGTTGTCTATGTAAGCTGCAGTCCTGACCTCAAAAAGAACGAAGCGCTTCTTATGCTGGCATTGTCTATTTGCCAAACCCTTGGCATAACCATGCAAGGGATGAAATTGTTGGGGCAACTGCCTGACAGTTGCGATGAGACCCAAATAATAAGCTGTAGAGCGACTCTCTCTGAACTGTTCAAGGGTATAGCCCGCCTTCTTACCGAAGAAGTGAGAGCCATCAAATGGCATATCCTATCAAGGGTGCCTTTACATTCCCCAGGAAGCATGTGGACCTCTTCCAAGAGTGGCACCAAAGGAACACGCTACTGCAAATTGCCTGATACAAGCAATTGGTCACATCCATGCCAATAGTTTGGGCTACAGTCAGCTTTAAGTTGTCAGCGACCAGTGGTAAGATCTGACCGACCATCTGCAATAGCACGTTAGAGTAGCACCCAAGGATGTAAGTGCCGATTACTAAACGGAGGACAAGACTGGTGGAGGAACACATGCATTTTCCAAATGCTTCTGTAAACTTAGATTTAAGGTCAGGAGGGGTTGTAGGAAAAAAATTATGGTTGATACTTGCACCACCAAGCTCTCCAGAGTCGGATGCTGTGTGAGAAGTTCGTGGTTGCCTGGGGCTGGTCTGTGTTCATGAATTACCTCTCTATTAACCGGAGTGCCAATACATGGTTTTGCCCAGGTGCACATAATCGTATCTGTAAGGGCTTCATTAAAGGGTAGAAGAGGTTCAGTAAGTGCCTGGCCAGGATGGAGGACCTCAGTACGAACATTAGTTTTAACCTCCAGAGTTCGCTTCAGAGTCAGAAAGCACTATAGGTAAAAAATCCTCCCCCGATGTTAGTGTTGAAATGCAGATTGTGGTGCCGCAAACAAAGTAAGCACCAACGTCAATACCGAACCTGAAGGGGGTCAGAACGGCACAGACAGAACCGAAGAAGAACCCGCCAGTGGTAGCATGACTAGAGGCCCTTGCAGATTCTTGGAGCCCACACAAAAAATGCACAGCTTTGCCTTCTTAAGGGCCATGATGTGCTGTGATGTCACAGACAGACCCAGAAAGGTGGGGTGCATCTTGACCAGAATCAGAATAGGACCCTCAGGAGATTGGGAACTGGATTGTGCGGCACAGGATATCTTGCTCCTTCTCTGGAGATCGAGAATGGCGGAGAAGGGCAGTTTCCCGCTTATTTATTTATGCAATTTATATAGCGAGGAAATACCCTGGGGTGTCTCGGCGCTGTGGAGTAAAAGGAGAGCAGCTAAATTGGATGACTACTGGTTGAATAGCCACGTTTTTACTTGTTTCCTGAATGTCAGGAGGGTGGGACTGGTTTTGATATGGAGGGGCAGGGTATTCCACAGTCTAGCAGTGGCAACTGTGAATCGTCTATCTCCCCAAGATGTTTTCTTTGTGCGAGGAATAGTCAATAGGTGGGCTGATGAGGAGCGCAAGGATCTGTTTGGGTTGTATGGGCAGAGTACTTTTTTTAGGAACTCAGGTCCCGTGTTGTTAATTGCTTTATATGCAATGCACAGTGCCTTGAATTTCGTTCGACTTCTGATAGGCAGCAAGTGAAGCTGACGTATGACTTGAGAGATTGATTTGAACTTGGGGATGCCGGACAGAATTCTGGCAGCTGAGTTCTGGACTAGTTGTAGTTTGTTCAGGACTTTCTCCTGGGCATTTAGGAGGAGTCCGTTGCAATAGTCAATCTTTGACATCACCAAAGTGCACATGAGAGTCTTGCCGGCGCTGGGGGGGAGGAATGGTAGAAGTTTCCTTATCATTTTAAGGGTGTAGAAGGATGAAGAGACGACCGCGTTTGCATGGTGGATGAAAGACATTTTGTCGTCAAACACTACACCTAGATTCCTGACCTTTGTGACCGGTCCAGGAGGAGATCCCAAATCGGTTGGCCACCAGGTGGGGGACCAGCCAGGGGCTAGGTTGCCAAAGATCATTACCTCCGTTTTATCGGAGTTAAGCTTTAGGCAATTGTTTGCCATCCAGGAGCTGATGGCTAACATTCCCTCTTGGAAGCTGGCAGCAACTGCTCCTCCATCGTTGTGTACTGCCAGCACCAATTGTGTGTCGTCGGCGTATGAAGTTAGTCTCATCCCTTACACTTCTTGTGCTTATTTCTCAACTTACCCAAAGACTTTGAACGTGATGTAGATCTGCTGCGGGAACGGGATCTTGTGCTCAACTTCGACCAAAAAAGGTGTGGAGTCTTGGGGTATTTTGTAATGCAGAGCTTCGTAATCTCCTATGGCCTTCAGGTTCATCGGTAGACAGTCAAAATATCGATTTTTAAATATCGAAGCATAGTTATATCAAGTTTTAAATATCGTAGGGACAAAATATCGAAGTCAAGAATATCTACAACCAGAATATCGAAGTTAAGGTAAGAAATATCGATGTTGCAAATATCGATGTTAGTAATATCGATAGTTAAATTATCGATGTTAATAATGTCGATATTTATATGAGTGTTATGTATTTTAGTATGTATTTAATATGTATGTGTTCTATATTTTTTGTTAAGTATTGTACTGTTTTTTTAAATATATGTATACATTTTTTCGAAATTAGTAATTTTTTTTAAAGTAAATTTTGCGTTTTAGTACCGTAGCGGGTTGTGGGTTTATAGGGGAATAGGGTGGGAAGTAATTTAATTATAGTAAATTAAATAATAATTTTTAGGAATTATTAATTTATTTTAATTAAATTTTGTGTTTTATTTCTGTAGTGGGTTGTGGGTTTATAGGGGAATAGGGTGGGAAGTAATTTAATTTTAATTAAGTAATTATTAATTTTTAATTATTGTTATTAATAATTAATTTATTGTTAATTAATTATTAATTGTTAATTAATTATTATTAATTGATAATTATTTTATTTGTATTAATTCATTATTGGAGTGGGTTGTGTGTTTTTAGGGGAATAGGGTGGTAAGTAAATTATTTGTAATTAAGTAATTAATTAAGAAAAATTGAGTATTGATAATTAATTTTTTTGTTAATTAATTTTTAATTGGCTATTAATTTTTATTAAATATTATTTATTGGTATTGAGATTTATTTTTGTTAATTAATTATTAATTGGTTCTTAATTTGTATTAAATATTATTTATTGGTTCTGATAATTAATTTTTTTGTTAATTAATTATTAATTGGTTCTTATTTTTTTCTGCATATTTATTGTTATTGACAATTTTTTTAATTGAATTATTAATTGCAAAATAATTTTTATTAATTGATTAATTGGAAATTAATTTAATTGTGTGAAATTTTATGTGGAGTGTGTTGTGTGTTTATTGGGGAATAGGGTGGGAAGTATTTAATATTATTAAAGTAATTATTATTTTTGATATATTTGTAGGTTTTTTTTCTCTCTAAATTTATTAATAAATCATTATTTAATTACAATATTTATTTCATTTATAAGTATGTTATTTTTAACATCTACGTTGTCCAACGCTTTCCCTACTGTTGCACTCTCTGGAGTGGGAATAGTAATTTTTACCCCTACGCTATCCAGCGCTTTCCCTACTGTTGCACTCTCTGGAGTGGGAATAGTAATTTTTACCCCTACGCTATCCAGCGCTTTCCCTACTGTTGCACTCACTGGAGTGGGAATAGTAATTTTTACCCCTACGCTATCCAGCGCTTTCCCTACTGTTGCACTCTCTGGAGTGGGAATAGTAATTTTTACCCCTACGCTATCCAACCCTTTCCCTACTGTTGCACTCACTGGAGTGGGAATAGTAATTTTACCCCTACGCTATCCAGCGCTTTCCCTACTGTTGCACTCTCTGGAGTGGGAATAGTAATTTTACCCCTCCGCTATGCAACACTTTCCCTACTGTTGCACTCACTGGAGTGGGAATAGTAATTTTTACCCCTACGCTATCCAACCCTTTCCCTACTGTTGCACTCACTGGAGTGGGAATAGTAATTTTTACCCCTACGCTATCCAGCGCTTTCCCTACTGTTGCACTCACTGGAGTGGGAATAGTAATTTTTACCCCTAAGTTATCCAGCGCTTTCCCTACTGTTGCACGCTCTGGAGTGGGAATAGTAATTTTTACCCCTACGCTATCCAACGCTTTCCCTACTGTTGCACTCACTGGAGTGGAAATAGTAATTTTTACCCCTACTCTATCCAGCGCTTTCCCCACTGTTGCACTCTGTGGAGTGGGAATAGTAATTTTTACCCCTACACTATCCAACGCTTTCTTTACTGTTGCACTATGTGGAGTAAGTATATATATTAATTTGTATGTATATGTTTAATTTATTTTAACATTTAATGTATTAGTTATTATTTTTAAATATCTTTTAATATTTTTAAGTATATTTTAATTATATGTATTATTTACTTAATTTTACATTATTATTAAAACATTTTAAAAAACGATATTTTTAACTTCGATATTTTTGACAACTATATATTTTTTTCGATATTTTTGTACTTACCTTTATGTAGATTGGACTTCGATATTTTTGACTTCTATATTTCTGTGTTGATATTTTTGCAGGTCGATTTTCTGTCCGTCGATATTCTGTCATACATTCAGGTTCATCTGGGCACAGTCATCACAGGTTTTGGAGCCATGTTCTGAACCCAGATGCTAGAAGCACACCTCATGGACTTCTGTCAGAGAAATGTGTTTGCAACAGTCCCTAGTAGGTTTAAAAACTGACATTTTAGGAGGGTATATTTCCCTTGCAAACTGGCAAAAAAATTGTGAGAAAAGTTTATGAAAATATTTTGTTAGAATGGAAAGGAGTAGAACTCCGGATCTGTGTCTGAGGAGTGGAGGAACTGACGTAAGCAGACATCTATATGCACCTCCATTTGTTATTTCCAGTGCAGAATGAAGTCGCTGCGGAGCTGCTTTAAAGTTTTTCTGGATCCAGTCTTGACGCTTGGAGAATATTCACAAGTTGCAAGAAGTATCCATCAGAATGCCTCTGGTTTAGCATTTGGATGCCTGAGATGTCTACATCATTTTCCCATCATCCATCTCCACAGGAATGAACATCACTGCATGTTACATTATCCATCTGTACAATAAGTGTCATCAATGGTTTGCCACCAAACAGTATCTTTAAACAAAAAAGCAAGTGAGAGGACTTCATTTCCCATCATTCGTTTGCACAGGAAGTGACATCACTGCATTTTCCATCATCCATCTGCACACCGCCCTCTGCACCTACCACCCAGACACCTCCGCAGAACTCCTCTTACATCCCTTACGTTGCTCCTAAAGCATGGAATGGCCTCCCACTCCACATCATAGCCTCCTCCTCTCTTCTTGAATTCCGCAAGAAGCTGGAGAACTGACTATTCAATTAACCAAGGTTAGGTGCACAAACACCTGCTCGGCGCCACAACATCCTCAAGGGTGATTGTGTGCATAGCACCATTCAGCCTGACATACAAGGGAAGTGTAGACACTTCAGCTTGATAAAGTTATTGGAGATGGAATCCGAACAGAGTCCAACACTCTCACTATACAGAGTCACATGCTGAATAATGCAGCAGCGGCTTGTTTGCACGACCTCAGTCAACCCCGAACTTGCTTGCTTGCTTTTTAGTTGAAGGGTGTCGGGGGTGATGTCTTTGCAGCACCTTGTCTGTGCATGTCTTTAGAAGAGAGCTAGGCAAGCAGAGCAGTATGTGCAAAAGGCCTGATTCCAGGTGGCTCCTTCTAGAGAGCGGAGGGCATCCTTCATCACACAGCCAGCTGGGGCCCTAAGCTGGGGCCTCACTGTGTAGACGCACTTATGGTTGGCCTCCCCTGATTCCTCTCTCTCCCCATCAGCTCTGAAGCTTAAGGTAATCATGTTTCATGTTGTTTCTGTTAACTGTACCTGGGAAGTAGCGAAAGCTAATTTCTATTAGCGAAACTGAGATTTCGACCTCAGCTAAATTGACATGTTCATGTTCAACGTAGTTAAATGATATCTTCACACATACATGCCAGAAACACATTTGCCAGTCTGCTTTACCATACCAAGTGCGCACTCACTTTTAGAAAATAAATACATTTTGCCTTGGCTTATTCTTATTTCAGTTTTTTTAACAATGTGCTAATCCTTAGTGAGACACTGGAATGTTGATAGTTCTATTGAAGGCGATGGAATGGCTTGGGGCCCATAGCAAGTGATACAGATCTATCTATCTATCTATCTATGAAGCACTTGTAGAGCATGTAGCTACTCGTAGGCATCCCAGCACTGATAGTGCGGCACAGAAGCATCAGAAGGGTTTTAATATTGATCCTTCATTAAAGGGAGATATTCTGGAATAGCCAAGTTTTGAGCATTTTCCTGGAAGAGAAGTAGCAGATTTACAGAACATATAGAAAGGGAAAGGATATTCTATAGCGTGGCCGCATCATATCACAAAGAACGCCCTCCGAATCTTTCCCTTCTGACTTGCAGTACTTTGACCAGGTATGCATTAGAGGAACGCAAGGTTCTTTGAGGAAGGTAAAAGGAAAGCAGGGAACGGGAGACCAGAGGCCCTTTGTCTGAAAGCGCCCTGTGAGCAATGCAGAGAGATTTAAATTTGATCCTCTCAGCCGCAGGGAGCCAATGAAGGAAGTTCAAGGCTTGTCGAGCGGATTGGTGCCTAGGTATGTTGAACAGCAACCGCACGCCACAATTCTGTACCACCTGACGTTTCCTTGTTGTGGCCTTTGGGGCTCCCAAATATAGGGAGTTACTGTTGTCCAGGCTGGAGAGAATAAGAGCCTGGAATACCAGCCTCTCTGCAGTAAAAGGGAGAAGAGGAAGGATTTTCCATAGCATTCTATGCATGCAGTAGTAGGTGGCTGCAAGCTTTACTGACTGATAGTCAAACTTGAAAGATTTATCCAGCCACATGCCAAGGCTATTAATGACAATTTTAGGAGAGGGGTGGGGGGACCTAAACAGCTCGGCCAGTCCAAGCTCATACCCAGGTTTAGATTATTACCCAAGAGCTTAAGCTCAGTTTTGCCCCCATTCAGTTTGAGACAAGAGCAATCCAACCAATTAGCCAGCTTCTCAAGACGGGCCTAGAGAAGAAGGGGGGAATCTTGATTTTGAGTCAGGGAGAAGACCAGTTGCGTATCGTCTGTGTAAGTGGCTATTGAAATCCCATAGGGAAGGCCGAAATCTGCAAGTGGGCTCATATATACATTAAACAGAGTAGGGCTCAAGGATGAGCCCTGAGGACCTTTGCATTTTAAAGGGACGATGTCAGATGTGCAGCCTTCTTCAGAGACCATGAAACGTCCTGTCTTAAAGGAGGGACTGAAGCTAGGAGAGGGCTCTTCCTGATACTCTGGCACTCACAAGTATTTGGGGAGGAATGGCGAAACATATCATAAATATCATGGCTTTTCTTATGAAAGAACCTAGCCAGGTCATTACACCATAAGGTTGACAGTTCCAAGGATGGGCCAGTGGAAGATGGCTCAAAAAGTATTTTTGCAATGCAGAAGATTTCCTGTGGAGAGTTGGCAGCATGACTGTTTTTTTCTTCATAAAGGCTGCTTGTGCTTTTTTGATTTCAACCTGATAGGCTCTAATAGACTCTCTATATTTATGTTTGCTTATCTCCTCATAATCTTTACTCCTGATCCTTTCAGCCCTTTTATAAGTTTGTTTCAGTTTACGAAGATTGGGTGTATACCAGGGTGAGACTTTTTCTTTATCTCGCCTAGTGAAGGTTTTTAAGGGGATAACCTGGTCGATGGAAGATTCAATCCACCAAGAGAACTTTCCATTGGCTAGGGTTGGGTCTAGATCTAAAATAGGTCTAGAGTCTATGAGAGCTTGTTTCCATTGCTCCACAGGCAATTTGGATCAAGGTCAGTCTTTCCCGCTAATTGGTTTGGGGTTAAGGGGAGACAAAGGAGTTTCCAAAGTAATTGGAACCAGAAAGTGTTCTGACCAGGTTACAGGGACTGGGTCTGGATCATTTAGCATTTCATCATTGGAAAGACAGGGTCGAGTAAAGGTCCTTTTTCATGGTTGGGTCCTACCACCCTTTGCAATAGCTGAATTGCTAGGAGGTCTTGAAGAAGGCTGGAAGCTTGGGTATTGACGGGCTCTTCAAGGTGTAAGTGAAAATCTCCTAATAGGGAAAAATTGGCTCTAGTACTATCCAGATTTGCAACAACTTTAGGAAGGGACTGAAGAAATGTACTACTCGATCCAGGAGGTCTATATATTAAAATACCTGTAATAGTGCTAGTGGGGGAAAACGAAATCACGAATGGAAAGCTTTCGCAGTCAGGTACTTGAGTTCAGTAAAGTAACTAAAATCATCTTTCAAGATGATTGCGATACCTACACCCCTCTTGGTCCCACGATCTCTATGTTGGATATAATACTGGAGGGGGGGGGAGGGAGAGTTTGAACAAGATCTGGCCCCGATTCTGCATGTAGCCACACTTCTGTCAGCAAGACAGCATCCAGTTTTTCTTCTTCTAAAAGAGCAAAGAGTTCTAATTTATGACTTGGAAGCGATCTGCAGTTGATCAAAAACATTCTGCAGGTGATTTTCACATTAGAGGGTGGCTTTGGAACAATGGTCTGTGGGAGGGATAGCGAGCAGTGTCTGCACACGGGTGTCTTCTTCGAATAGACAGATGGAATGAAGACAAATTTCATTCAGAGACCTTCGCATTGCTAAGAGTTGTAAAGGAGAATACTTGTACTTGGCTTACTTGGAAAGAGCCAGAGTTCCTGGCACCTGGACCCGGCTGGACGTGGACGGGCGCAGACGGGCTTGCCTTAGGTGCGCCTTTGGGGCGTCCGCACAGCGGATCTCATTTTATAGCGAGAGCCAGAGACACGTGCAAAAAGCAATAGTTCGATTAAAATGAATGGCTAAAACAAGTAACAATTCAATTTTTAAAATCAAGTGACTATCTCACAATTTTCCTTCTCCCCCAAGTCCCCGATTAGCAGCAACAATAGAAAGGTTATTTGCGACATTAACCGCGTGTCCGCACAGCGGGTCTCATTTTGAGACACTGGAGCGTTAACAAAAACAGACCTCTGTTCCAACATCCAAATGTGTGTTCCCTGTTCCTCTCTTTTCAATTTATAATGTCAGTGTCAATAGCAGTGGGAGGAGTGTTTTAATAGCATTATAGCCCTCCTACCACGGGCTATAATGGCTGTTGAAGGCCCTCACTTTCATTATAGGGCCTTTTTTAGGATGGAAGACCTCACCCACCCAGAGGTTGCCTGCTTCATGAGGCCCTCCTCAAACCAGCATCAAAGAAGATGCCACCATGGGCTGCAACCGTCCTCAGAGCTCTTAAGAGAGGAGAGAAGCAGTCTTCATGGTGTCCTTTTAGGGCAAGATTTAAGGAGAGGATGTGGCGTTACGGCCAGAGCTGCCGACTTTGGAACTGGGGAATCGGGTTTGAGTCTTGACGTCTACTCAACATCCTGTGATTCGGGGCAAATCACCTAATCTCCGTGTGTCTACAAATACATTAAATGAAAAGGAATGTGCAGGGACGGATTGGTAATGCGGGCACTCGGGCATTGGCCGAAGAGCCGGTGTCTCAGTGCCCTCTGTGGGCCGTTTTTCCCACTTTCCCAGTCCACAGAGAGCACTGGACAGGGAGAGGAAAGCAGCCTCCCTGTGCGGCCGTTCAGCGATGATCAGCTGTGGCCTCTCCTTGACCCCCTGCCCTGCCAAGCAATCACACTGATGGTGGGCTGGGGAGGGGTGATTGTGTGCCAGAATCGGCCTCCCAGGGGGCCAGGTGTTGCTCAGGCCATTGAGCCATTTTCACCTCGGCCCCCCTGAAGCCCACGCAGCCCTGAAACAGTGTTTGCATTAACACCTCGCCCACAGCCCTTCTCATTCAGGGCATAGTGGGCGAGGAAGAATGGGTCTCGCTGTGGGGGCCAGGTAATGTTGGGAACTGGCACCATCTTCACCTTAGCCTCCCTCCCACCCCCATGGATGGCCCAGCAGCTGTGTTTTTTGCTTTATCCCCTCTCCTGCCAGGCCATTGCCCCGAGGCAGTGAAGGGCTGGGGAGGGCTGAGTAATTTACAAATAGCTGGGGAATGACTGTTTTTAAGGTGCTCCTGCGCTGGAGGGCTGGGGAATCATTTTTGAAGAGAAAGGGGCCTCGCTGCTTTTCAGGTGCTTCTGCGCTGGAGGGCTGGGGAATAATTTGTGAAGAGAAAGGGGCCTCGCTGCTTTTCAGGTGCTTCTGCCCTGGAGGGCTGGGGAATAATTTTTTAATAGAAAGGGGCCTCGCTGCTTTTCAGGTGCTCCTGCCCTGGAGGGCTGGGGAATAATTTTTTAATAGAAAGGGGCCTCGCTGCTTTTCAGGTGCTCCTGCCCTGGAGGGCTGGGAAATAATTTTTGAAGAGAAAGGGGCCTCGCTGCTTTTCAGGTGCTCCTGCCCTGCAGGGCTGGGGAATCATTTTTTAATAGAAAGGGGCCTCGCTGCTTTTCAGGTGCTTCTGCCCTGGAGGGCTGAGGAATAATTTTTTAGGAGAAAGGGGCCTCGCTGTTTTTCAGGTGCTCCTGCGCTGGAGGGCTGGGAAATAATTTTGTAATAGTAAGGGGCCTCCTGTTTTTTAGGTGCTCCTTCCCTGGAGGGTTGGGGAATATTTTTTTAATAGAAAGGGGCCTCGCTGTTTTTCAGGTGCTCCTGCCCTGGAGGGCTGGGGAATAATTTTCGAAGAGAAAGGGGCCTCGCTGCTTTTCAGGTGCTTCTGCCCTGGAGGGCTGGGGAATAATTTTTTAATAGAAAGGGGCCTCGCTGCTTTTCAGGTGCTGCTGCCCTGGAGGGCTGGGAAATAATTTTTGAAGAGAAAGGGGCCTCGCTGCTTTTCAGGTGCTCCTGCCCTGGAGGGCTGGGGAATATTTTTTTAATAGAAAGGGGCCTCGCTGCTTTTCAGGTGCTCCTGCCCTGGAGGGCTGGGGAATAATTTTTGAAGAGAAAGGGGCCTTGCTGCTTTTCAATCAATCAATCAATCAGGCGTTTGTTGAGCGCGACTACTTACCCGTAAGGGTCTCAAGGCGCTAGGGATAGGGGGGGTGCAGGCTCCAGTCCATCAAGGAGGGGGTCTGTTGAAGAGCCAGGTTTTGACGTTTCTTGCGAAGATGGGGAGCAATGTTGTCTGTCTGAGGTGGACCGGAAGGTCGTTCCAGGCTTTGGCCGCGAGGAAGGAGAAGGAGCGGCCTCCCGATCTGGTCTTTCTGGTGCAGGGGACCACTGCGTAGGAGAGCTGGGCTGATCGTATGGTCCTTTGGGGTGAGAGGAATTTGAGTCGGCTGTTCAGGTATGCTGGTCCGGTGTCGTGGAGGGCCTTGTGTGCGTGGGTGAGTATCTTGAAGGTGATTCTGGCCTCGACGGGGAGCCAGTGGAGTGTGCACAGGTGCTGCGAGATGTGGCAGTGTTTTGGCAGGTTGAGGACCAGTCTTGCGGCGGCGTTCTGGATGTTCTGTAGCTTGCGGGTGAGGTTTTTGTTTATTCCGGCATAGAGTGCGTTGCAGTAGTCGAGTCTGCTGATGACCAGGGCGTGAGTGACGGTCTTTCTGTGTTCGAGGGGGATCCATTTGAAGGTCTTACGAAGGAGGCGGAGGGTGTGGAAGCAGGAAGACGAGACGGAGTTGATCTGGCGGTCCATTTTGAGCTCGGAGTACAGGATGATTCCCAGGTTGCGTGCGTGGTCCGTGGGGGTTGGCGGGTTTCCGAGGAAGGGGGGCCACCAGGTGTCGCTCAAGGCGTCGGGGTTTGGGCCCATGATGAGTACTTCTGTCTTGTTGGTGTTTAGTTGTAGGCAGCTGTTTTTCATCCATTTGGCAACGACTTCCATGCCTTCTCGAAAGTTGTGTCTGGCGGTGTTGGGTTCGTTGGATAGGGAGAGGATGAGTTGGGTGTCGTCTGCGTATGATACAATGTTGAGTCCGTAGGTTCTGACGATGGGGGCGAGTGGAGCCATGTAAACGTTGAAGAGCGTCGGGCTGAGGGAGGAGCCCTGGGGGACTCCGCACGTGGTAGGTGTAGGGTCTGAGAGGAAAGGGGGGAGTCTGACCCGCTGCGTTCTGCTGGAGAGGAAGGAGCGGATCCAGTCGAGGGCCTTGTCCTGGATTCCTGCGTCGTGGAGTCTACGTATTAGGGTGCAGTGAGAGACTGTGTCGAACGCCGCTGAGAGGTCGAGGAGGATGAGGGCTACTGTTTCTCCTTTGTCCAGTAGGGTGCGGATGTCGTCTGTTGCGGCGAGGAGGGCGGTTTCCGTACTGTGGTTTTTTCTGAAGCCGGATTGGGAGGAGTTGAGGATGTTGTGCTCTTCGATGAATGTGGCGAGTTGGCTGTTGATGGCTTTCTCGATGACTTTCACTGGGAACGGGAGCAGGGAGATGGGTCTGTAGTTTTTGAGGTCGGTGAGGTCCGCCGAGGGTTTCTTCAGGAGGGGGTTGACCTCGGCGTGTTTCCAGTCGTCGGGGAACGAGGCGGTCGCCAGGGAGCGGTTGATGGTGTGGCGGAGCATGGGTGCGATGGTGTCGACGGCTCTGTTGAAGATGTGGTGGGGGCAGGGGTACGTGGGGGCCCCTGAGTGGATTGACTTCATTTTCTTCAGTGTGTCTTCGGTGGTGAGGGCTGTCCGGTTGTCAATCACTGTTTTCCGGGTGTCGGGGGTGGTTGGTGAGGGTTCAGTGTGTTGGTTGTCTTCGTCGAAGTTGTCATAGATGCTCTTGATTTTGTGGTGGGAAAAGGTGCTTAGTTTGTCGCAGAGGTCCTGTGAGGGAGGGATGTCAGTAGACTCGCTGGTGGGTTGGGCGAACTCCTTGATGATGTTGAAGAGTTCTTTGCTGTTGTTCGCTTGGGTGGAGATTCTGTCTTCAATCGCTTTTTTCCTTGTTTCTCTGATAAGTTGGTGGTGGGCGTTGATGGCGGCTCTGAAGTTGTTGTGGGCTTCTGTGGATTTGGTGTTCCTCCAGGCCTTTTCGAGGCGACGGCAAGTGCGTCTTGACTCTCGAAGTTCGGTGGTAAACCATCTGGCTTTCTTGGCGCGGGTATTGTTGTTTTTCTTGAGGGGGGCTATGGTGTTGGCGCTGTCCGAGATCCATCTATGCAGGTTTTGGGCTGCGGTGTTGGGGTCGTCGTTTTCCGCGATGGTTGGGGTGGAATTGTTGAGTTAGGAGGTGAGCTGGTCGTCGGTGATTTTGGTCCAGTTTCTTCGTTGGAGCAGGTGCTGGTGTCTGTGGATGGTGGGTGTTCTGAAGGTGAAGTGGACGCAACGATGGTCAGTCGATGGGAGTTCGGTGGTGTGGCTGAAGGTGATGGAGTTTCCTGTAGTGAAGAGGGGGTCGAGGGTGGGTCCTGCTGAGTGCGTGGGCTCGGTCAAGATCTGGCGGAGTCCAATGTTGTGGAGGTTGTCCAGGAGGGATGTGGTGTTGGGGTCCAGTTGGTTGTCGAGTTGGAAGTTGAGGTCTCCCAGCAGGGTGTAGTTGGTGGATGCAATGGCCTGCGGAGAGATGATGTCCGTGATGGAGTTAGCGAAGGGTCCGCGGGGTCCAGGGGGTCAGTAGATGAGGGTTCCTTGGAGGTGGCGGTGGGGCTGGCCAGTATCTTGAAGTGAAGGTGTTCCATCAGGTCTGTGGGCTCGTCGGGGAGTGTGCTCAGGCAGAGGGTAGATTTGTGGACGATGGCGATTCCTCCTCCCGGGCGGGTGGGGCGGTCCTTCCTGGAGATCTTGTATCCTTGGGGGATGGCGATGGCGATGTCCGGTCCCGAGGTGGTGTTGGTCCAGGTTTCGGTGAAGAACGCTACGTCCGGGGTGGTGCTGTCGAGGAGGTCCCAGAATTCGATGGCGTGTTTGTGGAGGGATCGGACGTTGAGGAGGATGCATTGCAGGGTCTTCGGTTCGGTTGTGTTCTTGTGGGCGGGTTGTGCTGGATCCGTGTTCTTGGCGGTGCTGCAGGTGTGCTGGCAGCGGTGACAGCTAAAGGGTCCATGGGTGTCGGCTGGTGATGCTAGCTTGCAGTTGTTGTTGCGGCCTGGGTTGAGTGCGTGGAGTGCTGCTGGGTCGTATCGTTGGCGGGGTGGAGGTCCAGGGTTCCTGGCGCTGGTCGCGGTCGGGTCGCGGACGGGTGCAGACGGGCTTGCCTTTGGCGCGCCTTTAGCGCCCCAGTGGCGCAGCCGCGCAGTGGCTGCCATTAAGTAGGGGTTGGGGAGGGCTGGACTGCTGGGAGGCGGGAGCGGGGAGGTGAGCTGGATTGGTCGCACTGGTCATGCTGGGGGGGGGAGGGGCTGCGGGGGCAGCAGCGGTGGGGGAAAACGGGCGGGAAAGTAGGGAAAGGAGGAATAAAGGGGAAAACAGAGAAACAAGCAGAAACGCAGGAAAGTGCAGAAAGCAGAAAAAGTGCAGAAAAATAGATTGAGAAAAGAGGGTGAAAACAAGTGAAAAACGAGTGAAAAACGGAGCGGAAAGCAGAGCGAGAAAAGGGTGACAGAGGTCCACTGGACCACCAGGGATGAGGCGCAGGTGAACCTGCGGGTGGAGGAGGGCCTCGAACACCCACACTAGAGAGTGCAGGGGCAGGGGGAGGCCTCACTCAATGGTAGAGCTGCGAGGGTGGGAGAGCAATTTCACTGACAAAGAGTCAGTGGTCTTGCTCGCCTGTCCCCGCTGCGGCCGCCATTAAGTAGGGGTCGGGGAGGGCTGGACAGCTGGGAGGCGGGAGCGGGGAGCTGGATTGGTCGCGCTGGTCGTGCTGGCGGGGAGGGGCTGCGGGGGCAGCAGCGGCAGGGGAAAACGGGCGGGAAAGGAGGAATAAAGGGGAAAACAGAGAAACAAGCAGAAACGCAGGAAAGTGCAGAAAGCAGAAAAAGTGCAGAAAAATAGATTGAGGAAAGAGGGTGAAAACGAGTGAAAAATGGAGCGGAAAGCGGAGCGAGAAAAGGGTGACAGAGGTCCACTGGACCACCAGGGATGAGGCGCAGGTGAACCTGCGGGTGGAGGAGGGCCTCGAACACCCACACTAGAGAGTGCAGGGGCAGGGGGAGGCCTCACTCAATGGTGGAGCTGCGAGGGTGGGAGAGCAATTTCACTGACAAAGAGTCAGTGGTCTTGCTTTTCAAGTGCTCCTGCCCTGGAGGGCTGGGGAATAATTTTTTAAGACAAATGGGCCTCGCTGCTTTTCAGGTGCTCCTTCCCTGGAGGGCTGGGGAATAATTTTGGAAGAGAAAGGGGCCTCGCTGCTTTTCAGGTGCTCCTGCCCTGGAGGGCTGGGGAATAATTTGTGAAGAGAAAGGGGCCTCGCTGATTTTCAGGCGCTTCTGCCTTGGAGGGCTGGGGAATAATTTTTTAGAAGAAAGGGACCTCACTGTTTTTCAGGTGCTCCTGCGCTGGAGGGCTGGGAAATAATTTGTAATAGAAAGGGGCCTCCTGTTTTTTAGGTGCTCCTGCCCTGGAGGGCTGGGAATATTTTTTTAATAGAAAGGGGCCTCGCTGTTTTTCAGGTGCTCCTGCCCTGGAGGGCTGGCGAATAATTTTTTAGGAGAAAGGGGCCTCGCTATTTTTCAGTTGCTCAGCTTGTAGGACATTGTCACCTTGGCCCTGTGCCCTTCCCAAGAACAATATCCTCCCACTTACATTCCTTGTGTGTTTTATGAAAGGGCATGCCCACGAATGTGGGCCACGCCCCGCGAATGTGGACCACGCCCGCGAACGTGGGCCACTTTTTTCGTCAGTGCCCGGGCCAAATTGTGATCCCAATCCGACCCTGGGAATGTGTCCTTGCGTAATGAAGCTGGTGTTCACGTAAAGCGCTCCAATACCTTCGGTCGAGTACGCACTACATAAAACTTTTTTTTAAAAACTTTTCTTCCTCCATAATCCAGTATCATCGTACCACGGCTCAGTGGTATACATAACTCTGAATACATGATCTTGATTAAGCACTATGAAATTAAGTGAGAGTGTTTTTGGAATATTCAAATTGATGCATTGCTTTCATTGTTTCCTGTTCTACTTTAGGTATCCCCATGCCAGGTCCGCAGGGTGAGTTGAGACATTAACCTGTACTCACACAGGGTAACTAATTATATACAGTGTGAGTTGGCAAGATACGTATTGCACCTTAATCACTATTACTTTGAAAAGAACGGCCAAGTCTCTCATATTTGTACAAAGAAATTCAACGTAACCTCACCAGAACAAATTTATGTCATGTTGTATCAAACAATTTAATTTATTATTCATTTATGATACATGTTAGTAGAGAGGGAATGGTCCTGACAAATGTCATTGCACCTCCCGCTGAGGGCACAGTTCAGGCAAAAACATGTTGACCACTATCTTTGGATGAAATATTACTCCACGTAGTACTTTAACCCTGCCCTGTGGGGTCAACAAGGAAAGTTCAGAGCACCAAGAGGCAATTTTAGGTCTCGCCTAGGCAGCGCGCATGCGCTGTCTCTCCGAGACATCTAGTAATCTATATGGGTGGTGAAACTCCGCCTATTGCTGTGTAATTTCTCGCCGCTTGCCATTAGTTAACTTGTGCATTTTTTTTGTTATCAGCCTTATTATTGGCTCTTTAACCCATACGTAACTTCCGTTCATTCCGGAAGCAGCACCGCCTAACTTCAGTATCCTTAGGCTTACACAGCGTAATTGTTTGTTTTAAAAATAATGCGCATTAACATGCGCGCGCATCCCGGCCGCCGAACGCACGTATGTGGTAAATCACCTCATCTATAGACTTAAACCTCCACTCCGCACTTTTATACAACAGCCCTGTATGCCTTCGAGCATTGTTCCGTCCCGGACTCACCCCTCCCCGCCCCCACTGCTCAGCAGCAGACCCCATCTTCCCATGCCATCCCCCACCACCTCCCGCGTCTCCCACTTCTCCAGCTCTCAGCTTGTAACAGCCCTAACAGCCCTGGGCTCTTTTCCCGAGCAGTCATCCGTTCCCTGGCGTGCATTCACAGAGCCCGGTATATGTTCTTGCTAACTTGCCCTAGCCACAGGTTAAGGCATGCGGTATTAAGCCCACAGACCTCTCAGGATACCGTCCTCCCCCCCCCCTTTCCCCGACCGAATGCCGGCTCCGAGGCTGCCTCTGCGGCGGACACGTCCTTTAGCGCTGACTGGCACACGAGATTCTGCTGCATCCCATCGGCTCGAACGGTCTATAAAGGTAAAAGCCGCTGGGCTAAAATTGGACATCATTTCAATCAGATATGCACAGGTCTTGTTTACGGTGCAGTCACGGGAAATGAACGGCACTCAGAACAAAGGACAGGCGTTGTCTGGTCCACATCAGGGGGCTGTGGGGCATTCCTCAGCCTGGAGGGGCCTCCAGCAGGGCCTGTGGCCACTTCCCCTCTTTCCCTCGAGGGCGGGTGTCTGTCTATTACTGACACACTCCCCTCTGCGGGTACAGATGACAGTTCTACATCTTCAAAATCCTGGAGTGGGGTCTTTATTTTCTTCTTCTTCCCCTGTCTGGTGTCTGCTGTGTGTCTTGTATTTCATCCTACTTCTTTCTCGTTCGGATGGAGGTGTCTGGATTTCCTGATATGTCTACCTATTCCTGGGAGAGATGTCTGTCTTGATCATGTTACTTCATTCTGTGCACGAGGGAGGTGTCTGACTTCCATAGTACTTCCAACGCCTGAGAGGGATGTGTCTCCATTTCATGTTACCTCATTCTTCTGCTGAGAGGGGTATTTGCCTGTTTCATGTTCCTTCATCCTATGCTTGAGCGAGTGTCTGCTTAATTGTTATTTCACCCTATGCCGTGATGTATCTATTTGTTGCCACGTCATATTTCTAGGAGAGGTGTTTGTTTCATGTTATTTCTTCTGCTGTCTAGAAAATATGTCTGTTTTATGTTACTTAATCCTGTGCCTGGCAGAGGTATTTGCCTGTCTCATGTTCTTTAATTCCATGCCTGGGATAGATGACTGTTTCGTATTACTTCAGCCTATGCTAAGGAGAAGTGTCTGTTTAATGTTAATTTCTATTATGACTAGGAGAGATGTCTGTTTAATATGACTTCATCCTATTTATGGAGTTGTCCGTCTGTGTTCTGTTACTTATACCTATTTCTGGGACAGGTGATTGTCTGTTTCATGTTCCTTCACCTGTGCCCAAGAGTGTGGCGTCTATATGTTCCATGTTACTTTATTCCACACTTTAGAGAGATGTCTCTCTGATTCATGTTACTTCACTCTATGCTTTGGGAAAGTGTCTGTTTCATGTTACTTCATCCTATGCCTGGGAGAAGTGTCTGTTTGATGTTAAGTCAGCCTATAAAGGGGAGAGGTTTTTTCCTTCAACGTCATGCTGTACCGGGGAAAACATCTTTGTTTCCGGTGCATCCTCATATATTTTTTAGCACTGTATGTCTACTTAAACTACTTATTCCTACCCGAGAGTCAGGTGTCTGCCGCTGTGCCGCCCCTCACTCGAAGCCGCCTGTTTTCGCTTTTCTTCGGAAGGACATGTGCCCGTTATTCCATCGTGTACCCCATGCGTAACGTGTGGATCCTTTTCCCCTGTACCAGGACCCTGCTGTTCCATCATTCATTCTGCACCTGTGTCTACCTCGTGTGCCTCGTCCTGCTGTCCCCAGCATGGGTCCCGTCGCTTTCAGTGTCTCTCATAAATAGAACAGATGTCTGCCTCAACATCCCTAACAAGCATTTGCAATGCAATAGGTCTCGCATTTACGCGAGTTTGAGATTTTGGCATTGTAAATAACAATGCCTTTTATTTTTGATTTCGTTTTTAAAACATAAATAAAAGGCATTGGCATTTACAATGCCAATAGCTTAAACTCGCGTAAATGCGAGACCTATTGCATTGCAAATGCTTGTTAACCGTACTTCCTTTTTCCCCTCTGCACTTCTGTTTTACCTCGCCCAATCCACTTTGATAGAGAACCCCTTCTGTTACTTCCGCCTCAGAGGTCGCCTTTGAGGTGGGTGGCAGCCCACGCTGGCATCTTTACTTCATGCCAGCGTGAGAAGGGCCCGATGATGAAGCATGCCACCTATGGGTGGGTAAGGACTTCTGTCCAGCAAAAAGAGGGGGGACTTCAGCTTCCAGCAGTGACGTAGTTACACACACACACACACACTGTCCCCCCCAAACCCCAGAATACTTTGGTAAAGAGCATCTATGGGGTAATGTATTCGTTTAGACGGAATACTCCGTGGCTTGACCCTCTTTTCTATAAAGTATTGTTGCTGATGTATTGTTCCACCTTGATATTTTATTTTAAGGGATTTCTATAAAATGGATCAAAGCCTAGAGTGCCTGGAAGCGAAATTCCTATGGGATGAAAGCTGATTTTCACCCTGCTCATCTATATATTTAATTTTAGCGTTGTGTGTTGTATTATTGTATTGGGCGATATGGGATTTCACAACAGAGCCTGATAAGGAAAGGACGTCATGTTGTCCTTTGACCACGGGGTGGCACTCCAGCCACACTGATGATCAGAAAGTTATGGATTGAACAGAATATCTCAGAAAAACAATTCACACACCTGTTGAATAGAGCTGAGACTAGGGCGCTGTTTTGAGATTGTACTAGGGCTCTCCCGCATGTGTCACAACTTTCAAAATCCTATCGACAGCAAGTGGCCGGCCTGGTACAAGCAGACACTGGCGCGAACACTACAGAATGACACACTGCTAGTGGGAGGGACTGATACAAGCGATATATGAAGACTGATACAAAACGGGGCAGAGTGACAGTGACTCACTGGGCCTGGGAGACATGCATTAAGGGACAAGGAAAGAGTGATAAACAGTAGAATTGAGAGAAACTGACATAGCTGCCAAGGTGTCAGATTGCCATGTGTGACATTTTCATAACTTTAGTGAAATTATGAGTGACATTTCAACGACTATGAGTGACACTTTCTCGCGAGCAACTAGGGAAACTTCTAAATATCAGAAATTACAGCCATTTGAGCAACAAGAAACACCAAGAAGTTCTTGAAACTGCTGCAGAGCACCAGAAATGGAAGGGCACTAACCCTAGTACGCCCGCTGGCCAGCATCTGCCTGAAAAATCTGGAGAGGATGATGAGAGGACTCAGGGGCCTCTGAGAACGTCTCAAATGTGTGAGTCAGTCAGTGCTGTGCGTGCAGCTGAGGCTGAGCTCTGTGTGACATTAAGAGTAGAGACAGCCGTCACACGACACCACGACAAGTTAGCCCGGCCGCCGACGTAACTACAGCATAACACACTACACACAGACTGTCAGAGAATCAGACTGTCATAGAGCACTGTCTGAGTGAGCACTGCAGGCTGCCTCAGACAGACGAGCGTTACTAGTAAAGTTCTACTAGTACTTACTGTGTTGTCTTCTAAGTTCTTCAACTTCTCTACTCTCTGCTAGCCACGGGTGACGGCGCGGTGGGCTGTGAGTCCGGCCTCCAGGCGCTCGCCGCTGAGCCGCACAGTAGGCGGGGGTGCCAGACCTCTGAGTGCTGTTTGCGCTGCGCCTGCAGCCTCTTGTCGGTCGGCGGCCGGCGCGCCGCACATCATGATCATGCCAGCCTGCAGCAGTGTGCACAATTCTGCAGCGCCAGTCTCCCCGCGGCACACGCAGCGCGCTTGCCCGATCATGCTGCAGCCACAGGCGAGGCCTCATGCCGCACTGCCTGGCCATGACATTGGTGTGAGACTCTGCGCAGCGACTCTGAGTCCCGCGGCCGCGCCTTCTTCACGAGCCTCACTGACTTGCTTCCTGTTAACTAACAGGACTTGAGGTTTGGGCGCCAGGCACCGCACACAGCCAGTTAAAACGCAGACTTCACTTCTCTGAGAGGGCAGGCCCGGGTCCCGGTAAGTTAATTGGGCAGCAGCAGGGTGTCTGAGACGTCATGATTGACTCTCACTAATCATGATGTGGACAGCGCGACAGCGCCGCGGCGGGAATCAAGAGCCAGCACTCTGCCTGCGCAGTTTTAGTTTTGCAACATTGTAGCACAAGCATGAAGCATTATTTCAATTTGGGCACACGGCACGGGCGTGCTCCGATGTCAATTAGTCCTGGAGTCTGCGGGACGGGAGCGAGAGCAGTGCACTCAGCAGAGCAGCTCTGAGCCCCTCCCCCACCGGTGCACACAGGTCAGAGGCACCACCACCTAAGCCAGGCAGCGCGCACCGCGCACTAGCACCCTGGCGTTAGGCCAGTTTCAGCGCGTCACAGAGTACAAAAAATGCGTGACAATGCATTTCAGTGCGGTGATGCGGGAACACCATGCTGAAATGCGTTAGCGTCACGCCTGATGCGCGACACTTGGCAGGACTGAACTGACAGGCACAGTGGGACCTGTGCGACACAGGTGCACGGTGGGGCAGAGACAGCACCTACTTAGGGCAGAGAGAGACTGACACATGCTGGGACAGGCGGGCAATGACATGGGTAAAAGAAGAGAGTGACTCACACACAGTCACAGGAAGACCATCACAGGCACGCACAAGAAAACACAGTTGAGGACAGGCAGAAACTGAAGAAAATGTAGCTTACTTTCGGTAACCATACATCTGGTGGATACATAATAGTTCTGTTAATTCCTTACATTATGAATATTCCTTCCGGCTTCAGACTGGTCCAGAAATCTTTCCATCCAGCAAAGACGGCGCAACGAATGCCAAACAATGACTCCGAACTGGGTGTGAGGCCAGCGGAGTATAGAAGGCGCCCGCTGCTGTGCTGGTATCAGTTCCTGACATCTCTTTACCCCATTGTGGTGTGTGAAGATGAACCGAGAGAGCAACGACAGCGACATAAAGCACGGTGGCATATCTAGGGTTCAAGATGGCCTCAAGATGGCCGCCGAGTAGGAGCTTTCCCCTGAAGCTCCCGGGTTAGGGATTACCAAATCGGTAGAAATCCCTCTGTTTACCGGCCATCCGCCGCCAACCTACAAACAACCCAAATCCACTATCATCGGACTACTATTACAGCGTTTCTTACCTTCGGAGACGACCTCTGGCGACCTGACGCTCCCTCACCTCGCCTGCCTCTCCTCGCCAGGATCGGGCCCACCGAGCCGACTTCTGGCGACCTGACGCTCCTTTGCCTCGCCGCTCCTCGCCAGGATCGGGCTCCCCGAGCCGGACGGGAATTGACTCCTTCTCCCCCAGATGCACTGATGCGAGGCTGTTCCACCGTCTGACACGCCGCCCCATCGCTGGTCGAGCTTCCCCTGGGCTGGACGGGCTTCCTCTCGTTGCCTTCTCTCCAGCATCGCTGGCACTGAGGGGCCACGGAGAGGTGCTTTTGCCTGGTTTCCCCACTGGCAGGGCTGCTAGTGCAAGCGTATGTTTGCCTACCACTTGAAGAGCCTTTCAACACGTTCCGCCTCTGGTAGGGCTGCTAGTGCGAGCGATTTTTGTTTGCTTGCTGCCTTGAGGAGCCCTTCGGCACGGACCTTCCACCTGAGCCCCGGGGCCTGATCCGAGCCCTTCCACTGCGCAGCCCTCTCCCCCGTCCTCTCTGATACTCTGGCAGTTGATCGACGAGCCAGTTGAGGGACAATGTCAGGTTGAGGAACCGACGGAGCACCGGGACCTGAGCTGCGCCCTGCCTCCGCGCAGCCCCGGCATCGCTGGACCCGTGCCCTTCCACCTCTCGGACCCCTGCTCAAATCACTACGTTAAAATGGCCGCCGGAGGGGAAGGAGCTCCAGAAGCGAGCCTCTCCTCGCCAGGATCGGGCCCACCGAGCCGACTTCTGGCGACCTGACGCTCCTTTGCCTCGCCGCTCCTCGCCAGGATCGGGCTCCCCGAGCCGGACGGGAATTGACTCCTTCTCCCCCAGATGCACTGATGCGAGGCTGTTCCACCGTCTGACACGCCGCCCCATCGCTGGTCGAGCTTCCCCTGGGCTGGACGGGCTTCCTCTCGTTGCCTTCTCTCCAGCATCGCTGGCACTGAGGGGCCACGGAGAGGTGCTTTTGCCTGGTTTCCCCCACTGGCAGGGCTGCTAGTGCAAGCGTATGTTTGCCTACCACTTGAAGAGCCTTTCAACACGTTCCGCCTCTGGTAGGGCTGCTAGTGCGAGCGATTTTTGTTTGCTTGCTGCCTTGAGGAGCCCTTCGGCACGGACCTGCCACCTGAGCCCCGGGGCCTGATCCGAGCCCTTCCACTGCGCAGCCCTCTCCCCCGTCCTCTCTGATACTCTGGCAGTTGATCGACGAGCCAGTTGAGGGACAATGTCAGGTTGAGGAACCGACGGAGCACCGGGACCTGAGCTGCGCCCTGCCTCCGCGCAGCCCCCGGCATCGCTGGACCCATGCCCTTCCACCTCTCGGACCCCTGCTCAAATCACTACGTTAAAATGGCCGCCGGAGGGGAAGGAGCTCCAGAAGCGAGCTCCCGAGGCAGGAGATCACTCTAAGGAGTAAAAACCCCCGTTTTTCCCAGAGGACCGCTTTGCGGAGCACCGCCACCACTTGAACATCCTCATCGCTACAACGCGTGGTCTCGGTCCTAGCTAAGACCTACCACCTCAACATACCGGGAGGACTTACCCCCGGTCTCATCGTCGATGCAAAGTTCGTCAGCGACGCGCCAGCCCCCGGCTTGTGACTGCATCCCAGCAGTGATACCATGCCGACATTGGGGGCGAGCCAGATCCAGAGAATCACATCGATCTCCGGAACGGAACGTCATGAGGAACCCATGTGCCCTTCCAGGTGAGCCGGCTCAGAAGGAGAAGGGCCCTCGGGCTGTTCTGCCCTGCACTGAGGTTGGTCCGCCTGCGCTTTCTCGCCCCTGCCGCATCGGCTGAAGATCGCACACCTCTTGCCGTAGCGCCGGGCCTGGGAAGTGGTAGAGAGTTCCCGGTTCTGCTCACAGTGGTGGGCTCGCCTGCGCGCTCTCCCCCCCCCGCCTCATCGACCGAAGAGCGAAGACCACTCACCGCAGCGCCAGGCATGGGAAGCTGAAGAGAGCTCCTGGTGCCGCTCGCAGTGGTGGGTTCGCAGCAGTGAGCGCACCAGATGCACGGCGCTGGATCCGCCCACACACACCTCTCACCGCCAGACCCGGGAAGTCTAAAAGGAGCTCACGGTGCCGCGCTGGGCTCTACCATTATCCTGTTGCATCTGGGAGTCCCAACTGATCGTAATCACACCCGGGGTCAAAAAGCTCTGCTCAGCCCCTATATCTCTGACGGTTTCCTGCCAATGTGGATGTAAATATGCAGGAAACTGACACAGCACTGAACATACGGGTCACGCACATTGCACTTAACATAAGCTTTGTAATGGGAGGAGAAAGGAAGCCTCGCCCTGCTTTGCGCACTGCATGCATGCAGTGCAAATCCCTTGACTCTGAGGCGCACTGAGTGAGAAAGGAAGCCTCTGCTATGACCCATGACTTTAATGAGGGAAAATACTTCTGCTTCCTAACTTCCTAAAGCCCACTGTCCCCAGATAGCACGTCTACTGGGGCGGGTGAGATATTGAGCCCGATTAGCTGCATTTGTCAACACTGCCAGCTGGGTATCACAACTGAGCACTTCTCTACCCCACAGACACAAGGCAGCGCCTTCCCTGGGGCTTCAGAGAGCATTCTAGGAGGATACCAGTAGGGGCACGCATCGTAAAGATTGAGTGTAGGGGCTGGGAAGTAAGGCACAGGACTCCAGAACATAAGGGGAATTGCCCCCCCTTACTCATTTCACAGAAATCTGGGCCACTACAGACAAAGCAACAGACCAAAAAAGCTCCGGAGATGCACTTGGGAATTGACCTGATTTACTGCCCCAGACATCTTTCCTTTTGTAACGTATCATCTGATACCTCTTTTTGTATTTTGTTTGTTTTTGTTAGTTGCACAATTGTCACTTTTTCCTCATGTAATGAAAACGCTTGCTTTTGTATTAAGCTCACTTGTAATTTTCTCCTCATGTAATGTTACTGTTCCTACTGGGAAGCGCACTGACACCTTCGGGTAAAGTCCGCGCTAAATAAAAAAACGCATAAAATAAATTAGTAACAGTAGTAAAAAGAGGACATATACCCTCTGGGAGATAGGAAAACGGCTGATCATAGAAATAGGACTGCACTGTAACGATACCAACTAGCTCAATATTTCAGCCTGGGAAACAAGTTCAATATATCTCCCTAACCTACCTCCTATCACAAGACAATCACTTCATCTCTTCAAACTCTACAAAATGGAGATCCCTCCGACCCCGCACTATGTTGTCCCTCAACACTGCCTATGTATTTGTTCTGTGAATCTTATGTGACCCTTCCTGCATTCCCTTTCCAACTCTGAACCTCCTCGCCCTCGCAAGTATTGTTGTTGTTTCTATTGATTGTCAACTCTATCCTCTTACTCTAATTTTTTACCGCTTATTACTTTGCTTTGCTTCAGGTATTCCCTTTCTAATTGTTTCTATTTATTATTGACTCTATTCTTCTTACTCTAACTTTTTTACCGCTTAGTATTTTCTTGGCTCATCGATTTATCTTCATGTCCCTCTAACTCCTTCTATATTTTTACTCTTATATTACTCTCTCTTACGGCATTCCCTCTCTAATTTAGACATTCCACGCCCTCGCAAGCATTGTTGCTGTCTTCTACTGATCTGCGCGTACTTGCCGATTGTTTATCTATTTGTTTGCAAACCCTGTTGCTGGTATACTGATCTGCTCCATTTGTGCCGACTGCTTATATATTAGATTTGCTCCATGTTGTCGATATAATTTGTTTATTTATCTGATCTGCTCCTTTTGCCGATTCATAATTCCTCGCCTGTCTACCCTATTCCTTGTCTAGCCCCCATATTTCTACCCCCACTCTCCCAGTGCCCCCCTTGGTTCCCAATCCTCATCTCCTGTTCTACCCCCCATTTCCTTAACTTCCCTCTCTCCACTCTCTCTTCCTCTCACGTCTACCCAACATGCCCCCCACAGCATTGACCATCACCCCCAGGACCCCACTCTCTCCAAACATGGCCCCAACTCATGGACCATTCTCTACCCCCCAATCTCTCCAAACATGCCAAGAAAAACTTCAAACATAAACTCCTTATCCGTAACCCTGAAACACTCATTGTTGATAACTACCTCAGCCTCACCTCCCCCATTATAACCAATTACATCTTTTACTCCATACGTCCTTCCAAATGGAAAAGCATCTTCCTACAACACCTCCCAATCTCTAAATCAACCAAAATACCATATGGATTCAAAATATCCACCACTCCCTCCCCAGCCTTTCTGGGTGTTATTGATATCTCCATCTTCAAAACAGGTAACATCCTCATACAAGCCACGGTATCCCACCTTTCCATCTTCGAACACCACTTCAGCATTATGTCTCTCCTCCTCGACCACTCTGCACCTAACACTCCTTCTCCCCTACTGAATAACGCCCCTCCAACCTCTCCCTCCCCCTTTCCCCCTCACTCCACCTCCACCCTCAACCATCCAGCTAACACCATCCTCCAACAATCGACTTCACCATCACCCTCCCTGGACCTCTCTACAGCAAATGACATCCCCCAACCACCGTTACCTATTTCTCATCCGCCTCTAATTTCCCTCTCTCCACTTAACACCCGGAACTCACACTCCTCTGACCCCTCCACCAAAAAAGGTTGCCCCCAATCCCTGCCATCTACTTATCATTCCCCTCCCATAACCCCGCCTCTGCCTGACCCCACAACCTCTCTCCCCCCTACCCAACTACTCACGTACTCCACCGTCCTTGCCCTTCAATCCCCTAACACAACTCCTCACCCCCCTCCTCCTACCCATCCCGTACACCCGCTTCTCCTCCCCATCCCCCATATCCTGCCCCTTCAGGCCCTCCTAACTCCGCCTCCCAATCCTTTATCCCAACCCCCGATAAATACACAACCCCTCCACCCTAATATATCTGCTCTCCACTCACTCTATGCCCTTCTATCCTCTCTGACCACATCTCCTGAAGTTCTTAACCTCATGTCTAACCTAGCCCAACCCCAACCCCTATCTAATTTGATCACTGAACCCCTCCCATATAACAGCCCCGTCACCCCTCACTCCACTCCCACCACCCTATCTCCCCCTCACACATCAGTCCACCCTCTGCAACTAACCCATATCTTTCCCTACCCCCCCACGCCCTTTCAGTACCCCCCTCCACCCCAATTGACACGAGCCTACATAACACTGAACTTGACCTATCCAATTTGATTACCGAACCCCTCACACCTAACAGCCCCGTCACCCCTCATTCCACACCCACTTCCCTATCTCCCCCTCACACATCAGTCCACCCTCCGTAACTAACCCAGACCACCCCCCTCGGTACCTCCCCTCACCTTAATTGCCCAGAGCCTACACAACATCGAACTTGACCTATCTAATTTGATTACTAAACTCTCTCAATTCAGGAAAGACTTTATCTTCCACAGCTCCAGAACCCTCCCTCACCATAAAATCCCCACCCAGCCCCGCCCTAAAACCCCCCCCCCAAAATCCCCCCAAAAATTCCCCCGAAAATCCCTAACACCAAACACAATCATTGGAGATCGACTCCTCTCCGCATACATAGACCTCACCGCACCTCGAACCATCTCTCCCCGTCCGACCTCTCCGACCTATGCAACTCTTACCTTCCTAGCTTACCAACCACCAATTCTCCACTCCCCTACTCCCACATCCCTGTTATCTTAGGGACTAATAGAATCCCCTCCTCCCCCGCTTCCCCCAGACCACCACCCCAACTCACGTCGATCCACACTTGCCCACCCACCATATGCAACCCCACACCACTTACATGTATGCTGGTCAACTGTCGCTCCGCAGTCCAACATGCCACGGAAATTTCGGAAACTATCCTGAGTGAATCCATTGACATTGCATTCCTCACAGAAACCTGGCTCAAAGACCACTCAACGAGCATACTTGACCTACTCTCCCCCCGGGATACTCTATTCTTAGAAAAGATAGACCTGACAGAGTTGGGGGTGGTCTAGCCATTATCTTTAAAAATGAACTTCAGCTATCCCTTGTCAATAATTCTGGCTACTCCTCCTGCGAATACCTGGAAGCTGAACTGACAACCCAAAATTCCCACCCAATTCGTCTACACAACATCTATCGCCCTCCGGGCCCTCCGGGCCCCCCCCAGCCCTTCATCGAGGACTTATCCGAGCTCCTGACACAATCCTCATTATCCAACTCAAAAAATCTCTTTCTTGGGGATCTTAACCTCCATTGGAACGATACCGATGATCCCACTATCTCCCTCCTCACTAATCTACTTGAGATCAATGAACTCAAACAACTATGCCTGTCTCCGACACACATCAAAGGAGCCATCCTTGACGCCATTCTTTCCAACGAAGATCTGGCCTCCGTGACCAATATTGTCCCCATTGACTGGTCTGACCATCACCTTATACTGTTCACCATTGCTACCAATGCAAATCTCCCCACCTCCAAAATTAACAGACCTAAGAAACTGGTCAGAAATCTAAAACATATCCCCCGGGTGTTCTTGAGTCTAAACTCCAAGCTCAACTTCTTCTCATTCCCCCTCACAAAATGCTAATGAGCTCACTGAACACTTTAACAATACTGTCACTGGTATTCTTGACCAATTAGCCCCGCCGAAACTCAAAACCAAAGAATCACCCCCTCCAACTCTTGGTTTAATACCGAGCTTAACAACGAAAGACGGTCACTCAGACTGTCGGAAAGAACCTGGAGACACCATCCCTCTCCCTCCCATCTTGCACTCCTCAGACACGCTAGATCCACGTACAAAAAACACATCTTCAAGGAAAAGGCATCCTTCTTCCGCACTCAACTTGATCGTGCTAAAAACAGACCTAGGGAACTCTTCAAAATCATTCGTAACCAAACTTCCCCTGCACCTCGCCTACTCAGCCAGATGTGAAGAAATTTCCCACTTCTTCTCGGAAAAAATAGACAAAATTGATCAATCCTTCCGTTCCACACAGCTCCCCTCCAACTCCCAATGCAAACCCGTCCTCACCTCAAATGCCTACTCCACATCCCCTCGACCAGCTGACCCTGCTACCTCTCCGGAAACCAACTACCCTAACTCACAATTAAAGAACAATGCCTCCTTGCTCAACTTCCTCCCCGTGACTGAGCTAGAAGTCCTTAAAATAATTGGTAATCTTAAACCGTCCTCCCACACAAAAGACCCCTTACCCTCTAACCTTGTCCCTGCCCTTAAGCACATCATCACCCCATACTGGACCACAATCCTCAACACCTCTCTCTCCACTGGCTGTGTCCCCACCTCCCTTCAACTTGGACAAATCTCTCCCATAATCAAAAACCCCAATGCTGACCCCAATGACCTAAACAATCTCCGCCCCATCACTAACCTCCCCTTCTCTCAAAGGTCCTTGAAAAATGTGTCCTACTACAACTAGACAAACACATCGAAAACTTCAACCTACTTGATCCCTTTCAATCAGGTTTCAGGAAAGGCTGCAGCACCGAAACGGCAATGCTCAATGTCGTCGATGACATCCACCACTCACTTGATAATGGCGAAACCTGCCTTCTTATCCTCCTTGATCTCTCCGCAGCGTTCGATACAGTCAACCATTCAGCCCTACTTAATGTGCTTAGGACCCGTTTCGGCCTCAATGATACTGCCTACAAATGGTTCGTCTCCTACCTACAACACCGAACTCAGCAAATCAAAATTCAAAACTGTCAGAG
Source organism: Calotriton arnoldi (assembly GCA_963921515.1). Taxonomy (NCBI): domain Eukaryota; kingdom Metazoa; phylum Chordata; class Amphibia; order Caudata; family Salamandridae; genus Calotriton; species Calotriton arnoldi. Next base: position 1,089,667 of record CAWUFW010002464.1, on the reverse strand, counting down.
GTGAGTGAGGAAAGCTATATTTCTTTTTTTGAACAATTTGACCACCGCCACATCGCCTCCTATCCTCTCTGTGATATCCCCGCTGCCACCAACTGTTTACTCCCACATTTCACATTCCTTGAGCTGTGTCACAAGCTAATCTCGAGACACAGCGTGAGCGGAGCACTGTAAATTCTAACCTAGAGATGGTTCTTTTCTGCACTCTCTTGCTTTTCTTCGCCCCTGAGAAGCCCCCAAGGAGCTGATCATCCACCCTGTGGTTTCTGGTACGATCAATGTAAAAACAGAACTCTTATTGGATCCAATCAATGCAGTCTCTTCTGCTCTTTCAAGGAATGAGGAGAGACAAAGCATGCCAGAAGGGTCATAGCCTTTTCGATATGGAAAGGTGTTACTACTTTCTGCAGAAAGGCAGCTCAAGTTCTCAACAGCTGTTTCTCTGGAAAAAATGTTATGTAAGGTGGCTGCAGCTTACTTACACAATGAGCTAATGTTATTGCGACCAGAAACAGCATTTTCAGGGTCAAAAGGCATAGTGGACAACTGTGCATTGACTCAAAAGGGGTGCACATCACAAAAGTGAGAACCAGATTTAAGTTCCACTGTGGAAGTACTAAGGGCTTTGGTGAATATGTGTTGTTAGATTTACGAAATCTCATCACAACAGGGGATTTAAACAAAGAAGGCTGATATGGTAACTGCAAAAAAGCTGAAAGAGCCAACAAGTAGCCTTTAACAGTGCCCAGTGCAAGTTCTCGCTGGGCCAAAGACAAAACAAATTACAAAACATCCAACAGTTTGGCCTATAATCGATTCATCTATGCAGTTGCAGCAGCATCAACAAACTTGTCTAAGCGCCAGGCAGACTCTGACTTTGTGGAAGACATCTAGCTGCCAAGATAACATCAACAACCTCGGGAATGTGATCAAATAGAATCAATAGCTGTAGTTCAATTTCCACTCATGGAGATGCAGGTGGCATAGGCCTGGGTGCAAGACCCTGCCCTGCTGCTGTGACAGAAAATCCCCCCCAAAGCAGCAGCTTGATCGGAGGACAGATACTCTTGCCCAGGAGCTCCAGATATCACACTCTCCTTGCCTATTCCGGAGTCACTATGGTGACTTGGACCCAGTCCTTCCATATCTTTTCAGAACTCAATCGAGGAGAGGCTTCGGAAGGCAGCATACCAGAGTCCCCAACTGTACTCTAGGTGGATTACGCCTCCAAGAGAGAACCTTTTAGAGAAGTTCTGCGTGAAAAAGTGTTGATATCGCACATTCTCTTCAAAGAGATTGCACCAGGGTTCTCCCCATTGCTGGAGCAGACTCTGCATCACCTCCGGATGTAACTGTCATTTGTGATCAACAAAGCAACAGTGGCTGGGTTTGTGTGCCCTAGAGTTTAAAGATGCTGCCAGGTGATTCGTGACCAGATAAATGCCCTGATGCTTAGGCCAGATCAGAGGCAGAGATCCTCCTGGCACAGGACCCAAGACCCCAACCCCACCTTGTTTGTTACAGTGTACCACATGGTGGTGGTGGTGTCCGTGAGAACCTGTACCACCTTCACTTTGATGGTTGGCAGGAAGTCCTTCATTGTCTAGCAGATTGTCACAAACTCTAACAGACTGATGTGGAGTCTGGTTTCCATTAGACACCAGAGTCTTCTGCTCTCTACTCTCCCAGATGGGCACCCAAGCCCAGCAGCGATACATCTACCACCACCGTCAACTCCGGGTGGGCTAAGGAGAGGGTCGAGCAGAGACCACTTCAGATCTTTTACAGTCCCCTGCAAAAGCTGATTTAATCCAATAGGTTTCCTGGTGCTGAGCCCACTGAAACTTCAGATCTCACTGCAGTGCCCCCATGTGCTATCTGGCATGATCGACCAGCAAGATGCAGAAAGCCAACACCCACAGAGTCATCCTCACTGAGATCAGGACAAAGGCTAAATCATTAGGATCATAGCTCGAACCTCTTGGGCTTTCCACTATTAGCGAAAGGCCCAAAATGTAACCATATCTGAAATGGATCCGAGCAACGGAAGCGTCTTGCGAGGAGTCCGGTGTGATTTTTGCACTTTGACAGTGTACCCTAACGATGTTAGAAGGTTCGCTGTCATATGGAGTTGGTCTACAACAATGCTCTGCCTGTCTTCAACAGCCAGTCATAGGTGTGGGTAAGACTGGAACACCCAGCCTCCAAAGGTGTGCTACAACCACTGCCATCCCTTTTGTTAACACTGGAGTGGCACCGGTGAGGCCAAAACAAAGCACAGCAAACTGGAAATGCTCCTGGCCCACTGTGAAATGCAGATAATGCCTGTGGGCCTGCATGATGGGAACATGCAAACAAGAGTCTTGCAGGTCCAACACTACCATCCATTCTCCAAGATCCAGGGCAGACAGAACCTGGGCTGTCATGAGCATCGTGAATTTGTCTTACACAGGAATGCGTTGAAAGGGTGAAGATCAAAAATAGGATGAAGGACTCTGCCCTACTTCAGCACAAGGAAGTAGCGGGACAAGCACATAGTTCCTGCTTCCAAGCCTGGAAACCCTCACTTTGTGCTGCAAAAATTAAATGTGGTCCTCCATCAGCTGCTGTGGTAGCGGTGGGGCAGGGTAGAAAGAATTGGGAGTGTATAGCACCATTGTCCAATTTGAAGGTGCCACTTGTCAGAAGTAATGTCTTGCCATTCCTGGAGGAAATGGCGGATCCTGCCTTCTACGGGCGGCTGTGTGCCAAAAAGAACACACTAAAGCAGTTTTGTAGTTTTGGTTGCTGGAGGGATGGGAGACTGAGCTGTGCATTATCCCTGATGTCCTGGATGTTGTCTATGTAAGCTGCAGTCCCGACCTCAAAAAGAACGGAGGGCTTCTTATGCCTGCATTGTCTATTTGCCAAACCCTTGGCATAATCATGCAAGGGATGAAATTGTTGGGGCAACTGCCTGACAGTTGCGATGAGACCCAAATAATAAGCTGTAGAGCGACTCTCTCTGAACTGTTCAGGGGTATAGCCCGCCTTCTTACCGAAGATGTGAGAGCCACCAAATGGCATATCCTATCAAGGATGCCTTTACATTCCCCAGGAAGCCTGTGGACCTCTTCCAAGAGTGGCACCAAAGGACCACGCTACTGCAAATTGCCTGATACAAGCAATTGGTCACATCCATGCCAATAGTTTGGGCTAAAGTCAGCTTTAAGTTGTCAGCGACCAGTGGTAAGATCTGACCGACCATCTGCAATAGCACGTTAGAGTAGCACCTAAGGATGTAAGTGCCGATAACTAAATGGAGGACAAGACTGGTGGAGGAACACATGCATTTTTCAAATGCTTCTGTACACTTAGATTTAAGGTCAGGAGGGGTTGTAGGAAAAACATTATGGTTGATGCTTGCACCACCAAGCTCTCCAGAGTTGGTTGCTGTGTGAGAAGTTCATGGTTGCCTGGGACTGGTCTGTGTTCATGAATTACCTCTCTATTAACCAGAGTGCCAATACATGGTTTTGCCCAGGTGCACATAATCGTATCTGTAAGGGCTTCATTAAAGGGTAGAAGAGGTTCAGTAAGTGCCTGGCCAGGATGGAGGACCTCAGTACGAACATTAGTTTTAACCTCCAGAGTTCGCTTCAGAGTCAGAAAGCACTATAGGTAAAAAATCCTCCCCCGCCGTGAGTGTTGAAATGCAGATTGTGGTGCCGCAAACAAAGTAAGCACCAACGTCTGTACAGAACCTGAAGGGGGTCAGAACGGCACAGACAGAACCGAAGAAGAACCCGCCAGTGGTAGCATGACTAGAGGCCCTTGCAGATCCTTGGAGCCCACACAAAAAATGCACAGCTTTGCCTCCTTAAGGGCCATGATGTGCTGTGATGTCACAGCCAGACCCAGAAAGGTGGGGTGCATCTTGACCAGAATCGGAATAGGACCCTCAGGAGATTGGGAACTAGATTGTGCGGCACAGGATATCTCGCTCTTTCTCTGGAGATCGAGAATGGCGGAGAAGGGCAGTTTCCCGCTTACACTTCTTGTGCTTATTTCTCGACTTACCCAAAGACTTTGACTGTGATGAAGATCTGCTGCGTGAACGGGATCTTGTGCTCAACTACGACCAGAAAAGGTGTGGAGTCTTGGGGTATTTTGTGATGCAGAGCTTCGTAATCTCTTATGGCTTTCAGGTTCATCTGGGCACAGTCATCACAGGTTTTGGAGCCATGTCTGAACCCAGATGCTAGAAGCACACCTCATGGACTTCTGTCAGAGAAATGTGTTTGCAACAGTCCCTAGAAGGTTTAAAAACTGACATTTTAGGAGGGTATATTTCCCTTGCAAACTGGCAAAAAAATTGTGAGAAAATTTTATGAAAATATTTCGTCAGAGAGGAAAGGAGTAGAGCTCCGGATCTGTGTATGAGGAGTGGAGGAACTGACGTAAGCAGGCATCTATATGCACCTCCATTTGTTATTTCCAGTGCAGAATGAAGTCGCTGCGGAGCTGCTTTAAAGTTTTTCTGGATACAGTCTTGACGCTTGGAGAATATTCACAAGTAGTAAGAAGTATCCATCAGAATGCCTCTGGTTTAGCATTTGGATGCATCCCTGAGTTTTGAATAATTTCTTGCTAATGTACTTTGTCTTGTGTATAGTTTCCTCTTTTGCATTGTTGCTTTTCCCTGGTACCAACGTCGCTTTCGTTTTTCATTTTAAAAGGAGGGGGATGTGTTATGCCCTGCGTAGTACTTTCATACCTTGCAGTTTACCAGTCCATCTGCTGCTCAGCCACTGTGTGTGTTTGGAGTAGAATGTTGGTAATGCTGTGATGCGTGGAATGTTGGGTGTCTGACTGAGTGAGGTAGGCAGTTACAGATGGGCTGAGCAGCAGGCAGGCTGCTCCTGGTGGGGTTTGCTGTGGCATAGGACCAAGGGCTGACTACTGGTCTAACCTACTTCATTACTACCTGTTTATCCGGTCTACCAAGCTGATGTACCTACTTACCATCCTGCTGTACAACTGGAATAAAGGTACTTAAGAACTTACATCGCTACCAGCGTCTACTTTCTACCACAGGTCACAACAGAATCCGAACAGAGTCCAGCCACTCTCACTATACAGAGTCACATGCTGAATAATGCAGCAGCGGCTTGTTTGCACCATCTCAGTTAACCCCCAACTTGCTTGCTTGCTTTTTAGTTGAAGGTTGTCGGGGTGCGTTTGCAGCACCTTGTCTGTGCATGTCTTTAGAAGAGAGCTAGGCAAGCAGAGCGGTATGTGCAGGAGGCCTGATTCCAGGTGGCTCCTTCTAGAGAGCGGGGCATCCATCATCACACAGCCAGCTGGGGCCCTAAGCTGGGGCCTCACTGTGTAGACGCACTTATGGTTGGCCTCCCCTGATTCCGCTCTCTCTCCATCTGCTCTGAAGCTTAAGGTAATCGTGTTTCATGTTGTTTCTGTTAACTGTACCTGGGAAGTAGCGAAAGCTAATTTCTACTAGCTAAACTGAGATTTCGACCTCAGCTAAATTGACATGTTCATGTTCAACGTAGTTAAATGATATCTTCACACATACATGCCAGAAACACATTTGCCACTCTGCTTTACCATACCAAGTGCGCACTCACTTTTAGAAGATAAATACATTTTGCCTTGGCTTTTTCTTATTTCAGTTTTTTTAACAATGTGCTAATCCTTAGTGAGACACTGGAATGTTGATAGTTCTATTGAAGGCGATGGAATGGCTTGGGGCCCATAGCAAGTGATACAGATCTATCTATCTATCTATCTATCTATGAAGCACTTGTAGAGCATGTAGCTACTCGTAGGCATCCCAGCACTGATTGTGCGGCACAGAAGCATCAGAAGGGTTTTAATATTGATCCTCTATTAAAGGGAGATATTCTGGAATAGCCAAGTTTTGAGCATTTTCCTGGAAGAGAAGTAGCAGATTTACAGAACGTAAAGAAAGGGAAAGGATGTTCTATAGCGTGGCTGCATCATATCACAAAGAACGCCCTCCGACTCTTTCCCTTCTGACTTGCAGTACTTTGACCAGGTATGCATTAGAGGAACGCAAGGTTCTTTGAGGAAGGTAAAAGGAAAGCAGGGAACGGGAGACCAGAGGCCCTCTCACACCTGCCCAGGCCCCTTAAGGCTTTGCTGGGTGCACCCCAAATCATTCTCCTCCATCTTGTGAGTTGCAGCCTACCTGTGCCCAGATTGCAGTGAGCAGAGTCCAGGAAGTGGTAAGGAGGCAGACTAGTGCTGTCTCTTTCCTAAAAAAGTTAAAAAAAACGATTTCCCCCACCTGTAATTGCATCATCTTATTTTTTTCTTTTTAAATTTCTTTACCTGTCTTTGCCTGTGGTTGTTACAGTTTAAAATTGTAGTTTTAACCTGCCAGTGATTGCATCATTTATCCCATGTTTTTGTGTTTAAACTTGGGGTTTTTCCTGCCCGTGACTGCATCCATTTAACCTGTTGAATTGTGGGATTTGCAGTCCAAACTCTGTAGTTCTTCCCTCTCATTCCCTGTGACTATCAGTTTTTCCCTCCAAATGTCTCCTTTGCTCTGTGCTAAGACCTGTATGTTAAGCAGTGCACCCCCAGCGACCATTTTGTGTTAACAAGTCAGTGAAACCAGCCCCCCCTTCTCCCCTGAGACAGCAGTAATCTGCTGTAAGCTCTTTCAACTGTGTTTAATAGGGACTGTGCACTTCGTTTTTTGGCCAGGAGAGGGAGTAAAGCTTTATTCAAATAGTGTTGTTAGAGGACAAGTTTGTTAGGGCCTTACCTGCAGAAGTCCAAAGTGTGGATTGAGCCTGTCTGTCTCCTAGGAGATTTCTGAATAGAGGAGCAGCTTTCAACTCCCTGGCCAGCAAACCTTGTCTGAGGTAGCTGGGACCTTATATAGTTTAATATTGTTTTGGTACATGTGTACACTGATTGGTGGTTGTATCTGATGTTTCTATTGGATTAGGGTTAGTGTCCTCATTGGTTGGGTATTTGAGGGTTCTGATTGGTTTGTGGGTCTGTGATTCAATGAATGTAGGGTTGGGACTAGGGCTAGGGTTAGGATTTCTATTGGAAGTAGGGATTAGGGCTTCCTGTGTTATTGGTTGTTGGGACTAGGGTGGGACTAGGGCTAGGGTTAGGATTTCTATTGGAAGTAGGGACTAGGGCTTCCTGTATTATTGGTTGTTGGGACTAGGGTGGGACTAGGTCTAGGGTTAGGCCTTTAATTGGAAGTAGCGATAAGGGCTTCTGGTGTTATTGGTTGCCGGACTAGGTGTGGGACTAAGAGTAGGGTTAGGCTTTCTATTGGAAGTAGGGACTAGGGCTTCCTGTGCCATTGGTTGCTTGGACTGGGGTTGGGACTACTGGTAGGGCTAGGGCCTCTATTGAACGTAGAGTTCAGGGTTTTTTAAACTGATTGGGTGCTTGTACTAGGGCTAAGATTAGCTGTAAGGTCCTGGTCTCCTAATGGTTCTAGATTTTAGGGCTAGTGTTGAGATTGGATAGTGTTAGGGCTAGGGTTCCCATTGGCTGAAGGGGTCACCTGACTACTAGGGCTATATAAGGCCAGGGCTTAGGGCGTCTCGGCTAAGGGTGGAGAGGACAAGGGTGAGTGCCTGTTTGAGCCTGCTCGAGACTGGTCGGGACCTGGCCCAGAAATGCTGCCCATTTTCCCATTCATTAATACCCACCCTATGTATGTGTCCCTCTGTATATAAGCATTTATTTTCACTATAGATATGTACCTATCTTTGTGTATTGCTTTGTATAAACATGTAGAATAATTATGTTGTTATAAAAAAAAAAATCATCTTTGGTCTAAATGTACTTGCTTCCATTGTGCATCTATGTACCTCCATGTACTTGGATCTGTGTGTCTGTTACTTTTCTCCTGAAAAAGCATATCCAATGCACTACCCTATTTCTCATCCTGTACCTCTATCAATATCTTTAATCTGCGTATACTTACCTCCTTTATGCATCTATATACTTTCAATGTACTTATGGATCTATATATTTATCACTTTCTTCTAACTTAGCATTTCCAATGCACTACCCTATTTCTCAGCCTATACTTCTCTCAATATACCTTCTAGCCCAACTTTCTGACTCATCTCAAACTTCTTTCTACTACTCTTTCCAATGCACTACCCTATCTCTCACCCTATACATCTATCATTATATCCTCTACACCCACTCTCTTATTTATCCCAAACCCCATACCACTACTATGTTCCCCAAAATAACCCTTTCTTGACTCTCTCCTACTCTACCCCTCCTTGCATCATCTAACACCTCTTTTACTATACCGATCCCCCAAAACAAACCTTTCTAAACTCTTCCCTCTGACTCTTCCCCTCCAAAACCCTTTTTACTCATCCAAAAGCCTCCTCCTACTGCTATGACCTAAAAAAAGAAATCCTTCACTCGTCTATCCCTCCATTATCCCTTTCAATCAAAATAACAGACTAACATGTTCACTTCTCTAATTCCATATTCCACTATACTAATTTACCACTAATCCTTTATGGGTTCCAGAGTAGCGTGCTACTCGCCAACAAAGCGTTTCAACACCTCATCAGGGTTACAAACGCTATATAAATGCAAACCTTTTTCCCTTTTTTGCCCCTCCCCAACCCTTCTCAATCCAAATAACTGACTAACATATCCACCACTCAAATTACTTCATATTTCACTATACTAATTTTCAACACTAATCCTTTATGGGTTCCGGAGTAGCCTGCTACTCGCCAGAAAAGCGCTTCAACACCCCATCAGGGGTAACAGGCGCTATATGAATGCAAACCTTTCTTTCCCTTCTATCCCTCCGCTATCCTTCTCACTCCAAATAACTGACTAACATATCCACCACTTAAAATTTACTTGCATGTTTCACTATACTAATTCAACACTAATCCTCTATGGGTCCCGGAGTAGCATGCTACTCGCCGAAAAGCGCTTCGACGCCTCGTCAGGGGTAGTAAGCGCTATACAAATGCAATTACAATACAATACAATACAAAGCGCCCTGTGAGCAATGCAGAAAGATTTAAATTTGATCCTCTCAGCCACAGGGAGCCAGTGAAGGAAGTTTAAGGCTTGTCGGGCGGATTGGTGCCTAGGTATGTTGAACAGCAACCGCACGCCACAATTCTGTACCACCTGACGTTTACTTGTTGTGGCCTTTGGGGCTCCCAAATATAGGGAGTTACTGTTGTCCAGGCTGGAGAGAATAAGAGCCTGGACTACCAGCCTCTCTGCAGTAAAAGGGAGAAGAGGAAGGATTTTCCATAGCATTCTATGCATGCCGTAGTAGGTGGCTGCAAGCTTTACTGACTGATAGTCAAACTTGAAAGATTTATCCAGCCACATGCCAAGGCTATTAATGACAATTTTAGGAGAGGGGTGGGGGGACCTAAACAGCTCGGCCAGTCCAAGCTCATACCCAGGTTTAGATTATTACCGAAGAGCTTAAGCTCAGTTTTGCCCCCATTCAGTTTGGGACAAGAGCAATCCAACCAATTAGCCAGCTTCTCAAGACGGGCCTAGAGAAGAAGGGGGGAATCTTGATTTTGAGTCAGGGAGAAGCCCAGTTGCGTATCGTCTGTGTAAGTGGCTATTGAAATCCCATAGGGAAGGCCGATATCTGCAAGTGGCCTCATATATACATTAAACAGAGTAGGGCTCAAGGATGAGCCCTGAGGACCTTCGCATTTTAAAGGGACGATTTCAGATGTGCAGCCTTCTTCAGAGACCATGAAACGTCCTGTCTTAAAGGAGGGACTGAAGCTAGGAGAGGGCTCTTCCAGATACTCCAGCACTCACAAGTATTAGGGGAGGAATGGCGAAACATATCATAAATATCATGGATTTTCTTATGAAAGAACCTAGCCAGGTCATTACACCATAAGGTTGACAGTTCCAAGGATGGGCCAGTGGAAGACGGCTCAAAAAGTATTTTTGCAATGCAGAAGATTTCCCGTGGAGAGTTGGCAGCATGACTGTTTTTTTCTTCATAAAGACTTCTTGTGCTTTTTTGATTTCAACCTGATAGGCTCTAATAGACTCTCTATATTTATGTTTGCTTATCTCCTCATAATCTTTTCTCCTGATCCTTTCAGCCCTTTTATAAGTTTGTTTCAATTTACGAAGATTGGGTGTATACCAGGGTGAGACTTTTTCTTTAGCTCGCCTGGTGAAGGTTTTAAGGGGATAACCTGGTCGATGGAAGATTCAATCCACCAAGAGAACTTTCCATTGGCTAGGGTTGAGTCTAGATCTAAAATAGGTCTAGAGTCTATGAGAGCTAGTTTCCATTGCTCCACGGGCAATTTGGACCAAGGTCAGTCTTTCCCGCTAATTGGTTTGGGGTTAAGGGGAGACAAAGGAGTTTCCAAAGTAATTGGAACCAGAAAGTGTTCCTACCAGGTTACAGGGACTGGGTCTGGATCATTTAGCATTTCATCATTGGAAAAGACAGGGTCGAGTAAAGGTCCTTTTTCATGGTTGGGTCCTACCACCCTTTGCAATAGCTGAATTGCGAGGAGGTCTTGAAGAAGGCTGGAAGCTTGGGTATTGACGGGCTCTTCAAGGTGTAAGTGAAAATCTCCTAATAGGGAAAAATTGGCTCTAGTACTATCCAGATTTGCAACAACTTTAGGAAGGGACTGAAGAAATGTACTACTCGATCCAGGAGGTCTATATATTAAAATACCTGTAATAGTGCTAGTGGGGGAAAACGAAATCGCGAATGGAAAGCTTTCGCAGTCAGGTACTTGAGTTCAGTTAAGTAACTAAAATCATCTTTCAAGATGATTGCGATACCTACACCCCTCTTGGTCCCACGATCTCTATGTTGGATATAATACTGGAGGGGAGAGGTTGAACAAGATCTGGCCCCGATTCTGCATATAGCCACACTTCTGTCAGGAATACAGCATCCAGTTTTTCTTCTTCTAAAAGAGTAAAGAGTTCTAATTTATGACTTGGAAGCGATTTGCAGTTGATCAAAAACATTCTGCAGGTGATTTTCACATTAGAGGGTGGCTTTGGAACAATGGTCTGTGGGAGGGATAGCGATCAGTGTCTGCACACGGGTTTTTTCTTTGAATAGACAGATGAAATGAAGACAAATTTCATTCAGAGACCCTCGCATTGCTAAGAGTTGTAAAGGAGAATACTTGTACTTGGCTTACTTGGAAAGAGCCAGAGTTCCTGGCACCTGGACCTGGCTGGATGTGGACGGGCTTGCCTTAGGTGCGCCTTTGGGGCGTCCGCACAGCGGATCTCGTTTTATAGCGAGAGCCAGAGACAAGTGCAAAAAGCAATAGTTCGATTAAAACGAATGGCTAAAACAAGTAACAATTCAATTTTTAAAATCAAGTGACTATCTCACAATTCTCCCCCTCCCCCAAGTCCCCAATTAGCAGCAACAATAGAAAGGTTATTTGCGACACTAACCGTGTGTCCGCACAGCGGGTCTCATTTTGAGACACTGGAGCGGTAACAAAAACAGACCTCTGTTCCAACATTCAAATGTGTGTTCCCTGTTCCTCTCTTTTCAATTTATAATGTCAGTGTCAATAGCAGTGGGAGGAGTGTTTTAATAGCATTATAGCCCTCCTACCACGGGCTATAATGGCTGTTGAAGGCCCTCACTTTCATTATCGGGCCTTTTTTAGGATGGAAGACCTCACCCACCCAGAGGTTGCCTGCTTCATCAGGCCCTCCTCAAACCAGCATCAAAGAAGATGCCACCATGGGCTGCAACCGTCCTCAGAGCTCTTAAGAGAGGAGAGAAGCAGTCTTCATGGTGTCCTTTTAGGGCAAGATTCAAGGAGAGGATGTGGCGTTACGGCCAGAGCTGCCGACTTTGAAACTGGGGAATCGGGTTTGAGTCTTGACGTCTACTCAACATCCTGTGATTCGGGGCAAATCACCTAATCTCTGTGTGTCTACAAATACATTAAATGAAAAGGAATGTGCAGGGACGGATTGGTAATGCGGGCACTCGGGCATTGGCCGAAGAGCCGGTCTCTCAGTGCCCTCTGTGGGCTGTTTTTCCCACTTTCCCAGTCCACAGAGAGCACTGGACAGGGAGAGGAAAGCAGCCTCCCTGTGCGGCCGTTCAGCGATGATCAGCTGTGGCCTCTCCTTGACCCCCTGCCCTGCCAAGCAATCACGCTGATGGTGGGCTGGGGAGGGGTGATTGTGTGCCAGAATCGGCCTCCCAGGGGGCCAGGTGTTGCTCAGGCCATTGAGCCATTTTCACCTCGGCCCCCCTGAAGCCCACGCAGCCCTGAAACAGTGTTTGCATTAACACCTCGCCCACAGCCCTTCTCATTCAGGGCATAGTGGGCGAGGAAGAATGGGTCTCGCTGTTGGGGCCAGGTAATGTTGGGAACTGGCACCATCTTCACCTTAGCCTCCCTCCCACCCCCATGGATGGCCCAGCAGCTGTGTTTTTTGCTTTATCCCCTCTCCTGCCAGGCCATTGCCCCGAGGCAGTGAAGGGCTGGGGAGGGCTGAGTAATTTACAAATAGCTGGGGCCTCACTGTTTTTAAGGTGCTCCTGCGCTGGAGGGCTGGGGAATCATTTTTGAAGAGAAAGGGGCCTCGCTGCTTTTCAGGTGCTTCTGCGCTGGAGGGCTGGGGAATAATTTGTGAAGAGAAAGGGGCCTTGCTGCTTTTCAGGTGCTTCTGCCCTGGAGGGCTGGGGAATAATTTTTTAATAGAAAGGGGCCTCGCTGCTTTTCAGGTGCTCCTGCTCTGGAGGGCTGGGTAATAATTTTTTAATAGAAAGGGGCCTCGCTGCTTTTCAGGTGCTCCTGCCCTGGAGGGCTGGGGAATAATTTTTGAAGAGAAAGGGGCCTCGCTGCTTTTAGGTGCTCCTGCCCTGGAGGGCTGGGTAATAATTTTTTAATAGAAAGGTGCCTCGCTGCTTTTCAGGTGCTCCTGCCCTGGAGGGCTGGGGAATAATTTTTGAAGAGAAAGGGGCCTTGCTGCTTTTCAGGTGCTCCTGCCCTGCAGGGCTGGGGAATCATTTTTTAATAGAAAGGGGCCTCGCTGCTTTTCAGGTGCTTCTGCCCTGGAGGGCTGAGGAATAATTTTTTTAGGAGAAAGGGGCCTCGCTGTTTTTCAGGTGCTCCTGCCCTGGAGGGCTGGGGAATAATTTTTTAGGAGAAAGGGGCCTCGCTGTTTTTCAGGTGCTCCTGCGCTGGAGGGCTGGGTGTAGGAGAGTAGGATCTGCTTCACAGGGGTACCCCCACTTTTTGCTGATACTTCACTGGTTTTCGACATTAGTCTGGCTGGGGCCCTGCTATTCAGAACCCCAGCCTAGCTGTTTCCTCTTTAAAAGGGTCTCCATGTGCCTTAGGCACATCTCTGATTGGGATCTGGAGTGCCCTTGTAAGTCCCTAGTATATGGTATACTATGTACCAAGGGCATAGGTACCTCAGAGGCCTGCCAGGGGCTGCAGCATATATTATGCCACCCCTGGTAGGCCATCCAAACTGACACCACAGGTCTGCTACTGCAGCCTGGGTAAGGTGGTGCATGCACCCCTTGCTGTGGTATAGGTTACCTATATCACTAAATGCATACACACATATAAACCTATAAGTCACTCCTAAGGCAGGCCTTATCAATCCTAAAGGCAGAGTGCATGGTTCCTATGTGAGAGGGTGCCCCTGCATGAGCAGGGCCCCTCTGCAGCGTTCGGAGACCATCTCTGATGCTGTTTGTAGTGCAGCCTGACCATATACTCTTAAACGCATTATATCCTCGCGGTAAAATGCTAACTATGGAATGGCTGCACCGAAACATGTCGTGTTTGGTGTCAAACATCTTGGAATACTACCCCCCGCCAATTCTGGCTGCGGGGTAGCATTCCACCCTTCTAGAGGGAAAGGCATGTTAACTCTGACGAGTCCGGTAACTTCTTTCCAGAGCCCTGGCATCACAAAATGGATGCTGCTGCCACAGACACGAGTCTGGCCTCCTGCTGCTGGACGAAACTCCGGCAGGGGAGGCCTGGACAATAGGTTTCCTGTCCCAGGGAGGTGTGACCACCTCCCCAGACAGGACAATGTGTATTGGGGCTGGGCGGGAGCACTTTCGGGTGCTTTGAAGTCCTGCACTGGGGGCACATTTGGTGTCCCTGTGCATACCCCAGTTCAAACCGGATCAGGGGCTTGCAGCCCCTGCTTTGGCGCGAACTGGACAAAGGGAAAGGGGTGTAGCCACCCCTCTGCCCTGACCCACCCATAGGTGGGGCCACAGAGTAGTCCATCCCCTATTTTTGGAATAAAGGTAGGAACCCAGTCCTTAGGACTTTAGATTATACCTGGACGAAACTCTGAAACAGAATCCTGGACCTTCGACGCTCTACTCACGATTAGAGGACTGAAGAATCTCCCTTGGGGTCAAGGAGTGACTCCCTGCTTGGCAGGCACCAAAGAAGCATCTGTCCGGTTCGCATCACTGAAGCTCCTGTCGGACGCCGAAGTCATCGCATCCCCAGAGGTGGATTCTCAGACTTCCCCGAGGCTACCCTGAGTCCCTAGCAAAGCTGAGGCCCGTGGCTATCGTGGGTAACGTGAGACCGTGACCCCTGGACACCGAGCACACTTGCAAGTGCACCATCTTCTGGGTCTCCCAAGAAGTCGTGCTTTGGGCTCCGAGTAGCCCTAGCCTCCAGCACCACCTGCACCGAAGATCACTGGCCCCCACTCCACGAGTGTCCTGTAAGCCAGCTCCACGTGCGGCGTCACGAGGCTCCTTCGCGGTCGCTAGCCCGTTGGCTAGTAGCCCTTACCGAAGGCCAATCTTTTCTTTACTTGGCAGTCTGGTTGCTCCAGGCCTGCCCTCACTTACCCTTGCTGGGTGAGTTCCCCAGACCTTGCTGGTCTGCACCATCGACGATCTTCAGCTACATCGAGACTTGCCGTTGCCAAGGCTTGTTGGGTCCAATCTGGTCGCCGACACCGCAGCACTCGACAGACATCGTGTACCAGCCCGAATCCTGCTCCTGGTCGCCGACAACGCCTCCTGGACCTCGTGGCTGCAGAAACGAGACGACCGTCAACGCACCTGAAGCACTCGACATCGGTGGGCATCTGTCCATCGCCTCCCTGGTCACTGGCTAGTGACCCAGACTCTGTCCCCTCTGCTTTCAGGTTCTTCAGAACTCCGATCCACTCTTGGATCCACCCGGACACTTTTCTCCTGATCGCCAGCAGCACTTTGCAGCAGATCGCCATAAGAACCGACGACGAAACCCGACCCCGAAAGGCACCTATGCACCCGGCTTCCCTGGGTGAGGTAACACGAGTACTCCGGTGCTCCCGTGGGTAGAGACTCTTCAAAGTCCTAGATCTCAAAGGGTTTTGTCCTAGTCCTCTTTAAGTGTCCCTTTCCTCTATTCTCCCGATCCCGACTTTCTCCATAGAAGTTAACGGCGTATCGCGGTTGTGTATTTACACTGCACGCGTCTCCCGTGGGTCCCCTGTGTCACTACCTTGGGTGGTTCCTTGTGGTCCAAGCACTTCTAGAGGCTCTAGGCCTAGTGTCTAGTTCAGTCGTGGTTCGCATACCACTTTATTGGTATATGGTTTGGTACGCCCCTAGGGCCCAAACGTGTATTTGTGCTATTACTGTGATTTAAGATCTTATAACCTATGTACTTCGAACTCTAGCCTCATAAAGAGACTAGAGGGGTGTGTTTAGTAATAAATACATATATTTTGAATATATACCTGGTGTGGTGCTCTTTCATTTGGTCACTCAAGAGATTATAGACTGGTAAAACAAGCTGCTTTACATTCCTTCAAGACTTAGCCTGAAGGCTGCTCTCCACAGCTACCACTAGGATAGCTTTCAATAAGGTTGTCTTTAACCTACCTACCATAAGAGTCGATTTGGACTGGTGCAAGGTGCCCACTATAATTAGTGGACAGCATATGCCAGGCCAACTTCTCACATTGGTGTGCAGCGTGTGGGATTCCAGCTTGCTATTGTTTTACCAGATAATCTCAATTGAATTGATCAACTGAAAACCACTAAAGGTACCTAAGGTACATATAATTTAAGCTTAGAATATCAGTAAGTTCTACTGAACTTAGAGTTGTGTGTTAAGGGATAGCACAACCCTTTCTACAACTCAAGAGTGTTTAGTAGGCCACACTAGAGTAGGTAGTGCATACACCACACCACACTAGTAATGTCTTTAAAAGCAGGATCCAAAGATGCCCTGCAGGAAGCCATTGAGCTTCCCCCTCCAAGTATGACACACTCCCATTCTTGGAACTGAGAGCTTTGTGTAACGTGAGGAAATTAAGGACAGGCCAAAGTCCCACCACCCAACACCTCCAGGAGTTGTTGGTGGCTTATGATCTTAGTAAGTCCTCAGAGACTGAAGGGGTAGGAGCAGAGGGTGGGCCAGCAGATGAGGAAGGGACCAGGGGTACTACTACCCCCAGCCCCCTCTGAAACTGACCAGGAGGGTGACAATGACCCTGACCTGGAAAACCCAATCCCTTCTGGGGAAGATGAAGATGAGGATCTGGAGAACCACACCTTTGTCCCCCAGGAAGGATTATGAGTGTGCTCAGAAAGTCTAGGTCTCCTTCTCAGGAGTCTAACCACTCTGGCACCTCAATAGGGAGCTCTGTTTCTTCTCACAGGAGGGAATCCTCTCATGAGAGAAGAAAGAGACTGGTCCAGTATGAGGAAACTCAACTGGAGATCAGGAAGAAGCAATTGGCTTTAGATAGAGAATCCCTAGATCTCCTTAAAGAGAGAAGAAAGTTGGGACTAGAGTCCCATGGTGGCAGCCATATCCCTAGAGATAGGGAAAGGTCCTATGACCATAGGAACCTGAGCAAGATTGTCCCTCCCTACCAGAGTGGGGATGATATCCACAAATGGATAACTGCTTTAGAGAGGGCCTGTAAAGTACAGAAGGTCCCTCAGGAGCAGTGGGCAGCAATCTTGTGGCTCTCCTTTGCTGACAAAGGTAGAGACAAGCTCCTCACTGTTAGAGAGGAGGATGCTGACAATTACAAGGTCTTGAAGAGTGCTCTTATTGATGGGTTTGGCCTAACCACTGAACAGTACAGGTTGAAGTTCAGAGACACCCAAAAAGCACAGACTCAAGACTGGGTAGACTATGTGGATTGTTCTGCCAAGGCTCTGGAAGGCTGGTTGATGGGCAGCAAGGTGTGTGACTTCTCAGGATTGTATAATCTGATAATGAGGGAGCAGATTCTTAATAACTGTCAAAACCAGCTGTTGCATCAGTACCTGGTTGACTCTGATCTGACCTCTCCCCAAGAATTGGGAAAGAAGGCAGACAAATGGGTCAGAACCAGGGTGAAGCAGAAGGTACAGAACCAAGGTGGGGAAACCAAGAAGCAAGATGCTAAGAACTCTGACAAGGGTGGGGAGAAGGGTAAAGATCAAAAGTCTTCATCAGGCCCCCAAAAATCTTCTTCTGGTGGGGATTCCCAGTCTACCAAGGGTAAAGGCCAAAGAAAACCATGGTGCAAGGTCTGTAAGCAAAAGACCCACTGGACCAGTGATTGCACCAAGTCCAAAGACTCCAGTCCAGCCTCCACCAATGCCCCTAAGGCACCTGTTCCCCCTAGTACAGTTGGTGGAAGTGCTCCAGCCAAGGGTTTAGTAGGGTTCACCCTGGGAACTGAGTTGGGCTCTGACTTAGTCAGGGAACTGACCCAGGCTGTGTTAGTCTGTGATGGAGGCATGGATGTGACCTCCACTGTGAGTCCCAGTAATCTGGGCAAGTACAGACAACAGCCTTTAATCAATGGACGAGAGGCTTTGGCATTTAGGGACACAGGGGCAAGTGTCACAATGGTGACACAAGACCTTGTGCTACCTGGACAAGTTATACTTGGTGAAATGTACCAAGTGACCAATGCTAGCAATGTCAGAACAGACCATACTCTGGCAGTTGTTAACTTCTCCTGGGGAGGGGTAACTGGCCTTAAGAAGGTTGTGGTAAGTGCAAACCTACCAGTCGAATGCTTGCTTGGCAATGACTTAGAGACTTCTGCTTGGGCAGAAGTGGAGCTCAGGACCCATGCAGAAATGCTGGGGATCCCTGCAGATGTGTTTGCTGTGACCAGGTCACAAGCTAAACTGTCTAAAACTGAACAGGCCTTGGATTCTGGAAGAATGGACCAAGTGCCTTCCAAGAGGAGGAGTAGTAGGGTTAAGGCAGTGCCTTCCCCCTTGGCTCAGGAGGAAGATCAGTCCCTTGAGGGGGATGATCTCAGCCCTGAAGAAGGAACTGTCCCAGAGGAACTTGAGCCTGACCAGGTTGAGTTCTTGGGGACAGGGGGACCTTCTAGGGCAGATCTGAGCCAGGAGCAGCAGAGCTGCCCCTCCTTGAACCCCTCAGACAGCAAGCTGCTGCTGAGGCTGCTGGGAAAGCTAGTGGTCCCCATACAGTGTATTGGGATGATGGACTCCTGTACTCAGAGAGTAGAGACCCCAAGCCTGGTGCTACCAGGAGGTTGGTAATACCTTTGAAGTTCAGGGGCTTCCTATTGACCCTAGCCCATGATATTCCCTTAGCAGGACACCTGGGCCAGAACAAGACTTGGGACAGAATTGTCCCTCACTTTCACTGGCCCCACATGTCTGAAGACAGTAAGGAGTTTTGTCGCTCCTGTGTAACCTGCCAAGCCAGTGGCAAAGCAGGTGGCACTACAAAGGCCCCCTGATACCACTACCTGTGGTGGGGGTGCCCTTTGAGAGGGTGGGGATTGACATTGTTGGTCCCATGGATCCCCAAACAGCATCTGGGCACAGATTTATACTGGTGGTAGTGGATCATGCCACCAGGTATCCAGAGGCTATACCCCTTAGGACCACTACAGCACCTGTGGTGGCAAGGGCCCTCCTGGGAATTTTCTCAAGAGTGGGCTTTCCTAAGGAGGTGGTATCAGACAGGGGTGCAAACTTCATGTCTGGGTACTTAAAGGCAATGTGGAAGGAGTGTGGAGTTACTTATAAGTTCACCACACCCTATCACCCACAATGCAATGGTTTAGTTGAGAGATTCAACAAAACCTTGAAGGGCATGATTAAAGGGCTCCCAGAAAAGCTTAGGCGTAGATGGGACATACTCTTGCCCTGCCTTTTATTCGCATATAGGGAGGTGCCTCAGAAGGGGTTGGTTACAGCCCTTTTGAACTTCTGTTTGGCCACCCTGTGAGGGGTCCACTGTGCTTGGTGAAGGAAGGATGGGAGTTACCTCTCAAGCCCCCAAAGCAAGATATAGTGGACTATGTACTTGGTCTCCGCTCCAGGATGGCTGAGTACATGAAAAAGGCAACCAAAAACCTTGAGGCTAGCCAGGAACTTCAAAAGGCCTGGCATGACCAAAGAGCTGTCCTAACTGTTTACCAGCCAGGACAGAAGGTGTGGGTGTTGGAGCCAGTGGCCCCAGCAGCTCTCCAAGACAAATGGAGTGGACCCCACACTATTGTTGAGCAGAAGGGTGAGGTCACTTACTTAGTAGACCTGGGAACACCCAGGAGTCCCCACAGGGTTCTCCATGTCAACAGACTTAAGCCATATGTGGACAGGGCAGACATGGGCTTGCTCATGGCTACTGATGAAGGGCAGGAGGAAGAGAGTGACCCACTCCCTGACCTGCTCTCACAGAACCCTGACGATGGGTCAGTTGATGGGGTAGCCTTGGCAGGCAGCCTCACTACCCAGCAACAAACTGATTGCAGGCAAGTCCTCAATCAGTTTAGACACATGTTTTCTCTGACACCCAGTCAGACCACCTGGTGCACTCATGAAGTGGACACTGGGGACAGTCTGCCTATTAAAAACAAGATTTATAGGCAACCTGACCATGTCAGGGACTGTATCAGGACTGAAGTCCAGAAGATGTTGGAATTGGGAGTGATTGAGCCCTCAGATAGCCCTTGGGCTAGTCCAGTAGTCCTAGTACCTAAACCTCACACCAGTGGTGGGAAAAGAGAGATGAGGTTTTGTGTAGACTACAGGGGCCTCAATGCAGTCACTAGGACTGATGCCCATCCAATACCCAGGGCAGATGAGCTCATAGATACTTTGGCCTCTGCCAAATATCTCAGCACATTTGACCTAACAGCTGGCTACTGGCAGATCAGACTAGCTGATGCTGCAAAGCCCAAAACAGCATTTTCAACCCCTGGTGGGCATTATCAATTTGTGGTGATGCCCTTTGGTCTGAAAAATGCACCTGCCACTTTCCAGAGGTTGGTGAACACAGTTCTCACAGGACTGGAGGCCTATAGTGCAGCTTATCTAGATGATATTGCTGTCTTTAGCTCCACCTGGGAGGATCACCTGGTCCACCTCAGGAATGTTTTACAGGCCCTGCAAAAGGCAGGCCTGACTATCAAGGCCACTAAGTGCCAGATAGGGCAGAGTCAGGTTGTGTACCTGGGCCACCTTGTGGGTGGAGGCCAGGTTCAACCTTTGCAGAGCAAGATCCAGACCATCATGGACTGGACTGCTCCCACTACCCAGACTCAGGTGAGAGCCTTCTTAGGCCTGACTGGGTACTATAGGAGATTTGTCAAGGGGTATGGATCAATAGTGACACCCTTGAATGACTTAACTTCTAAGAAAATGCCCAAAAGGTTCAGTGGACAGTTAGCTGTCAAAAGGCATTTGATGACCTCAAGCAGGCCATGTGCACTGCTCCAATTCTGCAGAGTCCTGATTACTCCAAGAAGTTCATTGTTCAAACTGATGCATCTGAATTGGGGGTAGGGGCTGTACTGTCACAATTGAATGAAGAAGGTCAGGATCAGCCAGTAGCTTTTATTAGCAGAAGGCTGACCCCTAGAGAGAAACGTTGGTCAGCCATAGAGAGGGAGGCCTTTGCTGTGGTCTGGGCTCTGAAGAAGTTGAGGCCATACTTGTTTGGTACACACTTCCTGGTTCAGACAGACCATAAGCCCCTCTTATGGCTAAAACAAATGAAGGGTGAAAACCCCAAACTGCTTAGGTGGTCCATTTCCCTACAGGGGATGGACTTTACAGTGGAACATAGGCCTGGGAGTAACCATGCGAATGCAGATGGACTCTCTAGGTATTTCCACTTAGAACATGAAGACTTAACTGGGCAAGGTTAGTTTAATGTCCCTACGTTTGGGGGGGTTGTGTAGGAGAGTAGGATCTGCTTCACATGGGTACCCCCACTTTTTGCTGATGCTTCACTGTTTTTCGACATTAGTCTGGCTGGGGCCCTGCTAATCAGAACCCCAGCCTAGCTGCTTCCTCTCTAAAATGGTTTCCATGTGCCTTAGGCACATCACTGAATGGGATCTGGAGTGCCCTTATAAGTCCCTAGTATATGGTATACTATGTACCAAGGGCATAGGTACCTCAGAGGCCTGCCAGGGGCTGCAGCATGTATTATGCCACCCCTGGAAGGCCATCCAAACTGACACCACAGGTCTGCTACTGCAGCCTGGGTAAGGTGGTGCATGCACCCCTTACTGTGATCTAGGTTACCTATATCACGAAATACATACACACATATAAACCTATAAGTCACTCCTAAGGCAGGCCTTATCAATCCTAAAGGCAGAGTGCGTGGTTCCTATGTGAGAGGGTGCCCCTGCATGAGCAGGGCCCCTCTGCAGCGTTCGGAGACCATCTCTGATGCTGTTCGTAGTGCATCCTGACCATATACTCTTAAGCGCATTATATCCTCGCGGTAAAATGCTAACTTTGGAATGGCTGCACCTAAACATGTCGTGTTTGGTGTCAAACATCTTGGAATACTACCCCCCGCCAATCCTGGCGGCGGGGTAGCATTCCACCCTTCTAGAGGGAAAGACATGTTAACTCTGACGAGTCCGGTAACTTCTTTCCAGAGCCCTGGCATCACAAAATGGATGCTGCTGCCACAGACACGAGTCTGGCCTCCTGCTGCTGGACGAAACTCCGGCAGGGGAGGCCTGGACAATAGGTTTCCTGTCCCAAGGAGGTGTGACCACCTCCCCAGACAGGATAATGTGTATTGGGGCTGGGCGGGAGCACTTTGGGTGCTTTGAAGTCCTGCACTGGGGGCACATTTGGTGTCCCTGTGCATACCCCAGTTCAAACCGGATCAGGGGCTTGCAGCCCCTGCTTTGGCGCGAACTGGACAAAGGAAAGGGGTGTAGCCACTCCTCTGCCCTGACCCACCCATAGGTGGGGCCACAGAGTAGTCCAACCCCTATTTTTAGAATAAAGGTAGGAACCCAGTCCTTAGGACTTTAGATTATCCCTGGACGAAACTCTGAAACTGAATCCTGGACCTTCGACGCTCTACTCACGATTAGAGGACAGAAGAATCTCCCTTGGGGTCAAGGAGTGACTCCCCTGCTTGGCAGGCACCAAAGAAGCATCTGTCCGGTTCGCATTTCTGAAGCTCCTGTCGGACGCCGAAGTCATCGCATCACCAGAGGTGGATTCTCAGACTTTCCCGAGGCTACCCTGAGTCCCCAGCAAAGCTGAGGCCCGTGGCTATCGTGGGTGACTTGAGACCGTGACCCCTGGACACCGAGCACATTTGCAAGTGCATCCTCTTCTGGGTCTCCCAAGAAGTCGTGCTTTGGGCTCCGAGTAGCCCTAGCCTCCAGCACCACCTGCACCAAAAATCACTGGCCCCCACTCCACGAGTGTCCTGTAAGCCAGATCCACGTGCGGCGTCACGAGGCTCCTTCGCGGTCGCTAGCCCGTTGGCTAGTAGCCCTTAACGAAGGTCAATCCTTTTCTTACTTGGCATCCTGGTTGCTCCAGGCCTGCCCTCACTTACCCTCACTGGGTGAGTTCCACAGACCTTGCTGGTCTGCACCATCGACGATCTACATCTTCAACGAGACTTGCCGTTGCCAAGGCTTGTTGGGTCCAATCCGGTCGCCGACACCTCAGCACTCGACAGACATCGTGTACCAGCCCGAATCCTGCTCCTGGTCGCCGACAACGCCTTCTGGACCTCGTGGCTGAAGAGTCAAGAAGACCGTCAACGCACCTGAAGCACTCGACATCGGTGGGCATCTGTCCACCGCCTTCCTGGTCACTGGCTAGTGACCCAGACTCTGTCCCCTCTGCTTTCAGGTTCTTCAGAACTCCGATCCACTCTTGGATCCACCCGGACACTTTTCTCTTGGCCGCCAGCAGCACTTTGCAGCAGATCGCCATTCGAATCGACGACGAAACCCGGCCCCGAAAGGCACCTATGCACCCGGCTTCCCTGGGTGAGGTAACACGAGTACTCCGGTGCTCCCGTGGGTAGAGACTCTTCAAAGTCCTAGATATCAGAGGGTTTTGTCCTAGTCCTCTTTTAAGTGTCCCTTTTCTCTATTTTCCCGATCCCGACTTTCTCCATAGAAGTCAACGGCGTATCGCGGTTGTGTATTTACACTGCACGCGTCTCCCGTAGGTCCCCTGTGTCACTAACTTGGGTGGTTCCTTGTGGTCCAAGCACTTCTAGAGGCTCTAGGCCTAGTGTCTAGTTCAGTCGTGGTTCGCATACCACTTTATTGGTATATGGTTTGGTACGCCCTAGGGCTCAAACGTGTATTTGTGCTATTACTGTGATTTAATAACTTATAACTTATGTACTTCGAACTCAAGCCTCATAAAGAGACTAGAGGGGTGTGTTTAGCAATAAATACATATATTTTGAATATATACCTGGTGTGGTGCTCTTTCATTTGGTCACTCAAGAGATTATAGACTGGTAAAACAAGCTGCTTTACATTCCTTCAAGACTTAGCCTGAAGGCTGCTCTCCATAGCTACCACTAGGATAGCTTTCAATAAGGTTGTCTTTAACCTATCTCCAATAAGGGGTTGTTTGGACTGGTGCAAGGTGCCCACTATAATTAGTGGACAGCATATACCAGGCCAACTTCTCACACCACCTTTCCATCTTCGAACACCACTTCAGCATTATGTCTCTCCTCCTCGACCACTCTGCACCTAACACTCCTTCTCCCCTACTGAATAACGCCCCTCCAACCTCTCCCTCCCCTTTTCCCCCTCACTCCACCTCCACCCTCAACCATCCAGCTAACACCATCCTCCAACAATCGACTTCACCATCACCCTCCCTGGACCTCTCTACAGCAAATGACATCCCCCAACCACCGTTACCTATTTCTCATCCCCCTCTAATTTCCCTCTCTCCACTTAACACCCGGAACTCACACTCCTCTGACCCCTCCACCAAAAAAGGTTGCCCCCAATCCCTGCCATCTACTTATCATTCCCCTCCCATAACCCCGCCTCTGCCTGACCCCACAACCTCTCTCCCCCTACCCAACTACTCATGTACTCCACCATCCTTGCCCTTCAATCCCCTAACACAACTCCTCACCCCCCTCCTCCTACCCATCCCGTACACCCGCTTCTCCTCCCCATCCCCCCTATCCAGCCCCATCAGGCCCTCCTAACTCCGCCTCCCAATCCTTTATCCCAACCCCCGATAAATACACAACCCCTCCACCCTAATATATCTGCTCTCCACTCACTCTATGCCCTTCTATCCTCTCTGACCACATCTCCTGAAGTTCTTAACCTCATGTCTAACCTAGCCCAACCCTAACCCCTATCTAATTTGATCACTGAACCCCTCCCATATAACAGCCCCGTCACCCCTCACTCCACTCCCACCACCCTATCTCCCCCTCACACATCAGTCCACCCTCTGCAACTAACCCATATCTTTCCCTACCCCCCGCCCTTTCAGTACCCCCCTCCACCCCAATTGACACAAGCCTACATAACACTGAACTTGACCTATCCAATTTGATTACCGAACCCCTCACACCTAACAGCCCTGTCACCCCTCATTCCACACCCACTTCCCTATCTCCCCCACACATCAGTCCACCCTCCGTAACTAACCCAGACCACCCCCTCGGTACCTCCCTCACCTTAATTGCCCAGAGCCTACACAACATCGAACTTGACCTATCTAATTTGATTACTAAACTCTCTCAATTCAGGAAAGACTTTATCTTTCACAGCTCCAGAACCCTCCCTCACCATAAAATCCCCACCCAGCCCGCCCAAAAATCCCCCCAAAAATTCCCCGAAAATCCCTAACACCAAACACAATCATTGGAGATCGACTCCTCTCCGCTGCCGTATACATAGACCTCACCGCACCTCGAACCATCTCTCCCCGTCCGACCTCTCCGACCTTTGCAACTCTTACCTTCCTAGCTTACCAACCACCAATTCTCCACTCCCCTACTCCCACATCCCTGTTATCTTAGGGACTAATAGAATCCCCTCCTCCCCCGCTTCCCCCAGACCACCGCTCCAACTCACGTCGATCCACACTTGCCCACCCACCATATGCAACCCCACACCACTTACATGTATGCTGGTCAACTGTCGCTCCGCAGTCCAACATGCCACGGAAATTTCGGAAACTATCCTGAGTGAATCCATTGACATTGCATTCCTCACAGAAACCTGGCTCAAAGACCACTCAACGAGCATACTTGACCTACTCTCCCCCCGGGATACTCTATTCTTAGAAAAGATAGACCTGACAGAGTTGGGGGTGGTCTAGCCATTATCTTTAAAAATGAACTTCAGTTATCCCTTGTCAATAATTCTGGCTACTCCTCCTGCGAATACCTGGAAGCTGAACTGACAACCCAAAATTCCCACCCAATTCGTCTACACAACATCTATCGCCCTCCGGGCCCTCCGGGCCCCCCCCAGCCCTTCATCGAGGACTTATCCGAGCTCCTGACACAATCCTCATTATCCAACTCAAAAAATCTCTTTCTTGGGGATCTTAACCTCCATTGGAACGATACCGATGATCCCACTATCTCCCTCCTCACTAATCTAATTGAGATCAATGAACTCAAACAACTATGCCTGTCCCCGACACACACCAAAGGAGCCATCCTTGACGCCATTCTTTCCAACGAAGATCTGGCCTCCGTGACCAATATCGTCCCCATTGACTGGTCTGACCATCACCTTATACTGTTCACCATTGCTACCAATGCAAATCTCCCCACCTCCAAAATTAACAGACCTAAGAAACTGACCAGAAATCTAAAACATATCCCCCGGGTGTTCTTGAGTCTAAACTCCAAGCTCAACTTCTTCTCATTCCCCCTCACAAAATGCTAATGAGCTCACTGAACACTTTAACAATAGTGTCACTGGTATTCTTGACCAATTAGCCCCGCCGAAACTCAAAAACCAAAGAATCACCCCTCCAACTCTTGGTTTAATACCGAGCTTAACAACGAAAGACGGTCACTCAGACTGTCGGAAAGAACCTGGAGACACCATCCCTCTCCCTCCCATCTTGCACTCCTCAGACACGCTAGATCCACGTACAAAAACACATCTTCAAGGAAAAGGCAACCTTCTTCCGCACTCAACTTGATCGTGCCAAAAACAGACCTAGGGAACTCTTCAAAATCATTCGTAACCAAACTTCCCCTGCACCTCCAAATCTGATCGCCTCCTCAGCCAGATGTGAAGAAATTTCCCACTTCTTCTCGGAAAAAATAGACAAAATTGATCAATCCTTCCGTTCCACACAGCTCCCCTCCAACTCCCAATGCAAACCCGTCCTCACCTCAAATGCCTACTCCACATCCCCTCGACCAGCTGACCCTGCTACCTCTCCGGAAACCAACTACCCTAACTCACAATTAAAGAACAATGCCTCCTTGCTCAACTTCCTCCCCGTGACTGAGCTAGAAGTCCTTAAAATAATTGGTAATCTTAAACCGTCCTCCCACACAAAAGACCCCTTACCCTCTAACCTTGTCCCTGCCCTTAAGCACATCATCACCCCATACTGGACCACAATCATCAATACCTCTCTCTCCACTGACTGTGTCCCCACCTCCCTTCAACTTGGACAAATCTCTCCCATAATCAAAAACCCCAATGCTGACCCCAATGACCTAAACAATCTCCGCCCCATCACTAACCTCCCCTTCTCTCAAAGGTCCTTGAAAAATGTGTCCTACTACAACTAGACAAACACATCGAAAACTTCAACCTACTTGATCCCTTTCAATCAGGCTTCAGGAAAGGCTGCAGCACCGAAACGGCAATGCTCAATGTCGTCGATGACATCCACCACTCACTTGATAATGGCGAAACCTGCCTTCTTATCCTCCTTGATCTCTCCGCAGCGTTCGATACAGTCAACCATTCAGCCCTACTTAATGTGCTTAGGACCCGTTTCGGCCTCAATGATACTGCCTACAAATGGTTCGTCTCCTACCTACAACACCGAACTCAGCAAATCAAAATTCAAAACTGTCTTTCTAAACCCACTCCTGTCTCCCTTGGAGTCCCCCAAGGGTCTATTCTCTCTCCCTCCCTCTTTAACCTCTTTATGGAACCCCTCACCCTCATTCTTAAACAAGCAGGCATCAACTACCACCTCTACGCCGATGACACCCAAATCTATTACAAGATTAAAACTCATGCCGACATCTTACACCTGAACAACACCCTCACGAAGATCCAAACCTGGTTCCACTCCAATCATCTCAAACTTAACCCTAATAAAACTGAAATCATTCTCTTCTCCCCTAAAACAACCCTCTCCCCGTTCAATCATGGATCACTGACCTTAACGCACTCAACTGCTCACTCACCCTGTCCAACTCCGTCAAATCTCTTGGTATTTCTATCGACAACACCCTGACCTTTAACGTCCACATCAAAAACTCTGCTAAAGGAGCCCTCTTCACTCTCCGTCACCTCAAGAAAATCAAACCCTTTATACCCACCGATGATTTTAAACTTGTAGTTCAGTCACTTGTTCTTTCACGTATTGATTATGGTAACGCCATCCTCAACAGAATCCCCAAGGTCCACCTTGCTCCAATCAAAGCAGTGCTCAACCTTGAAGCCAGGCTCATTACAGACTGCAAACGCTTCGATCACATATCCCCGGCTCTCAAATCTCTTAAA
This sequence comes from Calotriton arnoldi, assembly GCA_963921515.1. Lineage (NCBI taxonomy): Eukaryota > Metazoa > Chordata > Amphibia > Caudata > Salamandridae > Calotriton > Calotriton arnoldi. The sequence goes on along the minus strand of CAWUFW010002464.1, from coordinate 1,061,650 downwards.
TGGCTCCCTATTGAAGGCAGATCTGCCTACAAAACTGCCTGCATCACTCATAAAGTCCTCCACCAAAACACTCCGCAGTACCTCTCCAAGAAACTCCTCATTGCGGGTACCACACGACCCCTGAGAAGCACCAACTCCCTCCTCCTTATACCACCACTGCATAAAAAGAAAGCCACATAATCACGCTCCTTCTCTGGTAATGCCCCTATCATCTGGAATGCCCTCCCAAAAACCTGCGCTGCAACCCCTCCTATTTCAGCTTCAAAAAGACCTCAAACTCCACCTCCTCAATTATTATTGGGGATCCTAACCTGTGACCTGCACTCGATCTCCAATTTCACCATGTTATATTAGTCCAGTAATACTTGTCCATTTCATGAACATCATCGGCCTAATTACTTGATATGTATAGCTCCTGCCCCTGTTTATCTATTTGATTCGTTTATCTATTTGTTTGATTTGTTTATCTATTTGATTTGTATATTTCACATGTTGTTGTCATTATCTTTTATCTACTTATACGCCATGTTTGGCCCAATTATTATTGGGGTCCTAACCTGTGACCTGCACCTGATCTCCAATCACCATGTTACATTTTGTCCAGTATTATCTGTCCATTTCGCGAACATCATATACCTAGTTACTTGAAGTGTATAGCTCTTGCACCTGTATATTTATTTTGTTTTGTATATTTCATATGTTGTTTCATTATCTTTTTATCTACTTGTATGCCATGTTTGCTTTATATTATCTTCTCATGTAAAGCGCTCTGATACCTCAGGGTCTAGCCAGCGCTATATAAAACTTTTAAAATAAAAAAATAAAAATAAAATAAAATACGGTTCTTATTAATCACAGCGCCCGCTAGGCGGGGTGGAGGCAGGGCAACGAGGAACATTATGGTTCAACCAGAAATATCATTATCGAAAGTAACTTTTCTTTCTGATAGGTACATCTTCCCAAAGATTCCCCACCTTATAAAAGAGTCCCAAAGCAGTGCCTTCTTGGCAGGAGGGACTGAGTAGTGGTAATTAACCAAGGAAATCATGTAACAAAGCTTGAGTAGAGTTCCATCATTGCATGCCTGAGAGATGAGGCAGTAATGCTTTGCAAATGTATGCAACGATGCCCACTAGCTCCTGTGTGGAGGGCATCCAATGGGATGCCTCTAGAAAAAGCCATGGCCCTGCTGGACTGCGCACGGATGTCCTCTGGAGGATACTACCTGGCAGGGCACCACAGATTTTGATGCAAAGGATGACCCAAAGCAACATGGATTCTTCGGTCACCGCCTTGCCTTTTTGTGCTCCAGCGGAGCCCACGTAGTTGGCCATGAACTTTGTCCTGATGTGTGCAATGGATGCACTGTGACACTGCGTGCGTGTTGTTGGATGGGGAGGAGGGAAAAAAGATACATTTGAAGTGTGGTCTGAAGGGGTGAATAAGAAAGGAGGGACACGGCCCCTGCAAAGCAGTTGGATCACTCACGCGTCCTTTGCGATTTCCTCCCTAAGAGTGACACAATGCGAGACCCTCCCTCCCAATGGAACGTGATGTTGGAGGGGTTACAGTCACAGCCTGAAAAGGATGGAGGGGACTGGATCGCTAGAAGTAACTCCCTCTAAACCTGCGCCTGTCCTGTAAGGAGTGATATATTTGCTGTGGAACAAGCTGAGACGGCTGCATTTGACGAGCCCAAAAAGAACCATGGCAGCCAGTACTATGGGTGGAACAGCAGTGCAGGAGAGGCTACGCCCTGTGCGCAACTTGTAACCTTGCTGTCCTTGAAGTGACGAGGAGTCTCCATCAGCTCCAAATAGCCGATCGCCATCCAAGGGCAAGTTTATAAGGGTAGCCTGGACATCTCCTGAAAACCCAGTGGACCGTATCCAGGCATGAAAACGCAGACCAAGGGGCTGTGTTCCTATTTTGAGGCATGCAGGCATCACTGACTAGGTCAGAGAATAGCTTTTTCATGTGCTTTGGCCAAGTAATAGCTGCATGTTTTGCAAATACCATAAGGCATGGACGGATCGGCCTCAAAGGTAGGTGGCATCAGCCGTGCAGCGTGCCAAACTATCACAGTCTATGGCTTGCACTTACCTTTCTGCACATGGCAGGTGCTTGAAAGCAGCGCTCTAAAGCAGTAGATTGTGGGCACAGGCTGAGGGTTGTTGCTTGGAGAGAGCCTTTGTATGTTTGAAGCACTTGCTATGCGAGGCACCTGGGTATAATCCAGTAAATTATATTTCCCTTAAAGTCACACACTCTCATGACGTTTACAAATAGCAGTAGCCATTCTCAAGATGTTAAGTATAACTTCTGCATGGTTCAGAGCAGCCATGGTATACAGGGTACATTGTTGATGCACCGTGGACCTTGTTGCAAGAACTTGTGGAAAACCTTTGAGATCGTTTATCAATCTGTTTAGACCTGAATGAAGTCCCAACTGAATACATAGAAGCATTCCTAAGAACCCAATCATATTGTGTAAAAAAACTATTTTTGTTAAAGTACTGTTTCAGCGATATCCTTAAAGGGCCCAAAAAGGGTTTCTCCCTTGCATCCATGTTAGAGTCTAATAGGGTCTCTGTTGGAAAGTGGATTATTGGTAGGGGCAAATGTAGGTCTGCCACTGGCAATAAGGCCACTATCACATGATAGGACTCAGCATAGGTCTTAGAAAATTATTCCTATGCTCAACCCTTGGTAACGTGGCTGCTAGCAGACAGGTTTAACTTCAAAGACAGGTATGTAAAGCTTTTAAAAACACAAATTCAGTAAATAATTAAGACACAACACATAATAAAAATCCAACACCAATTTATAAAAATAAGAAATATTTTTATCTTTAAAATGACACCAAAACGACAAAAATCCAATGTAGGGAACCGTAGATATGAATTTTTAAAGATTTATAACTTTATAGCACTTAGAAACTTATAGCACCATATTGGAATATCTGCTCGCGATAGACCGACCCAAAGTCAAAGTTTCAGGCTGACCGCGATGGAGCCCTGAGCGGCTACACCTCGCGGTAGGTCCCGGTCACAGTTTTTACCTTCGGACTTAGAAACTTTTTTGGAGCTTTTCTTCCCGGGGTCACTCGAAGCTCTCAGCCAGTCCGGATCCGGTGAGGGTTCGCCGGATTGCCTTGTGATGAGCTCCCGGTCAAACTTATGGAAGTCCGGTTCCAGCGGGGCAAACCCAGGATCCAGGCCGACACGCGGTTAAAGGCAGGCGGCTTGGCTTTCGCGATTGCTCCCGGTCACCTTTTCTTCGTTCGGACTTAGAAACTTTTACGGAGCTTTTTCTCGCGGGGTCCCTCGATGCTCTTCACCAGGCCGGATTCGGTGAGGGTTCGCCGGCCTCGGATTTCTTCTACTCCCGGTCAAACTCTGGAAGTTGGACCTACGGAGCTTTTAGCGGGACGCACCTGGGTGGCTTGGCCGGTTCGCGGTTGAAGGCAGGCAGCTTGGCTGGCCAGGTTGAGTCGGTCCCTCTATGGAGCTTTTTTTTAAAGTTGCTCCAAAGTTCTCCAAACTTCTTGAACTTCTTCTTGAAGTTCTTCAAGGGGTCCCAAAGTGTCTCAAACTCACTCCAAGGGTCTGGAAGCTCCAAGATGGTCCTTGAAAGTTGAGGACTTCAGTTCCCACAATCCACTTGGACAAAACCCTTACAAATCCACTGGTGTTCTTCCAGTTGATTATCCTTGGTGGTGATGGTCCAGGTGAGCTCTGTTAACCTGTAGCTTGCAGGGAGTCCACTCTTTAGTTCTTTTGCAGCAAGGTAATCCACAGGGCTGTAGTTTCAGCTGGTGCAGTCTTCAGAGGACAGGCCTTAGAGTTTTGCACCCCCAACTTCTCAGCATGGCAACGTCTTGCTTCCTTAAGTTTCAAGCAGCAGATCTGGAGGGCTCTGCCCCTCTCAGATACTTATTCCAAGTTCTCTGGGTCAGGCAGGAGGTCACTCCTGACCAATGGGAGCAGGGTAACTCCTCAAAGATATGACCACATCCTGTAGAGTGTGGCATTATTTTGTCCCAGAGTGCATCAAATCTTCCAAATTCATAATGGCTGATTTCCAGCAGGGAGGTAAGAGCTGGCTAAACACACCCCTAGGATGGCTAATTTACTTAGACTCTCCCCCCTGCATCTGCTCATACCTTCCTTAATCCTACCATCTGCCTGAGGTGGAAAGTTCAGAGTTGTAAATGACACTGGTTTCTGCTCTACTCTTTGAAGACCATGGTTTACGACTCCTCCCCCTGGCCTGGCATTCCTGTGGAACAGCACAGTGACCTGCCAGCAGAGCTGGTTAACCCCAGGGACTCATTATCACCTCTTCAAGGCAGCCTGGCTAATCCACTTAACTCTGACCAATCAGGGCAGACCACTGGAAGGCTGAATCTGGACCTACAAACAAGAAAGTCTTATAACTTCTTGTATGTACACTTTAGGAGAAATTCAACAATATCATATTGTGGGATTTATTAATACCATTCGGGAAGTCTTTGAATGGTACTTCTAGCCCTCTCCTATCAAGAGTTATTAGTTAATACCTTCCTACCATGTTAACCTATGTAGCAGGGGATGTGCAATGGGAAAAATGACTTGGGCCATTTTTCCAGCACCAGGACTTACAAAAACATATTTTATAAGTACTTTGCTTATATCTACAGGACCCCCACCCCAAAGGACACTTAGGTGAGACTTTAGGGGTTCTGAAGCTGTAGAAATATTGCAGATCCTCACTGCACAGTGCTCCTAGCATCAAAGTCGAATTTGGGCAGCACTTTATCACAATGTGGGGAGTGAAATGTGAAATTTCACTTAACCCAGGGCATATAAAAACTCATTTTATAAGGGTCTACCTTATAGATACCCGACCCCCACCCCTGGGACACCTAGGGAGACCCTGGGGTTCCTAATATGCCATAACATTGTAGGTTATCCATTTTTAAGTGCCCCAAACACCAAAGTCGAGTTTGGGCACAATTTACTTTTAAAAGCAGTCATGGCACCCAGGGCGGCTTTAAAACTGACCTCAGGCCTCAGCAGTGCACACATGCAAGTGCAGAAGGCTGCTGGCCTCTAAACTGCCATGCCCTACTATATACTAGGGACTGATAGGTAGTTTCAATTCCCCTGCCCTATTATATACCAGGGACTTATAGGGTAGGTCATGCCAATCACAGGGGTACCCAACCCATAGTGTACCCTAGTGTATGTAGGTGTTTTCACTGTATTCTAAGTGTTTTCAGCATAGCACTGGCCCTGGGCCTGGTCAGGCAAAGCCCAGGGTCAGTCAGAGTCAGTTACCACCAGTACCAGTCAGCAAAAAGTTGGGGGGTGCCCAGGGCACAGGATGACTTTGCAACAGTCTCATTAAATGGAAACAGGTGCTTCTCCATAGATTACGACGGATGCAAGATTTCCAACAGAATTTTAGATTTTACTTCTGCAGAAGGTAAAGTAATTTCCTAGGCTTCCAGAACCTTTGAAGTAACTGTTGTAATAGATGAAATCGCATTTGAGGCAGAGAAAATAGGGGCAGGAAATGTCACCTTCTGGAGAAGTACCCAGGCCACTGGCATTTTGAAAGTCCAAGCAGAGCCCGGTATCAGTACTGAATGACGGCAGTAGGTGATCAGCCTAAAAGTCTTCATCCTTTATCTTGCCATATGTAGGCTGGGTATCGTTTTAAATAATACAATCTTGGAAACTGTTAGAAATGAGGGTCTCTAGTTGGCAGAGGTAGGTACATTTGTCCAAATAGGGACCCTTGCTTCTAGGCGGTAAGGGAGATACACACTTTAGATAACCCCTGCTCACCCCCTGGGTAGCTTAGCACGAGCAGGCAGACTTATCCCAAAGGCAATGTGTAAAATATTTGTACTCAAAACACACAATAATACACTGATAACACCACAAATGGACACCACACCAGTTTAGAACAATAAAGTATCTTTATCTAAACTAAACAAGACCAAAATGACAAAAATCCAACATACAAGTATTAAGAATATGACTTTATGGATGCGTGATTTCTCTCAAAGTACCTGTAGTTGCAACAAAATTCACAAGGCCAAACAGCCGCAGAGATGGGAAGTGTTGAGTACACAAAGAGATGCGTCAGTTCCTGAGACCTTGGGGAGGCGATGCAACAGTTCTGCTGCACGCAGGAGAAGTGATGCGTCGTGTCCGGTCTGTAGGGGGACGATTCTAGTCTGCGGGTGATGCGTCGGGAAAACTTGCCGCACAGGTATGATGCATGGAAATCCGGGATGCATCAGCGAGCGTTGCGGCGGCGCCGAGCGGCATTGCATTGGTTTCTTCAGTCGCGATCCCTCGATGCGTTGGTTCTTGCAGTGGCGATAGGCGCTGCGTCAGTTTCGGCAGAGGCGCAGCGATGCGTGAAGATTCTTCTCGCACAGTAGTGCTGCGTCAGAAAAACAGCTGCAAGAAGAGCAATGCGTCGATTTTCTTAGTTCTTCAGGTTTCTTCCAGCTCCCAGCAGCAAGCACAGCCTCCTGAGTCCCAGAAGTGGAACAGGCCCCTCCTGGCAGGTCAGAACTCTCAGCAGCAGAGTTCAGGGGAGCTGGGGGTGAAGTCTTTGTGTCCCTCAGACTTCAGAAAAGGAGGCAAGCTCTACTCAAGACCTTGGAGATCTTCCTCAAGCAGGGGGACACAGCACACAGCAAAGTCCATGTCCTTTCCTTGGCAGAAACAGCTACTGCAGTCCAACGCCAGACAGCACACAACAAAGGGGCAGTACTCCTCCAGTTTCTCCAGCTCTTCTCCTTGGCAATGGTTCCTCTTGGTGCCAGAGCTAGTCTAAAGTTCTGGGGTTTTAGGTCTAATACTTATACCCCAAAATGTCCTTGTTCTCTTTGTGCAAGGGTCTCTAAGCCCAGTCCAAACCAGTAATGTCCTCACTGGTGCAGAATGATCACAGGGGGTGGAGACCGCATTGTGCAAGGGAGACATGCCCTATTCAGGTGCAAGGAAATCTCCTCCCACTACTCTAAATGCAGCCAAACCCCATTCAGCTCAGCTCTGTCATCCAGGAAGGGCCAGGCACACCTCAACCCCCGCTCTCCTCCTCCCAGTGGCTGTCTACAGTGAATGCACACCCCCAGCCCGCGTCACTCCAACACCAGATGGTCAATACACAAACAGGCAGAGGCACACAGATTGGTTAAACAAGAAAATGCCTACTTTCTAAAAGTGAAGAGGAAAACTAGGACAAATGTCTTAGACCTCAGGTGCACTGCCAATATTCACTCAAAAGAGTGTTCACCATTTACATTCAAAAGTAATCAGATATCACTAGTAAGTGTTCCAAATGAAAATCAAAAGACCACATTCAAATATACAAAAAGTCCATCATGAAGTACTCTCTGGAACGCTGACTGTAGCTCATTCAAATTTTATTGAGCAGGCTTGTACACATCCAGAGGGAAAAACTTCATTCACGTGCGTGGGATGATAATTGCATGAGTCCCACGAGTATTAAACAATTCCCAATGCATTTCGGGCATAAAAAGTTGCCCTTCATCAAGGGAATCTACAAACAAATGAATTGAATATCAAAATACATTCTCTATAAACTTTTCATGACAGAAAAATTGCACATACTGCCTTGAGGAGAACATTCGAAAGGTTGAGTTAGTAAGAAACTACTCTAGACAGAACTGTTAGTGCATAACCTAAACATGTTCAAAAGTATGTGAACCCAAAGAGGAGAAAAAAAGGGCACAACATAGATCGTAGAAACTTCACCAAACGCAAACCCATTGTGAAAGACCAAAGTGCAAAAAGCTCATGTGAGAATAAATGAAGAAACCTAAGAATACAAGCGGGTATAATACAATACCTATCCAAGCAATATTGCTCAGTAAAATAACATGCAACTTTAAGAGAAAGTGGCGTGCAACTGAGAAAAACCACTGAACAACAAAAGGTGACAGCGTAACGCACACAGTTACCTCCAGCCTACAATATGAGCACCCTGAAGCGACGACTGGAAATAGTCGAAATAATTCAGAACGAGATAATCACACTACACAAAGAGAAACGCAATGTCTTATAATGGGATCACTGACAAAATATCGAAGGTCAAAAAATCGACCTACAAAAATATCGGAGCAAGAATATCGATGTCAAGAATATCGATATCCTATCTACAACATAGTAAGTACAAAAATATCGAAAAAAATATCGATGTCAAAAATATCGTTATTAAAAATACCGTTTTTTTTTTGTTAAAAAAATATGTAAAATAAACTAAATAATACTTATAAATAAAATAAACATAGTTAAACATATTTTATAATGTTTACAATTAATAAGTAATATATATAATTTAATAAAACATTAATTAAACATATACATATAATATATAATATATATACTTACTTAATAATCAGTTTAAATAATTATTTTAATAAATTATAAATTATTAAAAATATTATAAATTACAAATACATCTATATACATAAAACAATAACATAAATAAAAATTAAATAATTATGTATAGCAAATTAAAAAAATTAAATTTACTTTTAATATTTCTAAAATTAATTATATACTACATTAACTAAAATAATACAAAAAATATTAAATAGCAGAGGGAATAAAACTACTATTCCAACTCCAAAAAAACAACAGTAAGAAAAATGTTGGATAGCGTAGAGCTTAAAATTACTATTCCCACTCCAGAGAGTGCAACAGTAGAGAAAGTGTTGAATAGCATAGGGGTAAAAATTACTATTCCCACTCCAGGGAGTGCAACAGTAGGGAAAGCGTTGGATAGCGGGAGGGTAAAATTACTATTCCCACTCCAGTGAGTGCAACAGTAGGAAAAGCGTTGGATAGCGTAAGGGTAAAAATTACTATTCCCACTCCAGTGAGTGCAACAGTAGGAAAGCGTTGGATAGCGGGAGGGTAAAAATTACTATTCCCACTCCAGTGAGTGCAACAGTAGGGAAAGCGTTGGATAGCGTAAGGGTAAAAATTACTATTCCCACTCCAGTGAGTGCAACAGTAGGGAAAGTGTTGGATAGCGTAGGGGTAAAAATTACTATTCCAACTCCAGAGAGTGCAACAGTAGGGAAAGTGTTGGATAGCGTAGAAGTTAAAAATAACATTCCTATAAATAAAATAATTTTTAAAAATAATTAATTAATGAATTATTAAATAACTCTAAACTATTGACAAATACCAATAAATAATTATTAAAAACATAATTACCAAGGAAAAATGTATTAACAATAAATTAATAATAAATACCAATAAATAATAATTAATAAATATTAATTACCAAATAATAAATACCGAACAATAAAATATTTTTAATAACAAAAACATATTAATTATTAAAACGTAATTACCAATTAACAAATATTGAACAATTAAATGCTTTTTATACCAATAATAATAATTATTAAACATTAATTACCAATTAATAATTACTTATTAATATATTAATTAAATGTATCAATAAATAATATTTAATAATATTTAATTGCCAATTAATGATAAAACAACAATAAATTAATTTTCATAACAAAAACATTATAATTTAAAAAACTACCAATTAATAATTAATGTCCAATAAATTAATTATCAATACCCAACAATAAATTTAATAATTACTTAATTAGATTTCAATTACTTCCAACACTATTCCCCTATAAACGCACAACACACTCCAATAATAAAATAATACACTTAACATAATGATCAATTAATCAATTAATAAAAATTAATTCCCAATTATTAATTAATTAACAATAATATAATGATCAATACCAATTAATTAAAATAAATTATAACTTAATTACAATTAAATTACTTCCCACCCTATTCCCTATAAACCCACAACCCGCTACAGAACTTAAACGCAAAAATGATTACAATTAATTTATAATTCCTAAAATTAATAATTAATTTAGTATAATTAAATTACTTCCCACCCTATTCCCCTATAAACCCACAACCCGCTACGGTACTAAAACCCAAAATAACTTAAAAAACATTATTAACATATAAAAATTGTATACATATATTTTTAGACAAGTAGAACACTTAACAAAAACACATATAACACATACATATTAAATACATAACAAAATACATAACAATAATATAAATATCGATATTAGTAACATTGATGTTAGTAACATCGATATATTTGATGTTGATATTACTAACTTCGATATTACTTGCATCGATATAAAAAAATCGATATTACTTACCTTAGGGTCGATATTCTGTCCATCGATATTCTTAACATCGATATTCTGTCCCTTCAATATTGTCACCTCAATATTAGTGTAGGTCGATATTTAATTTTCGATATTTTGACTGCTCAGCCTTAAAATGCAATAAACGCACTGGAAAGTGACTTAAAGCTCTACAAAAGAGCATAGCGTAAACGAAAGCTTACCAGAACTCTGTGCTGGAATAAGCAATCAAACCACTACTAAAATACGCTTGTGGTGTCCAAAGTTACACCAGTGAATCCCAGTGCTACAGAACCGTGGCAGAAGCGGTCAGTAATACGACTCGAGTCTAAGCGAGTGAACGTGCGCGCATGCAACCCGGAAGTTAAACCCGGAGCGAGGAGCCGCCCACTTCTGTTTTGAGTGAATTAAAGGCATAATGCATGCAAGTTGCCAGAAAGGTTAGCAATAAAGAGAGACAGGAGAAAAAAAGAAAAAAACTAGAGAAATAACAATTGTTAATACCGATGAGTGTAAACCCTCATAAATGCTGGCTACAACCAGCTACGTGACAATGTGGCCACCAGTCCTTTTGTATAAAATGAGCACATATTGAATAGCATGACCAGCAGTAAAACGGAAACAGGTCAACTGCATGAATGAAGACTGGCAGGGTGCAAGAACACCCGTAATTAACGTACATTCAAAGACGTGCAGTACCACAGACAATGTTTACAAAAATGAATGTCAACAGAGCAACTTCTCACGGTAGGGACTTCATAACCAAATGGTGACTCTGTTCATTGATTTACAGGCGCTAATCCCAACAAATGTAGCACCCCGTCCGTTACATGATATCTTAGCTAACATTGCCATGATACATAATACACAAGCGCTAATGGACATGGGCGGTAATCACTTGCATAGACAGAGGTTAAATAAACAGAAAGTGGCAAAGGTTATGAATGAAAAATTGTCCAATATCTCAAATGATCTTAAGCATCATATGATGGCTAGCATCAATGTGAGCAAAACAATCCACGTACAAAAATTATTAATATAACACCAATTGCACATAATGCGAGACATAACAACATTATCATGAAGACAGATGGTAACTCACATGAAAAATAAAACGTGCTAAAAGTTAGCATCAACTGTACATTAAACCCCATTGACAAGTGGTGATGTGTGTGCAATAAACAGAATCAAGTTACTGGCTAGAATTAACAGAATAATATGAAAGGCAGAATTTTATAGAAAGCAGGAGAATTCAAGTTTGTCATTGAGGCCTTTCGGCATAAGGGTGTCGAAAAAGCGTATCCAGTATGTTTCAAGACTTCCATGTTTAAGAAATCCACTGACCGTAATAACTCCTTGTTGTACTCTAGTTTTCATCCTCCATCCCTCAAACAGCATCTTCCCTACTCACAGTTTCTTCGGGTTAAACGAATTACTTCGGACATGACACAATTTGCAGTTACTATGAGTGAATCAAGACAAAAATGTCTGGATCGAGGATATCCTGTTGGAGTAGTGGATGAAGCCGCAAGACGTGTTCAAGGTTTACCAAAAGAGGACTTGTTGAAGAAACAGGCCAAGGAGCCATCTAATAGAGAAGTCTTTGTGTCTACCTACTCCACTTTATCACCAGCTATTAAACACGTGATCTTGAAACGCTGGGAAGTATTGCTATCCGAACCGGATTTCCATGGCATCTTTTCGGATCCTCCTATTTTTGTTTATAAGGGGTCACACAACTTGAGAGAACTTCTCTCTAAGCCTGAATTAGACGCGACAGCGGGTCACAAAGGCATGCGTAAATGCTTCAATTGTTCCCATTGTAACAATGTGTTGGTTGGAGATTGCATATCTCATCCTTGGTCCGGAAAAAACATCAAACTGAATTTCACGGCAGATTGCAATAGTCACTATGTTATTAACACGATTAGATGCCCGTGCGGTCTATATAACGTGGGCAAAACTGAGAGGTCTTTACGCACACGTATCAACGAGCATAAAAGCCGCATTAGAACCAAAACCACCAGTTCACCACTTGCGGTTCATTGGCATGAACATCACCACACTACAGCTCAATAGAGGTTCACCATTTTAGAAGTGGTGACAACGCATGCTGATAGACACATGGCCAAACAGTTGTCTCAACGTGAAACATACTGGATACGCTTTCTGGACACCCTTATGCCGAAAGGCCTCAATGACAAACTTGAGTTCTCCTGCTTTCTATAAAATTCTGCCTTTCATATTATTCTGTTAATTCTAGCCAGTAACTTGATTCTGTTTATTGCACACACGTCACCACTTGTCAATGGGGTTTAATGTACAGTTGATGCTAACTTTTAGCACGTTTTATTTTTCATGTGAGTTACCATCTGTCTTCATGATAATGTTGTTATGTCTCGCATTATGTGCAATTGGTGTTATAATAATAATTTTTTTACGTGGATTGTTTTGCTCACATTGATGCTAGCCATCATATGATGCTTAAGATCGTTTGAGATATTGGACAATTTTTCATTCATAACCTTTGCCACTTTCTGTTTATTTAACCTCTGTGTATGCAAGTGATTACCACCCATGTCCATTAGCGCTTTTGTATTATGTATCATGGCAATGTTAGCTAAGATATCATGTAACGGACGGGGTGCTACATTTGTTGGGATTAGCACCTGTAAATCAATGAACAGAGTCACCATTTGGTTAGGAAGTCCCGACCGTGAGAAGTTGCTCTGTTGACATTCATTTTTGTAAATATTGTCTGTGGTTCTGCACGTCTTTGAATGTACATTAATTACAGGTGTTCTTGCACCCTGCCACTCGCAGTTGCCCTGTTAGCGTTTTACTGCTGGTCACGCTATTCAATATGTGCTCATTTTATACAATAGGACTGTTGGCCACATTGTCACGTAGCTGGTTGTAGTCAGCATTTATGAGGGTTTACACTCATCGGTATTAACAATTGTTATTTCTCTAGTTTTCATCTTTTTTTCTCCTGTCTCTCTTTATTGCTAACTATTCTGGCAACTTGCATGCATTGTGCCTTTAATTCACTCAAAACAGAAGTGGGCGGCTCCTCGCTCCGGGTTTAACTTCTGGGTTGCATGCGCGCACGCTCACTCGCTTAGACTCGCGTCGTAATACTGACCGCGTCTGGGATTCACTGGTTTAACTTTGGACACCACGAGCGTATTTTAGTAGTGGTTTCATTGCTTATCCCGGCACAGAGTTCTGGTAAGCTTTAGTTTACGCTATGCTCTTTTGTAGAGCTTTAAGTCACTTTCCAGTGCGTTTATTGCATTTTAAGACATTGCGTTTCTCTTTGTGTAGTGCGATTATCTCGTTCTGAATTATTTAGACTATTTCCAGTTGTCTCTTCAGGGTGCTCATATTTTAGGCTGGAGGTAACTGTGTACGTTAAGCTGTCACCTTTTGTTGTTCAGTGGTTTTTTTCAGTTGCACGCCACTTTCTCTTAAAGTTGCATGTTATTTTACGGAGCACTATTGCTTGGATAGGTATCGTATCATACCCGCTTGTATTCTTAGGTTTCTTTATTTATTCTCACAGGAGCTTTTTGCACTTTGGTCTTTCACAATGGGTTTGAGTTTGGTGAAGGTTCTTCAATCTATGTTGGGCCCTTTTTTTCTCCTCTTTTTCTCCTCTTTGGGTTTTTTTCTCCTCTTTTTCTCCTCTTTGGGTTCACATACCTTTGAACATGTTTAGGTTATGCACTAACAGTTGTGGCTAGAGTGGTTTCTTTTTAACTCAAACTTTCGAATGTTCTCCTCGAGGACGTATGTGCGATTTTTCTGTTATGAAAAGTTTATAGAGAATGTATTTTGATATTCAATTCATTTGTTTGTAGATTCCCCTGACGAAGGGCAATTGTTTATGCCCGAAATGCATTGGGAATTGTTTAATACTCGTGGTACTCATGCAATTATCATCCAACGCATGTGAATGAAGTTTTTCCTCGGGATGTGTACAAGCCTGCTCAATAAAATTTGAATGAGCTACAGTCAGCGTTCCAGAGAGTACTTCATGATGGACTTTTTGTATATTTGAATGTGGTCTTTTGATTTTCATTTGGAACACTTACTAGTGATATCTGATTACTATTGAATGTAAATGGTGAACACTCTTTTGAGTGAATATTGGTAGTGCACCTTAAGTCTAAGATATTTGTCCTAGTTTTCTTCTTCACTCTGAATAAGGGGGTGGGCCGTGCCTCATCTAAGTGTGCACACTGAACAGTTTTGATGTTAATTCTATTGATGATTTTGCAGTTACATTTGTTTTCTTGAGTGCAAACTAGCTGTCATTTTGCGTTTGTTACTTTCTAAAAGTGGCATTTTCAAACACACAATTTAAAAACCATCTTTACTAAATGATGTGTTATTACATTCTGACTTCAGAGAGCCTAAACATTATTTGTCTATTTTGTCTCAATGGGAAGTTATACTTGCAAGGTGTTAAAAGCATTTCCCATTCTATACTATGGGGCAAGATAGACTTTCAATAGTGAAAAACGAAATTGGCAGTATTTCACTATCAGGACATGACACACACACCAGTACATTTTCTACCTTTCACATACACTGCACCCTGCCCAGGGGGGTACCTTGGGCCTACCATAGAGGTGCCTTATTGTAAGAAAAGGGAAGGCTAGGGCCTGGCAAGTGGGTGCACTTGCCAAGTCGACATGGCAGTTTACAAACTGTGTACAGACACTGCAGTGGCAGGTCTGAGATACCTTTTCAGGGTTACTCATGTGAGTGGCACAATCAGTGCTGCAGGCCCACTAGTAGCATTTGATTCACAGGCCCTAGCACATTTAGTGCACTTTACTAGGGGCTTACCAGTAAATCAAATATGCCAATCAGGGAGAACCAATTGTAAACACAATTTACACAGGGAGTACTTGCACTTTGACACTGATCAGCAGTGGCAAAGTGCCAAAAGCATCTAAGCCAGCAAAAACAAAATCCAGCACAGCATCAAATATACAGGAGGTAGAGGCAAAAAGTCAGGGGAGATAACACCAAAGATGCCAAGTCTAACATGTGTCCCCTCCAGCGGAAAGATGGGGAGAACTACCCACCTTCTTGGGAGTTCTCATCACTAAGGTGGAAGAATCTGGACAGACCAACAGCATTGGCGTATTCTGTACCAGGGCGGTGTTCCACCGTAAAGTCCATTCCCTATAGGGAGATGGACCACCTCAACAGTTTTAGATTCTCATCCCTCATCTGCATCAACCATCTGAAGGGCCTGTGGTCTGTCTGAACCCGGAAGTGAGTCCCAAAGAAGTAGGGTCTTAACTTCTTTAGCGCCCAGACCACAGCAAAAGCTTCTCTTTCAATTGCACTCCACCTCTGTTCCCTGGGAAGTAGCCTTCTACTAATGAAGGCTACGGGTTAGTACAATCCCTCATTGTTCAATTGTGAGAGTACTACTCCCACACCATGCTTAGAAGTATCTGTCTGCACAACAAATTCTTGTGAGAAGTTGGTTACCTTGAGCATGGCCGCCGTACACATGGCAGATTTCAGGGCATCAAAAGTGGTCTGACAGAGATCGGTCCAAATCACTTTCCTTGGCTGATTCCTTGAAGTCAGCTCTGTCAAGGGGGCAACAATGGTGCCATACCCCTTAACAAACCGTCTGTAGTTCCTGGTGAGCCCTAAAAACGTTCTCATATCTGTCTGTGTTTTGGGGGGCTCCCAAGACAGAATGGTGTTGATCTTAGTCTGTAGGGGCGCCACCTGGCCGCTTCCTACCTTGTGCCCTAAGTACACCACAGATCCCTGCCCTATCTGGCACTTACCGTCCTTGATAGTAAGGCCTGCCTTCTGCAGAGCCTTCAACACTTCACAGAGGTGTTGCAAGTGTTCCTCCCAGCTGGAGCTGAACACAGCAATGTCATCCAGGTAGGCAGTGCTGAATTCCTCCAGCCCGGACAGTACCTGGTTGACCAGTCTCTGGAATGTGGTGGGCGTTCTTCAACCCAAAGGGCATGACACGGAACTGGTAGTGCCCCTCTGGCGTTGAAAACGCAGACTTCTCTCTTGCCCCATCCGTCAGGGCAATCTGCCAGTACCCAGACATTAGATCAAACGTACTAAGGTAACGGGCAGCTCCCAGCCGATCACTGAGCTCATCAGCTCTGGGGATGGGGTGCGCGTCAGTCCTGGTGACAGCGTTGAGCTCACGGTAGTCCACGTAGAACCGTAGTTCAGGAGTGTCACCGGGTGCAGCAGCTTTTGGAACCAAAATGACTGGGCTAGCCCATGGGCTGCTGGAGAGCTCTATCACCCCTAATGCCAACATCTTGGAAACCTCTTCCTTGATGCTGGCCCTGACTTTGTCAGTTACTCTGTAAATTTTATGTTTTACAGGTAAACTGTCTCCACTGTCCACATCATGGACACACAAATTGGTGATTCCTGGCATCAGGGAGAATAGGGAGGCGAACTGTCCCAGTACCTGGCGGCAGTTCCTCTGCTGCTCTGGGGTCAGGGTGGGAGAGAGGTTCACTCGATACACTAACCCATCATGTTCCTTGGCGGACAGGATGTCAGGAAGAGGCTCACTCTCCTCTTCCATTCCATCATTTGTAGCCAGGAGCATTGTCACTTCAGACCTCTCAAAGTGAGGTTTGAGGCGGTTCACATGTAGGACCCTCAAAGGGTTCCTGGGAGTCTGCAAGTTGACCAAGTAGGTCACATCACTCTTGCGCTCTACCACCTCGAATGGACCAGTCCACTTGTCTTGAAGCGCACAAGGCTCCACTGGTGCCATCACCCACACTTTTTGGCCAGGCTGAAACTCAACTAGAGTGGTTTTCTGGTCGTACCATCATTTAATCTCCTTCTGGCTGGCTTCCAGGTTCACCTGAGCAAGTTTCCTGAAGCGTTGAATCTGGTTTATGAAGGTTAGCATGTAGCTGAACACATCTTGGGGGGGTCTTACCAGGAGTTTTCTCCCAGCCCTCCTTCACCAGACTCAGAGGTCCTCTCACAGGGTGCCTATACAGCAATTCAAAGAGAGTGAACCCTAAGGATTTCTGCGGTACCTCCCTGTAGGCAAACAACAGGCATGGTAGAAAGACGTCCCACTTACGTCTCATGGGTTCTGCAAGACCCTTTATCATGCTTTTCAGGGTTCGGTTGAATCTCTCAACCAACTCATTACCTTAGGGATGGTAAGGAGTGGTGAATTTGTATATTACACCACACTTCTCCCAGAGTGACTTCATATACCTAGAAATGAAGTTTGTACCACGGTCAGAGACCACCTATCTGGGGAACCTCACGCGGGTAAAGATCCCCATCAATGCACGGCGTACCACAGGGGCCGTGATTGTCCTGAGAGGGACAGCTTCTGGGTACCAGTGGCCCCACAATGTCGATGCCCACCTGCTCGAAAGGGGTGCTCACCACAGGAAAGGGTTGGAGGGGAGCCTTACACTTCCTTCCTGTCTTGCCACTTGCCTGGCAAGTCTGACAAGACCTACAATGTGTGCCAACATGCCTCTGCATTTGGGGCTAGTAAAAGTGGGTGACAAGCCTGTGATAGGTCTTGTCGCACCCTAAATGTCCTGCCAAAGGCACGTCATGAGCCAGACCCAGTAGATAGGTCCTGTAGCACGCGGGTACCACCAGCACACGGGCTGCCTCGGGCTCAGCAACCTTAGGCTTACTGTAAAGGAGACCATTCTCCCAATAAATCAAATGTGATCCGGACGAACCACCTGCTGCCTGGTCTGAAGCCTGCTGCTGCAACCCAACAAGAGTAGGGCATTCCATCTGCACCTTGCAGAACTCCTCCCTGGAGGGACCTCCTTCCTGCTGCCAATGGGTCAGCTCAGGCAGGTCACCCAGTTTGGCCACTTGCTCCCCTGTAGGCTACAGAGCATCCCCCTCTGGTTCTGCCTCCTCCTGTTCCATGGGAACTTCAGGGGCTGGTTTCCCACGCCCCCTGCCCTTCCTCTTTCTGGCAGGCACCGGAGCCACTCTTTCAGGCTCCAGGTCCTCTTGGTCACCCTTACTGGCTGCCATTGACTGAGTGGTCACACAGGCCCACTCAGGCAGTCCCAACATCTTTAAAGGAGCATGGCGCTCCACCTCCTTCCAAGATGAGCTCTCCAGATCATTGCAAAGCAGACAGTCAACAGGCATGGACGAACTTACAACAACCTTCAAAGAACCTGAGAATTCCCCCACTCAACGGGAACCTGCGCCACCTTACACAGGCGCTCAGAGTTGTCTGCAGCAACTACAGGGTGAAGTACATTGGAGATGACCTGCTCTTCAGACACCCATTGACACCTGACAGATGTCACACTGGCTCCTGTGTCTCTCAGAGCCTCCACCCTCCTCCCATTGATGGTCACCCACTGCAGGTACTTTTTAGTGTTATCCGGCAGGCAGGTTTCCTGGACCATCTCTCTATCTCCTAATGAGATAAGGGTCATCACAGCTAGCTCCCCACCCTCACTAGGACCAACTCCTCTTCCAGCACTACACGAACTAACCCCGGTGACGGTGCACTAGTGCCTTGGGGCACTAGGGATCATTCTGCATGTGACCCTTCTGACCACATGCATAACACTTACGGGGACCCCAGTTGTCTGGCCTACTCTTAGGGGGCCATGGCTTCTTAGAACTGCGGGGCTGGGAATCTTTACCCAGTGAACTATTTTGGGGCCCTTAAGAGAACTCCTTTTGGTTACCCTTGTCCCCCCCACTCTTCTGCTGGGGACCCTGCCCACCTTTGGCTGGGTTTCCCACATACCCCTTGTGGACCCTGGTACTCGTCCAGCGGTCCGCCTCCTGAGCAAGCTTCCTGGGGTCAGTCAGCTTACTATCCATCAGATGCTGGCGCTGCTCTGGAACACAAGGACTACTCAAGTGCTCCCAACCAATCAGATTGAAAAACCCCTGGTAATCAGTTACCCTGCTGCCCTTTATCCAACCATCCAGTGCTCTGCAATACATGTTCACACACTCAACCCAAGTATTGGACTCAAGTTTCTTGAAAGACCTAAGCCTTTCCCTGTACTGCTCAGGTGTGAGCCCATACCTGAGGCATAAAGCCTCTTTCATATTGGGATATGTCAGACACCCCCCTCCTCCAAAGGTGTAAGGGTGTTCCTCCCATTGGCCTCAAAGTGTCTCCACAGGCCTACCCCCAATTCTTCTCAGGGGCCTCATTCATACGCAGTGCTGCCTCATAAGATGCAAGCCATGCATAAATATCCCCCCCTTCTGGAAATTCTGTAATAGGTCCTTGGGAATGTAAACCTTACACCCTTGCACTGGCTGTGCGCTGCCACCATTTGTACTGGACACCACCTGTTTGGCCTTGATGTCCAGCTCTCTCATGCTCAACTCATTTGCCAAAAGCAATTTCTTTTCCTCTAAGGCACGAGCATTCTTGCTCTCCTCTGCCATCTTTTCCTTCTCTATGGCAGCTTTTTGGTCCTCCATTTCCAATTGCTTCATCTGGAGCCTCATAACCTCCAATTTATGATCTCTGACCCTTTGCCTGTCCTCCAATTCCTCTGGAGAAGGAATCCTAGAAGAATGACTGCTGCCAGGTACAGAGGCTGCTCTCCCAACAGGCAAATCCTGGGATCTGAAACCATTTTCTTGCACACCCCCAACCACATCTGCATCCCCTGCCTCCTCAGCTTGTCTGGCCTCCCAACAGGCCTCTAAGGCCTCCTGCAGATCCTCTTTCCTAGAGTGGCTCTTCATGGGACATCCAAAGCTCTTGCAGATTTCCTTGAGTTGTTCTACTTTGTAACTCCTTAACATTTCAATGCCAAACTCCAATTCTGCAGCTTCACTTGCTGATTTACCATTTAGAGACATGATGCATGGATAGCTCAAGGGTTTGATCAAAAATAGAACCAAAAATAAAACACAGTATGTGGTTGCATAGTGGTCTGCACTAAACTAGTGATGTACACCAATCACTGTAGGTCAAGTACAAATACAAGTTTAAATCCTCACCGCTGACCACCAATGTTAGAAATGGGGGGTCTCTAGTTGGCAGAGGTAGGTACCTTTGATCAAATAGGAACCCTTGCTTCTAGTCTAGTTTAGATAACCCCTGCTCACGCCCTGCGTAGCTTGGCACGAGCAGACAGGCTTATCCCAAAGGCAATGTGTAAAGTATTTGTACTCAAAACACACAGTAATACAGTGATAACACCACAAATGGACACCACACTAGTTTAGAAAAATAAAGTATCTTTATCTAAACTAAACAAGACCAAAACGACAAAAATCCAACATACAAGTATCAAGAATATGACTTTAAAAAGGTTTTAAGCAACTGGGTCCATAGAAAACTATGGATGCGTGATGTCTCTCAAAGTACCTGTAGTTGCGACAAAATCCACAAGGCCAAACATCCGCAGAGATGGGAAGCATTGAGAACACAAAGAGATGCGTCAGTTCCTGAGACCATGGGGAGGCAATGCGGCAGTACTGCTGCACACAGGTGAAGTGATGCATCGTGTCCGGTCTGTAGGGGGAAGTGATGCGTCGACTCCAAGACGATTCTGGGCCGTGGGTGATGCGTCGGGAAAACTTGTCGCACAGGTACGATGCGTCGAAAGCCGGGATGCGTCGGCGATCGATGCGGCAGCGTCGAGCGGCGTTGCGTTGGTTTCCTCAGCCGCGATCCCTCGATGCGTCGGTTCTTCCAGTTGTGGCAGGAATTGCGTCGATTTCGGCAGCGGCGCGGCAATGCGTGGAGATTCTTCTCGCACAGTGGTACTGCATCGGAAAAACAGCCGCAAGAAGAGCAATGCTTCGATTTTCTTAGTTCTTCAGGTTTCTTCCAGATTCCAGCAGCAAGCACAACCTCCAGAGGCCCAGAAGTGGAACAGGCACCTCCTGGCAGGTCAGAACTCTCAGCAGCAGAGTTCAGGGGAGCTGGGAGTGAAGTATTTGTGTCCCTGAGACTGCAGACAGGAGGCAAGCTCTGCTCAAGCCTTGGGAGACCTTCCTCAAGCAGGGGGACACAGCATAGTCCTTGTCATTTTCTTGGCTGAAACAGCTACTGCAGGCCAACCCCAGACAGCACACAGCAAAGGGGCAGTACTCCTCCTCCAGTTTCCCCAGCTCTTCTCTTTGGCAAAGGTTCCTCTTGATTTCAGAAGTAGTCTAAAGTTCTGGGATTTTAGGTCTAATACTTATACCCCATAATGTCTTTGTTTTCTTTGTGCAAGGGCCTCTGAGCCCAGTCCAAACCAGTTCTGTCCTCACTGGTGCAGTATGACCACAGGGGGTGGAGACAGCATTGTGCAAGGGAGACAGGCCCTATTTAGGTGCAAGGAAATCTCCTCCCACTACTCTAAATGCAGCCAAGCCCCATTCAGCTCAGCTCTGAGTTATCAAGGAAAGGGCAGGCACACCTCAACCCTCCCACCCCCGGTGGCTGTCTACAGTGAATGCACATCCCCAGCCCTTGTCACTCTAAAACCAGATGGTCAATACACAAAAAGGCAGAGGCACACAGAATGGTTAAACAAGAAAATACCTACTTTCTGAAAGTGGCATTTTCAAACACACAATTTAAAAACCATCTTTACTAAAAGATGTGTTATTAAATTCTGAGTTCAGAGAGCCTAAACATTATTTCTCTATCTTGTCGCAATGGGAAGTTATACTTGTAAGATGCTACAAAGCATTTCCCATTCTATCCGAATGGGGCAAGATAGCCTTTCTATAGTGAAAAACGACATGTCACACACACCAGTACATTTTTTATCTTTCACATACACTGCACCCTGCCCAGGGGGGTACCTTGGGCCTACCATAGAAGTGCCTTATTGTAAGTAAAGGGAAGGCTAGGGCCTGGCAAGTGGGTGCACTTGCCAAGTCGACATGGCAGTTTACAAACTGTGTACATATACTGCAGTGGCAGGTCTGAGATACCTTTTCAGGGTTACTCATGTGAGTGGCACAATCAGTGCTGCAGGCCCACTAGTAGCATTTGAATCACAGGCCCTAGCACATTTAGTGCACTTTACTAGGGGCTTACCAGTAAATCAAATATGCCAATCAGGGAGAACCAATTGTAAACACAATTTACAGAGGGAGCACTTGCACTTTGACACTGATCAGCAGTGGCAAAGTGCCAAAAGCATCTAAGCCAGCAAAAACAAAATCCAGCACAGCATCAAATATACAGGAGGTAGAGGCAAAAAGTCAGGGGAGATAACACCAAAGATGCCAAGTCTAACACGTGTCCCCTCCAGCGGAAAGATGGGGAGAACTACCCACCTTCTTGGGAGTTCTCATCACTAAGGTGGAAGAATCTGGACAGACCAACAGCATTGGCGTGTTCTGTACCAGGGCGGTGTTCCACCGTAAAGTCCATTCCCTGTAGGGAGATGGACCACCTCAACAGTTTTAGATTCTCACCCCTCATCTGCATCAACCATCTGAAGGGCATGTGGTCTGTCTGAACCCGGAAGTGAGTCCCAAAGAAGTAGGGTCTTAACTTCTTTAGCGCCCAGACCACAGCAAAAGCTTCTCTTTCAATTGCACTTGACCTCTGTTCCCTGGGAAGTAGCCTTCTACTAATGAAGGCTATGGGTTAGTCCAATCCCTCATTGTTCAATTGTGAGAGTACTGCTCCCACACCACGCTCTGAAGTATCTGTCTGCACAACAAATTCTTGTGAGAAGTTGGTTACCTTGAGCATGGCCGCCGTATACATGGCAGATTTCAAGGCATCAAAAGTGGTCTGACAGGCATCGGTCCAAATCACTTTACTTGGCTGATTCCTTGAAGTCAGCTCTGTCAAGCGGGCAACAATGGTGGCATAACCTTTAACAAACCGTCTGTAGTTCCTGGTGAGCCCTAAAAACGTTCTCATATCTGTCTGGGTCTTGGGGGGCTCCCAAGTCAGAATGGTGTTGATCTTAGTCTGTAGGGGCGCCACCTGGCCGCTTCCTACCTTGTGCCCTAAGTACACCACAGATTCCTGCCCTATCTGGCACTTACCGTCCTTGATAGTAAGGCCTGCCTTCTGCAGAGCCTTCAACACTTCACAGAGGTGTTGCAAGTGTTCCACCCAGCTGGAGCTGAACACAGCAATGTCATCCAGGTAGGCAGTGCTGAATTCCTCCTGCCCGGACAGTACCTGGTTGACGAGTATCTGGAATGTGGCGGACGTTCTTCAAACCAAAGGGCATGACACGGAACTGGTAGTGCCCCTCTGGCGTTGAAAACGCAGACCTCTCTCTTGCCCCATCCATCAGGGCAATCTGCGGGTACCCAGACGTTAGATCAAACGTACTGAGGTACCGGGCAGCTCCCAGCCGATCACTGAGCTCATCAGCTCTGGGGATGGGGTGCGCGTCAGTCCTGGTGACAGCGTTGAGCTCACGGTAGTCCACGTAGAACCGTAGTTCAGGAGTGTCACTGGGTGCAGCAGCTTTTGGAACCAAGACGACTGGGTTAGCCCATGGGCTGCTGGAGAGCTATATCACCCCTAATGCCAACATCTTGGAAACCTCTTCCTTGATGCTGGCCCTGACTTTGTCAGTTACTCTGTAAATTTTATGTTTTACAGGTAAACTGTCTCCACTGTCCACATCATGGACACACAAATTGGTGATTCCTGGAATCAGGGAGAATAGGGAGGCGAACTGTCCCAGTACCTGGCGGCAGTCCCTCTGCTGCTCTGGGGTCAGGGTGGGAGAGAGGTTCACTCGATACACTAACCCATCATGTTCCTTGGCGGACAGGATGTCAGGAAGAGGCTCACTCTCCTCTTCCATTCCATCATTTGTAGCCAGGAGCATTGTCACTTCAGACCTCTCAAAGTGAGGTTTGAGGCGGTTCACATGTAGGACCCTCAAAGGGTTCCTGGGAGTCTGCAAGTTGACCAAGTAGGTCACATCACTCTTGCACTCTACCACCTCGAATGGACCAGTCCACATGTCTTGAAGCGCACAAGGCTCCACTGGTGCCATCACCCACACTTTTTGGCCAGGCTGAAACTCAACTAGAGTGGTATTCTGGTCGTACCATCATTTAATCTCCTTCTGGCTGGCTTCCAGGTTCAACTGAGCAAGTTTCCTGAAGCGTTGAGTCTGGTTTCTGAAGGTTAGCATGTAGCTGAACACATCTTGGGGGGGTCTTACCAGGAGTTTTCTCCCAGCCCTCTTTCACCAGACTCAGGGGTCCTCTCACAGGGTGCCTATACAGCAATTCAAGAGAGTGAACCCTAAGGATTTCTGCGGTACCTCCCTGTAGGCAGACAACAGGCATGGTAGAAAGACGTCCCACTTACATCTCATGGGTTCTGCAAGCCCCTTTATCATGCCTTTCAGGGTTCGGTTGAATATCTCAACCAACTCATTACCTTAGGGATGGTAAGGGGTGGTGAATTTGTATATTACACCACACTTCTCCCAGAGTGACTTCATATACCTAGAAATGAAGTTTGTACCACGGTCAGAGACCACCTATCTGGGGAAGCCCATGCGGGTAAAGATCCCCATCAATGCACGGCGCACCACAGGGGCTGTGATTGTCCTGAGAGGGACAGCTTCCGGGTGCCAGTGGCCCCACAATGTCAATGCCCACCTGTTTGAAAGGGGTGCTCACCACAGGAAAGGGTTGGAGGAGAGCCTTACACTTACTTCCTGTCTTGCCACTTGCCTGGCAAGTCTGACAAGACCTACAATGTGTGCCAACATGCCTCTGCATTTGGGGCTAGTAAAAGTGGGTGACAAGCCTGTGATAGGTCTTGTTGCACCCCAAATGTCCTGCCAAAGGCACGTCATGAGCCAGACCCAGTAGATAGGTCCTGTAGCACGCGGGTACCACCAGCACATGGGCTGCCCGGGGCTCAGCAACCTTAGGCTTACTGTAAAGGAGACCATTCTCCCAATAAATCAAATGTGATCCGGACGGACCACCTGCTGCATGGGCTGAAGCCTGCTGCCGCAACCCAACAAGAGTAGGGCATTCCATCTGCACCTTGCAGAACTCCTCCCTGGAGGGACCTCCTTCCTGCTGCCAATGGGTCAGCTCAGGCAGGTCGCCCAGTTTGGCCACTTGCTCCCCTGTAGGCTACAGAGCATCCCCCTCAGGTTCTGCCTCCTCTTGTACTGTGGGAACTTTGGGGACTGGTTTCCCATGCCCCCTGCCCTTCCTCTTTCTGGCAGACACCTGAGCCACTCTTTCAGGCTCCAGGTCCTCTTGGTCACCCTTACTGGCTGCCATTGACCGGGTGGTCACACAGGCCCACTCAGGCAGTCCCAACATCTTTTAATGAGCCTGGCGCTCCACCTCCTTCCAAGATGAGCTCTCCAGATCATTGCAAAGCAGACAGTCAACAGGCATGGTCGAACTTACAACAACCTTCAAAGAACCTGAGAACTCGCCCACTCAATGGGAACCTGCGCTACCTTACACAGGCGCTCAGAGTTGTCTGCAGCAACTACAGGGCGAAGTACATTGGGGATGCCCTGCTCTTCAGACACCCATTGACACCTGACAGATGTCACACTGGCTCCTGTGTCTCTCAGAGCCTCCACCCTCCTCCCATTGATGGTCACCCACTGCAGGTACTTTTTAGTGTTATCCGGCAGGCAGGTTTCCTGGACCATCTCTCTATCTCCTAAAGAGATAAGGGTCATCACAGCTGGCTCCCCACCCTCACTAGGACCAACTCCTCTCCCAGCACTACACTAACTAACCCCGGTGACGGTGCACCAGTGCCTTGGGGCACTAGGGATCATTCTGCATGTGACCCTTCTGACCACATGCATAACACTTACGGGGACCCCAGTTGTCTGGCCTACTCTTAGGGGGCCATGGCTTCTTAGAACTGGGGGCTGGGAATCTTTACCCAGTGAACTATTTTGGGGCCCTTTAGAGAACTCCTTTTGGTTACCCTTGTCCCCCCCACTCTTCTGCTGGGGACCCTGCCCACCTTTGGCTGGGTTTCCCACATACCCCTTGTGGACCCTGGTACTCGTCCAGCGGTCCGCCTCCTGAGCAAGCTTCCTGGGGTCAGTCAGCTTACTATCCATCAGATGCTGGCGCTGCTCTGGAACACAAGGACTACTCAAGAGCTCCCAACCACTCAGATTGAACAACCCCTGGTAATCAGTTACCCTGCTGCCCTTTATCCAAGCATCCAGTGCTCTGCAATACATGTTCACACACTCAACCCAAGTATTGGACTCAAGTTTCTTGAAAGACCTAAGCCTTTCCCTGTACCGCTCAGGTGTCTGCCGATACCTGAGGCATAAAGCCTCCTTCATATTGGGATATGTCAGACACCCCCTCCTCCAAAGGTGTAAGGGTGTTCCTCCCATTGGCCTCAAAGTGTCTCCACAGGCCTGCCCCCAATTCTTCTCAGGGGCCTCATTCATACGCAGTGCTGCCTCATAAGATTCAAGCCAAGCATAAATATCCCCCTTCTGGAAATTCTGTAATAGGTCCTTGGGAATGTAAACCTTACCCCCTTGCACTGGCTGTGCGCTGCCACCATTTGTACTGGGCACCACCTGTTTGGCCTTGATGTCCAGCTCTCTCATGCTCAACTCATGTGCCAAAAGCAATTTCTTTTCCTCTAAGGCACGAGCATTCTTGCTCTCCTCTGCCATCTTTTCCTTCTCTATGGCAGCTTTTTGGTACTCCATTTCCAATTGCTTCATCTGGAGCCTCATAACCTCCAATTTATGATCTCTGACCCTTTGCCTGTCCTCCAATTCCTCTGGAGAAGGAATCCTAGAAGAATGACTGCTGCCGGGTACAGAGGCTGCTCTCCCAACAGGCAAATCCTGGGATCTGAAACCATTTTCTGGCACACCCCAAACTACATCTGCATCCCCTGCCTCCTCAGCTTGTCTGGCCTCCCAACAGGCCTCTAAGGCCTTCTGCAGATCCTCTTTCCTAGAGTGGCTCTTCATGGGACATCCAAAGCTCTTGCAGATTTGATTGAGTTGTTCTACTTTGTAACTACTTAACATTTCAATGCCAAACTCCAATTCTGCAGCTTCACTTGCTGATTTACCATTTAGAGACATGATGCATGGATAGCTCAAGGGTTTGATCAAAAATAGAACCAAAAATAAAACACAGTATGTGGTTGCATAGTGGTCTGCACTAAACTAGTGATGTACACCAATCACTGTGGGTCAAGTACAAATACAAGTTTAAATCCTCACCGCTGACCACCAATGTTAGAAATGGGGGTCTCTAGTTGGCAGAGGTAGGTACCTTTGATCAAATAGGAACCCTTGCTTCTAGTCAGGGTAAGGGGGATACACACTTTAGATAGCCCCTGCTCATGCCCTGCGTAGCTTGGCTCGAGCAGACAGACTTATCCCAAAGGCAATGTGTAAAGTATTTGTAGTCAAAACACACAGTAATACAGTGATAACACCACAAATGGACACCACACTAGTTTAGAAAAATAAAGTATCTTTATCTAAACTAAACAAGACCAAAACGACAAAAATCCAACATACAAGTATCAAGAATATGACTTTAAAAAGGTTTTAAGCAACTGGGTCCATAGAAAACTATGGATGCGTGATGTCTCTCAAAGTACCTGTAGTTGCGCCAAAATCCACAAGGCCAAACATCCGCAGAGATGGGAAGCATTGAGAACACAAAGAGATGCACCAGTTCCTGAGACCATGGGGAGGCAATGCGGCAGTTCTGCTGCACACAGGAGAAGTGATGCATCGTGTCCAGTCAGTAGGGGGAAGTGATGCGTCGACTCCAAGACGATTCTGGGCCGTGGGTGATGCGTCGGGAAAACTTGTCGCACAGGTATGATGCGTGGAAATCCGGGATGCGTCGGCGATCGATGCGGCGTCGTCGAGCGGCGTTGCATTGGTTTCCTCAGCCGGGATCCCTTGATGCGGCGGTTCTTGCAGTGGGGGCAGGCGCTGCGTCGATTTCGGCAGCGGCGCGGCAATGCATGGAGATTCTTCTCGCACAGTGGTACTGCGTCGGAAAAACTGCCGCAAGAAGAGCGATGCTTCGATTTTCTTAGTTCTTCAGGTTACTTCCAGATTCCAGCAGCAAGCACAACCTCCAGAGGCCCAGAAGTGAAACAGGCACCTCCTGGCAGGTCAGAACTCTCAGCAGCAGAGTTCAGGGGAGCTGGGAGTGAAGTATTTGTGTCCCTAAGACTGCAGACAGGAGGCAAGCTCTGCTCAAGCCTTGGGAGACCTTCCTCAAGCAGGGGGACACAGCATAGTCCTTGTCCTTTCCTTGGCTGAAACAGCTACTGCAGGCCAAACCCAGACAGCACACAGCAAAGGGGCAGTACTCCTCCTCCAGTTTCCCCAGCTCTTCTCTTTGGCAAAGGTTCCTCTTGATTTCAGAAGTAGCCTAAAGTTCTGGGATTTTAGGTCTAATACTTATACCCCATAATGTATTTGTTTTCCTTGTGCAAGGGCCTCTGAGCCCAGTCCAAACCAGTTCTGTCCTCACCGGTGCAGTATGACCACAGGGGGTGGAGACAGCATTGTGCAAGGGAGACAGGCCCTATTTAGGTGCAAGGAAATCTCCTCCCACTACTCTAAATGCAGCCAAGCCCCATTCAGCTCAGCTCTGAGTTATCAAGGAAAGGCCAGGCACACCTCAACCCTCCCACCCCCGGTGGCTGTCTACAGTGAATGCACATCCCCAGCTTTTGTCACTCTAAAACCAGATGGTCAATACACAAACAGGCAGAGGCACACAGAATGGTTAAACAAGAAAATACCTACTTTCTGAAAGTGGCATTTTCAAACACACAATTTAAAAACCATCTTTAGTAAACGATGTGTTATTAAATTCTGAGTTCAGAGAGCCTTAACATTATTTCTCTATCTTGTCGCAATGGGAAGTTATACTTGTAAGATGTTACAAAGCATTTCCCATTCTATCCGAATGGGGCAAGATAGCCTTTCTATAGTGAGAAACGACATGTGTCACACACCAGTACATTTTCTACCTTTCACATACACTACACCCTGCCCAGGGGGGTACCTTGGGCCTACCATAGAGGTGCCCTATTGTAAGAAAAGGGAAGGCTAGGGCCTGGCAAGTGGGTGTACTTGCCAAGTCGACATGGCAGTTTACAAACTCTGTACAGACACTGCAGTGGCAGGTCTGAGATACCTTTTCAGGGTTACTCATGTGAGTGGCACAATCAGTGCTGCAGGCCCACTAGTAGCATTTGAATCACAGGCCCTAGCACATTTAGTGTACTTTACTAGGGGCTTACCAGTAAATCAAATATGCCAATCAGGGAGAACCAATTGTAAACACAATTTACAGAGGGAGCACTTGCACTTTGACACTGATCAGCAGTGGCAAAGTGCCAAAAGCATCTAAGCCAGCAAAAACAAAATCCAGCACAGCATCAAATATACAGGAGGTAGAGGCAAAAAGTCAGGGGAGATAACACCAAAGATGCCAAGTCTAACACGTGTCCCCTCCAGCGGAAAGATGGGGAGAACTACCCACCTTCTTGGGAGTTCTCATCACTAAGGTGGAAGAATCTGGACAGACCAACAGCATTGGCGTGTTCTGTACCAGGGCGGTGTTCCACCGTAAAGTCCATTCCCTGTAGGGAGATGGACCACCTCAACAGTTTTAGATTCTCACCCCTCATCTGCATCAACCATCTGAAGGGCATGTGGTCTGTCTGAACCCGGAAGTGAGTCCCAAAGAAGTAGGGTCTTAACTTCTTTAGCGCCCAGACCACAGCAAAAGCTTCTCTTTCAATTGCACTTGACCTCTGTTCCCTGGGAAGTAGCCTTCTACTAATGAAGGCTATGGGTTAGTCCAATCCCTCATTGTTCAATTGTGAGAGTACTGCTCCCACACCACGCTCTGAAGTATCTGTCTGCACAACAAATTCTTGTGAGAAGTTGGTTACCTTGAGCATGGCCGCCGTATACATGGCAGATTTCAGGGCATCAAAAGTGGTCTGACAGGCATCGGTCCAAATCACTTTCCTTGGCTGATTCCTTGAAGTCAGCTCTGTCAAGCGGGCAACAATGGTGCCATAACCTTTAACAAACCGTCTGTAGTTCCTGGTGAGCCCTAAAAATGTTCTCATATCTGTCTGGGTCTTGGGGGGCTCCCAAGACAGAATGGTGTTGATCTTAGTCTGTAGGGGCGCCACCTGGCCGCTTCCTACCTTGTGCCCTAAGTACACCACAGATTCCTGCCCTATCTGGCACTTACCGTCCTTGATAGTAAGGCCTGCCTTCTGCAGAGCCTTCAACACTTCACAGAGGTGTTGCAAGTGTTCCTCCCAGCTGGAGCTGAACACAGCAATGTCATCCAGGTAGGCAGTGCTGAATTCCTCCTGCCCGGACAGTACCTGGTTGACGAGTATCTGGAATGTGGCGGACGTTCTTCAAACCAAAGGGCATGACACGGAACTGGTAGTGCCCCTCTGGCTTTGAAAACGCAGACCTCTCTCTTGCCCCATCCATCAGGGCAATCTGCCAGTACCCAGACGTTAGATCAAACGTACTGAGGTACCGGGCATCTCCCAGCCGATCACTGAGCTCATCAGCTCTGGGCATGGGGTGCGCGTCAGTCCTGGTGACAGCGTTGAGCTCACGGTAGTCCACGTAGAACCGTAGTTCAGGAGTGTCACTGGGTGCAGCAGCTTTTGGAACCAAGACGACTGGGTTAGCCCATGGGCTGCTGGAGAGCTCTATCACCCCTAATGCCAACATCTTGGAAACCTCTTCCTTGATGCTGGCCCTGACTTTGTCAGTTACTCTGTAAATTTTATGTTTTACAGGTAAACTGTCTCCACTGTCCACATCATGGACACACAAATTGGTGATTCCTGGAATCAGGGAGAATAGGGAGGCGAACTGTCCCAGTACCTGGCGGCAGTCCCTCTGCTGCTCTGGGGTCAGGGTGGGAGAGAGGTTCACTCGATACACTAACCCATCATGTTCCTTGGCGGACAGGATGTCAGGAAGAGGCTCACTCTCCTCTTCCATTCCATCATTTGTAGCCAGGAGCATTGTCACTTCAGACCTCTCAAAGTGAGGTTTGAGGCGGTTCACATGTAGGACCCTCAAAGGGTTCCTGGGAGTCTGCAAGTTGACCAAGTAGGTCACATCACTCTTGCACTCTACCACCTCGAATGGACCAGTCCACATGTCTTGAAGCGCACAAGGCTCCACTGGTGCCATCACCCACACTTTTTGGCCAGGCTGAAACTCAACTAGAGTGGTATTCTGGTCGTACCATCATTTAATCTCCTTCTGGCTGGCTTCCAGGTTCAACTGAGCAAGTTTCCTGAAGCGTTGAATCTGGTTTCTGAAGGTTAGCATGTAGCTGAACACATCTTGGGGGGGGTCTTACCAGGAGTTTTCTCCCAGCCCTCCTTCACCAGACTCAGAGGTCCTCTCACAGGGTGCCTATACAGCAATTCAAGAGAGTGAACCCTAAGGATTTCTGCGGTACCTCCCTGTAGGCAGACAACAGGCATGGTAGAAAGACGTCCCACTTACATCTCATGGGTTCTGCAAGCCCCTTTATCATGCCTTTCAGGGTTCGGTTGAATATCTCAACCAACTCATTACCTTAGGGATGGTAAGGGGTGGTGAATTTGTATATTACACCACACTTCTCCCAGAGTGACTTCATATACCTAGAAATGAAGTTTGTACCACGGTCAGAGACCACCTATCTGGGGAAGCCCATGCGGGTAAAGATCCCCATCAATGCACGGCGCACCACAGGGGCTGTGATTGTCCTGAGAGGGACAGCTTCCGGGTGCCAGTGGCCCCACAATGTCAATGCCCACCTGTTTGAAAGGGGTGCTCACCACAGGAAAGGGTTGGAGGAGAGCCTTACACTTACTTCCTGTCTTGCCACTTGCCTGGCAAGTCTGACAAGACCTACAATGTGTGCCAACATGCCTCTGCATTTGGGGCTAGTAAAAGTGGGTGACAAGCCTGTGATAGGTCTTGTTGCACCCCAAATGTCCTGCCAAAGGCACGTCATGAGCCAGACCCAGTAGATAGGTCCTGTAGCACGCGGGTACCACCAGCACATGGGCTGCCCGGGGCTCAGCAACCTTAGGCTTCCTGTAAAGGAGACCATTCGCCCAATAAATCTAATGTGATCCGGACGGACCACCTGCTGCATGGGCTGAAGTCTGCTGCCGCAACCCAACAAGAGTAGGGCATTCCATCTGCACCTTGCAGAACTCCTCCCTGGAGGGACCTCCTTCCTGCTGCCAATGGCTCAGCTCAGGCAGGTCGCCCAGTTTGGCCACTTGCTCCCCTGTAGGCTACAGAGCATCCCCCTCAGGTTCTGCCTCCTCTTGTACTGTGGGAACTTTGGGGGCTGGTTTCCCATGCCCCCTGCCCTTCCTCTTTCTGGCAGACACCTGAGCCACTCTTTCAGGCTCCAGGTCCTCTTGGTCACCCTTACTGGCTGCCATTGACCGGGTGGTCACACAGGCCCACTCAGGCAGTCCCAACATCTTTTAATGAGCCTGGCGCTCCACCTCCTTCCAAGATGAGCTCTCCAGATCATTGCAAAGCAGACAGTCAACAGGCATGGTCGAACTTACAACAACCTTCAAAGAACCTGAGAACTCGCCCACTCAATGGGAACCTGCGCCACCTTACACAGGCGCTCAGAGTCGTCTGCAGCAACTACAGGGCGAAGTACATTGGGGATGCCCTGCTCTTCAGACACCCATTGACACCTGACAGATGTCACACTGGCTCCTGTGTCTCTCAGAGCCTCCACCCTCCTCCCATTGATGGTCACCCACTGCAGGTACTTTTTAGTGTTATCCGGCAGGCAGGTTTCCTGGACCATCTCTCTATCTCCTAAAGAGATAAGGGTCATCACAGCTGGCTCCCCACCCTCACTAGGACCAACTCCTCTCCCAGCACTACACTAACTAACCCCGGTGACGGTGCACCAGTGCCTTGGGGCACTAGGGATCATTCTGCATGTGACCCTTCTGACCACATGCATAACACTTACGGGGACCCCAGTTGTCTGGCCTACTCTTAGGGGGCCATGGCTTCTTAGAACTGGGGGGCTGGGAATCTTTACCCAGTGAACTATTTTGGGGCCCTTTAGAGAACTCCTTTTGGTTACCCTTGTCCCCCCCCACTCTTCTGCTGGGGACCCTGCCCACCTTTGGCTGGGTTTCCCACATACCCCTTGTGGACCCTGGTACTCGTCCAGCGGTCCGCCTCCTGAGCAAGCTTCCTGGGGTCAGTCAGCTTACTATCCATCAGATGCTGGCGCTGCTCTGGAACACAAGGACTACTCAAGAGCTCCCAACCACTCAGATTGAACAACCCCTGGTAATCAGTTACCCTGCTGCCCTTTATCCAAGCATCCAGTGCTCTGCAATACATGTTCACACACTCAACCCAAGTATTGGACTCAAGTTTCTTGAAAGACCTAAGCCTTTCCCTGTACCGCTCAGGTGTCTGCCGATACCTGAGGCATAAAGCCTCCTTCATATTGGGATATGTCAGACACCCCCCTCCTCCAAAGGTGTAAGGGTGTTCCTCCCATTGGCCTCAAAGTGTCTCCACAGGCCTGCCCCCAATTCTTCTCAGGGGCCTCATTCATACGCAGTGCTGCCTCATAAGATTCAAGCCAAGCATAAATATCCCCCCTTCTGGAAATTCTGTAATAGGTCCTTGGGAATGTAAACCTTACCCCCTTGCACTGGCTGTGCGCTGCCACCATTTGTACTGGGCACTACCTGTTTGGCCTTGATGTCCAGCTCTCTCATGCTCAACTCATGTGCCAAAAGCAATTTCTTTTCCTCTAAGGCACGAGCATTCTTGCTCTCCTCTGCCATCTTTTCCTTCTCTATGGCAGCTTTTTGGTCCTCCATTTCCAATTGCTTCATCTGGAGCCTCATAACCTCCAATTTATGATCTCTGACCCTTTGCCTGTCCTCCAATTCCTCTGGAGAAGGAATCCTAGAAGAATGACTGCTGCCGGGTACAGAGGCTGCTCTCCCAACAGGCAAATCCTGGGATCTGAAACCATTTTCTGGCACACCCCAAACTACATCTGCATCCCCTGCCTCCTCAGCTTGTCTGGCCTCCCAACAGGCCTCTAAGGCCTTCTGCAGATCCTCTTTCCTAGAGTGGCTCTTCATGGGACATCCAAAGCTCTTGCAGATTTGATTGAGTTGTTCTACTTTGTAACTACTTAACATTTCAATGCCAAACTCCAATTCTGCAGCTTCACTTGCTGATTTACCATTTAGAGACATGATGCATGGATAGCTCAAGGGTTTGATCAAAAATAGAACCAAAAATAAAACACAGTATGTGGTTGCATAGTGGTCTGCACTAAACTAGTGATGTACACCAATCACTGTGGGTCAAGTACAAATACAAGTTTAAATCCTCACCGCTGACCACCAATGTTAGAAATGGGGGTCTCTAGTTGGCAGAGGTAGGTACCTTTGATCAAATAGGAACCCTTGCTTCTAGTCAGGGTAAGGGGGATACACACTTTAGATAGCCCCTGCTCATGCCCTGCGTAGCTTGGCTCGAGCAGACAGACTTATCCCAAAGGCAATGTGTAAAGTATTTGTAGTCAAAACACACAGTAATACAGTGATAACACCACAAATGGACACCACACTAGTTTAGAAAAATAAAGTATCTTTATCTAAACTAAACAAGACCAAAACGACAAAAATCCAACATACAAGTATCAAGAATATGACTTTAAAAAGGTTTTAAGCAACTGGGTCCATAGAAAACTATGGATGCGTGATGTCTCTCAAAGTACCTGTAGTTGCGCCAAAATCCACAAGGCCAAACATCCGCAGAGATGGGAAGCATTGAGAACACAAAGAGATGCACCAGTTCCTGAGACCATGGGGAGGCAATGCGGCAGTTCTGCTGCACACAGGAGAAGTGATGCATCGTGTCCAGTCTGTAGGGGGAAGTGATGCGTCGACTCCAAGACGATTCTGGGCCGTGGGTGATGCGTCGGGAAAACTTGTCGCACAGGTATGATGCGTGGAAATCCGGGATGCGTCGGCGATCGATGCGGCGTCGTCGAGCGGCGTTGCATTGGTTTCCTCAGCTGGGATCCCTTGATGCGTCGGTTCTTGCAGTGGGGGCAGGCGCTGCGTCGATTTCGGCAGCGGCGCGGCAATGCATGGAGATTCTTCTTGCACAGTGGTACTGCGTCGGAAAAACTGCCGCAAGAAGAGCGATGCTTCGATTTTCTTAGTTCTTCAGGTTACTTCCAGATTCCAGCAGCAAGCACAACCTCCAGAGGCCCAGAAGTGAAACAGGCACCTCCTGGCAGGTCAGAACTCTCAGCAGCAGAGTTCAGGGGAGCTGGGAGTGAAGTATTTGTGTCCCTAAGACTGCAGACAGGAGGCAAGCTCTGCTCAAGCCTTGGGAGACCTTCCTCAAGCAGGGGGACACAGCATAGTCCTTGTCCTTTCCTTGGCTGAAACAGCTACTGCAGGCCAAACCCAGACAGCACACAGCAAAGGGGCAGTACTCCTCCTCCATTTTCCCCAGCTCTTCTCTTTGGCAAAGGTTCCTTTTGATTTCAGAAGTAGTCTAAAGTTCTGGGATTTTAGGTCTAATACTTATACCCCATAATGTATTTGTTTTCCTTGTGCAAGGGCCTCTGAGCCCAGTCCAAACCAGTTCTGTCCTCACCGGTGCAGTATGACCACAGGGGGTGGAGACAGCATTGTGCAAGGGAGACCGGCCCTATTTAGGTGCAAGGAAATCTCCTCCCACTACTCTAAATGCAGCCAAGCCCCATTCAGCTCAGCTCTCAGTTATCAAGGAAAGGCTGGGCACACCTCAACCCTCCCACCCCCGGTGGCTGTCTACAGTGAATGCACATCCCCAGCCCTTGTCACTCTAAAACCAGATGGTCAATACACAAACAGGCAGAGGCACACAGAATGGTTAAACAAGAAAATACCTACTTTCTGAAAGTGGCATTTTCAAACACACAATTTAAAAACCATCTTTAGTAAACGATGTGTTATTAAATTCTGAGTTCAGAGAGCCTTAACATTATTTCTCTATCTTGTCGCAATGGGAAGTTATACTTGTAAGATGTTACAAAGCATTTCCCATTCTATCCGAATGGGGCAAGATAGCCTTTCTATAGTGAGAAACGACATGTCACACACGCCAGTACATTTTCTACCTTTCACATACACTACACCCTGCCCAGGGGGGTACCTTGGGCCTACCATAGAGGTGCCCTATTGTAAGAAAAGGGAAGGCTAGGGCCTGGCAAGTGGGTGTACTTGCCAAGTCGACATGGCAGTTTACAAACTCTGTACAGACACTGCAGTGGCAGGTCTGAGATACCTTTTCAGGGTTACTCATGTGAGTGGCACAATCAGTGCTGCAGGCCCACTAGTAGCATTTGAATCACAGGCCCTAGCACATTTAGTGCACTTTACTAGGGGCTTACCATTAAATCAAATGCCAATCAGGGAGAACCAATTGTAAACACAATTTACAGAGGGAGCACTTGCACTTTGACACTGATCAGCAGTGGCAAAGTGCCAAAAGCATCTAAGCCAGCAAAAACAAAATCCAGCACAGCATCAAATATACAGGAGGTAGAGGCAAAAAGTCAGGGGAGATAACACCAAAGATGCCAAGTCTAACACGTGTCCCCTCCAGCGGAAAGATGGGGAGAACTACCCACCTTCTTGGGAGTTCTCATCACTAAGGTGGAAGAATCTGGACAGACCAACAGCATTGGCGTGTTCTGTACCAGGGCGGTGTTCCACCGTAAAGTCCATTCCCTGTAGGGAGATGGACCACCTCAACAGTTTTAGATTCTCACCCCTCATCTGCATCAACCATCTGAAGGGCATGTGGTCTGTCTGAACCCGGAAGTGAGTCCCAAAGAAGTAGGGTCTTAACTTCTTTAGCGCCCAGACCACAGCAAAAGCTTCTCTTTCAATTGCACTTGACCTCTGTTCCCTGGGAAGTAGCCTTCTACTAATGAAGGCTATGGGTTAGTCCAATCCCTCATTGTTCAATTGTGAGAGTACTGCTCCCACACCACGCTCTGAAGTATCTGTCTGCACAACAAATTCTTGTGAGAAGTTGGTTACCTTGAGCATGGCCGCCGTATACATGGCAGATTTCAGGGCATCAAAAGTGGTCTGACAGGCATCGATCCAAATCACTTTCCTTGGCTGATTCCTTGAAGTCAGCTCTGTCAAGCGGGCAACAATGGTGCCATAACCTTTAACAAACCGTCTGTAGTTCCTGGTGAGCCCTAAAAACGTTCTCATATCTGTCTGGGTCTTGGGGGCTCCCAAGACAGAATGGTGTTGATCTTAGTCTGTAGGGCGCCACCTGGCCGCTTCCTACCTTGTGCCCTAAGTACACCACAGATTCCTGCCCTATCTGGCACTTACCGTCCTTGATAGTAAGGCCTGCCTTCTGCAGAGCCTTCAACACTTCACAGAGGTGTTGCAAGTGTTCCTCCCAGCTGGAGCTGAACACAGCAATGTCATCCAGGTAGGCAGTGCTGAATTCCTCCTGCCCGGACAGTACCTGGTTGACGAGTATCTGGAATGTGGCGGACGTTCTTCAAACCAAAGGGCATGACACGGAACTGGTAGTGCCCCTCTGGCGTTGAAAACGCAGACCTCTCTCTTGCCCCATCCATCAGGGCAATCTGCCAGTACCCAGACGTTAGATCAAACGTACTGAGGTACCGGGCTGCTCCCAGCCGATCACTGAGCTCATCAGCTCTGGGCATGGGGTGCGCGTCAGTCCTGGTGACAGCGTTGAGCTCACGGTAGTCCACGTAGAACCGTAGTTCAGGAGTGTCACTGGGTGCAGCAGCTTTTGGAACCAAGACGACTGGGTTAGCCCATGGGCTGCTGGAGAGCTCTATCACCCCTAATGCCAACATCTTGGAAACCTCTTCCTTGATGCTGGCCCTGACTTTGTCAGTTACTCTGTAAATTTTATGTTTTACAGGTAAACTGTCTCCACTGTCCACATCATGGACACACAAATTGGTGATTCCTGGAATCAGGGAGAATAGGGAGGCGAACTGTCCCAGTACCTGGCGGCAGTCCCTCTGCTGCTCTGGGGTCAGGGTGGGAGAGAGGTTCACTCGATACACTAACCCATCATGTTCCTTGGCGGACAGGATGTCAGGAAGAGGCTCACTCTCCTCTTCCATTCCATCATTTGTAGCCAGGAGCATTGTCACTTCAGACCTCTCAAAGTGAGGTTTGAGGCGGTTCACATGTAGGACCCTCAAAGGGTTCCTGGGAGTCTGCAAGTTGACCAAGTAGGTCACATCACTCTTGCACTCTACCACCTCGAATGGACCAGTCCACATGTCTTGAAGCGCACAAGGCTCCACTGGTGCCATCACCCACACTTTTTGGCCAGGCTGAAACTCAACTAGAGTGGTATTCTGGTCGTACCATCATTTAATCTCCTTCTGGCTGGCTTCCAGGTTCAACTGAGCAAGTTTCCTGAAGCGTTGAGTCTGGTTTCTGAAGGTTAGCATGTAGCTGAACACATCTTGGTGGGGTCTTACCAGGAGTTTTCTCCCAGCCCTCCTTCACCAGACTCAGAGGTCCTCTCACAGGGTGCCTATACAGCAATTCAAGAGAGTGAACCCTAAGGATTTCTGCGGTACCTCCCTGTAGGCAGACAACAGGCATGGTAGAAAGACGTCCCACTTACATCTCATGGGTTCTGCAAGCCCCTTTATCATGCCTTTCAGGGTTCGGTTGAATATCTCAACCAACTCATTACCTTAGGGATGGTAAGGGGTGGTGAATTTGTATATTACACCACACTTCTCCCAGAGTGACTTCATATACCTAGAAATGAAGTTTGTACCACGGTCAGAGACCACCTATCTGGGGAAGCCCATGCGGGTAAAGATCCCCATCAATGCACGGCGCACCACAGGGGCTGTGATTGTCCTGAGAGGGACAGCTTCCGGGTGCCAGTGGCCCCACAATGTCAATGCCCACCTGTTTGAAAGGGGTGCTCACCACAGGAAAGGGTTGGAGGAGAGCCTTACACTTACTTCCTGTCTTGCCACTTGCCTGGCAAGTCTGACAAGACCTACAATGTGTGCCAACATGCCTCTGCATTTGGGGCTAGTAAAAGTGGGTGACAAGCCTGTGATAGGTCTTGTTGCACCCCAAATGTCCTGCCAAAGGCACGTCATGAGCCAGACCCAGTAGATAGGTCCTGTAGCACGCGGGTACCACCAGCACATGGGCTGCCCGGGGCTCAGCAACCTTAGGCTTACTGTAAAGGAGACCATTCTCCCAATAAATCAAATGTGATCCGGACGGACCACCTGCTGCATGGGCTGAAGCCTGCTGCCGCAACCCAACAAGAGTAGGGCATTCCATCTGCACCTTGCAGAACTCCTCCCTGGAGGGACCTCCTTCCTGCTGCCAATGGGTCAGCTCAGGCAGGTCGCCCAGTTTGGCCACTTGCTCCCCTGTAGGCTACAGAGCATCCCCTCAGGTTCTGCCTCCTCTTGTACTGTGGGAACTTTGGGGGCTGGTTTCCCATGCCCCCTGCCCTTCCTCTTTCTGGCAGACACCTGAGCCACTCTTTCAGGCTCCAGGTCCTCTTGGTCACCCTTACTGGCTGCCATTGACCGGGTGGTCACACAGGCCCACTCAGGCAGTCCCAACATCTTTTAATGAGCCTGGCGCTCCACCTCCTTCCAAGATGAGCTCTCCAGATCATTGCAAAGCAGACAGTCAACAGGCATGGTCGAACTTACAACAACCTTCAAAGAACCTGAGAACTCGCCCACTCAATGGGAACCTGCGCCACCTTACACAGGCGCTCAGAGTTGTCTGCAGCAACTACAGGGCGAAGTACATTGGGGATGCCCTGCTCTTCAGACACCCATTGACACCTGACAGATGTCACACTGGCTCCTGTGTCTCTCAGAGCCTCCACCCTCCTCCCATTGATGGTCACCCACTGCAGGTACTTTTTAGTGTTATCCGGCAGGCAGGTTTCCTGGACCATCTCTCTATCTCCTAAAGAGATAAGGGTCATCACAGCTGGCTCCCCACCCTCACTAGGACCAACTCCTCTCCCAGCACTACACTAACTAACCCCGGTGACGGTGCACCAGTGCCTTGGGGCACTAGGGATCATTCTGCATGTGACCCTTCTGACCACATGCATAACACTTACGGGGACCCCAGTTGTCTGGCCTACTCTTAGGGGGCCATGGCTTCTTAGAACTGGGGGCTGGGAATCTTTACCCAGTGAACTATTTTGGGGCCCTTTAGAGAACTCCTTTTGGTTACCCTTGTCCCCCCCACTCTTCTGCTGGGGACCCTGCCCACCTTTGGCTGGGTTTCCCACATACCCCTTGTGGACCCTGGTACTCGTCCAGCGGTCCGCCTCCTGAGCAAGCTTCCTGGGGTCAGTCAGCTTACTATCCATCAGATGCTGGCGCTGCTCTGGAACACAAGGACTACTCAAGA
Organism: Calotriton arnoldi; assembly: GCA_963921515.1. Classification (NCBI taxonomy): domain Eukaryota; kingdom Metazoa; phylum Chordata; class Amphibia; order Caudata; family Salamandridae; genus Calotriton; species Calotriton arnoldi. The sequence continues at coordinate 1,020,866 of CAWUFW010002464.1, read as the reverse complement.
GCTCCCAACCACTCAGATTGAACAACCCCTGGTAATCAGTTACCCTGCTGCCCTTTATCCAAGCATCCAGTGCTCTGCAATACATGTTCACACACTCAACCCAAGTATTGGACTCAAGTTTCTTGAAAGACCTAAGCCTTTCCCTGTACCGCTCAGGTGTCTGCCGATACCTGAGGCATAAAGCCTCCTTCATATTGGGATATGTCAGACACCCCCTCCTCCAAAGGTGTAAGGGTGTTCCTCCCATTGGCCTCAAAGTGTCTCCACAGGCCTGCCCCCAATTCTTCTCAGGGGCCTCATTCATACGCAGTGCTGCCTCATAAGATTCAAGCCAAGCATAAATATCCCCCTTCTGGAAATTCTGTAATAGGTCCTTGGGAATGTAAACCTTACCCCCTTGCACTGGCTGTGCGCTGCCACCATTTGTACTGGGCACCACCTGTTTGGCCTTGATGTCCAGCTCTCTCATGCTCAACTCATGTGCCAAAAGCAATTTCTTTTCCTCTAAGGCACGAGCATTCTTGCTCTCCTCTGCCATCTTTTCCTTCTCTATGGCAGCTTTTTGGTCCTCCATTTCCAATTGCTTCATCTGGAGCCTCATAACCTCCAATTTATGATCTCTGACCCTTTGCCTGTCCTCCTATTCCTCTGGAGAAGGAATCCTAGAAGAATGACTGCTGCCGGGTACAGAGGCTGCTCTCCCAACAGGCAAATCCTGGGATCTGAAACCATTTTCTGGCACACCCCAAACTACATCTGCATCCCCTGCCTCCTCAGCTTGTCTGGCCTCCCAACAGGCCTCTAAGGCCTTCTGCAGATCCTCTTTCCTAGAGTGGCTCTTCATGGGACATCCAAAGCTCTTGCAGATTTGATTGAGTTGTTCTACTTTGTAACTACTTAACATTTCAATGCCAAACTCCAATTCTGCAGCTTCACTTGCTGATTTACCATTTAGAGACATGATGCATGGATAGCTCAAGGGTTTGATCAAAAATAGAACCAAAAATAAAACACAGTATGTGGTTGCATAGTGGTCTGCACTAAACTAGTGATGTACACCAATCACTGTGGGTCAAGTACAAATACAAGTTTAAATCCTCACCGCTGACCACCAATGTTAGAAATGGGGGTCTCTAGTTGGCAGAGGTAGGTACCTTTGATCAAATAGGAACCCTTGCTTCTAGTCAGGGTAAGGGGGATACACACTTTAGATAACCCCTGCTCACGCCCTGGGAAGCTTGGCTCGAGCAGACAGACTTATCCCAAAGGCAATGTGTAAAGTATTTGTAGTCAAAACACACAGTAATACAGTGATAACACCACAAATGGACACCACACTAGTTTAGAAAAATAAAGTATCTTTATCTAAACTAAACAAGACCAAAACGACAAAAATCCAACATACAAGTATCAAGAATATGACTTTAAAAAGGTTTTAAGCAACTGGGTCCATAGAAAACTATGGATGCGTGATGTCTCTCAAAGTACCTGTAGTTGCGCCAAAATCCACAAGGCCAAACATCCGCAGAGATGGGAAGCATTGAGAACACAAAGAGATGCACCAGTTCCTGAGACCATGGGGAGGCAATGCGGCAGTTCTGCTGCACACAGGAGAAGTGATGCAACGTGTCCAGTCTGTAGGGGGAAGTGATGCGTCGACTCCAAGACGATTCTGGGCCGTGGGTGATGCGTCGGGAAAACTTGTCGCACAGGTATGATGCGTGGAAATCCGGGATGCGTCGGCGATCGATGCGGCGTCGTCGAGCGGCGTTGCATTGGTTTCCTCAGCCGGGATCCCTTGATGCATCGGTTCTTGCAGTGGGGGCAGGCGCTGCGTCGATTTCGGCAGCGGCGCGGCAATGCATGGAGATTCTTCTCGCACAGTGGTACTGCGTCGGAAAAACTGCCGCAAGAAGAGCGATGCTTCGATTTTCTTAGTTCTTCAGGTTACTTCCAGATTCCAGCAGCAAGCACAACCTCCAGAGGCCCAGAAGTGAAACAGGCACCTCCTGGCAGGTCAGAACTCTCAGCAGCAGAGTTCAGGGGAGCTGGGAGTGAAGTATTTGTGTCCCTAAGACTGCAGACAGGAGGCAAGCTCTGCTCAAGCCTTGGGAGACCTTCCTCAAGCAGGGGGACACAGCATAGTCCTTGTCCTTTCCTTGGCTGAAACAGCTACTGCAGGCCAAACCCAGACAGCACACAGCAAAGGGGCAGTACTCCTCCTCCAGTTTCCCCAGCTCTTCTCTTTGGCAAAGGTTCCTCTTGATTTCAGAAGTAGTCTAAAGTTCTGGGATTTTAGGTCTAATACTTATACCCCATAATGTATTTGTTTTCTTTGTGCAAGGGCCTCTGAGCCCAGTCCAAACCAGTTCTGTCCTCACCGGTGCAGTATGACCACAGGGGGTGGAGACAGCATTGTGCAAGGGAGACAGTCCCTATTTAGGTGCAAGGAAATCTCCTCCCACTACTCTAAATGCAGCCAAGCCCCAGTCAGCTCAGCTCTGAGTTATCAAGGAAAGGCCAGGCACACCTCAACCCTCCCACCCCCGGTGGCTGTCTACAGTGAATGCACATCCCCAGCCCTTGTCACTCTAAAACCAGATGGTCAATACACAAACAGGCAGAGGCACACAGAATGGTTAAACAAGAAAATACCTACTTTCTGAAAGTGGCATTTTCAAACACACAATTTAAAAACCATCTTTAGTAAAAGATGTGTTATTAAATTCTGAGTTCAGAGAGCCTTAACATTATTTCTCTATCTTGTCGCAATGGGAAGTTATACTTGTAAGATGTTACAAAGCATTTCCCATTCTATCCGAATGGGGCAAGATAGCCTTTCTATAGTGAAAAACGACATGTCACACACACCAGTACATTTTCTACCTTTCACATACACTACACCCTGCCCAGGGGGGTACCTTGGGCCTACCATAGAGGTGCCCTATTGTAAGAAAAGGGAAGGCTAGGGCCTGGCAAGTGGGTGTACTTGCCAAGTCGACATGGCAGTTTACAAACTCTGTACAGACACTGCAGTGGCAGGTCTGAGATACCTTTTCAGGGCTACTCATGTGAGTGGCACAATCAGTGCTGCAGGCCCACTAGTAGCATTTGATTCACAGGCCCTAGCACATTTAGTGCACTTTACTAGGGGCTTACCAGTAAATCAAATATGCCAATTAGGGAGAACCAATTGTAAACACAATTTACACAGGGAGCACTTGCCCTTTGACACTGATCAGCAGTGGCAAAGTGCCAAAAGCATCTAAGCCAGCAAAAATAAAATCCAGCACAGCATCAAATATACAGGAGGTAGAGGCAAAAAGTTAGGGGAGATAACACCAAAGATGCTAAGTCTAACACGTGTCCCCTCCAGCGGAAAGATGGGGAGAACTACCCACCTTCTTGGGAGTTCTCATCACTAAGGTGGAAGAATCTGGACAGACCAACAGCATTGGCGTGTTCTGTACCAGAGCGGTGTTCCACCGTAAAGTCCATTCCCTGTAGGGAGATGGACCACCTCAACAGTTTTAGATTCTCACCCCTCATCTGCATCAACCATCTGAAGGGCCTGTGGTCTGTCTCAACCCGGAAGTGAGTCCCAAAGAAGTAGGGTCTTAACTTCTTTAGCGCCCAGACCACAGCAAAAGCTTCTCTTTCAATTGCACTCCACCTCTGTTCCCTGGGAAGTAGCCTTCTACTATTGAAGGCTACGGGTTAGTCCAATCCCTCATTGTTCAATTGTGAGAGTACTGCTCCCACACCATGCTCTGAAGTATCTGTCTGCACAACCAATTCTTGTGAGAAGTTGGTTACCTTGAGCATGGCCGCCGTACACATGGCAGATTTCAGGGCATCAAAAGTGGTCTGACAGGCATCGGTCCAAATCACTTTCCTTGGCTGATTCCTTGAAGTCAGCTCTGTCAAGGGGGCAACAATGGTGCCATACCTCTTAACAAACCGTCTGTAGTTCCTGGTGAGCCCTAAAAATGTTCTCATATCTGTCTGGGTCTTGGGGGGCTCCCAAGACAGAATTGTGTTGATCTTAGTCTGTAGGGGCGCCACCTGGCCGCTTCCTACCTTATGCCCTAAGTACACCACAGATTCCTGCCCTATCTGGCACTTACCGTCCTTAATAGTAAGGCCTGCCTTCTGCAGAGCCATCAACACTTCACAGAGGTGTTGCAAGTGTTCCTCCCAGCTGGAGCTGACACAGCAATGTCATCCAGGTAGGCAGTGCTGAATTCCTCCAGCCCGGACAGTACCTGGTTGACCAGTCTCTGGAATGTGGCGGGCGTTCTTCAACCCAAAGGGCATGACACAGACCTGGTAGTGCCCCTCTGGCGTTGAAAACGCAGACCTCTCTCTTGCCCCATCCGTCAGGGCAATCTGCCAGTACCCAGACATTAGATCAAATGTACTAAGGTACCGGGCAGCTCCCAGCCGATCACTGAGCTCATCAGCTCTGGGGATGGGGTGCGCGTCAGTCCTGGTGACAGCGTTGAGCTCACAGTAGTCCACGTAGAACCGGAGTTCAGGAGTGTCACCGGGTGCAGCAGCTTTTGGAACCAAGACGACTGGGCTAGCCGATGGGCTGCTGGAGAGCTCTATCACCCCTAATGCCAACATCTTGGAAACCTCTTCCTTGATGCTGGCCCTGACTTTGTCATTTCTCTGTAAATTTTATGTTTTACAGGTAAACTGTCTCCAATGTCCACATCATGGACACACAAATTGGTGATTCCTGGAATCAGGGAGAATAGGGAGGCAAACTGTCCCAGTATCTGGCGGCAGTCCCTCTGCTGCTCTGGGGTCAGGGTGGGAGAGAGGTTCACTCCATCCACTGACCCATCATGTTCCTTGGCGGACAGGATGTCAGGAAGAGGCTCACTCTCCTCTTCCATGCCATCATTTGTAGCCAGGAGCATTGTCACTTCAGACCTCTCAAAGTGAGGTTTGAGGCGGTTTACATGTAGGACCCTCAAAGGGTTCCTGTGAGTCTGCAAGTTGACCAAGTAGGTCACATCACTCTTGTGCTCTACCACCTCGAATGGACCAGTCCACTTGTCTTGAAGCGCACAAGGCTCCACTGGTGCCATCACCCACACTTTTTGGCCAGGCTGAAACTCAACTCGAGTGGTATTCTGGTCGTACCATCATTTAATCTCCTTCTGGCTGGCTTCCAGGTTCACCTGAGCAAGTTTCCTGAAGCGTTGAGTCTGGTTTCTGAAGCTTAGCATGTAGCTGAACACATCTTGGGGGTGTCTTACCAGGAGTTTTCTCCTAGCCCTCGTTCACCAGACTCCGAGGTCCTCTCACAGGGTGCCTATACAGCAATTCAAAGAGAGTGAACCCTAAGGATTTCTGCGGTACCTCCCTGTAGGCAAACAACAGGCATGGTAGAAAGACGTCCCACTTACATCTCATGGGTTCTGCAAGACCCTTTATCATGCCTTTCAGGGTTCGGTTGAATCTCTCAACCAACTCATTACCTTAGGGATGGTAAGGAGTGGTGAATTTGTATATTACACCACACTTCTCCCAGAGTGACTTCATATACCTAGCAATGAAGTTTGTACCACGGTCAGAGACACCCTATCTGGGGAACCCCACGCGGGTAAAGATCCCCATCAATGCACGGCGCACCACAGGGGCCGTGATTGTCCTGAGAGGGACAGGTTCCGGGTACCAGTGGCCCCACAATGTCGATGCCCACCTGCTCGAAAGGGGTGCTCACCACAGGAAAGGGTTGGAGGGGAGCCTTACACTTCCTTCCTGTCTTGCCACTTGCCTGGCAAGTCTGACAAGACCTACAATGTGTGCCAACATGCCTCTGCATTTGATGTTAGTAAAAGTGGGTGACAAGCCTGTGACAGGTCTTGTCGCACCCCAAATGTCCTGCCAAAGGCACAACATGAGACACACCCAGTAGATAGGTCCTGTAGCACGCGGGTACCACCAGCACATGGGCTGCCAGGGGCTCAGCAACCTTAGGCTTACTGTAAAGGAGGACATTCTCCCAATAAATCAAATGTGATCCGGACAGACCACCTGCTGCCTGGGCCGAAGCCTGCTGCCGCAACCCAACAAGAGTAGGGCATTCCATCTGCACCTTGCAGAACTCCTCCCTGGAGGGACCTCCTTCCTGCTGCCAATGGGTCAGCTCATGCAGGTCGCCCAGTTTGGCCACTTGCTCCCCTGTAGGCTACAGAGCATCCCCCTCAGGTTCTGCCTCCTCTTGTACTGTGGGAACTTCGGGGGCTGGTTTCCCACGCCCCCTGCCCTTCCTCTTTCTGGCAGGCACCTGAGCCACTCTTTCAGGCTCCAGGTCCTCTTGGTCACCCTTACTGGCTGCCATTGACCGAGTGGTCACACAGGCCCACTCAGGCAGTCCCAACATCTTTAAATGAGCCTGGTGCTCCACCTCCTTCTAAGATGAGCTCTCCAGATCATTGCAAAGCAGACAGTCAACAGGCATGGACGAACTTACAACAACCTTCAAAGAACCTGAGAACTCCCCCACTCAACGGGAACCTGCGCCACCTTACACAGGCGCTCAGAGTTGTCTGCAGCAACTACAGGGCGAAGTACATTGGGGATGACCTGCTCTTGAGACACCCATTGACACCTGACAGATGTCACACTGGCTCCTGTGTCTCTCAGAGCCTCCACCCTCCTCCCATTGATGGTCACCCACTGCAGGTACTTTTTAGTGTTATCCGGCAGGCAGGTTTCCTGGACCATCTCTCTATCTCCTAATGAGATAAGGGTCATCACAGCTGGCTCCCCACCCTCACTAGGACCAACTCCTCTCCCAGCACTACACGAACTAACCCCGGTGACGGTGCACCAGTGCCTTGGGGCACTAGGGATCATTCTGCATGTGACCCTTCTGACCACATGCATAACACTTATGGGGACACCAGTTGTCTGGCCTACTCTTAGGGGGCCATGGCTTCTTAGAACTGGGGGGCTGGGAATCTTTACCCAGTGAACTATTTTGGGGCCCTTTAGAGAACTCCTTTTGGTTACCCTTGCCCCCCCCCCACTCTTCTGCTGGGGACCCTGCCCACCTTTGGCTGGGTTTCCCACATACCCCTTGTGGACCCTGGTACTCGTCCAGCGGTCCGCCTCCTGAGCAAGCTTCCTGGGGTCAGTCAGCTTACTATCCATCAGATGCTGGCGCTGCTCTAGAACACAAGGACTACTCAAGGGCTCCCAACCACTCAGATTGAACAACCCCTGGTAATCAGTTACCCTGCTGCCCTTTATCCAACCATCCAGTGCTCTGCAATACATGTTCACACACTCAACCCAAGTATTGGACTCAAGTTTCTTGAAAGACCTAAGCCTTTCCCTGTACCGCTCAGGTGTGAGCCCATACCTGAGGCATAAAGCCTCCTTCATATTGGGATATGTCAGACACCCCCCTCCTCCAAATGTGGAAGGGTGTTCCTCCCATTGGCCTCAAAGTGTCTCCACAGGCCTGCCCCCAATTCTTCTCAGGGGCCTCATTCATACGCAGTGCTGCCTCATAAGATGCAAGCCATGCATAAATATCCCCCCCTTCTGGAAATTCTGTAATAGGTCCTTGGGAATGTAAACCTTACACCCTTGCACTGGCTGTGCACTGCCACCATCTGTACTGGGCACCACCTGTTTGGCCTTGATGTCCAGCTCTCTCATCCTCAACTCATGTGCCAAAAGCAATTTCTTTTCCTCTAAGGCACGAGCATTCTTGCTCTCCTCTGCCATCTTTTCCTTCTCTATGGCAGCTTTTTGGTCCTCCATTTCCAATTGCTTCATCTGGAGCCTCATAACCTCCAATTTATGATCTCTGACCCTTTGCTTGTCCTCCAATTCCTCTGGAGAAGGAATCCTAGAAGAATGACTGCTGCCAGGTACAGAGGCTGATCTCCCAACAGGCAAATCCTGGGATCTGAAACCATTTTCTTGCACACCCCCAACCACATCTGCATCCCCTGCCTCCTCAGCTTGTCTGGCCTCCCAACAGACCTCTAAGGCCTTCTGCAGATCCTCTTTCCTAGAGTGGCTCTTCATGGGACATCCAAAGCTCTTGCAGATTTGATTGAGTTGTTCTACTTTGTAACTACTTAACATTTCAATGCCAAACTCCAATTCTGCAGCTTCACTTGCTGATTTACCATTTAGAGACATGATGCATGGATAGCTCAAGGGTTTGATCAAAAATAGAACCAAAAATAAAACACAGTATGTGGTTGCATAGTGGTCTGCACTAAACTAGTGATGTACACCAATCACTGTGGGTCAAGTACAAATACAAGTTTAAATCCTCACCGCTGACCACCAATGTTAGAAATGGGGGTCTCTAGTCGGCAGAGGTAGGTACCTTTGATCAAATTGGAACCCTTGCTTCTAGTCAGGGTAAGGGGGATACACACTTTAGATAACCCCTGCTCACGCCCTGGGAAGCTTGGCTCGAGCAGACAGACTTATCCCAAAGGCAATGTGTAAAGTATTTGTACTCAAAACACACAGTAATACAGTGATAACACCACAAATGGACACCACACTGGTTTAGAAAAATAAAGTATCTTTATCTAAACTAAACAAGACCAAAACAACAAAAATCCAACATACAAGTATCAAGAATATGACTTTATAAAGGTTTTAAGCAACTGGGTCCATAGAAAACTATGGATGCGTGATGTCTCTCAAGTACCTGTAGTTGCGACAAAATCCACAAGGCCAAACATCCGCAGAGATGGGAAGAGTTGAGAACACAAAGAGATGCGCCAGTTCCTGAGACCATGGGGAGGCAATGCGGCAGTTCTGCTGCACACAGGAGAAGTGATGCATAGTGTCCGGTCTGTAGGGGGAAGTGATGCGTCGACTCCAAGATGATTCTGGGCCATGGGTGATGCGTCGGGAAAACTTGTCGCACAGGTACGATGCGTGGAAATCCGGGATGCGTCGGCGATCGATGCAGCGGCGTCGAGCGGCGTTGCGTTGGTTTCCTCAGCCGCGATCCCTCGATGCATCGGTTCTTGCAGTGGTGGCAGGCGCTGTGTCGATTTCGGCAGCGGCACGGCAATGCGTGGAGATTCTTCTCGCACAGTGGTACTGCGTCGGAAAAACAGCCGCAAGAAGAGCGATGCTTCAATTTTCTTAGTTCTTCAGGTTTCTTCCAGATTCCAGCAGCAAGCACAACCTCCAGAGGCCCAGAAGTGGAACAGGCACCTCCTGGTAGGTCAGAACTCTCAGCAGCAGAGTTCAGGGGAGCTGGGAGTGAAGTATTTGTGTCCCTGAGACTGCAGACAGAAGGCAAGCTCTGCTCAAGCCTTGGGAGACCTTCCTCAAGCAGGGGGACACAGCACACAGCATAGTCCTTGTCCTTTCCTTGGCTGAAACAGCTACTGCAGGCCAAAACCAGACAGCACACAGCAAAGGGGCATTACTCCTTCTCCAGTTTCCCCAGCTCTTCTCTTTGGCAAAGGTTCCTCTTAATTTCAGAAGTAGTCTAAAGTTCTGGGATTTAAGGTCTAATACTTATACCCCATAATGTCTTTGTATTCTTTTGCATGGGCCGCTGAGCCCAGTCCAAACCAGTCCTGTCCTCACTGGTGCAGTATGACCACAGGGGGTGGAGACAGCATTGTGCAAGGGAGACAGGCCCTATTTAGGTGCAAGGAAATCTCTTCCCACTACTCTAAATGCAGCCAAGCCCCATTCAGCTCAGCTCTGAGTTATCAAGGAAAGGCCAGGCACACCTCAACCCTCCCACCCCCGGTGGCTGTCTACAGTGAATGCACATCCCCAGCCCTTGTCACTCTAAAACCAGATGGTCAATACACAAACAGGCAGAGGCACACAGAATGGTTAAACAAGAAAATACCTACTTTCTAAAAGTGGCATTTTCAAACACACAATTTAAAAACCATCTTTACTAAAAGATGTGTTATTAAATTCTGAGTTCAGAGAGCCTAAACATTATTTCTCTATCTTGTCGCAATGGGAAGTTATACTTGTAAGATGTTACTAAGCATTTCCCATTCTATCCTATGGGGCAAGATAGCCTTTCTATAGTGAAAAACGACATGTCACACACACCAGTATATTTTCTACCTTTCACATACACTGCACCCTGCCCAGGGGGGTACCTTGGGCCTACCATAGAGGTGCCTTATTGTAAGAAAAGGGAAGGCTAGGGCCTGGCAAGTGGGTGCACTTGCCAAGTCGACATGGCAGTTTACAAACTGTGTACAGACACTGCAGTGGCAGGTCTGAGATACCTTTTCAGGGTTACTCATGTGAGTGGCACAATCAGTGCTGCAGGCCCACTAGTAGCATTTGATTCACAGGCCCTAGCACATTTAGTGCACTTTACTAGGGGCTTACCAGTAAATCAAATATGCCAATCAGGGAAAACCAATTGTAAACACAATTTACACAGGGAGCACTTGCCCTTTGACACTGATCAGCAGTGGCAAAGTGCCAAAAGCATCTAAGCCAGCAAAAACAAAATCCAGCACAGCATCAAATATACAGGAGGTAGAGGCAAAATGTCAGGGGAGATAACACCAAAGATGCCAAGTCTAAGATATGTCCCCTCCAGCGGAAAGATGGGGAGAACTACCCACCTTCTTGGGAATTCTCATCACTAAGGTGGAAGAATCTGGACAGACCAACAGCATTGGCGTGTACTGTACCAGGGCGGTGTTCCACCGTAAAGTCCATTCCCTGTAGGGAGATGGACCACCTCAACAGTTTTAGATTCTCACCCCTCATCTGCATCAACCATCTGAAGGGCCTGTGGTCTGTCTGAACCCGGAAGTGAGTCCCAAAGAAGTAGGGTCTTAACTTCTTTAGCGCCCAGACCACAGCAAAAGCTTCTCTTTCAATTGCACTCCACCTCTGTTCCCTGGGAAGTAGCCTTCTACTAATGAAGGCTACGGGTTAGTCCAATCCCTCATTGTTCAATTGTGAGAGTACTGCTCCCACACCATGCTCTGAAGTATCTGTCTGCGCAACAAATTCTTGTGAGAAGTTGGTTACATTGAGCATGGCCGCCGTACACATGGCAGATTTCAGGGCATCAAAAGTGGTCTGACAGGCATCGGTCCAAATCACTTTCCTTGGCTGATTCCTTGAAGTCAGCTCTGTCAAGGGGGCAACAATACTGCCATACCCCTTAACAAACCGTCTGTAGTTCCTGGTGAGCCCTAAAAACGTTCTCATATCTGTCTGTGTCTTGGGGGGCTCCAAAGACAGAATGGTGTTGATCTTAGTCTGTAGGGGCGTCACCTGGCCGCTTCCTACTTTGTGCCCTAAGTACACCACAGATCCCTGCCCTATCTGGCACTTCCGTCCTTGATAGTAAGGCCTGCCTTCTGCAGAGCCTTCAACACTTCACATCACTCTTGCGCTCTACCACCTCGAATGGACCAGTCCACTTGTCTTGAAGCGCACAAGGCTCCACTGGTGCCATCACCCACACTTTTTGGCCAGGCTGAAACTCAACTAGCTTCAGACCGGTGGTATTCTGGTCGTACCATCATTTAATCTCCTTCTGGCTGGCTTCCAGGTTCACCTGAGCAAGTTTCCTGAAGCGTTGAGCCTGGTTTCTGAAGGTTAGCAAGTAGCTGAACACATCTTGGGGGGGTCTTACCAGGAGTTTTCTCCCAGCCCTCCTTCACCAGACTCAGAGGTCCTCTCACAGGGTGCCTATACAGCAATTCAAAGAGAGTGAACCCTAAGGATTTCTGCGGTACCTCCCTGTAGGCAAACAACAGGCATGGTAGAAAGACGTCCCACTTACGTCTTATGGGTTCTGCAAGACCCTTTATCATGCCTTTCAGGGTTCGGTTGAATCTCTCAACCAACTCATTACCTTAGGGATGGTAAGGAGTGGTGAATTTATATATTACACCACACTTCTCCCAGAGTGACTTCATATACCTAGAAATGAAGTTTGTACCACGGTCAGAGACCACCTTTCTGGGGAACCCCACGCGGGTAAAGATCCCCATCAATGCACGGCGCACCACAGGGGCCGTGATTGTCCTGAGAGGGACAGCTTCCGGGTAACAGTGGCACCACAATGTCGATGCCCACCTGCTCAAAAGGGGTGCTCACCACAGGAAAGGGTTGGGGGGGAGCCTTACACTTCCTTCCTGTCTTGCCAACTGCCTGGCAAGTCTGACAAGACCTACAATGTTTGCCAACATGCCTCTGCATTTGGGGCTAGTAAAAGTGGGTGACAAGCCTGTGATAGGTCTTGTCGCACCCCAAATGTCCTGCCAAAGGCACGTCATGAGCCAGACCCAGTGGATAGGTCCTGTAGCACGCGGGTACCACCAGCACATGGGCTGCCCGGGGCTCAGCAACCTTAGGCTTACTGTAAAGAAGACCATTCTCCCAATAAATCAAATGTGATCCGGACGGACCACCTGCTGCCTGGTCTGAAGCCTGCTGCCGCAACCCAACAAGAGTAGGGTATTCCATCTGCACCTTGCAGAACTCCTCCATGGAGGGACCTCCTTCCTGCTGCCAATGGGTCAGCTCAGGCAGGTCGCCCAGTTTGGCCACTTGCTCCCCTGTAGGCTACAGAGCATCCCCCTCAGGTTCTGCCTCCTCTTGTACCGTGGGAACTTTGGGGGCTGGTTTCCCACACCCCCTGCTCTTCCTCTTTCTGGCAGGCACATGAGCCACTCTTTCAGGCTCCAGGTCCTCTTGGTCACCCTTACTGGCTGCCATTGACCGAGTGGTCACACAGGCCCACTCAGGCAGTCCCAACATCTTTAAATGAGCCTGGCGCTCCACCTCCTTCCAAGATGAGCTCTCCAGATCATTGCAAAGCAGACAGTCAACAAGCATGGACGAACTTACAACAACCTTCAAAGAACCTGAGAACTCCCCCACTCAACGGGAACCTGCGCCACCTTACACAGGCGCTCAGAGTTGTCTGCAGCAACTACAGGGCGAAGTACATTGGGGATGACCTGCTCTTCAGACACCCATTGACACCTGACAGATGTCACACTGGCTCCTGTGTCTCTCAGAGCCTCCACCCTCAACCCATTGATGGTCACCCACTGCAGGTACTTTTTAGTGTTATCCGGCAGGCAGGTTTCCTGGACCATCTCTCTATCTCCTAATGAGATAAGGGCCATCACAGCTGGCTCCACACCCTCACTAGGACCAACTCCTCTCCCAGCACTACACTAACTAACCCCGGTGACGGTGCACCAGTGGCTTGGGGCACTAGGGATCATTCTGCATGTGACCCTTCTGACCCCATGCATAACACTTACGGGGACCCCAGTTGTCTGGCCTACTCTTAGGGGGCCATGGCTTCTTAGAACTGGGGGCTGGGAATCTTTACCCAGTGAACTATTTTGGGGCCCTTTAGAGAACTCCTTTTGGTTACCCTTGTCCCCCCCACTCTTCTGCTGGGGACCCTGCCCACCTTTGGCTGGGTTTCCCACATACCCCTTGTGGACCCTGGTACTCGTCCAGCGGTCCGCCTCCTGAGCAAGCTTCCTGGGGTCAGTCAGCTTACTATCCATCAGATGCTGGCGCTGCTCTGGAACACAAGGACTACTCAAGAGCTCCCAACCACTCAGATTGAACAACCCCTGGTAATCAGTTACCCTGCTGCCCTTTATCCAAGCATCCAGTGCTCTGCAATACATGTTCACACACTCAACCCAAGTATTGGACTCAAGTTTCTTGAAAGACCTAAGCCTTTCCCTGTACCGCTCAGGTGTCTGCCGATACCTGAGGCATAAAGCCTTCTTCATATTGGGATATGTCAGACACCGCCCTCCTCCAAAGGTGTAAGGGTGTTCCTCCCATTGGCCTCAAAGTGTCTCCACAGGCCTGCCCCCAATTCTTCTCAGGGGCCTCATTCATACGCAGTGCTGCCTCATAAGATTCAAGCCAAGCATAAATATCCCCCCTTCTGGAAATTCTGTAATAGGTCCTTGGGAATGTAAACCTTACCCCCTTGCACTGGCTGTGCGCTGCCACCATTTGTACTGGGCACCACCTGTTTGGCCTTGATGTCCAGCTCTCTCATGCTCCACTCATGTGCCAAAAGCAATTTCTTTTCCTCTAAGGCACGAGCATTCTTGCTCTCCTCTGCCATCTTTTCCTTCTCTATGGCAGCTTTTTGGTCCTCCATTTCCAATTGCTTCATCTGGAGCCTCATAACCTCCAATTTATGATCTCTGACCCTTTGCCTGTCCTCCAATTCCTCTGGAGAAGGAATCCTAGAAGAATGACTGCTGCCGGGTACAGAGGCTGCTCTCCCAACAGGCAAATCCTGGGATCTGAAACCATTTTCTGGCACACCCCAAACTACATCTGCATCCCCTGCCTCCTCAGCTTGTCTGGCCTCCCAACAGGCCTCTAAGGCCTTCTGCAGATCCTCTTTCCTAGAGTGGCTCTTCATGGGACATCCAAAGCTCTTGCAGATTTGATTGAGTTGTTCTACTTTGTAACTACTTAACATTTCAATGCCAAACTCCAATTCTGCAGCTTCACTTGCTGATTTACCATTTAGAGACATGATGCATGGATAGCTCAAGGGTTTGATCAAAAATAGAACCAAAAATAAAACACAGTATGTGGTTGCATAGTGGTCTGCACTAAACTAGTGATGTACACCAATCACTGTGGGTCAAGTACAAATACAAGTTTAAATCCTCACCGCTGACCACCAATGTTAGAAATGGGGGTCTCTAGTTGGCAGAGGTAGGTACCTTTGATCAAATAGGAACCCTTGCTTCTAGTCAGGGTAAGGGGGATACACACTTTAGATAGCCCCTGCTCATGCCCTGCGTAGCTTGGCTCGAGCAGACAGATTTATCCCAAAGGCAATGTGTAAAGTATTTGTAGTCAAAACACACAGTAATACAGTGATAACACCACAAATGGACACCACACTAGTTTAGAAAAATAAAGTATCTTTATCTAAACTAAACAAGACCAAAACGACAAAAATCCAACATACAAGTATCAAGAATATGACTTTAAAAAGGTTTTAAGCAACTGGGTCCATAGAAAACTATGGATGCGTGATGTCTCTCAAAGTACCTGTAGTTGCGACAAAATCCACAAGGCCAAACATCCGCAGAGATGGGAAGCATTGAGAACACAAAGAGATGCACCAGTTCCTGAGACCATGGGGAGGCAATGCGGCAGTTCTGCTGCACACAGGAGAAGTGATGCATCGTGTCCAGTCTGTAGGGGGAAGTGATGCGTCGACTCCAAGACGATTCTGGGCCGTGGGTGATGCGTCGGGAAAACTTGTCGCACAGGTACGATGCGTGGAAATCCGGGATGCGTCGGCGATCGATGCGGCGTCGTCGAGCGGCGTTGCATTGGTTTCCTCAGCCGGGATCCCTTGATGCGTCGGTTCTTGCAGTGGGGGCAGGCGCTGCGTCGATTTCGGCAGCGGCGCGGCAATGCATGGAGATTCTTCTCGCACAGTGGTACTGCGTCGGAAAAACTGCCGCAAGAAGAGCGATGCTTCGATTTTCTTAGTTCTTCAGGTTACTTCCAGATTCCAGCAGCAAGCACAACCTCCAGAGGCCCAGAAGTGAAACAGGCACCTCCTGCAAGGTCAGAACTCTCAGCAGCAGAGTTCAGGGGAGCTGGGAGTGAAGTATTTGTGTCCCTAAGACTGCAGACAGGAGGCAAGCTCTGCTCAAGCCTTGGGAGACCTTCCTCAAGCAGGGGGACACAGCATAGTCCTTGTCCTTTCCTTGGCTGAAACAGCTACTGCAGGCCAAACCCAGACAGCACACAGCAAAGGGGCAGTACTCCTCCTCCAGTTTCCCCAGCTCTTCTCTTTGGCAAAGGTTTCTCTTGATTTTAGAAGTAGTCTAAAGTTCTGGGATTTTAGGTCTAATACTTATACCCCATAATGTATTTGTTTTCTTTGTGCAAGGGCCTCTGAGCCCAGTCCAAACCAGTTCTGTCCTCACCGGTGCAGTATGACCACAGGGGGTGGAGACAGCATTGTGCAAGGGAGACAGGCCCTATTTAGGTGCAAGGAAATCTCCTCCCACTACTCTAAATGCAGCCAAGCCCCATTCAGCTCAGCTCTGAGTTATCAAGGAAAGGCCAGGCACTCCTCAACCCTCCCACCCCCGGTGGCTGTCTACAGTGAATGCACATCCCCAGCCCTTGTCACTCTAAAACCGGATGGTCAATACACAAACAGGCAGAGGCACACAGAATGGTTAAACAAGAAAATACCTACTTTCTGAAAGTGGCATTTTCAAACACACAATTTAAAAACCATCTTTAGTAAAAGATGTGTTATTAAATTCTGAGTTCAGAGAGCCTTAACATTATTTCTCTATCTTGTCGCAATGGGAAGTTATACTTGTAAGATGTTACAAAGCATTTCCCATTCTATCCGAATGGGGCAAGATAGACTTTCTATAGTGAAAAACGACATGTCATACACACCAGTACATTTTCTACCTTTCACATACACTACACCCTGCCCAGGGGGGTACCTTGGGCCTACCATAGAGGTGCCCTATTGTAAGGGAAGGCTAGGGCCTGGCAAGTGGGTGTACTTGCCAAGTCGACATGGCAGTTTACAAACTCTGTACAGACACTGCAGTGGCAGGTCTGAGATACCTTTTCAGGGCTACTCATGTGAGTGGCACAATCAGTGCTGCAGGCCCACTAGTAGCATTTGATTCACAGGCCCTAGCACATTTAGTGCACTTTACTAGGGGCTTACCAGTAAATCAAATATGCCAATTAGGGAGAACCAATTGTAAACACAATTTACACAGGGAGCACTTGCACTTTGACACTGATCAGCAGTGGCAAAGTGCCAAAGGCATCTAAGCCAGCAAAAATAAAATCCAGCACAGCATCAAATATACAGGAGGTAGAGGCAAAAAGTCAGGGGAGATAACAACAAAGATGCTGAGTCTAACACGTGTCCCCTCCAGCGGAAAGATGGGGAGAACTACCCACCTTCTTGGGAGTTCTCATCACTAAGGTGGAAGAATCTGGACAGACCAACAGCATTGGCGTGTTCTGTACCAGAGCGGTGTTCCACCGTAAAGTCCATTCCCTGTAGGGAGATGGACCACCTCAACAGTTTTAGATTCTCACCCCTCATCTGCATCAACCATCTGAAGGGCCTGTGGTCTGTCTCAACCCGGAAGTGAGTCCCAAAGAAGTAGGGTCTTAACTTCTTTAACGCCCAGACCACAGCAAAAGCTTCTCTTTCAATTGCACTCCACCTCTGTTCCCTGGGAAGTAGCCTTCTACTATTGAAGGCTACGGGTTAGTCCAATCCCTCATTGTTCAATTGTGAGAGTACTGCTCCCACACCATGCTTTGAAGTATCTGTCTGCACAACAAATTCTTGTGAGAAGTTGGTTACCTTGAGCATGGCCGCCGTACACATGGCAGATTTCAGGGCATCAAAAGTGGTCTGACAGGCATCGGTCCAAATCACTTTCCTTGGCTGATTCCTTGAAGTCAGCTCTGTCAAGGGGGCAACAATGGTGCCATACCTCTTAACAAACCGTCTGTAGTTCCTGGTGAGCCCTAAAAATGTTCTCATATCTGTCTGGGTCTTGGGGGGCTCCCAAGACAGAATTGTGTTGATCTTAGTCTGTAGGGGCGCCACCTGGCCGCTTCCTACCTTATGCCCTAAGTACACCACAGATTCCTGCCCTATCTGGCACTTACCGTCCTTAATAGTAAGGCCTGCCTTCTGCAGAGCCTTCAACACTTCACAGAGGTGTTGCAAGTGTTCCTCCCAGCTGGAGCTGACACAGCAATGTCATCCAGGTAGGCAGTGCTGAATTCCTCCAGCCCGGACAGTACCTGGTTGACCAGTCTCTGGAATGTCTTCTTCAACCCAAAGGGCATGACACAGACCTGGTAGTGCCCCTCTGGCGTTGAAAACGCAGACCTCTCTCTTGCCCCATCCGTCAGGGCAATCTGCCAGTACCCAGACATTAGATCAAATGTACTAAGGTACCGGGCAGCTCCCAGCCGATCACTGAGCTCATCAGCTCTGGGGATGGGGTGCGCGTCAGTCCTGGTGACAGCGTTGAGCTCACAGTAGTCCACGTAGAACCGGAGTTCAGGAGTGTCACCGGGTGCAGCAGCTTTTGGCACCAAGACGACTGGGCTAGCCGATGGGCTGCTGGAGAGCTCTATCACCCCTAATGCCAACATCTTGGAAACCTCTTCCTTGATGCTGGCCCTGACTTTGTCAGTTACTCTGTAAATTTTATGTTTTGCAGGTAAACTGTCTCCAATGTCCACATCATGGACACACAAATTGGTGATTCCTGGAATCAGGGAGAATAGGGAGGCAAACTGTCCCAGTATCTGGCGGCAGTCCCTCTGCTGCTCTGGGGTCAGGGTGGGAGAGAGGTTCACTCCATCCACTGACCCATCATGTTCCTTGGTGGACAGGATGTCAGGAAGAGGCTCACTCTCCTCTTCCATGCCATCATTTGTAGCCAGGAGCATTGTCACTTCAGACCTCTCAAAGTGAGGTTTGAGGCGGTTTACATGTAGGACCCTCAAAGGGTTCCTGGGAGTCTGCAAGTTGACCAAGTAGGTCACATCACTCTTGTGCTCTACCACCTCGAATGGACCAGTCCACTTGTCTTGAAGCGCACAGTGCTCCACTGGTGCCATCACCCACACTTTTTGGCCAGGCTGAAACTCAACTCGAGTGGTATTCTGGTCGTACCATCATTTAATCTCCTTCTGGCTGGCTTCCAGGTTCACCAGAGCAAGTTTCCTGAAGCGTTGAGTCTGGTTTCTGAAGCTTAGCATGTAGCTGAACACATCTTGGGGGTGTCTTACCAGGAGTTTTCTCCTAGCCCTCGTTCACCAGACTCCGAGGTCCTCTCACAGGGTGCCTATACAGCAATTCAAAGAGAGTGAACCCTAAGGATTTCTGCGGTACCTCCCTGTAGGCAAACAACAGGCATGGTAGAAAGACGTCCCACTTACATCTCATGGGTTCTGCAAGACCCTTTATCATGCCTTTCAGGGTTCGGTTGAATCTCTCAACCAACTCATTACCTTAGGGATGGTAAGGAGTGGTGAATTTGTATATTACACCACACTTCTCCCAGAGTGACTTCATATACCTAGCAATGAAGTTTGTACCACGGTCAGAGACACCCTATCTGGGGAACCCCACGCGGGTAAAGATCCCCATCAATGCACGGCGCACCACAGGGCCCGTGATTGTCCTGAGAGGGACAGCTTCCGGGTACCAGTGGCCCCACAATGTCGATGCCCACCTGCTCGAAAGGGGTGCTCACCACAGGAAAGGGTTGGAGGGGAGCCTTACACTTCCTTCCTGTCTTGCCACTTGCCTGGCAAGTCTGACAAGACCTACAATGTGTGCCAACATGCCTCTGCATTTGATGTTAGTAAAAGTGGGTGACAAGCCTGTGACAGGTCTTGTCGCACCCCAAAGGTCCTGCCAAAGGCACAACATGAGACACACCCAGTAGATAGGTCCTGTAGCACGCGGGTACCACCAGCACATGGGCTGCCAGGGGCTCAGCAACCTTAGGCTTACTGTAAAGGAGAACATTCTCCCAATAAATCAAATGTGATCCGGACGGACCACCTGCTGCCTGGGCCGAAGCCTGCTGCCGCAACCCAACAAGAGTAGGGGATTCCATCTGCACCTTGCAGAACTCCTCCCTGGAGGGACCTCCTTCCTGCTGCCAATGGGTCAGCTCATGCAGGTCGCCCAGTTTGGCCACTTGCTCCCCTGTAGGCTACAGAGCATCCCCCTCAGGTTCTGCCTCCTCTTGTACTGTGGGAACTTCGGGGGCTGGTTTCCCACGCCCCCTGCCCTTCCTCTTTCTGGCAGGCACCTGAGCCACTCTTTCAGGCTCCAGGTCCTCTTGGTCACCCTTACTGGCTGCCATTGACCGAGTGGTCACACAGGCCCACTCAGGCAGTCCCAACATCTTTAAATGAGCCTGGTGCTCCACCTCCTTCTAAGATGAGCTCTCCAGATCATTGCAAAGCAGACAGTCAACAGGCATGGACGAACTTACAACAACCTTCAAAGAACGTGAGAACTCCCCCACTCAACGGGAACCTGCGCCACCTTACACAGGCGCTCAGAGTTGTCTGCAGCAACTACAGGGCGAAGTACATTGGGGATGACCTGCTCTTGAGACACCCATTGACACCTGACAGATGTCACACTGGCTCCTGTGTCTCTCAGAGCCTCCACCCTCCTCCCATTGATGGTCACCCACTGCAGGTACTTTTTAGTGTTATCCGGCAGGCAGGTTTCCTGGACCAGCTCTCTATCTCCTAATGAGATAAGGGTCATCACAGCTGGCTCCCCACCCTCACTAGGACCAACTCCTCTCCCAGCACTACACTAACTAACCCCAGTGACGGTGCACCAGTGCCTTGGGGCACTAGGGATCATTCTGCATGTGACCCTTCTGACCACATGCATAACACTTATGGGGACCCCAGTTGTCTGGCCTACTCTTAGGGGGCCATGGCTTCTTAGAACTGGGGGGCTGGGAATCTTTACCCAGTGAACTATTTTGGGGCCCTTTAGAGAACTCCTTTTGGTTACCCTTGCCCCCCCCCCCCCCACTCTTCTGCTGGGGACCCTGCCCACCTTTGGCTGGGTTTCCTACATACCCCTTGTGGACCCTGGTACTCGTCCAGCGGTCCGCCTCCTGAGCAAGCTTCCTGGGGTCAGTCAGCTTACTATCCATCAGATGCTGGCGCTGCTCTAGAACACAAGGACTACTCAAGGGCTCCCAACCAATCAGATTGAACAACCCCTGGTAATCAGTTACCCTGCTGCCCTTTATCCAACCATCCAGTGCTCTGCAATACATGTTCACACACTCAACCCAAGTATTGGACTCAAGTTTCTTGAAAGACCTAAGCCTTTCCCTGTACCGCTCAGGTGTGAGCCCATACCTGAGGCATAAAGCCTCCTTCATATTGGGATATGTCAGACACCCCCCTCCTCCAAAGGTGTAAGGGTGTTCCTCCCATTGGCCTCAAAGTGTCTCCACAGGCCTGCCCCCAATTCTTCTCAGGGGCCTCATTCATACGCAGTGCTGCCTCATAAGATGCAAGCCATGCATAAATATCCCCCCCTTCTGGAAATTCTGTAATAGGTCCTTGGGAATGTAAACCTTACACCCTTGCACTGGCTGTGCACTGCCACCATCTGTACTGGGCACCACCTGTTTGGCCTTGATGTCCAGCTCTCTCATGCTCAACTCATGTGCCAAAAGCAATTTATTTTCCTCTAAGGCACGAGCATTCTTGCTCTCCTCTGCCATCTTTTCCTTCTCTATGGCAGCTTTTTGGTCCTCCATTTCCAATTGCTTCATCTGGAGCCTCATAACCTCCAATTTATGATCTCTGACCCTTTGCTTGTCCTCCAATTCCTCTGGAGAAGGAATCCTAGAAGAATGACTGCTGCCAGGTACAGAGGCTGATCTCCCAACAGGCACATCCTGGGATCTGAAACCATTTTCTTGCACACCCCCAACCACATCTGCATCCCCTGCCTCCTCAGCTTGTCTGGCCTCCCAACAGGCCTCTAAGGCCTTCTGCAGATCCTCTTTCCTAGAGTGGCTCTTCATGGGACATCCAAAGCTCTTGCAGATTTGATTGAGTTGTTCTACTTTGTAACTACTTAACATTTCAATGCCAAACTCCAATTCTGCAGCTTCACTTGCTGATTTACCATTTAGAGTCATGATGCATGGATAGCTCAAGGGTTTGATTAAAAATAGAACCAAAAATAAAACACAGTATGTGGTTGCATAGTGGTCTGCACTAAACTAGTGATGTACACCAATCACTGTGGGTCAAGTACAAATACAAGTTTAAATCCTCACCGCTGACCACCAATGTTAGAAATGGGGGGTCTCTAGTCGGCAGAGGTAGGTACCTTTTATCAAATAGGAACCCTTGCTTCTAGTCAGGGTAAGGGGGATACACACTTTAGATAACCCCTGCTCACGCCCTGGGAAGCTTGGCTCGAGCAGACAGACTTATCCCAAAGGCAATGTGTAAAGTATTTGTACTCAAAACACACAGTAATACAGTGATAACACCACAAATGGACACCACACTGGTTTAGAAAAATAAAGTATCTTTATCTAAACTAAACAAGACCAAAACAACAAAAATCCAACATACAAGTATCAAGAATATGACTTTATAAAGGTTTTAAGCAACTGGGTCCATAGAAAACTATGGATGCGTGATGTCTCTCAAGTACCTGTAGTTGCGACAAAATCCACAAGGCCAAACATCCGCAGAGATGGGAAGAGTTGAGAACACAAAGAGATGCGCCAGTTCCTGAGACCATGGGGAGGCAATGCGGCAGTTCTGCTGCACACAGGAGAAGTGATGCATAGTGTCCGGTCTGTAGGGGGAAGTGATGCGTCGACTCCAAGACGATTCTGGGCCGTGGGTGATGCGTCGGGAAAACTTGTCGCACAGGTACGATGCGTGCAAATCCGGGATGCGTCGGCGATCGATGCAGCGGCATCGAGCGGCGTTGCGTTGGTTTCCTCAGCCGCGATCCCTCGATGCGTCGGTTCTTGCAGTGGTGGCAGGCGCTGCGTCGATTTCGGCAGCGGCACGGCAATGCGTGGAGATTCTTCTCGCACAGTGGTACTGCGTCGGAAAAACAGCCGCAAGAAGAGCGATCCTTCAATTTTCTTAGTTCTTCAGGTTTCTTCCAGATTCCAGCAGCAAGCACAACCTCCAGAGGCCCAGAAGTGGAACAGGCACCTCCTGGTAGGTCAGAACTCTCAGCAGCAGAGTTCAGGGGAGCTGGGAGTGAAGTATTTGTGTCCCTGAGACTGCAGACAGGAGGCAAGCTCTGCTCAAGCCTTGGGAGACCTTCCTCAAGCAGTGGGACACAGCACACAGCATAGTCCTTGTCCTTTCCTTGGCTGAAACAGCTACTGCAGGCCAACCCCAGACAGCACACAGCAAAGGGGCAGTACTCCTCCTCCAGTTTCCCCAGCTCTTCTCTTTGGCAAAGGTTCCTCTTGATTTCAGAAGTAGTCTAAAGTTCTGGGATTTTAGGTCTAATACTTATACCCCATAATGTCTTTGTTTTCTTTTGCATGGGCCCCTGAGCCCAGTCCAAACCAGTCCTGTCCTCACTGGTGCAGTATGACCACAGGGGGTGGAGACAGCATTGTGCAAGGGAGACAGGCCCTATTTAGGTGCAAGGAAATCTCCTCCCACTACTCTAAATGCAGCCAAGCCCCATTCAGCTCAGCTCTGAGTTATCAAGGAAAGGCCAGGCACACCTCAACCCTCCCACCCCCGGTGGCTGTCTACAGTGAATGCACATCCCCAGCCCTTGTCACTCTAAAACCAGATGGTCAATACACAAACAGGCAGAGGCACACAGAATGGTTAAACAAGAAAATACCTACTTTCTAAAAGTGGCATTTTCAAACACACAATTTAAAAACCATCTTTACTAAAAGATGTGTTATTAAATTCTGAGTTCAGAGAGCCTAAACATTATTTCTCTATCTTGTCGCAATGGGAAGTTATACTTGTAAGATGTTACAAAGCATTTCCCATTCTATCCTATGGGGCAAGATAGCCTTTCTGTAGTGAAAAACGACATGTCACACACACCAGTATATTTTCTACCTTTCACATACACTGCACCCTGCCCAGGGGGGTACCTTGGGCCTACCATAGAGGTGCCTTATTGTAAGAAAAGGGAAGGCTAGGGCCTGGCAAGTGGGTGCACTTGCCAAGTCGACATGGCAGTTTACAAACTGTGTACAGACACTGCAGTGACAGGTCTGAGATACCTTTTCAGGGTTACTCATGTGAGTGGCACAATCAGTGCTGCAGGTCCACTAGTAGCATTTGATTCACAGGCCCTAGCACATTTAGTGCACTTTACTAGGGGCTCACCAGTAAATCAAATATGCCAATCAGGGAAAACCAATTGTAAACACAATTTACACAGGGAGCACTTGCACTTTGACACTGATCAGCAGTGGCAAAGTGCCAAAAGCATCTAAGCCAGCAAAAACAAAATCCAGCACAGCATCAAATATACAGGAGGTAGAGGCAAAATGTCAGGGGAGATAACACCAAAGATGCCAAGTCTAAGATGTGTCCCCTCCAGCGGAAAGATGGGGAGAACTACCCACCTTCTTGGGAGTTCTCATCACTAAGGTGGAAGAATCTGGACAGACCAACAGCATTGGCGTGTACTGTACCAGGGCGGTGTTCCACCGTAAAGTCCATTCCCTGTAGGGAGATGGACCACCTCAACAGTTTTAGATTCTCACCCCTCATCTGCATCAACCATCTGAAGGGCCTGTGGTCTGTCTGAACCCGGAAGTGAGTGCCAAAGAAGTAGGGTCTTAACTTCTTTAGCGCCCAGACCACAGCAAAAGCTTCTCTTTCAATTGCACTCCACCTCTGTTCCCTGGGAAGTAGCCTTCTACTAATGAAGGCTACGGGTTAGTCCAATCCCTCATTGTTCAATTGTGAGAGTACTGCTCCCACACCATGCTCTGAAGTATCTGTCTGCGCAACAAATTCTTGTGAGAAGTTGGTTACCTTGAGCATGGCCGCCGTACACATGGCAGATTTCAGGGCATCAAAAGTGGTCTGACAGGCATCGGTCCAAATCACTTTCCTTGGCTGATTCCTTGAAGTCAGCTCTGTCAAGGGGGCAACAATACTGCCATACCCCTTAACAAACCGTCTGTAGTTCCTGGTGAGCCCTAAAAACGTTCTCATATCTGTCTGTGTCTTGGGGGGCTCCAAAGACAGAATGGTGTTGATCTTAGTCTGTAGGGGCGTCACCTGGCCGCTTCCTACTTTGTGCCCTAAGTACACCACAGATCCCTGCCCTATCTGGCACTTCCGTCCTTGATAGTAAGGCCTGCCTTCTGCAGAGCCTTCAACACTTCACAGAGGTGTTGCAAGTGTTCCTCCCAGCTGGAGCTGAACACAGCAATGTCATCCAGGTAGGCAGTGCTGAATTCCTCCAGCCCGGACAGTACCTGGTTGACCAGTCTCTGGAATGTGGCGGGCATTCTTCAACCCAAAGGGCATGACACGGAACTGGTAGTGCCCCTCTGGCGTTGAAAACGCAGACCTCTCTCTTGCCCCATCCGTCAGGACAATCTGCCAGTACCCAGATGTTAGATCAAACGTACTAAGGTACCGGGCAGCTCCCAGCCGATCACTGAGCTCATCAGCTCTGGGGATGGGGTGCGCGTCAGTCCTGGTGACAGCATTGAGCTCACGGTAGTCCACGTAGAACCGGAGTTCAGGAGTGAACCAAGATGACTGGGCTAGCCCATGGGCTGCTGGAGAGCTCTATCACCCCTAATGCCAACATCTTGGAAACCTCTTCCTTGATGCTGGCCCTGACTTTGTCAGTTACTCTGTAAATTTTATGTTTCACAGGTAAACTGTCTCCACTGTCCACATCATTGACACACAAATTGGTGATTCCTGGAATCAGGGAGAATAGGGAGGCGAACTGTCCCAGTACCTGGCGGCAGTCCCTCTGCTGCTCTGGGGTCAGGGTGGGAGAGAGGTTCACTCCATCCACTGACCCATCATGTTCCTTGGCGGACAGGAGGTCAGGAAGAGGCTCACTCTCCTCTTCCATTCTATCATCTGTAGCCAGGAGCATTGTCACTTCAGACCTCTCAAAGTGAGGTTTGAGGCGGTTCACATGTAGGACCCTCAAAGGGTTCTTGGGAGTCTGCAAGTTGACCAAGTAGGTCACATCACTCTTGCGCTCTACCACCTCGAATGGACCAGTCCACTTGTCTTGAAGCGCACAAGGCTCCACTGGTGCCATCAACCACACTTTTTGGCCAGGCTGAAACTCAACTAGAGTGGTATTCTGGTCGTACCATCATTTAATCTCCTTCTGGCTGGCTTCCAGGTTCACCTGAGCAAGTTTCCTGAAGCGTTGAGCCTGGTTTCTGAAGGTTAGCAAGTAGCTGAACACATCTTGGGGGGGTCTTACCAGGAGTTTTCTCCCAGCCCTCCTTCACCAGACTCAGAGGTGCTCTCACAGGGTGCCTATACAGCAATTCAAAGAGAGTGAACCCTAAGGATTTCTGCGGTACCTCCCTGTAGGCAAACAACAGGCATGGTAGAAAGACGTCCCACTTACGTCTTATGGGTTCTGCAAGACCCTTTATCATGCCTTTCAGGGTTCGGTTGAATCTCTCAACCAACTCATTACCTTAGGGATGGTAAGGAGTGGTGAATTTATATATTACACCACACTTCTCCCAGAGTGACTTCATATACCTAGAAATGAAGTTTGTACCACGGTCAGAGACCACCTATCTGGAGAACCCCACGCGGGTAAAGATCCCCATCAATGCACGGCGCACCACAGGGGCCGTGATTGTCCTGAGAGGGACAGCTTCCGGGTAACAGTGGCACCACAATGTCGATGCCCACCTGCTCAAAAGGGGTGCTCACCACAGGAAAGGGTTGGAGGGGAGCCTTACACTTCATTCCTGTCTTGCCACCTGCCTGGCAAGTCTGACAAGACCTACAATGTGTGCCAACATGCCTCTGCATTTGGGGCTAGTAAAAGTGGGTGACAAGCCTGTGATAGGTCTTGTCGCACCCCAAATGTCCTGCCAAAGGCACGTCATGAGCCAGACCCAGTGGATAGGTCCTGTAGCACGCGGGTACCACCAGCACATGGGCTGCCCGGGGCTCAGCAACCTTAGGCTTACTGTAAAGAAGACCATTCTCCCAATAAATCAAATGTGATCCGGACGGACCACCTGCTGCCTGGTCTGAAGCCTGCTGCCGCAACACAACAAGAGTAGGGCATTCCATCTGCACCTTGCAGAACTCCTCCCCGGAGGGACCTCCTTCCTGCTGCCAATGGGTCAGCTCAGACAGGTCGCCCAGTTTGGCCACTTGCTCCCCTGTAGGCTACAGAGCATCCCCCTCAGGTTCTGCCTCCTCTTGTACCGTGGGAACTTTGGGGGCTGGTTTCCCACGCCCCCTGCTCTTCCTCTTTCTGGCAGGCACATGAGCCACTCTTTCAGTCTCCAGGTCCTCTTGGTCACCCTTACTGGCTGCCATTGACCGAGTGGTCACACAGGCCCACTCAGGCAGTCCCAACATCTTTAAATGAGCCTGGCGCTCCACCTCCTTCCAAGATGAGCTCTCCAGATCATTGCAAAGCAGACAGTCAACAGGCATGGACGAACTTACAACAACCTTCAAAGAACCTGAGAACTCCCCCACTCAACGGGAACCTGCGTCACCTTACACAGGCGCTCAGAGTTGTCTGCAGCAACTACAGGGCGAAGTACATTGGGGATGACCTGCTCTTCAGACACCCATTGACACCTGACAGATGTCACACTGGCTCCTGTGTCTCTCAGAGCCTCCACCCTCCTCCCATTGATGGTCACCCACTGCAGGTACTTTTTAGTGTTATCCGGCAGGCAGGTTTCCTGGACCATCTCTCTATCTCCTAATGAGATAAGGGCCATCACAGCTGGCTCCACACCCTCACTAGGACCAACTCCTCTCCCAGCACTACACTAACTAACCCCGGTGACGGTGCACCAGTGGCTTGGGGCACTAGGGATCATTCTGCATGTGACCCTTCTGACCCCATGCATAACATTTACGGGGACCCCAGTTGTCTGGCCTACTCTTAGGGGGCCATGGCTTCTTAGAACTGGGGGGCTGGGAATCTTTACCCAGTGAACTATTTTGGGGCCCTTTAGAGAACTCCTTTTGGTTACCCTTGTCCCCCCCCCCACTCTTCTGCTGGGGACCCTGCCCACCTTTGGCTGGGTTTCCCACATACCCCTTGTGGACCCTGGTACTCGTCCAGCGGTCCGCCTCCTGAGCAAGCTTCCTGGGGTCAGTCAGCTTACTATCCATCAGATGCTGGCGCTGCTCTGGAATACAAGGACTACTCAAGGGCTCCCAACCAATCAGATTGAACAACCCCTGGTAATCAGTTACCCTGCTGCCCTTTATCCAACCATCCAGTGCTCTGCAATACATGTTCACACACTCAACCCAAGTATTGGACTCAAGTTTCTTGAAAGACCTAAGCCTTTCCCTGTACCGCTCAGGTGTGAGCCCATACCTGAGGCATACAGCCTCCTTCATATTGGGATATGTCAGACACCCCCCTCCTCCAAAGGTGTAAGGGTGTTCCTCCCATTGGCCTCAAAGTGTCTCCACAGGCCTGCCCCCAATTCTTCTCAGGGGCCTCATTCATACGCAGTGCTGCCTCATAAGATGCAAGCCATGCATAAATATCCCCCCTTCTGGAAATTCTGTAATAGGTCCTTGGGAATGTAAACCTTACACCCTTGCACTGGCTGTGCACTGCACAATTTGTACTGGGCACCACCTGTTTGGCCTTGATGTCCAGCTCTCTCATGCTCAACTCATGTGCCAAAAGCAATTTCTTTTCCTCTAAGGCACGAGCATTCTTGCTCTCCTCTGCCATCTTTTCCTTCTCTATGGCAGCTTTTTGGTCCTCCATTTCCAATTGCTTCATCTGGAGCCTCATAACCTCCAATTTATGATCTCTGACCCTTTGCTTGTCCTCCAATTCCTCTGGAGAAGGAATCCTAGAAGAATGACTGCTGCCGGGTACAGAGGCTGCGCTCCCAACAGGCAAATCCTGGGATCTGAAACCATTTTCTGGCACACCCCCAACCACATCTGCATCCCCTGCCTCCTCAGCTTGTCTGGCCTCCCAACAGGCCTCTAAGGCCTTCTGCAGATCCTCTTTCCTAGAGTGGCTCTTCATGGGACATCCAAAGCTCTTGCAGATTTCCTTGAGTTGTTCTACTTTGTAACTACTTAACATTTCAATGCCAAACTCCAATTCTGCAGCTTCACTTGCTGATTTACCATTTAGAGACATGATGCATGGGTAGCTCAAGGGTTTGATCAAAAATAGAACCAAAAATATAACACAGTATGTGGTTGCATAGTGGTCTGCACTAAACTAGTGATGTACACCAATCACTGTGGGTCAAGTACAAATACAAGTTTAAATCCTCACCGCTGACCACCAATGTTAGAAATGGGGGGTCTCTAGTTGGCAGAGGTAGGTACCTTTGATCAAATAGGAACCCTTGCTTCTAGTCAGGGTAAGGGGGATACACACTTTAGGTAACCCCTGCTCACGCCCTGCGTGGCTTGGCTCGAGCAGACAGACTTATCCCAAAGGCAATGTGTAAAGTATTTGTACTCAAAACACACAGTAATACAGTGATAACACCACAAATGGACACCACAATAGTTTAGAAAAATAAAGTATCTTTATCTAAACTAAACAAGACCAAAACGACAAAAATCCAACATACAAGTATCAAGAATATGACTTTAAAAAGGTTTTAAGCAACTGGGTCCATAGAAAACTATGGATGCGTGATGTCTCTCAAAGTACCTGTAGTTGCGACAAAATCCACAAGGCCAAACATCCGCAGAGATGGGAAGCGTTGAGAACACAAAGAGATGTGCCAGTTTCTGAGACCATGGGGAGGCAATGCGGCAGTTCTGCTGCACGCAGGAGAAGTGATGCATCGTGTCCGGTCTGTAGGGGGAAGTGATGCGTCGACTCCAAGACGATTCTGATCCGTGGGTGATGCGTCGGGAAAACTTGTCGCACAGGTAGGATGCGTGCAAATCCGGGATGCGTCGGCGATCGATGCGGCGGCGTCGAGCGGCGTTGCGTTGGTTTCCTCAGCCGCGATCCCTCGATGCGTCGGTTCTTGCAGTGGTAGCAGGCGCTGCGTCGATTTCGGCAGCGGCGCGGCAATGCGTGGAGATTCTTCTCGCACAGTGGTACTGCGTCGGAAAAACAGCTGCAAGAAGAGCGATGCTTCGATTTTCTTAGTTCTTCAGGTTTCTTCCAGATTCCAGCAGCAAGCACAACCTCCAGAGGCCCAGAAGTGGAACAGGCACCTCCTGGCAGGTCAGAACTCTCAGCAGCAGAGTTCAGGGGAGCTGCGAGTGAAGTATTTGTGTCCCTGAGATTGCAGACAGGAGGCAAGCTCTGCTCAAGCCTTGGGAGACCTTCCTCAAGCAGGGGGACACAGCACACAGCATAGTCCTTGTCCTTTCCTTGGCTGAAACAGCTACTGCAGGCCAACCCCAGACAGCACACAGCAAAGGGGCAGTACTCCTCCTCCAGTTTCCCCAGCTCTTCTCTTTGGCAAATGTTCCTCTTGATTTCAGAAGTAGTCTAAAGTTCTGGGATTTTAGGTCTAATACCTATACCCCATAATGTCTTTGTTTTCTTTGTGCAAGGGCCTCTGAGCCCAGTCCAAACCAGTTCTGTCCTCACTGGTGCAGTATGACCACAGGGGGTGGAGACAGCATTGTGCAAGGGAGACAGGCCCTATTTAGGTGCAAGGAAATCTCCTCCCACTACTCTAAATGCAGCCAAGCCCCATTCAGCTCAGCTCTGAGTTATCAAGGAAAGGCCAGGCACACCTCAACCCTCCCACCCCAGTGGCTGTCTACAGTGAATGCACATCCCCAGCCCCTGTCACTCTAAAACCAGATGGTCAATACACAAACAGGCAGAGGCACACAGATTGGTTAAACAAGAAAATACCTACTTTCTAAAAGTGGCATTTTCAAACTTCCAATTTAAAAAACATCTTTACTAAAAGATGTGTTATTAAATTCTGAGTTCAGAGAGCCTAAACATTATTTCTCTATCTTGTCGCAATGGGAAGTTATACTTGTAAGATGTTACAAAGCATTTCCCATTCTATCCTATGGGGCAAGATAGCCTTTCTGTAGTGAAAAATGAAATTGGCAGTATTTCACTATCAGGACATGTCACACACACCAGTAAATTTTCTACCTTTCACATACACTGCACCCTGCCCAGGGGGGGTACCTTGGGCCTACCATAGAGGTGCCTTATTGTAAGAAACGGGAAGGCTAGGGCCTGGTAAGTGGGTGCACTTGCCAAGTCGACATGGCAGTTTACAAACTGTGCACAGACACTGCAGTGGCAGGTCTGAGATACCTTTTCAGGGTTACTCGTGTGAGTGGCACAATCAGTGCTGCAGGCCCACTAATAGCATTTGATTCACAGGCCCTAGCACATTTAGTGCACTTTACTAGGGGCTTACCAGTAAATCAAATATGCCAATCAGGGAGAACCAATTGTAAACACAATTTACACAGGGAGCACTTGCACTTTGACACTGATCAGCAGTGGCAAAGTGCCCAAAGCATCTAAGCCAGCAAAAACGAAATCCAGCACAGCATCAAAAAAACAGGAGGTAGAGGCAAAAAGTCTGGGGAAACCACGCCAAAGATGCCAAGTCTAACAAGAACCAATGCATTTCTATTTCTCTATTAGATTGTTCTTCAACTCAATTATAGGATGGCCTATCACACAACTCTGCAAACTCCAAAAAGGAACTGGTCATCCAATAAATTGATCCCGCTCTCATGGTACAGACTGCTTGGTGTGTTTCTCTTGTCAGGAAATGTATTCTCTCTTTCTCTCTCTTGCGATGAAGAAATACATCTGAAGTCCCTCGGAAAGAAAAGAGAACCCAGGTAAGTATATTGCATTCTCTCTCTATTTGACCCTTTCCTGCTTCTGAGCAGGAAGTCCCCCCTTTTCTGAGAAGGAATAGTCTTAACTTTACTGTTGCTTGTCAATATATCCGCAAGCATTGGCTGCAATCACTCTAAGATATTTATATAGGTATTTTCCCAATTCAGGGTTTGTAACCAAAAGGTCCAAATACAAAAAAACCCACAAAATTCCCACTATCATGGTTTTCGGTATCTCCCTGTTTATAGGTCCAGATAACCCTTTTCCCGGAGTCCTTCTTGGGTCCTTTGGTTTCCTCTCTCTATTTTAGGTGCTTTGTTTCATTTTATTGTCTTTTGGAAGATATATAGTATAGGGTCGCGGGGAGGGGTAGAACAGAAGCAAATTCACTATTTGGTTTCTCAGGTTTAATGTTCTAGTATCCATGGTTTCTTTTACAACCTGTACCTGCCACCCCTCGTAGTCGGGCACTCACCTGGGAAAGCCACGCTCCTCCTACAGCATGGCTGGACCAAGCGCCTCTACAGAGGTTTCCATCTACAGGAGGATCTTCAGGTTGTGTGTTTGCCTCCTGAATCGATGGAACTGCTTGGTTACTCGCCGAGTATCTTCAGGTAGCGTCACATCAGTTTCCTCCTTCCTCAACATCTCTGGTTGCTCGCTCCAAGCTCCTTCTCAAATCTCTCCACGCCGTTCTCTCTTCCTCCTTGTCACACCCCTACCCTTGGCGCCTGTCCTTCCTCAATATCTATCAGTGTCGGTTTCTCCTGAGAGGGGTAATAGGTTTTCAATTTTGTTTTCTCCTCTTTCTCCCTTTACCCTGGTGATTATTGTTTTTTCAGTTTCAGATGCTGGTAGGGATAACCTTCTATAGTGGGATTTCAGGTAAGTCATCCTCCTCTCTACTTAGTGGTTCAGAGTCTGTGTCACACCGTAGTAATTATCCTCCAAAGCCAAGGCATCTGCGTCAGTACGGAAAATCACCTCCGAGCCGGTGAAACTTCGGGCCATAGAGATGGACTTGCAATAGGGTTCATCATTAAAATGAGCCTTGACATTCTTTATTACCAAATTGAGGATATCTCCTCCTATTGACTGGCTCTTTGGGCGGGGTCACACTGCTTTGAAATCGCTGCTGAAAAAGGGCCCGAGAGAACAGGGAGCAGCGCCCCTGCAGATGTTGATTTCACCATAGGCACCAGGGCAGAAGCCTGCGGAGGCATAGCGCCTGGAAGCATCGCAGCCTGCATGTTACCTGACCTTGCATTGCAGACCTGCGTAAATCAGTGCGGTGAATGGTGTTATTTAATGACCCATAGCACTCTAGTGTAGTGATACTTGCTGCCCCTGTACCATAGTTCCTTTTCCTTTGCCACCTGCCCTCCCTAATCCTCCCTCTGGGTTCTGCATTGATAGTTTAAACCTCATGAAGGACGTCGGCACCAGAGACAAGTTGTCATCTTTGACTAGCCGGCACTCTATAATTCCTAAATAATGAAGAAAAACACATTGGTGAACGAGCACTTGCACTAGGCTAGAGAAGAAATACAAACATGGATCGTGGGACAGTGAGAAACGAATGCAGAGACCGTGCCAGATTGACAGAGGTAGTGGTCATGGATACAAAGACATACAAATGGGCCATGGAGAGGAAGCCATACTACTTGGAAAAAGGGCCGGTCAGACTAGGAAAAGGGTACAGGGAGACAGATACTGGGACAGAGAGATGCAAGAAAAGGGTCACAAGTCCCACTGGATGCCTGAGGAGGTATCCAATTCGACTTGAAGGTAGGAGTTCGGGGACAGGGAGACATGGCCACAAGGAGCGAGGAATAGGAGACGGGGAAACTAACACACTGCCACCTGGAGACACAGAAATATACAGGGTCGGAACACTCAGGGTCAGATAAACCCAACCACTGAAGAGGAAGATGGGGATAGCGGAGCCGGTAAACCTCACAATACAGCCTAAAGGTCAGGGAGCCATGGGAGACAAAGAAGAACAAGAAAATGGGACAAGGAGAGAATTACACTGATTCAGGTAGAAAAGGAAACTTGTAAATCTAATCTGACTCGGAAACAAGCAAAGACAAGTCCATAGGGACACGGGGACACTGATCTGGGGACATGGTGACACCACCGTAGGAATAGGGAGACAATGGAGTTCTATATGAATAAGGATCATGATGGGCCCGCGAAGGACACACATAGGAGTAGAAAAATACAAACTATGATGGGTACAGTACGAGTGTGAGACCTGCACACAAACATTGAGGACATACGGTTTAATCTGCTTGTATAGACCTGACAACCAATAGCGTTGCTGTAGAAGTAGAACTGTAGACATCACACCAGCATGGGCAGAAACCAACCTCTCATGTGTTGCCATGATTAATTCTGATTGGCGATCTGAATTTGGAATTACTCTCTCCCCCACTCCTAAGGACAGGGCAACACTGGAGTGTATGTGCTGAAACACTCACTTAGACATATATGTGAACAAGGAGACTAAGGTCTACACACGGCATGCATACTGGGATAGGGAGACAACTCAAGGACAGGAAGACAATGACACTGTGAAAAGTAGAAATGGGCAGAGAGCCATGGGACTGAGAAACAGACTCTGGAGCAAAAACATAGGGACTCAGACAGGGACAAAATTTACTCTGGTGCTATGAGATGTGGACATAGCCATGGAAACAGGACGAAAAGGACACTAGTAGAGATAGACTATGGCGCTGTCGTACAGTTACTACTAATTTAGTAAGACTGTGTCTTTGGGCAACATAAGCATCAAAACTATGGGGACTATGTCCACTCATGCCATCACAATATATTGACCTGGTTACTTACTAGCTCAAAGTACACCATCTGGACCCGTTAGCCTATAAATGTACCTGATGGTGCCTGCAACCTCCGAGCATGACAACCCTAATTCCCCCAAAGAAATTGTGGAAACAGATATACCCTTTTGCTTTTATCTCAGGCATGCCCAAATTGCCATTTCAAACATTTATTGAAGTCTTTGGATTCTTGCGTACAATACGTATGCTGCAATAATTAGTAGAAGGAAACAGAGCAATGAAACCAGCATTACAAGAATGTTGAATAATATAAATAATTCAACCATTATAATTATGGCATTAATTATATGAATACATATAATTGTAATCCTACCTGCTCTACCTATCCTAGATAACATAGGGTGAATGCGGTTCTGCCTGATACCTTGGAGTGGTCCAACTTCCCATTTACCTGTGTGCGTGTCTCATCCGGAAGCAAGTCTGGTGTAGAACAGGCCGCTGTTCCTCTCACGATAGTGCACTAGAGCTTGAATTTAGGCACGGAGTGACCACGACAATCCATGGAAATGCTCCTCTGCTGAACAAAGGCTTGGGTCTGTTTATATATTAAAAACTGGATCCATTCGCAGTGTGCCTGAGTTCAAATACGGCTGTCATAATTGATTCTACCATTTCAGAGCTGTCTCTGAACAGACAATAATATGCAAGTGAAATTTGCGCAGCATACTGGGTCCTTGGACAAAATGATGGTATGATAATTTGCCTAAGAAGAAGTGTATTTGTACGCAAAAAACTTTGTGAATACACTATCGCACAGTAGCAAAATGTGCTAAACGTTATCGTTAAAAAGATGTCAACTTAAAACTCGAAGATGTAAAAATAGGAGCATTTGTGCTCTCGACACCCACCCCTTGTCTGTAAGTAGAGGACAAGCTTCAAACTAAACATAAACACATATCCTAAAATCAAAATTAAGATATATATAAATTAAACCTAAAAATCTGAAAAATATATCACTTTAATAATGAAGCATAAAGAAAGCCAAATTGTATTAAATACCAATGTAAAAATATGAAATTAGTATCTGCATAGAAAAAACACAATTTCACAATAAAAAGATGCCGATTTAAAATTCTCTAAACTCCAAAAATGGTTTAAATGCTCAGAGAGTCAGCAGAAACTATGATGTTCCTAGCTTCCGCAGGTGACGTTCCCGTTGGTGCCGCAGTCACCAGTTCCAAAGAACAAAAGTGGTCATGTCCAACACAATCAGCATCCGCTGAAGGTGTGAGAGCCATTAGTGCATCTGCAGAGGACAAGCCAGAATCCTAAAATCTAGGCGCCGAGGCACCCATAGAAGGCTCATAATATGCTTTTTGCAGCAAGGGCCTTCGCAAAGGGCATCTCTGAAGATGGATTCTTAACGGGCCCATCAGAAATTCCATATCCGTAGATGTACCAATTGCATTCCAAGGAATATATCCAAGGCACACTCGAAAGTGCACAGCAGACAGCAGAACACAGGCTGTATGCAATGGAATCATACAGGTTGAAAGGAAAAGGACCAGTCGTCATTAAGTTCCTGAAGTAAGGACATGCCAAAGTACTGTATCATGTGATCAAGACATATCAGCACATGCAGTAGCGCTGTTCCCATTTGGCTGCATGGTGGAACATCCATTGCAGAGCAGCAAAAATACAAGGAGAATCCCGACACTCAGAAATAGGATAAATGTTATGCCTCCAAAGACGCTGGAAACTAGAGACTTTATAAAAGATGGAATTTCTCCGAAGACCGTCTGGTAGGTACTGACAAACCCAGACCCAATCGCTTTGAAAAAATTTACTACTCAGTATTTGAAATATTAAATATGTGGTGCACAAGTTCTCTGAAGTGTTGTGGGAGGCTAGTGCGTAGTAGCAATTGTATTTCAGAAGAAGACCTTGCAACTTGAAGATCAAATGTTTTACTTGTAGATGTTAAAGAAACTTCTTTCTGAAACAATAAGGCTTTCAGTCTGCTCAGACTATCAAAGTTCACATTAAAAATGGAAAATGTAGGCCACACCATCACTCTAACTTCGCAAACTGATGGAAAAAGAACATTCGTTCAAGAGGTCACACCTCAGGAAACCGTGAACACATAGGGCACTCCCGGTCTCTTCCCACAGCAACCTTGGTCATTCAACATGAAACACCTTCCATTGGAAAGCAATCTGAATGCCGAACAGCATCTGGGGAACCCTTCAGATAACAAGCTAAGTTTGCTTTGAAGCATTACCAGCTCCATGAAGTGTGACCTCCCTGCAAACTAAAGAATGGCTGAAACTCTTCTCGCTAAGACCACTAAGTAAAATTTCAGTTTCCCCATTCCTACACCTGTTATCAAAAGGTAGGATCCATGTCTTGTGTACATATCTCCCCCTAACACTTCATATCTGCTTACCTGAAAGTGTTTCAGACAGGACGTGAAGTGAAACGTTGAAATTGGTAGAGAAATAAATACATAAATTAACCAATCTGTTGATGGTGTTTCTGCCACTGTAAATGGTAATGTTCTATGTTTAACATTGTTTATGTCGCATCCTTCTTCGCCATTATTTTCTGCGTGCATGTTAAATTATATGTCAGAAATAAATCGGTGGCGTTTAATTGTTTCCAGGGCACGCAACCACTCTTCAGAACTGACTTTGTCTGTGTTGTAAGAGGGACATGTCACTCTGTATGTTCTCAATAGCTGATGACACAATGTTACTCAAAAGATAAATTCTAGTGGATACCATTGTCAACTACTGCTAAAGCGTTTTCTAAATTTTCTCTATCGCCTCACGTATCAGTCCAGCAGCTACCTGCTGTGAAACCTTCCAAAGCTCATTGTACACAGCATATAAGAAGCATTTATGATGTGCCATTCTGGGACCTAATAAAAAATCCTGTAAATCCATGTCATCGGAAAGGAAAGAAAAGTGTTTTTTCATTTCATCTGACGTGGAATATTGTTCCCATGGAAAGCATAATCTTACCACGCTGTATGTTGTGACAACTCCTGAGTGTTGTGTCTGCACATAATGTGGGTCTGGTCTGTTTGTTCTA
The DNA here is from genome assembly GCA_963921515.1 of Calotriton arnoldi. Taxonomy (NCBI): domain Eukaryota; kingdom Metazoa; phylum Chordata; class Amphibia; order Caudata; family Salamandridae; genus Calotriton; species Calotriton arnoldi. Next base: position 983,339 of record CAWUFW010002464.1, on the reverse strand, counting down.
AAACCCTTTGTGTTAAAAAAATGTGCATGACAACCATTAGTATATAATGGCCACACTAGCCACCCCTCTGTACTGGAAAAATCTGTATTTGTAAATCCGTATTTGTAAAGCGCGAACTACTCACCCTTACGGGTCTCAAGGCGCTGGGGGCCGTTGTGGAAATTAAGTGAGCTGTTGCCCAGAGTCACATGGTGCTGAGCTGAACTGCCGCCGGAGCCGGGGCTTGAACCGTGAGCCCTGTGATCCGAAGTCAGCTGCCCTGGCCCAGTGGCTGCACCACACCTCTCCACCATGTGGAATGTGAAGAGTTATCTGTTACATTGTGAAGCATACTGTTGAGCTGTTCCTCTGTATAATTTATGAATTATTGCCAATGATCAAAACGTGTACCTGTGGAAATGGATGGTGGTTTCAAATCCTTTATCTTATCCAAGCCCAGGGAGGATGTTTGCTGTACTGTCTTGTTAAGAAAAATATATTTTTGGTATTAGACACACTCTAAACAAAGCCTTTTTGCCTTGAATTTGCCAATCTTATTTATATATATAAATATATCTATATATAGCTATATTTTATTTGTTTATGCCGTGTGTGAATAAACATACGCTGGATTTTGAATAGAGTGTCGGCTCTGTGATTATCTATTCAGGACACTTTCACTGGAGATTATTGCAGTTTGTTGTTGGATATACGAGGCTCGCTACCTCGCCGTGCACTCCTCACGTTAAGAGACGGGAGCAAACGCGAACTCGTTGGGTGGACTGTTTAGAAACTGCTCCTGTCCGCCTCTGCTGCCGTAGTGAAGAAAGCGGCATTGAGAAACGGACTTTGCGAACTGGAAGGACAGAGCAGGTGTAATCAGAACGGGACCGTACTGGTATCGAGGCCGGAGTCGGAGGGCGCCCACATCGGGTACCAGCCCCGGAAAGGTGAGCCCATTTCTGTCGAAATTGTTTGCTGTGTCATCTCAAAAGAACATACGGAGGCTTGTGAGCTTAAGCGCGTGTTTACGAGAGTGATCGGTGTGCTGGTGTTTAAACAGCGTTCCCTCCAAAACTAGTAGTGTTGGTTTTGAGGAGGGTTAATTCTGATACAATACCATTATGGCAACAAGTAAAGATATTGAAAGACGGGAGGCTGCAGAAAATCTATTCACCACAGCAGATTTACAGGAAGTGGACGATACAGCTCAAATAAGTGAGCAAGGTCCTACAATAAACAAGAAACAATTATGGGACAGTCTCTGGAAGGCTCTAAAAAAGAGCTGTCAAAATGGTGGGAGGCAACTGTACTCCAGAAATACATAGAATTTACATTCTATGTATGAGTTATAAATATTTTAATCCTCGTGGGACTCGATTACGGTCCCACGAGGATTAAGAATATTTATAACTCCTACATTTGACAATCCAGACCCAAATATGTTGGAAGAGTGGATGGCCAATAACCATGAATGCTCCATAGTAATGCTCCGTATATTGGTCAAGTATGCTCAGAAGGACGGTGACAAATTGAAACAAGAGATAGACGATATCACCGTAAAATTAAAGGAGCTATATGAACCAGAAGAGTTCGACAAAGAGATGGCGAAAATAGATACAAGATTGTCCAAAGTTGAGGAGGAACTCAAAATAAAAAAACAGAGAAAATTTCGCCGTAATGAGATAGACTATCAGAAAGGGCAAATTTTAACTTTTGGGAAAAAGTTTGACCACTTAAGGACAGTGGTGGAGGAAACAAGTGGAGACGTACAACCATCCACTTCAAAGGGAAGAGAGGCATACACACCAAGTATCACTGTGAGCGACACAGGTGAAATAAACAATAGCGACCAGGAAGAAAACAATGCTCCAGCGCTAAAGGAACAAGCAGGGGTAAAAGCAAGTATTTTAAAGGAGTTCAACCTCATGGCCCGTGGAAGAACAAACAACCCGAGCAACAGAGGAACACCAGTGAAAAGAGGTCACGGACGAGGCAGCAGAGAAGGAAATCAACAGCTAAAAAATCAGGAAGGAAGCCCCGTGGGAGTTCTAACAAGGGGAAAGAAAGCAGCAAAATGATGGATACCAGAACTGTGGTAAATTTATCTAATCTGACTTTAACTAAGCATCAAATGAATGTTTTATCCCTAGGACTTTCCTTCTGTCCAACTGCTAATTTTAATTATACTGTAAGTCACATCGACTTATTCCATTTTGTGCGTAAATTGAAAATTAAGAAATGGTATGCTACAATGCCCATTCGGAAACTGGAGAAACATAAAGAGACTAGCAGTACACTGAATGTTAATGACTTGGATGTATTGCATATGTTGTATGAACTAGAAGGTGAACCAAATTTTATTGACAACCCCATCCTTAATTTAGTCAATGATGACATTAATATTGGTATAAGCGTATCCAGTGGTTTCAGGCCTAAATCAATCTTTTTACCTCAAATTGTGAATGAGTCAATCAATGTATTTGAAAAAGGCATGATTAATGAGCTCAAGCATATGAACTCTAAAAAAGTTAGTGGCATAAAAAATCTAAATGAGAAGCAAATTGAGGCCCTAAGAGAACTGGAAAACGACACCAGTATTGTCATCAAAAAGTCCGACAAGGGGGGGAATGTGGTGGTGTGGCCACTAACAATGTATCTTAATGAAGGTATGAAACAACTTAACGATGTGGAACGGTATGAGAAATCAACTAGAGATTGTTATGAAAAGAACAACAAAATATATGAAGGGAAACTAAGTGATTGGAAAGATCAGGGAATTTTAGAACTTGAGGAATTTCAATTCTTGTCATGTAAATTTCCGAAAATACCGGCACTTTATCTATTACCGAAGCTCCACAAAGATGCAGCCAATCCACCAGGGAGACCTATTGTCTCTTCAAGGGGGAGCATGTTGGAAAACACGTTGAAATACGTGGATCATTTCCTCCAACCACTGGTACACGCACTCCCCTCGTATGTAAGGGACACAGGCGATTTTTTAAGATGCATCAAAGATATAGAATGGAAAAAAGAATATCTTCTCTTAAGTCTGGATGTCAATAGTCTGTACACATGCATCCCCCATAACTTAGGGATTGACGCGTGCAGAAATTTTTTGAAAAAGAGATCTATATCTTATATGTTACATACTGAAATGATCATTGAAATGATCCTCATTTGCCTCATGAGTAATTTTTTTGTGTTCAATGGCACAATCTATAGACAGACCCAGGGGACGGCAATGGGTACTTGCTTCACCCCCAGCTTTGCAGGACTATACCTCGGCTGGTGGGAGGAGCATGTAGTTCATAACATCGGACTCTTTAAATCCCATGCCGTCCTCTGGGTGCGCTACATCGATGACATTTTTTTCATTTGGAGTGGAGCTCAGGAGGAAGCTCTTGAGTTTGTTACCATTCTGAATGCTAACTCACTCAACCTTTCATTCAGTAGTCACACTGACAGGGAAACAATTGAATTTCTTGACCTCAGACTTATCGTTCAAAACAATACATTAGTCAGCCACCTGTTTAGGAAATCTACAGCAGGGAATAGTTTATTGAGAGCTGACAGCTGCCATCCCAGCTCCCTGATTGAGAGCATTCCATATGGTGAGCTTATGCGCGCCGTGTGGAATTGCAGTACCAATGAGGGATTTGGTGATGAAGTCCAACTCATGACAAAAAGATTCAGTGAACGAGGCTTTAGTAAAAAAACAATTCAAAGAGCAGTTGATAAAGTGATGAAACTAGATAGGAATAATTTGTTGTGTCCAAACCCTAAAGAGACCCCGGAACAGAAGATTAGGTTCATCAGTAGATATAACAATCAGGCTTGGAACCTTAAAAAAAGTTTAAAGAAACATTGGAATGTTTTAAAAACTGACCCAGATCTGCAAGCAGCAATCGGTGAAAATCCCGGAATAACTTTTAGGAAGGCGCGATCCTTACAAGATTCCTTATGTCACTCGATGATACATTCAGAACAAACGAAGAGTACTATAAAAGGCTTTTACACATGCAATCAGTGTAAGGCCTGCAAATATAGTAGCAGCTGCAAGTCGGCAAAACTATCTGCTGAGCAACAACCATTTTTGATTGACAACATTTAAAATGCAATTCAGAGTATGTAGTATATGCTCTTTTATGCCCATACAAACTTGCCTATATAGGCAGTACAATTCATAGGGCAAAGAAACGCGTATTGGAACACATGCGTGCCATTCAGAATTTTGATAAGCATTATCCAGTGGCACGTCATTTTAAAACCAATCACACTCTGAACTGCAATCTGTTAAAATTTGTTGTACTAGATACTATCCCCAAACGTGAGAGAGGGGGAGATCGGGTAACAGAATTGAGGAGACTAGAGTCCAAAATGATAATTAAATACAACACCCTGCATCCGAATGGATTGAATTTGGATGAAGAAAGGGCTGTACACCTAGGGTGATGATGTTTTTCTGCATAAATAACCTCTTCTCTTTTGTATAGGCTGATGCCTTTTTAATATTGTGTGTCGAGAATTGTGGTTTTAATTAATACTTTGTTTCCTGTTTGCTTTCAGACGAAGATGTTTAAAAGAGCAGAGGAGCTGTTATATCGTTAATTTGGACAGCATACTTGAGCTTTTTTAATGATGTTGGTTTTGTCTAATATGAAACATGTCTGGTAAGCCCACTGGGGCTTTATTGATCGATTTTATGCCATGGCGTGATCTCTCGTATATTATTTGTCCAGATAAGAGAACAGAAATATTGGATGAGTTAATGCATTACAGGGTAATGGTAGTGTACTACCCACGGGGGCTAAATTGGTTTGACTTGGCATTACTGTATAAGAATATCTGGTTTATGTCAATAACTTCAATGACCAGCGTTCCATGCACCTGACTGAACGGCATGGTGGTAAAGTGCATCGCACTGCCCACTTGGGCTTAATGTGTTTTGATTGGATGTCAGTTTTGTAACATCAAATAGCATATTTGAATAACTTTATTGACAAATACAGCTTTTAAGCGTATCAAAGACCGAATTAAACTTGGGCACCATAAGCCACTTGACAGTTGATATAAATGAAATGCGGATGTACTCGTGTAACGTAAGCTGATGGTTTTTGAAAAACACCATTAATCATTTTTTAACAACATGAAATATGTATAAAAATCTGAACGGAAAATTAAATGTGAATCACACATGACATTGTAAGCCACTTGGTAGTAATGCATATGAATTGCCTCTGTGCATACATAGTATGAACAAGTGATTCCTTACATTCTGTTCGTTAAGGAGTAAAAACGCCAAGTAATAATCTACTAAAAATATCTGTATGATGTAAATACAACGATGTAATGTAAAGAAATTTCCCATATTACGGTGAAGTTTTTGTATATAATGTGATCTTTAACTGCTTTTTTATGTCTAAAACTTACTGAACAATACACAATACAAAGTATTTTCTTTATGTTAATGAAAACGCACATCCTGCCTCTTTAAATATGGCAGGAAGTAAGCATTTGCCTAACCCGTGACCAAGGAGTGCGTGAATACTGAAACGCGTTGGGTTTTATTTGTTGTTGCCGTGTGTGAATAAACATACGCTGGATTTTGAATAGAATGTCGGCTCTGTGATTATCTATTCAGGACACTTTCACTGGATATTATTGCAGTTTGTTGTTGGATATATATATATATATAGACGCTCCAATGCTCCAATGCTTAACAGTGGGGAAGAATTGGTAGTGCATTTAGGAGATTAATTGAGGTATGGAGAAATGTTGTGTTTGTTCATGATGTCCACATATAACATGACTGAAGATGACCTATAATTATTGATTTTGATTGCAGGTACTATTGGGCATAAAATACCGATACACGGCATGATAATTTTGGCAATGGTTTCCATATTATGCAGCTATAATAATTTCGCCCATTCAGTCAATGAATAATAGGTAATTTGTCATAAATATTAAAGGATTAGGCCCGTGATGGGCACTTGGCCAATACACGGCGAGATTGTATTTTGACAGACAATTTGTATTTACATATTGATACACTTACATTGATTGTTATTTGGGCGTAAACAACGTATTATTAAGCAATGTTTAGCCGATAATCGGCGTTATTAAGGAAACTGGTTTTGTTCCAATACTGCTTGCTATACTGTTGCATAGTGTGTTGATAATATCGGGCCATTTAAAGATGGCGCTCAAGGAAGACTAAGTAATGGTCCTTCTTTCATGTTTATTTTGATTATGGAAATGTGTTTAAAAATGGGCGCCACTGCCGCGTCAGTAACACCGACGAAGGCGCGAATGCCGAAACGCGTTTGTTGTTGCTAAGATAAAATAAAGTCTTCTTTTCAATTTGCCCCGCGAGTGCTGGCTTTGTTCTGTGAAAAAGGAGCATTGGAGCGTCTATGTGTACACGGGGCACCACTGTGTTACCGGCACCCGCTCGCGAGTGCTCCGTATTTATGGTGACATTGGAGAGATAATATATATATATATATTTTTATTTTTTTTTTTGCCGGGGAAGGGAGAAGTTTATTATAATAAGACACTGGGTCTACAGGGTTATTGCCAGAAAAATATGCAAACTTCTGTACGTATGTTTTGGAGCTACCCAAAGGTGGTGTTGGGCATTGTTCCTATTGTGTGTGATTAAACACTGCACATGGAGTTCTAGCTCTGTGTAAATATTGGTGCTCAAAGTGATGATAACAAAACATTTCATCATAATTAGATGTACCAATATACATATCTTCACTTTTGAATACAGTATAATGCTCTTGCTCAGAAAGCATAGATCCAACCGTGTTGATATCCCAATCATCAGAAATGCTGCCTGGAGTTTTTACATCATTATGGTAAATCTTGAATGCATGCAGCATTTGCAAAGTCTCTGTAGAACCAAAAATATCAAATGGGACCTTATCACAAACAATGCCATCCCGGACGGGAACTGCAGAAATGTTTACAAGGGATAGGTCTCTTCACACTTTGTGTGATGAAGAATGAGGTTTCAATACCTTGGTTACCAGTTCAATAGCAGAGCGTTCTGGGAAATAATGCCCATTCAACAGCAAAAAGAATACTGTTACAAAACCAATCCAGATGACAAGGAAAAGCAACGAGATGGAAGATGGAACAAAGTATGTCTTTTTGAGCTAAATAATAAATGCACGAGTTCCATGCAGTGGGTGGTCTGACGAATCCGAGGAAAAGTCATCAATGACGGCAAAATAGCCAGAGACAGTCTGTGCAAAAACAGGGACCTCACGTGCTAGAGGGGAACTGGTAGTTAACTCCAAAAAACAACGTTATTGTTAGAATGTGTTGTGGAAGACTGTGAATTCACATTCGGTGTGTGTATGGTGTTGATAGAAGTAACTGGAAGCAGCAAAACTTCAGTGTCAGATATCCCCTGCCAGGGAACAGAAACTTCTGTATTTGTTAATGCTTGCAAAGAGATTTCCTGGACGGTAGTGAGAGGAGGCAGGTAACTATCAAGGAGCCCTTGTGGTCTACTGTGTAGGACTGGTCACATGGTGTGGTTTTATCCAGGGGCCTCAAATCTTTTCTGGACTGTGAGCTACTTATGTTCAAAGAAACGCGCTTAGAGCTACTAATATTATTAGTGTTGTATAATTTTAATTTTGTTATTTGTATATTAATTCAAACAAGCAAAACCTTTCTGATTTAATAAGCTGGGCTGCACACAGGTGAGCTACTCAGAGGTAGCTGGAGAGCAACAGTAGCTCACGACCTACTGGTTGGAGACCCCTGGATTAGATCAATCATTACAAATCTTTTGTAATATTCTTTAGGTATTTTTTGTTGAGAATTCTTTATTCATTTTCATCCTTTAGCACATTACTTTTAAGTCGCATACTAAAGAAAGAAAATGAATAAAGAATAATCATTTTAAGTCGCTTACTAAAGGAAGAAAATGAATGAAGAATTAAAAAACAAAACGCCTAAAGTATATTGTGTATTGTAAAGAATATGGACTGTATGTGTTTTTTTTTCTTTTTTGGCTGAACTCATACAAATACAAGGGACATGTTTTTCTAGAGAGCTGGACTATTATAGATTTAATCGATAAAATTGTGTTTGCGACTCGAGCGTAGTAAATGCTGTCAAATACCTGCTTTCAGACTCTATATTTTGGCAGAAAAAGCCAGTCGAAATGTCTAATGTTGCTTTGTATTTTTTGCGCACAATATTGTTCACTAGTGCTGCGTTGTGTGAATTTTATGCGAGTGCGACTGTTTAATTGCCTGTAGTCTGAGACTAAGCAGTCACAATGGTCTGGTTTCACTACCCGTAATAAAGGATTGTTCATTGGTGAGATACAAGACTCAATTATGCCTTCATATTCAAGCTGTGTTAGAATTTCTCTAACTGGGTCTTTACCTTCATGTTTAATGGGGTATTGTATTTACACGTGTGGGCTGGACCTTATGGGTATTATATTTTAAGGTGAATCTTCATCACAGCCCATATGGTTGCGATATAATGCCAGGGCTTGTGCAAGAGCCCACTCCTTGACATATGCTTGTTTAACTGCAATAGGAACAAGGACAGAGAAGGATGGTAATATTATATTTTCCCCTGACTGGAATATTTGTACAAACTAAGGTGGCCAATCTTTTTTTAGCCAAGAAAATATCATAGTGAAATGTTAGGTTCTTCAAGAAGAGAACTTTAATGGTACGGGGTATATCACTCTCATTTCGGAGTTTCAAATTATACAATCTGCCTGGAGAACTAACTCTCTGATCTGGTGTTTGCACCTGAACAAACACATTAGTTGTTCTTGCCACCAGAAACTCTTGAAGATTCTGACAAACTATAGTGATCCTTGCCACGCTGTCTAGTAGAATCAGAGACCACTCCTTGTTAAGAAACAGCATCCTCAATATGTGTGGCATATTGAAGTGCAATGCCAGCCACTTTCTTCTTTTTGAATTGAGGCTTTTGTTGTGGAAGTTTTTCTTCCTTTTTTATGGTGATATCAGTAGAGCATTGTAAGTCCTTCTTTGGTTTCACATGTTCCTCTGACCTACGCTCTGATCATCCTTTTCCCTCCGAGCGTCGTACTGCCAGTGCTGCTGCTTCCCCTTTATTATTACTTAAAATTATTGAGGTTACTATGGCATAGTTGCCTCTCACTTTCATCCACAAATCCAGGGCAGGGACTGCCCCCTACTAGTTTTGAATCTGTTTTGCACATCAGGCAAAACAGCTATGGATTGTGTACCATGCATGTTGGTATAGATTGCAGCAAGTACTGGGCTCCAAGTGGCACATCCTTCTACCTGAGAAACCTTCCCTAAAGGTAGGCACATTGTGAGAATTCTGTGTTTATCTTGGGGTCCCATATGTGGAAACACTGCTTCAAGCTAATTTGTTTAGGCGCAATCCAGAACGGAATCTTTCCGTGTCTGTTGGGAACCTCACCCATAATTGCATTAATAGTGACTGGACTAATTGCTGGCATTGCTAAATGCGGTTGCGCTGCTTGATCAGCCCTCGCTGGGTTTGTTGTTATTGTTCACATAATGAACTGTGTCATACGTTTGTATAATCTAACTAGATCTCTGTAAAGTGCGCACAACTGTCCTGCTGTGAGTGCTTCTAATTGTGGATATGGTGTGTAGCTGGCTAGGACTGGCAATTTTGCCCCATCATTGCTGAGGATGTGGTAGGGCACCTTGGAACAAGTTTGTGTGTTCTTGAAATATAAATGCTATTTCTAAATCTTCATACAGTTGTAGTGTATGTGTGAAAATTTCCAGTGTTGGCGTTTACTGCCGGAATTGTTACCCATGAACAGAATAACTGACCCCTCTTGGATCTCTACCACTAAGGTAATATCTCCGCCTGAAAGAGCGAGCCCATGGTGTTGGAACATCTGTGTTACTACATGTCTGCAGTTTAGTGGTCCAACCACTGGTGCTGCGTTAGCCATTTTAATTAATGGAATTCAGAGACATTAAACTATAGTGGGGTGATCCTTTGAACGGTTCAAGCTTCAACAACCTACAGAAATATGGGTTTCCTATTTTGGCCGAGAAAAAGACTTTTCCCTAACACCGTGGACATCTGCGTTAAAAGGTGACTAGGGGCTTTGGGCACATGTGAGAAAACTACTCAGTAGACCGATTAAATAGGTACCCGACCTATAACGTTGGTGGCGCCATGTCGTATGGTTCCTACTAATTTGGTAAGACTGTGTGTTTGAACAACACAAGTGTTAAAACTATGGGGACCATGTCCACTCATACCATCAGAATATGTTGACCTGGTTCCTTTCTAGCTCACAGTGCGCCATCTGGACCCGTAAACCTATCAGGGTACCTGATAGTGTCTGCAACCTCAGAAAATGACATCCCTAATTCCCCCAAGCAAATCGTGGAAACCGATCAACCCTTTTGTTGTTATCTCAGGCATGCTTAAAGGGAGACACAAGAAATACACAAACTGGCATTTTAAACATTTATTGAGCAATCGGATTATTGTGTAAAATATGTCTGCTGCAATGATTAGTAGAAGGAACCAGAGCATTGTAACCAGCATTGCAAGAATGGTAAAAAAGGTAAATAATTCAACCATTATAATTATTGCATTGACTATATGAATAGATATATTTGTAATCCTATCTAGCACTACCTATCCTAGAGAACATAAGGTGAATATGGTTCTGCCTGATACCTTGGAGTGGTCCAGCTCCCCATTTACCTGTGTGCGTGTCTCATCCGGATCCCAGTCTGGTGTAGAACAGGCCGCCGTTCCTCGCAGGATAGCGCACCTGGGCTTGAATTCAGGCACATGGTAACCACGCCAATCCATGGAAATGCTACTCTGCCGAATAACGGCTTGGGTCAGTTTCTACAATGAAAACTGGACCCATTCGCACTGAGTTCAAATTCAGCTGTCATTGTCAATTCTACCAATTCAGAGCTGTCTCCGAACACACAATAGTATGGCAAGGACAATTTTCGCAGTGTACTTGGTCCTTGGACAGAATGTACGATGGTCTGATAAGGTGTCTAAGAAGAAATGTATGTGTAAGCAAAACGCTTTCTGAGTACACTATTGCACGTGAGCAAAATGTGCTAAAAGTCATTGTCCATAAAGATGTCAACTGAAAACGTGAACATGTAAAAATGGGAACATTTGTGCTTGGGCCCTATTAACCTCACAATAGCACAGACAGACAGACAGTATAAGGGAACGCACAGTGGGAGGGGGACATGAGAACATGGAGAAGGTAGGCCAATACACTGGGTCTGAGACATCAGAACATCCAGGCACTGCAGCAGGCAGAAGGACACAGAGACTGGAAGCACCGTCAAAAGGCGATGGCACTTCCAGACACTGCTGTTTACAAATGACCTCCACAGAAAGGCTTCTAGACATTCCTGAGACGTGTGCCAATGCCCTGCTGGGCAGATACTGCTGTCCTCCCAAACCTACTAGACACATTTTCCTGCTGATCTTGCGTTTCTTTCTAACAAGCAATTTAAAATCATGAATCAGGATCATGGAAGAGAACAGTCAAGTGATATGCAGTATAAAGCTTAATGGGTGTCTGTTATTATGCACACCACCTGCTTGTCTGATCTTGTCCAAAGGAGTGTGCAGGACTAAAACAGCAGTTGTTTCGAAGGATTTGGCCCCTTTCTGGTAAACAGTACTGCTCCTCCCCTTGTGCCAGCCAAAACAAGAAAGCAAAACATATGACAGACATGTCCTTGCACAGAAGGTTTGAGACAAACATGACTACTGTTAGTGTATAAAATGGAAATTCATTTGCATCCTTTATGATACAGCTCTCTAGTACTGTTACCTTAACTTATTTGTAAGTCTGCACTGGTCTGGGAAACGCAGAGGCTTCAGAAAGTGCACCTGCAGGAGGTAACAATTTTTAGAGTCTTCATGATTAGAGGACATTGTTGACATTTTAGGGCTTACCACTTTCCCCATTGGTGTGATGCTGTTCTCTTGTGCTCACAGACAGCAGTTTCATTACAGTGAGCCTGTTTATCTGGACAATATGTTGGCGTGCCCAAATCTACAATAGGAATGAAGCTGGTGCACATGATCAGTCCAGAGCCTAGTGCTTGACCATTAACTTGGCAAACACATCAAAGACCTCTGGGTTCTCCTGAGCGAACAGTTCCACTGTATTCTTTTGCAGCCAGTCCGAGGATCGCATGTGCTGCTGCAATAGACCTATCAGGGCACCCAGGGTAGGCTTGGTAGCTGGAGATGTAGATGCTGTCTGCCTTTCCATATGGTTATGCCTGGTCCAGCTGACTCCTTTCTCCTGCCACCATCTCACCTTCTATCTCCTCCAACACTTTACGGATCCTCTGCATTCCTATTGGTAAAACAGAGTGGATGCAGCAGCTTAGAAAGTTCTACATGCCATTTTACAAGATTTTCAACCATACCGCACTGCAGTCACAATTGTTGTCTACAGTGCGGCTCTATTGATGAGACCTTTATCTGCTGTCAACCAGAAGCTTGTGTTACACTGAAAAATGGAGAATTAGATATCATTTGGAACAGCTTGAAAATTCAACAGAATTTCACAATATTCTAGGGAGATGCCCTAATAAACAAAAAGCATCCATTCCCGGAACGAAATTCAAGATATCCCCAATTGGCAAAGATGATTTTCATTGACCAATTTAAAGAAAACATTATAAAGACGGATTACTAGTGGCATTTATAGCCATATTTTATGTGGCAGCCATCATGAAGCAACACCGTGGTCATGAAATCCAGGGCAGGCAACATGTCACTTGCTCGCGATTGAGAACAGGGGTGAGATTTAACAAAGTTACTAATGAGGTGAGCAAATCTGGAGTGAATTATTCAAGAAATATCACACAGAAAACAAATCTATGCTTCAACAAACTACCACAAACTCGATTTATTTTGACATGTACTCAGACCTAGTCATCCACTGGTCTACAGATTACAAGCACTTGATTCCCTCACAGTGATGAAGTAAGGGGACAGGAATAGGACAGGAGGTAGTCTAGAAGTTATGACAGCAAATCCTGTGCACACGCTCATAAGTATTTACAAAGACAGGTAATTAATGTCAACACGAAAACAATGAAGAGTAGTTCTTGTCCTTCAAGTGTTGATTTTAATTAGGGCTCCCGGTTTTATGGTATTTATTTTTTTGACATTTCCGTCTGTATTTATCCATATTTATTTTTTGGGCATTTTTTCTGTATTTATCCACATTTATTTTTGCCACAAGCAAAAGACGACGCTACAGCTAGTATTTTTCCACATTTATTTAAATTGACAATGCACACATTTTTTATACTCTCGTTGACACGATTTCGGAAGGGGGTTTTACTTTAAGTTTGACATTTGTCTTAAGTTTCCAGAAGTTTAAACTGGGTCCCCGGTGGTTTTTTTCTTCTCAGATCTATAAGGCGAAACTGTCTTTCACGTAAGTCAACGTAGGCAGTTAAGTCATCAAGCAGATTTATGAGTTAAAACAATAAAGGACGTGTATTAAAAACGAGGGCCTTTTCTCTACGCCTCTCTGCTTCGAGTCCTTCGGCACCTCGACTGGGGACAAGATCGACGCTATACATCACAAAAATGACCGAACTGAGGTTGGTTCCTATTTTCACCTGCCTGTACCGCATCACGGGTTTGCAACCGGAGGCTAGATGAAGATTTGCTTACTGCTGTTGCTCTGGCTGTAACTGAAGCAGTTCGCAGCGTGGGCGTGGACTGTAAACTGGCTGGTTTAATATACCGCACCAGCCCTTTTTAGGTCGAGCCTAGAGTAGCGCGCAAGCGCTGCTTCTGGCGAAGACTTTATGTAGTGGGCATTTGAAAGCTGACCACACGCTCATGCACAATGGCCTTTTCCATGCGGTTACCCGCACGTTTCAGGCACGATGCACGAGCGTGTGGTCAGCTCAGCACGCTGCCACGCTCGCCCCCGCTCCTCTCTGATCCGGCAAGGGTCAGTGCCACGCTGTGCTGCGTGTACAAAGGCTGCTTGTTGCTCTTGAAGCCACACCTATCACTGTGTTGCTCATGTCATGAAGGAGCACTCCCCGGCGTTGCCCCCTAGCCTTTGGAATAACAGTGCACCACGTGTGCCTCTGGGTAACAGCGCAGTCACGCATAGCAAACACATTTTCTTTTTACAGCAGAAAACAGGCATCAGAGGTGGAGATTCTTTCACTATTTTTATACCACCAAAGCAGGAGGGGGCTGGTGTAAGAGGAGAGTGAAAGGGATTGTGTGCGTTTTGGGAGGGTGAAGGTGGCGGAGTGAAGAAAACGCGGAGTCAGGTGGGGATATTTCAGCCAATCGCCCTGGCCATGAATAATTTCCCAAATGTGGCTTCTTTGGAAGTGGGGTTGGTGACCGCCCTGTCTCCCTTAGGCCCCGCCCACCCGGACTGGACTCCGCGCTGCGTCTCTTCACTTCTCCCAGCTTTTATGTAAAACACCGCGCTCAGTTTACATTTTATTTTTTAAGGTTTGAAGTTGTGCACGGTGCCCACTTCAGGGACACCGCACTGTGTTTAATTATTTTTTTAACTTATTCGGAGAGCGGTGCTCGCTTCAGGGACACAGTACTCTGTTTATTTTTTTTAATTTTAACTTATTCGGAGCGTGGTGCCCGCCTCAGGTACACTGTGCTCTGTTTTATTTTTATTGTTTTACCCTATTCGGAGCAGCCACCAACTTAGCCCCCTGCAGGCCAGACCTGAGTGACCGAACAGGTCAGACACCAGGCAGAAAATCGCACACTCCTGATCTGCAGTCTGCTTCAGTCTCCCTAGGGCCGTGCACACGCCGCTTCGCTCCCACCTCAGGGCATCAATGTGCCAGTCAAGTTTCTGCCCCCTATGTACTGGGGGACTCGGGATGCTCTGTCTGGGCCCCTAGTTTAGACAAGGGAACATTAAGTGATTTGCCCAGAATCACAGGATGTTGTGCTGGCGCCGGGACTCGAACGTTGTTCCACCAGTTCTAACGTCCGCAGCTTTGGCCATTACGTCATATGGCTTCCTCGCCTTGTTAGTTGGTGGGCACATTGTAAGCTCTCCATCACCAGTTCAGGTGCACGCAAAGCAACTTCATCACCCCGGCGTGGCAGATTGCAGAGCTCTTCAGGAAACAGTGCGTGAGACAATGCGCAACAGTTTGTGACAACTTTATGGAATGGATTGCATGGCAGATGGCTTACAAACCGTGTGCCAGCATCTCAACTGTGTCTCTATGTGCACGACAGTCTCTAATGAGACCCCAGTGAGTAGCATGCTACCTGTCCACAAAGCTCTTTAGTGCCTCGTCATTAGTAAAACGCGCTTCTATACAGTACAGTCATTGAGAGAGGATGCCGCACAGGGTAGCGAGGGTGCTGCTTGTGGGGGTCGCCTGAGTGAGATTTCAGACAGCGAACGTAAAACACTTTAACTAAAGGTTTCACAGACATAAATAGGTTGCAGCATGGGGCTTTTGCTTTTAGATAATCCACGACCTGCTGTAGATGGGAGCATAGGCACACAACATGGCAGTAGGCAATCTCCCTAAAGCACAAGGATGTGGCGAAATGACCAGAGCTGTCGAGCGGAAAGCTAGGGAACCATGTTAGAGTCACGGCGTTGGCTCACCATCCTGTGTTTCTGGACAAATTAGTTAATCTCCCCACGGCTTCCAATAGGCAATGTGTTGTTGAGTAATGTAACTGGTTTTCTTGTAATTTTCTCCAATACTTTTAGGTTTAGTTAGCGCTACATAGAACTGCAAAAGAAACACAACCACAAGCATTGGCATAGCCAATAGGTTTCGCCTTTGGGACCTTATAAGTATTTAGTTATGCAGCACAATATCCTTGGTGCAACAACATCAACTGCTGCATGGGTAAACACTTATAAGGGCCCAAAGGCGAGACCTATTGGCTATGCCAATGCTTTTTTTTACTGCCAGCAACGCCGAGCCCACCTTTTTGACAATCCATGTGATCATTAGCAGCGAAGCGGGCAGCTTTAAGAGTTATTATTTGCTGCTGTCAACATTGACTCACTTCTTAAAAAAACCAAAACACAGCATTGTGTTGGAATAAGAGTCCATAAACCAGCTACGTCTTCTAATCCCATATTGGAGGGTGTCTTTGCACCTCTGCAGTGCTCTTCTGCCTTTATGCTACCTTTCGGCCAGGTTTGCACGTGTAAACAACACCTACCTTCTTACAAACTGAAGGTTTGCGCTTGTAAACAGCACATCCATCCATACATGCATTCATACACACTGAAGGTTCGTGCGCGTAAACGGCCCATCCATCCATCGTCGAATATCAATTTCACACACTACTGTTGTTGCCTGTGTATGTCCAGCAAGCGCCTGCATACCCAAACGGGTGAATAGTGCGCTATACAAAACAGCATAACATATGTCCTGCAGCGGCTGGTAGTGCGAACTTCAAGCCCACCTGAAACTAGTGTCACTTTTCTGCTTTGCAGAGGATTTCCAAAAGATGGCATAATACCCTTAGATAAGACTGTGACTAACATGCATAAATAAACAAGCTATATTGGTACTTTTCACTGACGTTGGACCCTCTCTCATAATCAGTGAAACATAGGTGCATTATTGTTTACTGTGTGTTAAACAGATTTTGTTGTTAATATAGCGGCACGTAATAGTTGCTTCAGAGCACGTCCCATATTCATGTAACTGAATGGAATATTAGAAAATACAGATGGGACTTCTGTAGCGATACTACTTTTAACAACTTTATTTGTATGCCTGTGAAAATATTAACGTTGCTTATCACCACGTTCCGAATTATATCTACCTATTTCTATGCTGAATATTGTATTATTTATGCAAAGTATTTGTTCTTGGAGTTCAACCTGGGCACTAGACCACATCTTGTCCTTGTTTTGTCTCTGCTCCCTTAATGTACACATAATGAATGGCCTGTGCTGCTTGAAACGTCGTATTTTATTGTACTTATATACTGCATTATAAGGCGTTGAAGCACTTGAAAAATGCGTTGCGTCAATGCATTGCTTACGAGTTCCAAATGGTGTTTCACGTACAGGGCATTGTTTAAGGCTGAATGAGAACAGTAGATGTTGCATCACCCAGGATGATGTGCCTCGTGGCTAAATACTTAAAAGGTCCCAAAGGCGAGACCTATTGGCTATGCCAATGCTTGTTAACCTACCACCTGTATGTGCGCGCATCGCAAGCTGCCCTTGTAAAACCGAGTCTGCAAGGAAAAGACAGGTGCTGGTGCAATCGGCAGAGTGAAGAGGCAGGGGCTAAGGGGTGAATGAACAACAAAGCCTCATTAACATGCAAATGGTCTTTTAAAGACCTGTGAAGTACTCGGGTGCGGCTGTATGTGTGCCCGGGAAGCTGTCTCAGCCCGGGCTGACACCTCTTAACCCTCTAAGGAGGGGGAGACACCAGATGGTTGGGGGTGTGATTCTATTATGTCAATGACAAAATGTACTAGTATTTTCCCGTTTTTATATATAAATACAGATAAAGGAAAACTTGTTTTCCGTCTGTATTTATATGTAAAAATCCGTTTAAACGGAAAACCGGGAGCCCTAATTTTAATGTAAGTTACTTCAGCGGCCAGCCAACATGTGTTTCGTCAGTGGGTGTAAAATCCAAGACTTCTTCAGGGCTGGAATTGAACAAAATTGGCTGGTGTCACCATACAAGGCGAAATTCTAATTAAGGTATTTACATGTAAAACGCATAAAAACAAAATTGTGAGTCATTACAGAAACATATTAGGATGGTGGGATTAGTGAGCATGAAGAATTTCTTCAAATATGTGGATGGTTGAAATGATCATAGTTGCAGGCATCTGTGTAAGGGACCGTGCATGGAATAAAAGTTCTCAAACAGACATTCTATTAGATACATGCCGATTTCATTGTGTTGTGTCTCAAGTGCCTATCAAGTTCAGACCATATCGACAGGTCACAGCCGAGTGTCGGTGAACCGTGTCCAGAATAACTGTATTTTAACATGCGTGACATTAGCACGAGGCTAATAGTGTGTGTTCAGTGTTCGCATAGTCAAACAGACTTTTATAATCACCCGGCGCTCATGCGTGACACATGTGTGCAGAGATCTGAGACATCTTACTAGTTCGCATAGTATCGCGAACAGTGCCTACCTTACAAATAAAAGTGGTCACACTTCAGACCTGTAACATATAAGCAGGAGTCTAAATCAAAATTGAATCTTGAATATAAGTCTTGATATCATAGTGAAAAATCAATTATTACTGCGAGTAAAAAACTTGAAATTGTCGCTCACCTTATCACTGGTGATAATTCCGACCCAGCGGGTCTTAGAAGCCAATGTTTTTTTAAACCATTAATCTCCTCGTGGTTAGAAATCTGTATAATAATAACTCGACATCAATGTGGTGTCCATCATTATATTGACAATTAAGATTCCAAATCTACTTTATCAGTTTACCGACTTATTCCTCTCTCAAGTACTTTGCAAAGTGTATCTTTCTTACCTCCAATAAATCGTATGTTAGGGCCAGTATTTAACGTCTTAATCGGGCTTCGTATGCCAAAGAGGTAAAATATTTCCACAGTATCACTCTGTCTGCCTCAGTACGGCCACAGAGACCGCGGTGTCATCCGCCGCTAACCAGCTGCAATAAATCCATAATAACACCCGTAAACACGCCATTCAGTAACCTTATGCCAATATTTGTCCTGTCCATTAAAAGCTTCTCAGATCCTGCTCATGCGGCTTACCTCAGGCGAGTACACCCCGTGGTGGAATTCTCCGGCACCGAGTATACCGGAAGTGACAGTGATACGTGATCCGGAAGTGTTATTTTTATTCCGGCGTCATTCGAGCAACGACTAGAGCGCCAACCCGATTTTATCGCGCTACGATGGTAGGTTTCAGTAGTGACAACAAATGGGCATGCAATTAATGAAAATTAAAACCGCCACAGTTAAGGGGCTAAATTTCGAATTTCAGTAGGGGCTAGAAAGTTAGACCCTTCTCACAGAAATATTATAACTCCAATTAGTTGCGGGAGATATGGGGAAGGAAGGAGGCATAATTACGATGATACGGTATATGTAAAGAACTACAGTCAGATTCAAGACAATAAATCCTGCCTCACAAGAATGTGCCCTTGCCAGAGGGCTACAGAAAAAGCGCACGTTCCCGCTTAGAGACCCAGAAGAAGATTGGATTTACATAAGAAAACAGTCGCATATTACATGTACATGTTAGAGTTGTGACTTATGTACTGTTCCAGATGGGTTTTACATAGTCCAAGCTAAGAAGACATGTTCCATAACAGCTGTGCGAACAATACTCCTTATATCACTATTACATGTTTGCGGCAAGTGGGGTCCATGTTAAGAGTACATATGATAATATAACAGAGATACATACATACCAATAACACTGTAGTCCAGACTTTCTAGTCACCCAGAAAGTAATGCATTTCCCGGTCACTGTTGAGACCGTGTTCATAGGTTTTAAGACGCATGATCCAAAGGGCTTCAGAGCGTCTCAGTTGTAGCTCCCTGTTCCCGCCCCTTGGATTGGGTGTGGTAATGTCAATCCCATAGAAGAGGAACCCTTTATGTGCCCCTTTAGCGGGGCATTCCCATATGTGTGTGGCCATGGGAATATGCAAACTTCTGTACGTATGTTTTGGAGCTACCCAAAGGTGGTGTTGGGCATTGTTCCTATTGTGTGTGATTAAACACTGCACATGGAGTTCTAGCTCTGTGTAAATATTGGTGCTCAAGGTGATGATAACAAAACATTTCATCATAATTAGATGTACCAATATACATATCTTCACTTTTGAATACAGTATAATGCTCTTGCTCAGAAAGCATAGATCCAACCATGTTGATATCCCAATCATCAGAAATGCTGCCTGGAGTTTTTACATCATTATGGTAAATCTTGAATGCATGCAGCATTTGCAAAGTCTCTGTAGAACCAAAAATATCAAATGGGACCTTATCACAAACAATGCCATCCCGGACGGGAACTGCAGAAATGTTTACAAGGGATAGGTCTCTTCACACTTTGTGTGATGAAGAATGAGGTTTCAATACCTTGGTTACCAGTTCAATAGCAGAGCGTTCTGGGAAATAATGCCCATTCAACAGCAAAAAGAATACTGTTACAAAAACCAATCCAGATGACAAGGAAAAGCAACGAGATGGAAGATGGAACAAAGTATGTCTTTTTGAGCTAAATAATAAATGCACGAGTTCCATGCAGTGGGTGGTCTGACGAATCCGAGGAAAAGTCATCAATGACGGCAAAATAGCCAGAGACAGTCTGTGCAAAAACAGGGACCTCACGTGCTAGAGGGGAACTGGTAGTTAACTCCAAAAACAACGTTATTGTTAGAATGTGTTGTGGAAGACTGTGAATTCACATTCGGTGTGTGTATGGTGTTGATAGATGTAACTGGAAGCAGAAAAACTTCAGTGTCAGATATCCCCTGCCAGGGAACAGAAACTTCTGTATTTGTTAATGCTTGCAAAGAGATTTCCTGGACGGTAGTGAGAGGAGGCAGGTAACTACCAAGGAGCCCTTGTGGTCTACTGTGTAGGACTGGTCACATGGTGTGGTTTTATCCAGGGGCCTCAAATCTTTTCTGGACTGTGAGCTACTTATGTTCAATGAAACGCGCTTAGAGCTACTAATATTATTAGTGTTGTATAATTTTAATTTTGTTATTTGTATATTAATTCAAACAAGCAAAACCTTTCTGATTTAATAAGCTGGGCTGCACACAGGTGAGCTACTCAGAGGTAGCTGGAGAGCAACAGTAGCTCACGACCTACTGGTTGGAGACCGCTGGATTAGATCAATCATTACAAATCTTTTGTAATATTCTTTAGGTATTTTTTGTTGAGAATTCTTTATTCATTTTCATCCTTTAGCACATGACTTTTAAGTCGCATACTAAAGGAAGAAAATGAATAAAGAATAATCATTTTAAGTTGCTTACTAAAGGAAGAAAATGAATGAAGAATTAAAAAAACAAAACGCCTAAAGTATATTGTGTATTGTAAAGAATATGGACTGTATGTGTTTTTTTTCTTTTTTGGCTGAACTCATACAAATACAAGGGACATGTTTTTCTAGAGAGCTGGACCATTATAGATTTAATCGATAAAATTGTGTTTGCGACTCGAGCATAGTAAATGCTGTCAAATACCTGCTTTCAGACTCTATATTTTGGCAGAAAAAGCCAGTCGAAATGTCTAATGTTGCTTTGTATTTTTTGCGCACAATATTGTTCACTAGTGCTGCGTTGTGTGAATTTTATGCGAGTGCGACTGTTTAATTGCCTGTAGTCTGAGACTAAGCAGTCACAATGGTCTGGTTTCACTACCCGTAATAAAGGATTGTTCATTGGTGAGATACAAGACTCAATTATGCCTTCATATTCAAGCTGTGTTAGAATTTCTCTAACTGGGTCTTTACCTTCATGTTTAATGGGGTATTGTATGTACACGTGTGGGCTGGACCTTTTGGGTATTATATTTTAAGGTGAATCTTCATCCCAGCCCATATGGTTGCGATATAATGCCAGGGCTTGTGCAAGAGCCCACTCCTTGACATATGCTTGTTTAACTGCAATAGGAACAAGGACAGAGAAGGATGGTAATATTATATTTTCCCCTGACTCGAATATTTGTACAAACTAAGGTGGCCAATCTTTTTAGCCAAGAAAATATCATAGTGAAATGTTAGGTCCTTCAAGAAGAGAACTTTAATGGTACGGGGTATATCACCCTCATTTCGGAGTTTCAAATTATACAATCTGCCTGGAGAACTAACTCTCTGATCTGGTGTTTGCACCTGAACAAACACATTAGTTGTTCTTGCCACCAGAAACTCTTGAAGATTCTGACAAACTATAGTGATCCTTGCCACGCTGTCTAGTAGAATCAGAGACCACTCCTTGTTAAGAAACAGCATCCTCAATATGTGTGGCATATTGAAGTGCAATGCCAGCCACTTTCTTCTTTTTGAATTGAGGCTTTTGTTGTGGAAGTTTTTCTTCCTTTTTTATGGTGATATCAGTAGAGCATTGTAAGTCCTTCTTTGGTTTCACATGTTCCTCTGACCTACGCTCTGATCATCCTTTTCCCTCCGAGCGTCGTACTGCCAGTGCTGCTGCTTCCCTTTATTATTACTTAAAATTATTGAGGCTACTATGGCATAGTTGCCTCTCACTTTCATCCACAAATCCAGGGCAGGGACTGCCCCCTACTAGTTTTGAATCTGTTTTGCACATCAGGCAAAACAGCTATGGATTGTGTACCATGCATGTTGGTATAGATTGCAGCACGTACTGGGCTCCAAGTGGCACATCCTTCTACCTGAGAAACCTTCCCTAAAGGTAGGCACATTGTGAGAATTCTGTGTTTATCTTGGGGTCCCATATGTGGAAACACTGCTTCAAGCTAATTTGTTTAGGCACAATCCAGAACGGAATCTTTCCGTGTCTGTTGGGAACCTCACCCATAATTGCATTAATAGTGACTGGACTAATTGCTGGCATTGCTAAATGCGGTTGCGCTGCTTGATCAGCCCTCGCTGGGTTTGTTGTTATTGTTCACATAATGAACTGTGTCATACGTTTGTATAATCTAACTAGATCTGTGTCAAGTGCGCACAGCTGTCCTGCTGTGAGTGCTTCTAATTGTGGATATGGTGTGTAGCTGGCTAGGACTGGCAATTTTGCCCCATCATTGCTGAGGATGTGGTAGGGCACCTTGGAACCAGTTTGTGTGTTCTTGAAATATAAATGCTATTTCTAAATCTTCATAAGTTCTGTAATTATTAGGAATTACAGTTGTAGTGTATGTGTGAAAATTTCCAGGTTTGGCGTTTACTGCCGGAATTGTTACCCATGAACAGAATAACTGACCTCTCTTGGATCTCTAACACTAAGGTAATATCTCCGCCTGCAAGAGCGAGCCCATGGTGTTGGAACATCTGTGTTACTACATGTCTGCAGTTTAGTGGTCCAACCACTGGTGCTGCGTTAGCCATTTAATTAATGGAATTCAGAGACATTAAACTATAGTGGGGTGATCCTTTGAACGGTTCAAGCTTCAACAACCTACAGAAATATGGGTTTCCTATTTTGGCCGAGAAAAAGACTTTTCCCTAACACCGTGGACATCTGCGTTAAAAGGTGACTAGGGGCTTTGGGCACATGTGAGAAAACTACTCAGGAGACCGATTAAATAAGTACCCGACCTATAACGTTGGTGGCGCCATGTCGTATGGTTCCTACTAATTTGGTAAGACTGTGTGCTTGAACAACACAAGTGTTAAAACTATGGGGACCATGTCCACTCATACCATCAGAATATGTTGACCTGGTTCCTTTCTAGCTCACAGTGCGCCATCTGGACCCGTAAACCTATCAGGGTACCTGATAGTGTCTGCAACCTCAGAAAATGACGTCCCTAATTCCCCCAAGCAAATCGTGGAAACCGATCAACCCTTTTGTTGTTATCTCAGGCATGCTTACAGGGAGACACAAGAAATACACAAACTGGCATTTTAAACATTTATTGAGCAATCGGATTATTGTGTAAAATATGTCTGCTGCAATGATTAGTAGAAGGAACCAGAGCATTGTAACCAGCATTGCAAGAATGGTAAAAAAGGTAAATAATTCAACCATTATAATTATTGCATTGACTATATGAATAGATATATTTGTAATCCTATCTAGCACTACCTATCCTAGAGAACATAGACTGAATCTGGTTCTGCCTGATACCTTGGAGTGGTCCAGCTCCCCATTTACCTGTGTGCGTGTCTCATCCGGATCCCAGTCTGGTGTAGAACAGGCCGCCGTTCCTCGAAGGATAGCGCACCTGGGCTTGAATTCAGGCACATGGTGTCCACGACAATCCATGGAAATGCTACTCTGCCGAATAACGGCTTGGGTCAGTTTCTACAATGAAAACTGGACCCATTCGCACTGAGTTCAAATTCAGCTGTCATTGTCAATTCTACCAATTCAGAGCTGTCTCCGAACACACAATAGTATGGCAAGGACAATTTTCGCAGTGTACTTGGTCCTTGGACAGAATGTACGATGGTCTGATAAGGTGTCTAAGAAGAAATGTATGTGTAAGCAAAACGCTTTCTGAGTACACTATTGCACGTGAGCAAAATGTGCTAAAAGTCATTGTCCATAAAGATGTCAACTGAAAACGTGAACATGTAAAAATGGGAACATTTGTGCATGGGCCCCATTAACCTCACAATAGCACAGACAGACAGACAGTATAAGGGAACACGCACAGTGGGAAGGGGACATGAGGACATGGAGAAGGTAGGCCAAGACACTGGGTCTGAGACATCAGAACATCCAGGCACTGCAGCAGGTAGAAGGACACAGAGACTAGAAGCATCAAAAGGCGATGGCATTACCAGACACTGCTGTTTACAAATGACCTCCACAGAAAGGCTTCTAGACATTCCTGAGACGTGTGCCAATGCCCTGCTGGGCAGATACTGCTGTCCTCCCAAACCTACTAGACACATTTTCCTGCTGATCTTGCGTTTCTTTATAACAAGCAATTTAAAATCATGAATCAGGATCATGGAAGAGAACAGTCAAGTGATATGCAGTATAAAGCTTAATGGGTGTCTGTTATTATGCACACCACCTGCTTGTCTGATCCAGTCCAAAGGAGTGTGCAGGACTAAAACAGCAGTTGTTTCGAAGGATTTGGCCCCTTTCTGGTAAACAGTACTGCTCCTCCCCTTGTGCCTGCCAAAACAAGAAAGCAAAACATATGACAGACATGTCCTTGCACAGGAGGTTTGAGACAAACATGACTACTGTTAGTGTATAAAATGGAAATTCATTTGCATCCTTTATGATACAGCTCTCTAGTACTGTTACCTTAACTTATTTGTAAGTCTGCACTGGTCTGGGAAACGCAGAGGCTTCAGAAAGTGCACCTGCAGGAGGTAACAATTTTTAGAGCCTTCATGATTAGAGGACATTATTGACATTTTAGGGCTTACCACTTTCCCCATTGGTGTGATGCTGTTCTCTTGTGCACACAGATAGCAGTTTCATTACAGTGAGCCTGTTTATCTGGACAATATGTTGGCGTGCCCAAATCTACAATAGGAATGAAGCTGGTGCACATGATCAGTCCAGAGCCTAGTGCTTGACCATTAACTTGGCAAACACATCAAAGACCTCTGGGTTCTCCTGAGCGAACAGTTCCACTGTATTCTCCATTCGCAGTTTAAAGTCCTACCTGCCTTTTCGGAAAGCTGTGAAAACATACCTCTTCCCTCCGTTATAAGCTGTCTCGTTCTGTGATTTGCTTTGTAGTTTTCTGCGCTCAGCGCCGGGACGCCCCTTTGCTGGGGCAGCTGTGCGCTCTATAAAAATTTATAACATAACATAACACTGTATTCTTTTGCAGCCAGTCCGAGGATCGCATGTGCTGCTGCAATAGACCTATCAGGGCACCCAGGGTAGGCTTGGTGGCTGGAGATGTAGATGCTCTCTGCCTTTCCATATGGTTATGCCTGGTCCAGCTGACTCCTTTCTCCTGCCACCATCTCACCTTCTATCTCCTCCAACACTTTACGGATCCTCTGCATTCCTATTGGTAAAACAGAGTGGATGCAGCAGCTTAGAAAGTTCTACATGCCATTTTACAATATTTTCAACTATACCGCACTGCCGTCACAATCATTGTCTACAGTGCGGCTCTATTGATGAGACCTTTATCTGCTGTCAACCAGAAGCTTGTGTTACACTGAAAAATGGAGAATTAGATATCATTTGGAACAGCTTGAAAATTCAACAGAATTTCACAGTATTCTAGGGAGATGCCTTAATACACAAAAAGCATCCATTCCCGGAACCAAATTCAAGATATCCCCAAATGGCAAAGATGATTTTCATTGACCAATTTAAAGAAAACATTATAAAGACGGATTACTAGTGGCATTTATAGCCATATTTTATGTGGCAGCCATCATGAAGCAACACCGTGGTCATGAAATCCAGGGCGGGCAACATGTCACTTGCTCGCGATTGAGAACAGGGGTGAGATTTAACAAAGTTACTAATGAGGTGAGCAAATCTGGAGTGAATTATTCAAGAAATATCACACAGAAAAAAAATCTATGCTTCAACAAACTACCACAAACTCGATTTATTTTGACATGTACTCAGACCTATTCATCCACTGGTCTACAGATTACAAGCACTTGATTCCCTCACAGTGATGAAGTAAGGGTACAGGAATAGGACAGGAGGTAGTCTAGAAGTTATGACCAGGAGGACAGAGAAAATTCAACAAGGCTCAGAAGGAGCAGAAAAACAGTCTACAAGAAAAGACTGTAGAAACAGGCCAAGACACCCACCTAATTGTAAACGGTGAATCTTGTCGGCAAATATGATCCGAAACCAGCCCGGTTCACAGCACTCAAATTTCTTTCCATAGAAGAGAAAGACTTTGTTATCCAGGAAACGTCTCCACAATATAACTTCCTCTTCAAATGTGCCTGTCCGTAGGTACTGTCAGGTCAACCACAAAAGAAAAGCAAAGATAAATAACTGATGGCAGGTGACAAGGATATTCCCTCTATAACTACTGTCAACAAAAAAGCAAGGAGAGCAGTCAGGATATGAACAATTAAAACAATGTTTAACCAAATGTATTTGTCACTCGACTGGACTTTCTACTTTCTGGGAGTAAGGTTAGGTGAATTCTATTGCATCGGTTAATCCCAAATCCCCAATTATCTTTGGGATAAATGTGTTCAATCTTACGTAACAAGGCCATACACTATATGACTGGTGCACTCTAAAAAGGGACAAAATTCTAAAGATATATTTGGCAAATTACGTTATGCATTACGTAGCAGCCTGGTAGAAGTATAGGGCTCGAACAACCCTCACCAATGCCATCAATTAAGCTTTGGCATTCACCCCAACTTCTTCCTGGAACATTTTGGGCTGATCCGTCAAGCGGGGGCCTAGAAAAAGTTATAGTTAACTGAAGTAACTGTAACTCTGACTGCTTATGACCTCACATACTACATTACTCAACACATGTTCTATGACATCACTGATAACGTCACTTCAGTTAACCATAACTGGTGAATTTCAGTGTTTTTTTCTAGTTTATTATGTTGTGTTTAAATTGACATCTTCACCAACTATAACTTTATTTTAACCTCTGCTTTTTTCAGTGAATATATCATAAAAATGTTCCCTGTATACCCTTATAACATACATGCACACTTGTCATGGTCAGGACATGATTGCACAAGATCAGTGCAAACATCTGAAAAAGCATTGAGCATAGTAGTGGACAGAGACTACTGCAGTGAAGAAGTTAAACATCTTCTGGAGATCCTCAGTTTGGAAAATATCCTATCTTCTTCTGGTTTTCACAAGTCTCTGTTGGCCATCCAGATGCATCCCCAAGAACTTTAGATGTTTAAATAGAGTCATGGCTGGCCCACTGAGAGACTCAGCTCTGTCGGGAACTCCGGCTCTGCCACAAGTGCTGATTCTCCTCCCAGTAGTCATTTATACAAATACGGTACATATATTGCTCATCTTGTCTTAGGTGGGCCTTGAATAGCACCTGACGTTGGTAAAAACTCTTGGCAGTCCACTGAATTGCTAGGACTAATTTCAGACTTATAGTTCTTTAGATGAATGGGGAAATCAAAGTAGACTTTTCCTCCAGATCGACTGGAAAAAAACATCACCTTGTTTCAGAGCTGAAATCCAGCTCTTTAGTGTCACTCTTCAACAACATGGCTTCCTTATGTATTCGTTTAATTTCCGTAGAATGAAGCTAGAATGTCATTCTCAGGACTTCTTTGGTATGACAATGTAGATGCGTTCAACCCTTTGTTGCACTCCTTTAAGATAACTGTTTTCACTGCCCATTATTCCAGATGTTGCTGCACTTTTTTCCTTGGTATACTCGACTGTTTATTACTGGTAGGAGGGGTCTGTGTTGCCCCCCAAAAACTCTGTTCTGTATAACGCTGACTAGGCACATGGGGATAATCTGTTTCTAGATGTCAGTGCTGTCCATCATCATTCCCCTTACTGAGGTGTGAAAAGTTTGAATAAGTACTACTCAGTAATAATTTTGTTTAGAAGAGTGAGACCAGCAAATGTTTTGTACTGCCAATACTGTCCTCTCTGTGTCAAAGAGAAAGCAGAGAACTACTAATAGTTGGTAAATTAATTGATATCAGTAGGTGTGGAGGATCTTTTCAAGTAACCCTTAAGGGACAAAATTCTGAAATGATTACCTTGCCTTTGGTTTGAACCTAGCTTTAATCACCCAAGTTTCAGCTTAAAACTGTCTTTGACTGCCCCCCTGCCCATGTGATGAAAACACGCTTTAGACATATTGACAAAAGTTTTTACTACTTGGTTACCGTCGTCTATCCCTCCTTAACGTGACATAAATTTAACATGCGAGTTTGTAAAGCACTCATTCAATCCTGGGTATCTTGGTGCTCAGTGACAGACATTTATCGTTACCCAACACAATGGAATTCTTTTTATCAGCCTCAAGAGAATGAAAGGCTGTGTGGACACAAAGGGGCCGATTCCGATCTCGGCCGGTAGGGCTCCGAATCGGATTCGGCTTAACCGGATCCGATTCGGAGCCCTATTTCCCGACCGATTCGTACGCGCGTCCGGGCGTGCGAGTACGATGCGGACTCGCCGACCGACTCGTCCGGGCGTCCCGACCGCTCCGACCGACTCGTTCCCGGCTCGGATCGCACCGACCGACTCGCTCGGACTCGACTCGCACCGCGCAATGGAGACGTTCCCGGCCGGGTAAGTACGATGCGCGCCGCGAGCAGTCCGACCGAGCCGCGCACTCCGGCTCGAAAGAGCAGTCGGAGCCGTACTTTGGGGTCCGGGTCGGACCCCCTGTACGCGTAGCCGCACGAGTCGCACACAGGGGGGACCCATGGGTCCCCCTACCTGTGCGTGTACGGCGCAAATCGCTTCGCCGCGTACACGCTGTAGGGGCGCCCTTGTCCGCCTCGCACCCATTGAGTCAATGGGAGCCCGCGTACGCATTGTACGACCGGCTCCCATTGACTTCAATGGGAGTCCGACCGACTCGAGTCCGATGGCATACGTGCGCATCGTACTCGTTCGGTCGGGCTGCCAGAGTCCGATTCGGTCGGAAATCTCTCCGAGTCCGGCTCGGTCGGAGAGATTTCCAGCCCGAATCGGAATCGGCCCCAAAGTCACACACTCATCTCTGCAGTGAAGGCATTAATCCACTGAGCCATCAGACCCGGCTATAACTGTGGCCTCTTTCAATTCCCTTTTTGGGAGGAAAGACAAGTATCGGCAACGTCAATAGGTCTGGCCTTGGTAACCTAGTGTGAGGATTTTGAAACATTTTTTATTGCAAAAATGCCATCATATAAATGTGCTTGCATAAAAAGTTTTACATTTAAAAACATTCAGTGATGTGGCTAATTTGTTAGTTATGTTTATAAAAAAATATTAAGCCTTTAAGCTTTGCCATGTTCTTTCTAAAATATTATTATTGTTGTTTCTGAAGGAGACAAGAATAGATCATGTCCTAAGCAAAGATTCAAATAATGCTATAACGTCACTTATACACTTTAAAACAGCAAATATGAAAAGGAGACGGAAAAATAACGGAACTGACACTTGAAGAACAGGCAAAATACATAGCCGCTATTTAAGGTTAGCATAAAAATAAATAATACAAAAAGCACACTTTAACTCTGTTATTGATGAGACTGATGAGAAAGTAACTTTTTTTAGGCATATATAAACAATGTGCAGACTTTGTGCTGTCACTCAAAGTGAAGGAAGCCAATGGGTAAAGCGAAGGGCAATATAACAGACCTCTGTATGTAGTCCACTGACCCAAGGACCTTCTCTCTTTGTATATTATATAAGATGTGTGTGAAAAACAATAACTTGGCAAACCAACTAAATCTGTCTCAAAGTCCAGACGTAAAAAGCATTCATATACATTTCACCCTTCTATCTGGCATTAAAGACTGTGAGTAAAAGGCGTCCATTTTTCCTCCATTTTAATCTAAAACAGGGTCTCTCTTTGGCTGTAATTTAGCAGCCACTACCATCCGTAAGACAGAAGAAAAAAGGGCTGATGTATGAACACATTTAGTGGTCGCAAACCCTGTGATTTGGTAACTCATATGGTTTGCAACTAGTAAATGTAGTTTTGGATTCCTCAACCCATTTAGTGATTCAGTAACAGGTTACCGAATCACTAAATGAGTTTTGAAAGCGAAACTGAATTGGTATTTGGAAGGGGCAGTATTCAGGGCATCCCTTCCAAATACCAATTCTTTATAGTTTGTATTATTATTTTGTAGCCAAATCCGGTACCAAAACATTAACATTTTACAGACGACTAACACTTTCATAAATGGTAAGAGGTCTACAAGGGACCTTTTCCCTTTGTGAATGGTCAAAAAAACTTTTATTAGGAGAAGTCAGTGGTTCTTGGGACCACTGCCTACTCTTAAAAAAGTATTCAAAACGTAATTTTTATAAACATAGCCAGTTTCTTTTAAGGAAAATAAGCAGCTTAAAAAAAAGTTTGCTTTACTTAAAAGCAGTCACAAACTTGGTGGTCTACTAACCCCAGCAGGACACCACCTCCTCTGTTGACAATAAATCGTAGTGAATTGCAATTTTTGACCTCCGTCATTAATATGAGGTAGGTCGGCCCCTGACCCACTACAACTCAGATATTTAAAAACCAACCAATTACTAGATAGTTTGATTCTTAAAAATATTTACTGATTGCAAAAATCCTGCTCACCAACTACAACCAGTATTTTGCAACCAGTAAATAGTACACATGGCCCAAAGTTACTGACCTGCACGTGTAGTTCTGCAGTATTTGTAGCTTTCATAGATTCACATGCTTAAATCCTCCACGTTGTTGAGAATGAGATTTCCCTAGGGCTTTATAGTTTGCCCTGTTTTTTCCCCTGTGGTTGGTTGATCAATCAAATTCAGCTTCTCAAATGGCTTCAAATGCCCTCCAAAGGATTTTATTTCCTTGGATAGTGTTGTACCTGCTGCTCAGCCAGTGTGAGTGTGGTGTGGAATGTTGGTGCGTGATGATGCTGTGGAATGTTGGATGAGTGAGGCTGTCAGTTGGAGTATGGGCTGAGCAGTAGGCAGGCTCCTCCTGGTGGGGCTCTTTGTACCTTTTACCTTGAACCTACTATTTGAATAAATACCATCTTAAGTTACCCTGGAACTGGATCTTCGTTTCATTACAACATTTTGGCGACAAATTTACTGAGAAGAACCTGTGTGTGCTACCTGAATGGACTTTTACTATCAAGCTTGAAGTAACTGGAAATCAACAAAGTTAGACTTGAAGAAGCTGGCAGCCCTAAGCCCCACCAGTGACCACAAGACCGGTCGGCCCCAACGCGGGCGTGCCAGTTCCTGCTGGACTTTCGCTCTTCCTGGCTGCTGTAACCTTGGTAGAGGTGTCCGTGTCGAATTACCTTGGGAGAGTGTCTCCATCGAGAGGAGTTCCCCAGAGGTGCAATGAAGAAGAGTTCTCCAGAGGAGCAACAAGTATGAGGTTTCTCTCTAGTCTGTGTCACAAACAGCTTTGATGAAGAAAGAGTCTCCCTCTGTCTTTGAGGGTAAAAGCTTTTGGGGGGCTGCCACTTGAAGAGGTGTCCGTGTCGTGAGGACCGCCAAGCCCCCAGAGCCCCGTGTGGAATTACATTTGCAACTAGTGGAAAAAGTCCCTGCTGTCCCTGTTTGGTGGACAGAGGAGCCCCTTTGTTCGTACCTTGAGGAGGAGCATTGAGTGAGGGGCTTGTAGTCCGTGTTATGGAGGTGCTCCTTGGCTCAAGTGCTCCAGTGTTCGTGTCAAGTGGAGCAACATGTGTGAGCAGTCCCCGGAGTGCGTGTCATGGGCGGCTTTGGGAAGAGGAGTTTCCTCCCTCCTTTGTGTTTCCTGGTATCAGCTGTATTACATGGATTGGCGCAGTGTTTTACGTGTTTCTGAGGTAACTGTGTCTCAACTTTCTACCGCTGTGCTTGCTTTTTGAACTTTCAAAATTTCTTTGGCAACCATCACCTACCTTCAACTGCCGTCCGTTGTCTCCAGCGCAAGCCCTGACTTCGGCAGCTCGCGTTGTGTTCTGCTGCTTTAACGCTGTGCTGCACGTTCTTGCCTGGAGCCACCCGAGACGCTCCACGCGTACGTGTTCTTATCGTGCTGCCTTCTTTCACCCTCGTTATGTTTCAAATGCCTAGTTCGCACGGAGACTTTTGTTCCTCCGATCACCGGAATTATTTTTGGCAGAGGGTCGTACTATGTCCCTGTGAGGGTAAGCGGTTTGGACGTTGCCATCGAAACCTGGTGAGGTCTGCGTTTCTGTTTTTATCTTAAATGTCCTCACGTTCCCTGAGTTTGCTCATTGTTTCCATGCATCGTCTGGTTATGGTGGTGTGAGGTCGGAGCAACACCCTCGCTTCTGGAGAAAGACTGCTGCATCCGTTTGGGAGAGTGACTACTCTACTCCACTTCTGTGTCTTTGTCGCGGCACACCCCAAGAATGCTGGCACCACTGACTTTGACTTTGCGAATCCATTTTTATCACAACATCCTTGCTTATTAGTTTTGGGGGTTTGTTGTTGGAGACAATTTTTTAATATGTAGACTTGATAGATGGGGTGTTCCAAAAAACAATGTAAATCTCATGGTTGTGATGCTTCGCTCAAAATGTTTTATTTCAGGGAACGGGTGGATCTCTTGCTTAAACAATTCATGGTGCTGAGTTTTCGGATGGTTGCAACCATATTGTTTTTAGATTACTTTTGTCTGTGGGTTGACTCTTGGTCTAAACTCTGACTAGGTTACCACGTTTCTGTGGTTGTGGGGTATTGTGTTAATTCTCCCTGTTGGCGTTGTGTGTGAGATGACTTTGGTTGTTAAGTCACTCTGTGTTACCACCATGGCTGGTTGTGGGGTTGGTGATTCCCTCTCTGTGGGTGGTGTGCGTGTGTGAAGGCTTTTTGGTGTTTAGCCTCTTTGGTCTCCCTCGACTTTTGTGGGTATGAGTTCATTTGGTAAGTCACCCTGTTGGTGGTGTGTGTGAGTTGACTTTTGGTGTTAGGTCACTCTGGGTTACCACCTGAGTATGTGTTTGTGAGTTGACTTTCACACATGAAGTCACTCTGGTTTATCCCCATGTCATTGTTGTGAGAGTGTGTGTATCTCACTGTTGGGGGTGTGTGTACGAGAAGGCTCTCAGGTTCCAAGCCTCTCTATCCTACCACTATTTTTGTGGTTGTGGGTTGACATAGGTTTGTCACCTTTGTGGGCACTGTGTTTGAGTTGATCCCCTTGTTGTTGTCGTGGGAGTATGTGTATCTCTCACTGTTGGGGGTGTGTGTGTGAGAAGGCTCTTTGCTGCAAAGCCTCTATGGCCTAACACTATTTTTGAGGTTGTGGGTTGACATATGTTGGTCACCCTTGTGGGCGTTGTGTTGGAGTTGACTTGTTTTTGAGTCACTCGTGTCTACCACCTTTGTGTGGTTGGTAGGTGAATTTCGCTTCACATTTAGCTTTGGCGTTGTTGCTGAGTATTTTCTGTGTGCTTGTCCTCTCTTTCCTTCCTCCCTTTCAGCTTGGGGGTTTGTCTCACGTTGTGTATTTGTTTTGCTCTGGCGTGTTGTCTCCTGCACTGTTGTGGTGTGGTTCCCTGTGTGCTCACGCTAATTTTCGGCCTGACCAGCTGTTGTGTTTGTGGCATTAGGGGTTGGTTGGTTGTGCTCAGTGTTGTTGCCAGCTGGTTTGTTTGGTTTTGTGTGGTAAGGTGGAAGATTTTTCTGTTTTGTGTGGAAAGGGAGTGGATGTGTGTAGGTGTTGTCTTTCTGTTTGATGACCTATTTTCCTTGTCCAGTTTGGTGTTTTCTTCCCTTTAAGTACATAGGTGGGCATTGCATTTTTCATGATTGCATTGCCTTGTGTTGTCATTTATGCTATTTATCACTTTCTACTATGCATTTCTGCATTTTCGATGTTGACCTGTAAGCCCATTGTACTGTGTTTCCCTTGTTTTCATATTAACTGGTTTGCCCTCAACCATCTTCAGGTCCTTGCAATGGTACCTTTCCAGATTCATGTGCATGTTATTTTCACTATTGTGTGCTTTTCCCTTGGATCATTGCATTGTGTTTTTGTTGACTCTGAGGAAGGGAGAAGTGTTGTACCTGCTGCCCAGCCAGTGTGAGTGTGGTGTGGAATGTTGGTGCGTGATGATGCTGTGGAATGTTGGATGAGTGAGGCTGTCAGTTGGAGTATGGGCTGAGCAGCAGGAAGGCTGCTCCTGGTGGGGCTCTTTGTACCTTTTACCTTGAACCTACTATTTGAATAAATACCATCTTAAGTTACTCTGGAACTGGATCCTCTTTTCATTACAACAGATTCCTCAGTGGGCAAAGTACATCTACTCTTCTTCCTTCTCCAGCATACACAAAAGCTTTTGCCTCTTTCTTCCTGTGCCCGATACTTGAACCTTTCACATGATAATGGAGCTCTTGAGTACAGGGCAGTGTATGCAAACGTTGTCTGTTACATTTTTGAAGCCCCTATCCCTCTGCTTTCCTTTTGGAATACTATGATGAAGGAGTTTGAACTTCTGTTATTTGAAGTCTCATCCTTTTGCCACTTGAGGGGGTATTTGTATTTGCATTTAGGCAGGGGTAGAGTGGGTGGTCTTGGTACGAAGGAGGATTCTCCCACACATTGATGTTTCTCTGAGTGGGGAGATTGGTGCTGTTGAAGTCAGTAGATTGGGTAGTCTGTAAGTAGCATGTTAGGAAGCGGAAAGAGACACTCCAGTGTCTTGGCAATCTGCATTTGTGATATAAGAGGGGAACATTATGTGTGATTGCACAGGTTCCTGGCCACTGATTCTTACAAGCCTAATTCTATTTCCTCCTTGCTGCTCATCTTCAATAATATCCTTGAGGCACTTTGAGAATTGCAGGGCCAGTGACAGCATTTTCATATATGAGGGGCTGCTAAGTACCATCTTTGATGCGATATTCGTCAACAAATTTCCACCATAAGAGGTTTGGGAACTAGTCGTCAACAAAGGCCTTGTGATGGATCGATTAATGGTTGGACGGAGGCTGGTCATTTATGCAGAGCTAGATATCTAGGTATCAAATCTCCTGGATAAAGAACAGATGATGACCAGAAAGAGGCTGCTGGCCAAAAAAGTCGGCCTTGGGGGTAATTTCTCTTAATCTAGTCATGGAACATCATAGTAGAAGAGCCAACTATTTCACATTTTAGCCCTCATAAATGCTTTATCAGAGGGGTATTTTTTCTTTGTTTGCTGAACACGGAAAAATCTTGAGCGATAGATCTAAACTTAAGAAGACTGAGATATACCTCAAACTCCTACCTAGGTAGAGACAGAATTTTTCTCTTTTTCTTGGCACCTGATTTCTTTATCCCTGTGGAAAACCTCGTGCTAATTTAACAGTCCTCATCCATAAGACCTGGATATAAACAAAAAATGCACTTTACATGATGCGCTTTGTTGGAACTGGCACGTTCTGCTTGGCTGAGGCGATGCCCTAGCCAGGTAGAGCCTACCACTCCTGTCAGGGGTGGGTGATTACACTCACTGTATAACCTGCGCTCACCCTTGGGTAGCTTGACACTGAGCAGCCAGGCTTATCACAGGAAATGTGTAAAGCATTGGCACAGCACTCCCTCATAATAAATATACTGAGAGTCACAAAAGAGACTTCACACGTGATGTATGAAAATAAGTATTGTATTCAACACACACAATAATCAACACAACATGAACATCATGTACTTCTGGGCATATATCACACTTGCAAGTATTACTAGCAGTACTAGGCCCAACCATGTTGAAATGACATCAGTAGTGTGCACACTTGGGAAAGATCCTACTCTACTCCCCACAACGACCTTTTGGGGTGTAACATATTGTCAAACCAAGTCCCACTCTGGCAATTCTTATAATTCAATATCACACAGTTATGGGGTGCACGATTTCGGAAATATGTACATACAAGCAATTATAACACTTTTTAGCAGCACCACGGACGGAGGCCGCATGGGTAAAACCAATGTCAAACGTAGTGTTCTTCTGGAAAGAAATCAACATGTAACACAGCACCGCCGGCCAGTGTCATCAATCACAGGTGGTCTGCAGACTGTTACTCCCACACACCGATACGCGGTGCTACGGATATCAGGCAAGTCCGTGTGGAATGCACGCGCACACATACGCACACAGCATTGTAATGCGGTGAAATTGATATCCGGCCGGTCAAGTGCAGAGACCCCGTGGCCCAAGCCTCCCTCTGCCCTCCAGTTTACCCCGACAAGCCTACACCCACAGATTGGAGATAACCAGCCCCCCCCGGATACTAGGTTGCACGTGGCCGAAGTCACACTTACTCAGGGTCCCAGGGAAGAAGGTGGAGGTATGTAGCAGGACCCATTAGGAGGCATTTGGCAAATGGGGCGGTTTGGCCACCACTCGAGAAGTTCACCCACAGGATGTGGAGCAGAAGCAGACGGAGGGCAATAGTCGGTCACTTAAAAGGGTTCCACTTTGGTCCTTCCCGTATCAGTCCAGTTCTGCAAAGCACGGGGGGGTCCAGCAGCCTCTTGACCCGCCTCTGACCATTCACAGAAGCGTCCCTTCGACCCAGTCAGTCACTCTCAATACCCAGGCCAAATCGGGGCAACAGTACCTGGCCGCACAATTTCGTAGTGTTCCCGGGTGTGGAAAGGGCATATGGTCCGCCGCACTGAGTGTCAAATAGGAACAAGCTATGAATGGGGAAGGTAGCGGAGAGGTCTCTCGGAATGAGGAGGCACCCTGCCCGACACACATTGATCCGAGTCGCACTCAGGCAAATCCAGGCACAACGTCTGTTGCGCGGTGATAGGAGCCGCACCAGACAATACTGGTCTCACACAACTAAGAGTTTCAAATTCCGTACCTCCCTCGAAATGAGGTACAACGCCTGGCACGTGTTGATACAGGTAGCACCAGACGATGCCAGTCACACAAAATGAAGAGTTACAAAGTCCGTACCTCCCTGGAAGTGAGGCACAACGCCTGGTGCGCGTTGACACTGGTCGCACTAGACGATACAGGTCACACACAATGAAGAGCTGCAAATTCCGTACCTCCCTGGAAATGAGGCACAACTCCTGGTGTGCATTGATACTGGTCACACCAGGCAATTCTGGTCACACACACAGGAGCAAATTCAGCTGTGCCACACAAGGTAAAATTCAGTACCACTATGGGTTTGCCCTCACCTCAGAGGGTCACAGACTATGAATCAGACACCGCACGAAATGAGCATGCTGTCTGTATGTCGCATGATTGATGAAGCGGGTCATGAGGGATCCCACAACCTGTGAATCTGCTCACCTCCAACAAGACTCTTATGCGCAGTGAGGTCCCCACAATGCAGAGGGCCCACTCCTTAGATGTGGGCAACGCTTTTGGGGTTCCGCACCAGGCAATCCAGTCTCCAAGCACAATTCTTAGTTCCATGCTCATACTGCGCTACCAGTTGGGACTCAGCAGACGATGTGGGCACTTAAGAGGGCATCACTCTCCAGGTGTCACAAGTAGACAGTGTGGTTTCCTTGGGGGAGGTCTTTAATGTCCCTGAGACCTCCACCAGAGAACAGGGGGCAAGCCAACAAGCCCTTGGAGAGCAAACTTCAGGGTGCCACACAGCAACAGGTAGTCAGCCCAGGCCAGCCACTATTCAGAAAGGGTGTTTAGTTCCTTTCATTGGCAGTAATCCTCCTTGTGCACAACAGAGTCCTCTGGCAGTGTGCACCACGTACTTCCAGGATCTCCAGTCCCACTTCCCAACTAGTGTAACTCTACTCTGCTGAAGTATGTCACCAGTAGATACACTGGAGTGTGCCTTTGAAGTCGAGGGTAGTTCAGAGGATTTCCCTTTGAACCACAGATGTCTCCCCTAAATTACAGTCTTGTCTGCCATGAGGCCATGGAATGCAGATACTAATCATTAGTGGGGCCGTGATCTGGCTCCAGAGGCCAAGTGTCAGAATCTCTTCCTCCATTCTATCCACCTAGGCCCCCAACTGTCAGATTTCTGTCGTTCCAATTGCATGCCCAGTATTTAGGGTCTCTCTTTGGCTGTAATTTAGCAGCCACTACCATCCGTAAGACAGAAGAAAAAAGGGCTGATGTATGAACACATTTAGTGGTCACAAACCCTGTGATTTGGTAAATCATATGGTTTGCAACTAGTTAATGTGGTTTTGGATTCCTCAACCCATTTAGTGATTCAGTCACAGGTTACCGAATCACTAAATGAGTTTTGAAAGCCAAACTGAATTGGTATTTGGAAGGGGCAGTATTCAGGGCGTCCCTTCCAAATACCAATTCTTTATAGTTTGTATTATTATTTTGTAGCCAAATCCGGTACCAAAACATTAACATTTTACAGACAACTAACACTTTCATAAATGGTAAGAGGTCTACAAGGGACCTTTTCCCTTTGTGAATGGTCAAAAAAACTTTTATTAGGAGAAGTCAGTGGTTCTTGGGACCACTGCCTACTCTTAAAAAAAGTTTTCAAAACGTAATTTTTGTAAACACAGCCAGTTTCTTTTAAGGAAAATAAGCAGCTTAAAAAAAAAGTTTGCTTTACTTAAAAGCAATCACAAACTTGGTGGTCTACTAACCCCAGCAGGACACCACCTCCTTTGTTGACAATAAATCGCAGTGAATTGCAATTTTTGACCTCCGTCATTAATATGCATGAGGTAGGTCGGCCCCTGACCCACTACAACTCAGATATTTAAAAACCAACCAATTAGTAGATAGTTTGATTCTTAAAAATATTTACTGATTGCAAAAATACTGCTCACCAACTACAACCAGTATTTTGCAACCAGTAAATAGTACACATGGCCTAAAGTTACTGACCTGCACGTGTAGTTCTCCAGTATTTGTAGCTTTCATAGATTCACATGCTTAAATCCTCCACGTTGTTGAGAATGAGATTTCCCTAAGGCTTTATAGTTTGCCCTGTTTTTTCTCCTGTGGTTGGTTGATCAATCAAATTCAGCTTCTCAAGTGGCTTCAAATGCCCTCCAAAGGATTTTATTTCCTTGGATAGTGTTGTACCTGCTGCTCAGCCAGTGTGAGTGTGGTGTGGAATGTTGGTGCGTGATGATGCTGTGGAATGTTGGATGAGTGAGGCTGTCAGTTGGAGTATGGACTGAGCAGCAGGCAGGCTGCTCCTGGTGGGGCTCTTTGTACCTTTTACCTTGAACCTACTATTTGAATAAATACCATCTTAAGTTACCCTAGAACTGGATCTTCGTTTCATTACAACATTTTGGCGACAAATTTACTGAGAAGAACATGTGTGTGCTACCTGTATGGACTTTTACTATCAAGCTTGAAGTAACTGGAAATCAACAAAGTTAGACTTGAAGAAGCTGGCAGCCCTGTGCCCCACCAGTGACCACAAGACCGGTCGGCCCCAACGCCGGCGTGCCAGTTCCTGCTGGACTTTCGCTCTTCCTGGCTGCTGTAACCTTGGTAGAGGTGTCCGTGTCGAATTACCTTGGGAGAGTGTCTCCATCGAGAGGAGTTCCCCAGAGGTGCAATGAAGAAGAGTTCTCCAGAGGAGCAACAAGTATGAGGTTTCTCTCTAGTCTGTGTCACAAACAGCTTTGATGAAGAAG
Organism: Calotriton arnoldi; assembly: GCA_963921515.1. NCBI lineage: Eukaryota > Metazoa > Chordata > Amphibia > Caudata > Salamandridae > Calotriton > Calotriton arnoldi. The sequence continues at coordinate 943,447 of CAWUFW010002464.1, read as the reverse complement.
GAGTCTCCCTCTGTCTTTGAGGGTAAGAGCTTTTGGGGGGCTGCCACTTGAAGAGGTGTCCGTGTCATGAGGACCGCCAAGACCCCAGAACCCCGTGTGGAATTACATTTGCAACTAGTGGAAAAGGTCCCCGCTGTCCCTGTTTGGTGGACAGAGGAGCCCCTTTGTTCGTACCTTGAGGAGGAGCATTGAGTGAGGGGCTTGTAGTCCGTGTTATGGAGGTGCTCCTTGGCTCAAGTGCTCCAGTGTTCGTGTCAAGTGGAGCAACATGTGTGAGCAGTCCACGGAGTGCGTGTCATGGGCGGCTTTGGGAAGAGGAGTTTCCTTCCTCCTTTGTGTTTCCTGGTTTCAGCTGTATTACATGGATTGGCGCAGTGTTTTACGTGTTTCTGAGGTAACTGTGTCTCAACTTTCTACCGCTGTGCTTGCTTTTCGAACTTTCAAAATGTCTTTGGCAACCGTCACCTACCTTCAACTGCCGTCCGTTGTCTCCAGCGCGAGCCCTGACTTCGGCAGCTTGCGTTGTGTTCTGCTGCTTCTACGCTGTGCTGCACGTTCTTGCCTAGAGCCACCCGGGACGCTCCACGCGTACGTGTTCTTATCGTGCTGCCTTCTTTCACCCTCGTTATGGTTTCAAATGCCTAGTTCGCACGGAAACTTTTGTTCCTCCGATCTCTAGAATTATTTTTGGCAGAGGGTCGTACTATATCCCTGTGAGGGTATGCGGTTTGGACGTTGCCATCGAATCCTGGTGAGTTCTGCGTTTCTGTTTTTATCTTAAATGTCCTCACGTTCCCTGAGTTTGCTCATTGTTTCCATGCATCGTCTGGTTATGGTGGTGTGAGGTCGGAGCAACACCCTCGCTTCTGGAGAGAGACTGCTGCATCCGTTTGGGAGAGTGACCACTCTACTCCACTTCTGTGTCTTTGTCGCGGCACACCCCAAGAATGCTGGCACCACTGACTTTGACTTTGCGAATCCATTTTTATCACAACATCCTTGCTTGTTAGTTTTGGGGGTTTGTTGTTGGAGACAACTTCTGAATATGTAGACTTGATAGATGGGGTGTCCCAAAAAAAATGTAAATTTCATGGTTGTGATGCTTCGCTCAAAATGTTTTATTTCAGGGAACGGGTGGATCTCTTGCTTAAACAATTCATGGTGCTGAGTTTTCGGATGGTTGCAACCATATTGTTTTTAGATGACTTTTGTGTGTGGGTTGACTTTTGGTGTAAACTCTCACTAGGTTACCACGTTTCTGTGGTTGTGGGGTATTGTGTTAATTCTCCCTGTTGGCGTTGTGTGTGAGATGACTTTGGTTGTTAAGTCACTCTGTGTTACCACCATGGCTGGTTGTTGGGTTGGTGATTCCCTCTCTGTGGGTGGTGTGCGTGTGTGAAGGCTTTTTGGTGTTTAGCCTCTTTGGTCTCCCTTGACTTTTGTGGGTATGAGTTCATTTGGTAAGTCACCCTGTTGGTGGTGTGTGTGAGTTGACTTTTGGTGTTAGGTCACTCTGGGTTACCACCTGAGTATGTGTTTGTGAGTTGACTTTCACACATGAAGTCACTTCGGTTTATCCCCATGTCATTGTTGTGAGAGTGTGTGTATCTCACTGTTGGACTTGGCCCTTTTTGCAGGGTCATCCCTGAACTTTTTGCCTTCCTCCTAGCCTTTTTTCTGACCTGTTGTTGGCTGTTTTATGACTCTGGGCACTTTACCACTGCTGATCAGTGCTAAAGTGCATATGCTCTCCCTATTGTAAATTGTGTTATGTATTAGTGACTCCATGATTGGATGATTGGTTTACTTGTCAGTCCCTAGTACAGTGCACTGAGTGTGCCCAGGGCTGGTAAATCCAATGCTGCTGGTGGGCTTGCAGCACAGGTTGTGCCACCCACAGAAGCAGCTTGTAAAGTGTGTCTCAGACCTGCCATTGCAGAGCCTGTGTGCAGCCTAGGGCTGCCATGTCGACTTGGTGAGTGCACCCACTTACCAGTCCCTAAACCTTCCCTTTTCTGCATGTTGGTCACCCCTAAAGTAGGCCCTAGGGCAGGGTGCATTGTAAGTATAAGGTAGGACATGCCCTGGTGTGTGTGGCATGTCCTAATAGTGAATTACAGCCATTTTCGTTTTTCACTATTGCAAGGCTACCTGTTCCCCATAGGCCAGAATGGGCAGTTTTGATTATTACACCTTATAATCCTAACTGACCCAGGGAACATGGTAGAGAAACGAATTTAGTATGCCTGAACTCAGAATGATAAAATACATCTTTTAGTGAAGTTGATTTTAACATTCTGTGTTTGAAAATACCACTTTTAGAAAGTAGGTATTTTCTTGCCTAACCTTCCAAGCCTGCCTCTGCTAGGTTGTGTATTCCTTGTCTGGAGTTTGAGTGACAGGGGCTGGGGGTGGCTCCAGGAGACAGGGTGAGTCAGCACAGGGCTGAATAGAGAGATCTGCATCCAGAGTGGAGGGAGGAGTTGCACCTGGGTATGAATAGGGCTGTGCCTGCCTTCCACAATGCTGGCTCCCCCTCCTGCCGGGCGGCTGAGCACTCTGCCCCACATTCTGAAAGGAAAGAAGGAGTCCTGTAAACAAAGTGCTCCAGGACTGACCAGAACTGGTTTTGGACTAGGCAAAGGCCTCTCTGCCTTCAGAGAACAAAGAGAAAAGGTGTATAAAAAGGGGACCCAGACCCCTAGGAAATTAGATCACTTTTGGGAAACAAGAAGAAACCTTTGCTGAGGAGCGGAACCAAGAAGAAACTGAGGAGAAGACTATCCCTAAGCTAGAGGGATCTGCCTGCAGTGGTTGTCTGACTGCCAAAGAAAGGAGAAGGGAATTTTGTGTGTACTTTCATCAACTTGTGAAGGATCTCCAAGGGCTTGATTTCAGAGCTTGCCTCCTGCTGAAGTCTCAGGGACAACAGACTTCACCCACCAGCTCTCCTGTATTCCCTTGCGGGGAATTTGGACCTTCTGACACACTTGCGTGTCGCTGGGAGCTGGAAGCGCGACTCAAGACGAAGAAGCGTGTCGCCGCAGCCGCTGCTTCTCGCATCGCCGGACAAGAGTGTCGACGTCGCATCAGACGCCGGCGCATCCCCGAAGAAGCGCGCCGCTGACACCCTCGCATCCTTCGAAGCGCCTCGCAGCACCGGAGAAAAGTGTCGCCGTCGTATTAGACGCCGTCGCATCCCCGGGGCAGAGCATCGACCTCGCATCAGACGCCGACGCATCGCAACACGAGTCGCCCCGCATCCCAGGAGAAGATCGTCGACCTCGCATCAGACGCCGTCGCATCGCCAGGGAAGTGTGTCGCAGGGCCTGTTGCGGCTCCAAAGATTCATCGAAATCGCCGCATGGCCGTCGGGCGTGCACACATCACCCCTTCATTGTCGCAACATCAAGAAGACGCCATTTTGTTTCTTTGCACCAGATCTTCATCGCATCACAGCGCTGCTTGTCGCATCGCCACAGATGCGCAGTAAGAAACCGACACATCACCTCCCCATGCCGAGAAGAACCGAAGCATCCCTGTCCCCTGCGCATCAGTAGGGAACCGACGCATCACCGTTCTTGCGTGTAAGGAACCGACGCATCACCTTCCCTGCACCACTTTTGTTGTATCGCGTTACGCATCTCAGGTACATTGAACGCAAAGTGTCGCATTTCCATTTTAAGAGACTCAAACTAATTCTACCATCTTTAAAGTACAGTATTGTGGATTATTTTTGTCGTTTATGGTCTTGTGGTAAATCTATATAAAAGATACTTATTTTTATAATACAACCTGTGTGGTGTCCATTTGTAGTGTTGTCACTGGATTACTGTATGTGTTCACAAATGCTTTACACACTGCCTCTGAACTAAGCCTGTCTGCTCGTGCCAAGCTACCAAGGGGGTGAGCAGGGGTTATTTCAGGAGTGTACCCCTTACCCTGACTAGACGCAAGGGTCCCTATTTGGTCAAAGGTACCTACCTCTGCCAACTAGAGACCCCCAAATCTAACATTGGTGGTCAGCGGTGGGGATTCTGGACTTGCATTTGTGACTCATGTACAGTGATTAGTGAACACTACCTAGTGAGTGCAGACCAAAACGCAACCACATACTTTTGGTAGATATTCTTTTCTGGGACTTTCTATTTTTTGCTAAAAACTGCCAAGTTTAATCACCATGGATACAGCAGCATCCATAGCATCTGTTGATTGTGATTGGGGGAGGAGAGTAACTTCCCCAGCAGGTAGCAGGGTTTCTGCCCAAGGTCTGTCCCCAGAGGAGCTGGAGGACAGAGAAAAGAGTAGGATGCATGAGATAGAGCTGACCAAGCTCAAGTTAGAGGGGCAGTTGGAATTTGAATTGCAATCTAGAAAGTTGGCCTTAGAAGAGAAAAGAATCGATCAGGAGCATGAGTTGAGAATGAGGGAGCTTGATTTAAAGCTCGAGAGGCTGGAGGCCATGAGTGTCTCAGCCCAGCAACAAGAAATGTGTGTAGCTCAGAGAGTGAGCTTTGCTGAGTTGGAGGGGGAGTCCAGCTCAGATGGTGGCAGCAAAATTATGTTATCTAGTGCTGAGGGAGTAGTACACACACCCAGAGATGTGGCGCCTGACTTGAAGAAGGGGGTTAATATACACCAGGAGGTTCCAGGATATGAGGTAGCTCTAGTGGTGCGCAGTGTCCCTGAGGAGGATTGGGGAACTGGCACAGGGGTTCATAGTCCTAGAGGTGGGAGAGACACTCTACTGACTCTAGATGAGAGGTGCAGGGAGAAGGGTTCCCCCATGGTTGAAGTCCTGATGTGTGAGTGTGGAGACCGCCCAGAAGAGTGTGGGTTGAGTGACAGAGACAGTCAGATACTGTCTTGCCAATCTCAGGAGAGTGGTGTGGAGTACGTGTGCGAGGCACTGGTTGGTGAGGTGAAGGATAGTTTGGTTAACCCTTGTAGGGGGCTGTGTGATCCAATTGTGGGAGAGCATATTGTAAGTCCCTATTTTCCAGAGCTATGCCAACACCTGTTGGAGAGTGAGTTCTCTGACCCCAGGGAGCTCACAATGGAGGCTTTTGGTGGATTCCAGAGGGTCTGAAGAGGCATTGAGGAGTGACCCTAAGAGGAGTGGCTCAGGTGTCTTCCAACCCAGAGTGGTGGGAGAGGTTCAGTGTAGCCAAGCTAGGTCCCGTGGTAATGGGAGGGGTGTAGGGGCTCACGTCCTGTCTCTGAGGAGAAGGAGTGAGTGTGGGGCTGCATGTCTCAAGGTGCCCGAAACCCAGTCTCAGAGCCTGGATGGTTCTTTAAGGGAACACCAGGTAGGGAGCCTAGGCTGCCCTGATGGGCCGCCTGTTGAGGAGGATCTCCTAGTGTCTAGAGAACCTGGAGCGTCTGTAAATGGAGCTCCAGTGTTTCTGGTGTCTGGCGGTGCCGCTCCACTTGGGAGGGTGCAGAAGTCCAGAGTGAGGGGTGAGAGTCCCCAGTGGAAGAACCAGTGGGTCAGGGACCAGCCAGAAGGGCTGAGTCACCAGTGAATGACCATGGTGACACCACTTATGTCCTGGGGGATCTTCACGCACTGTCAGATGGACAGGGGTCGGGAGATCTGTGCCAGGCAGACTGTCACACAACACATGAGAGATGTGTTACCCTCTGGGGGGGCATGCGTGCTCCCCAGGAAGTCCTGGTGCGCCAGGCAGATTCTTACACAACTCTAGAGGAGTGTGTTTCCCTTGGGGGGTTGGTGTACCCTCCCGGAAGTCCTGGGTTGCCAGGCACAGGTCCAGCCTAAGGGTACAGACCCTGGGTTGGGAAGCCAGGTTCAGGTGTTGTCTGACCTGGAGGGTGGGACAACTGTAAACAGTGTCCTGACCGGTTTGTCTTCTGGGGGTACCGCTCCAGATGGGAGGGGGCAGTACTCTGGAAGGGGGTGCAGAGGGAGGGAGTCCTCGCCTCTGACCCCGGTTCAACTGGAGGGTTTAGACCCTAGATTGGAGGACCAGGTTCAGGGTGTCCCCCCTGACATGGACACTCAGTTGCAGGATAGAACCCCTGAACTGGGGGGCGAATTGTGCAGGACACCTGCCACAGGTGCCCTGGCAATTCTAGAAGGGGGTACCACTCCAGGTGGGAGGGTACAGAGCCCCAACAAGGAGGAGGAGGACCGGGTGTGGGAAAGCCCACCCCAGTCTCCAGGCCAGCCACCGGGTACAGGCCCGGGGCTGGTAGGTCAGTGTCAGGATGTCATACCTGACCTGACAGGAGGGAGAGTGGACAAAGGGTGCCAAGCACCTGGGGCTACTGCCCCGCTCTCTGACGCCACAGAGGTTTGAGAGCCCTGAGAGGCATAAGGCCTGGGTCTCATCCCTGACCACTGTCAGTGGCCACTGTGGCTTGCTGTCTGTCTGTTGGGACACACCTGTGAGCAAGTTAAAGTTAGGTGCTGCACAGATGGTGTCCACAGGTGAGGAGAAAGGTTCCCCATGGGTTAGCCTGGTGGGCCCTGAGAGTATGGACAGAGGGATCCAAATAGGTTCAGATTGGCGTAGAACTGGAGTATGCCCCTGCTGTTGTGGGCCAGGGTCCAGGTTCTATCGCCCAAAGCAGGGAATCCCATCAAGGTAGTGATTGGTCTGCCCTGCGTTTTTGGCTGGAAGGGGGTTGTGTTGGACTTGGCCCTTTTTGCAGGGTCATCCCTGAACTTTTGCCTTCCTCCTAGCCTTTTTCTGACCTGTTGTTGGCTGTTTTATGACTCTGGGCACTTTACCACTGCAGATCAGTGCTAAAGTGCATATGCTCTCCCTATTGTAAATTGTGTTATGTATTAGTGACTCCATGATTGGATGATTGGTTTACTTGTCAGTCCCTAGTACAGTGCACTGAGTGTGCCCAGGGCTGGTAAATCCAATGCTGCTGGTGGGCTTGCAGCACGGGTTGTGCCACCCACAGAAGCAGCTTGTAAAGTGTGTCTCAGACCTGCCATTGCAGAGCCTGTGTGCAGCCTAGGGCTGCCATGTCGACTTGGTGAGTGCACCCACTTACCAGTCCCTAAACCTTCCCTTTACTGCATGTTGGTCACCCCTAAAGTAGGCCCTAGGGCAGGGTGCATTGTAAGTTTAAGGTAGGACATGCCCTGGTGTGTGTGGAATGTCCTAATAGTGAATTACAGCCATTTTCGTTTTTCACTATTGCAAGGCTACCTGTTCCCCATAGGCCAGAATGGGCAGTTTTGATTATTACACCTTATAATCCTAACTGACCCAGGGAACATGGTAGAGAAAAGAAATTAGTATGCCTGAACTCAGAATGATAAAATACATCTTTTAGTGAAGTTGATTTTAACATTCTGTGTTTGAAAATACCACTTTTAGAAAGTAGGTATTTTCTTGCCTAACCTTCCAAGCCTGCCTCTGCTAGGTTGTGTATTCCTTGTCTGGAGTTTGAGTGACAGGGGCTGGGGTGGCTCCAGGAGACAGGGTGAGTCAGCACAGGGCTGAATAGAGAGATCTGCATCCAGAGTGGAGGGAGGAGTTGCACCTGGGTCTGAATAGGGCTGTGCCTGCCTTCCACAATGCTGGCTCCCCCTCCTGCCGGGCGGCTGAGCACTCTGCCCCACATTCTGAAAGGAAAGAAGGAGTCCTGTAAACAAAGTGCTCCAGGACTGACCAGAACTGGTTTTGGACTAGGCAAAGGCCTCTCTGCCTTCAGAGAACAAAGAGAAAAGGTGTATAAAAAGGGGACCCAGACCCATAGGAAATTAGATCACTTTTGGGAAACAAGAAGAAACCTTTGCTGAGGAGCGGAACCAAGAAGAAACTGAGGAGAAGACTATCCCTAAGCTAGAGGGATCTGCCTGCAGTGGTTGTCTGACTGCCAAAGAAAGGAGAAGGGAATTTTGTGTGTACTTTCATCAACTTGTGAAGGATCTCCAAGGGCTTGATTTCAGAGCTTGCCTCCTGCTGAAGTCTCAGGGACAACAGACTTCACCCACCAGCTCTCCTGTATTCCCTTGCGGGGAATTTGGACCTTCTGACACACTTGCGTGTCGCTGGGAGCTGGAAGCGCGAGTCAAGACGAAGAAGCGTGTCGCCGCAGCCGCTGCTTCTCGCATCGCCGGACAAGAGTGTCGACGTCGCATCAGATGCCGGCGCATCCCCGAAGAAGCGCGCCGCTGACACCCTCGCATCCTTCGAAGCGCCTCGCAGCACCGGAGAAAAGTGTCGCCGTCGCATCAGACGCCGTCGCATCCCCGGGGCAGAGCATCGACCTCGCATCAGACGCCGACGCATCGCAACACGAGGCGCCCCGCATCCCAGGAGAAGATCGTCGACCTCGCATCAGACGCCGTCGCATCGCCAGGGAAGCGTGTCGCAGGGCTTGTCGCGGCTTCAAAGATTCATCGAAATCGCCGCATGGCCGTCGGGCGTGCACGCATCACCCCTTCGTTTCACAACATCAAGAAGACGCCATTTTGTTTCTTTGCACCAGATCTTCATCGCATCACGGCGCTGCTTGTCGCATCGCCACAGAAGCGCAGTAAGAAACCGACGCATCACCTCCGCACGCCGAGAAGAACCGACGCGTCCCTGTCCCCTGCGCATCAGTAGGGAACCGACGCATCACCGTTCTTGCGTGTAAGGAACCGACGCATCACCTTCCCTGCACCACTTTTGTTGTATCGCGTTACGCATCTCAGGTACATTGAACGCAAAGTGTCGCATTTCCATTTTAAGAGACTCTAGCTAATTCTACCATCTTTAAAGTACAGTATTGTGGATTATTTTTGTTGTTTATGGTCTTGTGGTAAATCTATATAAAAGATACTTATTTTTATAATACAACCTATGTGGTGTCCATTTGTAGTGTTGTCACTGGATTACTGTATGTGTTCACAAATGCTTTACACACTGCCTCTGAACTAAGCCTGTCTGCTCGTGCCTAAGCTACCAAGGGTTTGAGCAGGGGTTATTTCAGGAGTGTACCCCCTTACCCTGACTAGACGCAAGGGTCCCTATTTGGTCAAAGGTACCTACCTCTGCCAACTAGAGACCCCCAAATCTAACACTCACTGTTGGGGGTGTGTGTACGAGAAGGCTCTCAGGTTCCAAGCCTCTTTATCCTACCACTATTTTTGTGGTTGTGGGTTGACATAGGTTTGTCACCTTTGTGGGCACTGTGTTTGAGTTGATCCCCTTGTTGTTGTCGTGGGAGTCTGTGTATCTCTCACTGTTGGGGGTGTGTGTGTGAGAAGGCTCTTTGCTGCAGAGCCTCTCTGGCCTACCACTATTTTTGAGGTTGTGGGTTGACATAAGTTGGTCACCCTTGTGGGCGTTGTGTTGGAGTTGACTTGTTTTTGAGTCACGTGTGTCTACCACCTTTGTGTGGTCGGTAGGTGAATTTCGCTTCACAATTAGCTTTGGCGTTCTTGCTGAGTATTTTCTGTGTGCTTGTCCTCTCTTTCCTTCCTCCCTTTCAGCTTGGGGGTTTGTCTCACGTTGTGTATTTGTTTTGCTCTGGCGTATTGTCTCCTGCACTGTTGTGGTGTGGTTCCCTGTGTGCTCACGCTAATTTTTGGCCTGGCCAGCTGTTGTGTTTGTGGCATTAGGGGTTGGTTGGTTGTGCGCAGTGTTGTTGCCAGCTGGTTTGTTTGGTTTTGTGTGGTAAGGTGGAAGATTTTTCTGTTTTGTGTGGAAAGGGAGTGGATGTGTGTAGGTGTTGTCTTTCTGTTTGAAGACATATTTTCCTTGTCCAGTTTGGTGTTTTATTCCCTTTAAGTACATGGGTGGGCATTGCATTTTTCATGATTGCATTGCCTTGTGTTGTCATTTATGCTATTTATCACTTTCTACTATGCATTTCTGCATTTTCGATGTTGACCTGTAAGCCCATTGTACTGTGTTTCCCTTGTTTTCATCTTAACTGGTTTGCCCTCAACCATCTTCAGGTCTTTGCAATGGTACCTTTCCAGATTCATGTGCATGTTATTTTCACTGTTGTGTGCTTTTCCCTTGGATCATTGCATTGTGTTTTTGTTTAGTCTGAGGAAGGGAGAAGTGTTGTACCTGCTGCTCAGCCAGTGTGAGTGTGATGTGGAATGTTGGTGCGTGATGATGCTGTGGAATGTTGGATGAGTGAGGCTGTCAGTTGGAGTATGGGCTGAGCAGCATGAAGGCTGCTCCTGGTGGGGCTCTTTGTACCTTTTACCTTGAACCTACTATTTGAATAAATACCATCATAAGTTACTCTGGAACTGGATTCTCGTTTCATTACAACAGATTCCTCAGTGGACAAAGTACATCTACTCTTCTTCCTTCTCCAGCATACACAAAAGCTTTTGCCTCTTTCTTCCTGTGCCCGATACTTGAACCTTTCACATGATAATGGAGCTCCTGAGTACAGGGCAGTGTGTGCAAACGTTGTCTGTTACATTTTTGAAGCCCCTATCCCTCTGCTTTCCTTTTGGAATACTATGATGAAGGAGTTTGAACTTCTGTTATTTGAAGTCTCATCCTTTTGCCACTTGAGGGGGTATTTGTAATTGCATTTAGGATGGGGTGGAGTGGGTGGTCTAGGTACGAAGGAGGATTCTCCCACACATTGATGTTTCTCTGAGTGGGGAGAGTGGTGCTGTTGAAGTCAGTATATTGGGTAGTCTGTAAGTAGCATGTTAGGAAGCGGAAAGAGACACTCCAGTGTCTTGGCAATCTGCATTTGTGATATAAGAGGGGAACATTATGTGTGATTGCACAGGTTCCTGGCCACTGATTCTTACAAGCCTAATTCTATTTCCTCCTTGCTGCTCATCTTCAATAATATCCTTGAGGCACTTTGAGAATTGCAGGGCCAGTGACAGCATTTCCATATCTGAGGGGCTGCTAAGTACCATCTTTGATGCGATATTCGTCAATAAATTTCCACCATAAGAGGTTTGGGAACTAGTCGTCAACAAAGGCCTTGCGATGGATCGATTAATGGTTGGAGGGAGGCTGGTCATTTATGCAGAGCTAGATATCTAGGTATCAAATCTCCTGGATAAAGAACAGATGATGACCAGAAAGAGGCTGCTGGCCGAAAAAGTCAGCCTTGGGGTAATTTCTCTTAATGTAAAATGTAAATCCAGTACTTGTATAGCGCACGAATCACCCCCGAAGGGGTATCTCGGCGCTGGGGGCCGTTGGGAAGATTAAGCGAGCTAATGCCCAGAGTCACATGGTGCTGGGCAGACCCCTGCCGCCGGAGCCAGGGATCGAACCGTGATCCCCAGCGTCCAGCGTCAGGCGCCCTGGCCACGGCGCCACACCTCTCCCCTATATAGTCATGGAACATCATAGCAGAAGAGCCAACTATTTCATATTTTAGCCCTCATAAATGCTTTATCAGAGGGGTATTTTTTCTTTGTTTGCTGAACACGGAAAAATCTTGAGCGATAGATCTTAACTTAAGAAGACGGAGATATACCTCAAACTCCTACCTAGGTAGAGACAGAACGTTTCTCTTTTTCTTGGCACCTGATTTCTTTATCCCTGTGGAAAACCTCGTGCTAATTTAACAGTCCTCATCCATAAGACCTGGATATAAACAAAAAATGCACTTTACATGATGCGCTTTGTTGGAACTGGCACGTTCTGCTTGGCTGAGGCGATGCCCTAGCCAGGTAGAGCCTACCACTCCTGTCAGGGGTGGGTGATTACACTCACTGTATAACCTGCGCTCACCCTTGGGTAGCTTGACACTGAGCAGCCAGGCTTATCACAGGAAATGTGTAAAGCATTGGCACAGCACTCACTCATAATAAATATACTGAGAGTCACAAAAGAGACTTCACACGTGATGTATGTAAATAAGTATTGTATTCAACACACACAATAATCAACACAACATGAACATCATGTACTTCTGGGCATATATCACACTTGAAAGTATTACTAGCAGTACTAGGCCCAACCATGTTGAAATGACATCAGTAGTGTGCACACTTGGGAAAGATCCTACTCTACTCCCCACAACGACCTTTTGGGGTGTAACATATTGTCAAACCTAGTCCCACTCTGGCAATTCTTATAATTCAATATCACACAGTTATGGGGTGCACGATATCGGAAATATGTACATACAAGCAATTATAACACTTTTTAGCAGCACCACGGACGGAGGCCGCATGGGTAAAACCAATGTCAAACGTAGTGTTCCTCTGGAAAGAAATCAATATGTAACACAGCACCGCCGGCCAGTGTCATCAATCACAGGTGGTCTGCAGACTGTTACTCACACACACCGATACGCGGTGCTACGGATATCAGGCAAGTCCGTGTGGAATGCACGCGCACACATACGCAGACAGCATTGTAATGCGGTGAAATTGATATCCGGCCGGTCAAGTGCAGAGACCCCGTGGCCCAAGCCTCCCTCTGCCCTCCAATTTACCCCGACAAGCCTACACCCACAGATTGGAGATAACCAGCCCTCCCCCCGGATACTAGGTTGCACGTGGCCGAAGTCACTCTTACTCAGGGTCCCAGCGAAGAAGGTGGAGGTATGTAGCAGGACCCATTAGGAGGCATTTGGCAAATGGGGCGGTTTGGCCACCACTCGAGAAGTTCACCCACAGGATGTGGAGCAGAAGCAGACGGAGGGCAATAGTCGGTCACTTAAAAGGGTTCCACTATGGTCCTTCCCGTATCAGTCCAGTTCTGCAAAGCACTGAGGGGGGTCCAGCAGCCTCTTGACCCGCCTCTGACCATTCACAGAAGCGTCCCTTCGACCCAGTTAGTCACTCTCAATACCCAGGCCAAATCGGGGCAACAGTACCTGGCCGCACAATTTCGTCGTGTTCCCTGGTGTGGAAAGGGCATTAGGTCCGCCGCACTGAGTGTCAAACAGGAACAAGCTATGAATGGGGAAGGTAGCGGAGAGGTCTCTCGGAATGAGGAGGCACCCTGCCCGACACACATTGATCCGAGTCGCACCCAGGCAAATCCAGGCACAACGTCTGTTGTGCGGTGATAGGAGCCGCACCAGACAATACTGGTCTCACACAACTAAGAGTTTCAAATTCCGTACCTCCCTCGAAATGAGGTACAACGCCTGGCACGTGTTGATACAGGTAGCACCAGACGATGCTAGTCACACAAAACGAAGAGTTACAAAGTCCGTACCTCCCTGGAAGTGAGGCACAACGCCTGGTGCGCGTTGACACTGGTCGCACTAGACGATACAGGTCACACACAATGAAGAGCTGCAAATTCCGTACCTCCCTGGAAATGAGGCACAACTCCTGGTGTGCGTTGATACTGGTCACACCAGGCAATTCCGGTCACACACACAGGAGCAAATTCAGCTGTGCCACACAAGGTAAAATTCAGTACCACTATGGGTTTGCCCTCACCTCAGAGGGTCACAGACTATGATTCAGACACCGCACGAAATGAGCATGCCGTCTGTATGTCGCATGATTGATGAAGCGGGTCATGAGGGATCCCACAACCTGTGAATCTGCTCACCTCCAACAAGACCCTTATGCGCAGTGAGGTCCCCACGATGCAGAGGGCCCACTCCTTAGATGTGGGCAACGCTTTTGGGGTTCCGCACCAGGCAATCCAGTCTCCAAGCGCAATTCTTAGTTCCATGCTCATACTGCGCTACCAGTTGGGACTCAGCAGACGATGTGGGCACTCAAGAGGGCATCACTCTCCAGGTGTCACATGTAGACAGTGTGGTTTCCTTGGGGGAGGTCTTTAATGTCCCTGAGACCTCCACCAGAGAACAGGGGGCAAGCCAACAAGCCCTTGGAGAGCAAACTTCAGGGTGCCACACAGCAACAGGTAGTCAGCCCAGGCCAGCCACTATTCAGAAAGGGTGTTTAGTTCCTTTCATTGGCAGTAATCCTCCTTGTGCACAACAGAGTCCTCTGGCAGTGTGCACCACGTAGTTCCAGGTTCTCCAGTCCCACTTCCCAACTAGTTTAACTCTACTCTGCTGAAGTATGTCACCAGTAGATACACTGGAGTGTGCCTTTGAAGTCAGGGGTAGTTCAGAGGATTTCCCTTTGAACCACAGATGTCTACCCTAAATTACAGTCTTGTCTGCCATGAGGCCATGGAATGCAGATACTAATCATTAGTGGGGCCGTGATCTGGCTCCAGAGGCCAAGTGTCAGAACGTATTCCTCCATTCTATCCACCTAGGCCCCCAACTGTCAGATTTCTGTCGTTCCAATTGCATGCCCAGTATTTAGGGTCTCTCTTTGGCTGTAATTTAGCAGCCACTACCATCCGTAAGACAGAAGAAAAAAGGGCTGATGTATGAACACATTTAGTGGTCGCAAACCCTGTGATTTGGTAAATCATATGGTTTGCGACTAGTAAATGTGGTTTTGGATTCCTCAACCCATTTAGTGATTCAGTCACAGGTTACCGAATCACTAAATGAGTTTTGAAAGCCAAACTGAATTGGTATTTGGAAGGGGTAGTATTCAGGGCGTCCCTTCCAAATACCAATTCTTTATAGTTTGTATTATTATTTTGTAGCCAAATCCGGTACCAAAACATTAACATTTTACAGACAACTAACACTTTCATAAATGGTAAGAGGTCTACAAGGGACCTTTTCCCTTTGTGAATGGTCAAAAAAACTTTTATTAGGAGAAGTCAGTGGTTCTTGGGACCACTGCCTACTCTTAAAAAAGTTTTCAAAACGTAATTTTTGGAAACACAGCCAGTTTCTTTTAAGGAAAATAAACAGCTTAAAAAAGTTTGCTTTACTTAGAAGCAGTCACAAACTTGGTGGTCTACTAACCCCAGAAGGACACCACCTCCTTTGTTGACAATAAATCGTAGTGAATTGCAATTTTTGACCTCCGTCATTAATATGCATGAGGTAGGTCGGCCCCTGACCCACTACAACTCAGATATTTAAAAACCAACCAATTAGTAGATAGTTTGATTCTTAAAAATATTTACTGATTGCAAAAATACTGCTCACCAACTACAACCAGTATTTTGCAACCAGCAAATAGTACACATGGCCCAAAGTTACTGACCTGCACGTGTAGTTCTCCAGTATTTGTAGCTTTCATAGATTCACATGCTTAAATCCTCCACGTTGTTGAGAATGAGATTTCCCTAGGGCTTTATAGTTTGCACTGTTTTTTCCCCTGTGGTTGCTTGATCAATCAAATTCAGCTTCTCAAATGGCTTCAAATGCCCTCCAAAGGATTTTATTTCCTTGGATAGTGTTGTACCTGCTGCTCAGCCAGTGTGATGTGGATTGTTGGTGCGTGATGATGCTGTGGAATGTTGGATGAGTGAGGCTCTCAGTTGGAGTATGGGCTGAGCAGTAGGCAGGCTGCTCCTAGTGTGGCTCTTTGTACCTTTTACCTTGAACCTACTATTTGAATAAATACCATCTTAAGTTACCCTGGAACTGGATCTTCGTTTCATTACAACATTTTGGTGACAAATTTACTGAGAAGAACCTGTGTGTGCTACCTGAATGGACTTTTACTATCAAGCTTGAAGTAACTGGAAATCAACAAAGTTAGACTTGAAGAAGCTGGCAGCCCTGAGCCCCACCAGTGACCACAAGACCGGTCGGCCCCAACGCGGGCGTGCCAGTTCCTGCTGGACTTTCGCTCTTCCTGGCTGCTGTAACCTTGGTAGAGGTGTCCGTGTCGAATTACCTTGAGAGAGTGTCTCCATCGAGAGGAGTTCCCCAGAGGTGCAATGAAGAAGAGTTCTCCAGAGGAGCAACAAGTATGAGGTTTCTCTCTAGTCTGTGTCAGAAACAGCTTTGATGAAGAAGGAGTCTCCCTCTGTCTTTGAGGGTAAGAGCTTTTGGGGTGCTGCCACTTGAAGAGGTGTCCGTGTCATGAGGACCGCCAAGCCCCCAGAGCCCCGTGTGGAATTACATTTGCAACTAGTGGAAAAAGTCCCCGCTGTTCCTGTTTGGTGGACAGAGGAGCCCATTTGTTCGTACCTTGAGGAGGAGCATTGAGTGAGGGGCTTGTAGTCCGTGTTATGGAGGTGCTCCTTGGCTCAAGTGCTCCAGTGTTCGTGTCAAGTGGAGCAACATGTGTGAGCAGTCCCCGGAGTGCGTGTCATGGGTGGCTTTGGGAAGAGGAGTTTCCTCCCTCCTTTGTGTTTCCTGGTATCAGCTGTATTACATGGATTGGCGCAGTGTTTTACGTGTTTCTGAGGTAACTGTGTCTCAACTTTCTACCGCTGTGCTTGCTTTTCGAACTTTCAAAATTTCTTTGGCAACCGTCACCTACCTTCAACTGTCGTCCATTGTCTCCAGTGCGAGCCCTGACTTCGGCAGCTCGCGTTGTGTTCTGCTGCTTCTACGGTGTGCTGCATGTTCTTGCCTGGAGCCACCCGGGACGCTCCACGCGTACGTGTTCTTAGCGTGCTGCCTTCTTTCACCCTCGTTATGTTTCAAATGCCTAGTTCGCACGGAGACTTTTGTTCCTCCGATCTCTAGAATTATTTTTGGAGAGGGTCGTACTATGTCCCTGTGAGGGTATGCGGTTTGGACGTTGCCATCGAATCCTGGTGAGGTCTGCGTTTCTGTTTTTACCTTAAATGTCCTTACGTTCCCTGTGTTTGCTCATTGTTTCCATGCATCGTCTGGTTATGGTGGTGTGAGGTCGGAGCAACACCCTCGCTTCTGGAGAAAGACTGCTGCATCCGTTTGGGAGAGTGACTACTCTACTCCACTTCTGTGTCTTTGTCGCGGCACACCCCAAGAATGCTGGCACCACTGATTTTGACTTTGCGAATTAATTTTTATCACAACATCCTTGCTTGTTAGTTTTGGGGGTCTGTTGTTGGAGACATTTTTTGAATATGTAGACTTGATAGATGGGGTGTTCCGAAAAAAATGTAAGTTTCATGGTTGTGATGCTTCGCTCAAAATGTTTTATTTCAGGGAACGGGTGGATCTCTTGCTTAAACAATTCATGGTGCTGAGTTTTCGGATGTTTACAACCATATTGTTTTTAGATTACTTGTGTGTGTGGGTTGACTTTTGGTCTAAACTCTGACTAGGTTACCACGTTTCTGTGGTTGTGGGGTATTGTGTTAATTCTCCCTGTTGGCGTTGTGTGTGAGATGACTTTGGTTGTTAAGTCACTCTGTGTTACCACCATGGCTGGTTGTGGGGTTGGTGATTCCCTCTCTGTGGGTGGTGTGCGTGTGTGAAGGCTTTTTGGTGTTTAGCCTCTTTGGTCTCCCTCGACTTATGTGGGTATGAGTTCATTTGGTAAGTCACCCTGTTGGTGGTGTGTGTGAGTTGACTTTTGGTGTTAGGTCACTCTGGGTTACCACCTGAGAATGTGTTTGTGAGTTGACTTTCACACATGAAATCACTCTGGTTTATCCGCATGTCTTTGTTGTGAGAGTGTGTGTATCTCACTGTTGGGGGTGTGTGTACGAGAAGGCTCTCAGGTTCCAAGCCTCTCTATCCTACCACTATTTTTGTGGTTGTGGGTTGACATAGGTTTGTCACCTTTGTGGGCACTGTGTTTGAGTTGATCCCCTTGTTGTTGTCGTGGGAGTCTGTGTATCTCTCACTGTTGGGGGTGTGTGTGTGAGAAGGCTCTTTGCTGCAGAGCCTCTCTGGCCTACCACTATTTTTGAGGTTGTGGGTTGACATATGTTGGTCACCCTTGTGGGCGTTGTGTTGGAGTTGACTTGTTTTTGAGTCACTCGTGTCTACCACCTTTGTGTGGTTGGTAGGTGAATTTCGCTTCACATTTAGCTTTGGCGTTGTTGCTGAGTATTTTCTGTGTGCTTGTCCTCTCTTTCCTTCCTCTCTTTCAGCTTGGGGGTTTGTCTCACGTTGTGTATTTGTTTTGATCTGGCATGTTGTCTCCTGCACTGTTGTGGTGTGGTTCCCTGTGTGCTCACGCTAATTTTCAGCCTGGCCAGCTGTTGTGTTTGTGGCATTAGGGGTTGGTTGGTAGTGCGCAGTGTTGTTGCCAGCTGGTTTGTTTGGTTTTGTGTGGTAAGGTGGAAGATTTTTCTGTTTGGTGTGGCAAGGGAGTGGATGTGTGTAGGTGTTGTCTTTCTTTTTGAAGACCTATTTTCCTTGTCCAGTTTGGGGTTTTCTTCCCTTTAAGTACATGGGTGGGCATTGCATTTTTCATGATTGCATTGCGTTGTGTTGTCATTTATGCTATTTATCACTTTCTACTATGCATTTCTGCATTTTCGATGTTGACCTGTAAGCCCATTTTACTGTGTTTCCCTTGTTTTCATCTTAACTGGTTTGCCCTCAACCATCTTCAGGTCTTTGCAATGGTACCTTTCCAGATTCATGTGCATGTTATTTTCACTATTGTGTGCTTTTCCGTTGGATCATTGCATTGTGTTTTTGTTTACTCTGAGGAAGGGAGAAGTGTTGTACCTGCTGCTCAGCCAGTGTGAGTGTGGTGTGGAATGTTGGTGCGTGATGATGCTGTGGAATGTTGGATGAGTGAGGCTGTCAGTTGCAGTATGGACTGAGCAGCAGGAAGGCTGCTCCTTGTGGGGCTCTTTGTACCTTTTACCTTGAACCTACTATTTGAATAAATACCATCTTAACTTACCCTGAAACTGGATCCTCGTTTCATTACAACAGATTCCTCAGTGGACAAAGTACATCTACTCTTCTTCCTTCTCCAGCACACACAAAAGCTTTTGCCTCTTTCTTCCTGTGCCCGATACTTGAACCTTTCACATGATAATGGAGCTCCTGAGTACAGGGCAGTGTATGCAAACGTTGTCTGTTACATTTTTGAAGCCCCTATCCCTTTGCTTTCCTTTTGGAATACTATGATGAAGGAGTTTGAACTTCTGTTATTTGAAGTCTTATCCTTTTGCCACTTGAGAGGGTATTTGTAATTGCATTTAGGCAGGGGTGGAGTGGGTGGTCTAGGTACGAAGGAGGATTGTCCCACACATTGATGTTTCTCTGAGTGGGGAGAGTGGTGCTGTTGAAGTCAGTAGATTGGGTAGTCTATAAGTAGCATGTTAGGAAGCGGAAAGAGACACTCCAGTGTCTTGGCAATCTGCATTTGTGATATAAGAGGGGAACATTATGTGTGATTGCACAGGTTCATGGCCACTGATTCTTACAAGCCTAATTCTATTTCCTCCTTGCTGCTCATCTTCAATAATATCCTTGAGGCACTTTGAGAATTGCAGGGCCAGTGACAGCATTTTCATATTTGAGGGACTGCTAAGTACCATCTTTGATGCGATATTCGTCAACAAATTTCCACCATAAGAGGTTTGGGAACTAGTCGTCAACAAAGGCCTTGTGATGGATCGATTAATGGTTGGAGGGAGGCTGGTCGTTTATGCAGAGCTAGATATCTAGGTATCAAATCTCCTGGATAAAGAATAGATGATGACCAGAAAGAGGCTGCTGGCCGAAAAAGTCGGCCTTGGGGGTAATTTCTCTTAATATAGTCATGGAACATCATAGCAGAAGAGCCAACTATTTCATATTTTATCCCTCATAAATGCTTTATCAGAGGGGTATTTTTTCTTTGTTTGCTAAACACGGAAAAATCTTGAGCGATAGATCTAAACTTAAGAAGACGGAGATATACCTCAAGCTCCTACCTAGGTAGAGACAGAACGTTTCTCTTTTTCTTGGCACCTGATTTCTTTATCCCTGTGGAAAACCTTGTGCTAATTTAACAGTCCTCATCCATAAGACCTGGATATAAACAAAAAATGCACTTTACATGATGCGCTTTGTTGGAACTGGCACGTTCTGCTTGGCTGAGGCGATGCCCTAGCCAGGTAGAGCCTACCACTCCTGTCAGGGGTGGGTGATTACACTCACTGTATAACCTGCGCTCACCCTTGGGTAGCTTGACACTGAGCAGCCAGGCTTATCACAGGAAATGTGTAAAGCATTGGCACAGCACTCACTCAATAAATATACTGAGAGTCACAAAAGAGACTTCACACGTGATGTATATAAATAAGTATTGTATTCAACACACACAATAATCAACACAACATGAACATCATGTACTTCTGAGCATATATCACACTTACAAGTATTACTAGCAGTACTAGGCCCAACCATGTTGAAATGACATCAGTAGTGTGCACACTTGGGAAAGATCCTACTCTACTCCCCACAACGACCTTTTGGGGTGTAACATATTGTCAAACCTAGTCCCACCCTGGCAATTCTTATAATTCAATATCACACAGTTATGGGGTGCACGATATCGGAAATATGTACATAAAAGCAATTATAACACTTTTTAGCAGCACCACAGACGGAGGCCGCATGGGTAAAACTAATGTCAAACGTAGTGTTCTTCTGGAAAGAAATCAACATGTAACACAGCACCGCCGGCCAGTGTCATCAATCACAGGTGGTCAGCAGACCGTTACTCCCACACACCGATACACGGTGCTACGGATATCAGGCAAGTCCGTGTGGAATGCACGCGCACACAGCATTGTAATGCGGTGAAATTGATATCCGGCCGGTCAAGTGCAGAGACCCTGTGGCCCAAGCCTCCCTCTGCCCTCCAATTTACCCCGACAAGCCTACACCCACAGATTGGAGATAACCAGCCCTCCCCCCGGATACTATGTTGCACGTGGCCGAAGTCACACTTACTCAGGGTCCCAGGGAAGAAGGTGGAGGTATGTAGCAGGACCCATTAGGAGGCATTTGGCAAATGGGGCAGTTTGACCACCACTCGAGAAGTTCACCCACAGGATGAGGAGCAGAAGCAGACGGAGGGCAATAGTCGGTCACTTAAAAGGGTTCCACTTTGGTCCTTCCCGTATCAGTACAGTTCTGCAAAGCACGGGGGGGTCCAGCAGCCTCTTGACCCGCCTCTGACCATTCACAGAAGCGTCACTTCGACCCAGTCAGTCACTCTCAATACCCAGGCCAAATCGGTGCAACAGTACCTGGCCACACAATTTCGTCGTGTTCCCGGGTGTGGAAAGGGCATATGGTCTGCCGCACTGAGTGTCAAACAGGAACAAGCTATGAATGGGGAAGGTAGCGGAGAGGTCTCTCGGAATGAGGAGTCGCCCTGCCCGACACACATTGATCCGAGTTGCACCCAGGCAAATCCAGGCACAACGTCTGTTGCGCGGTGATAGGAGCCGCACCAGACAATACTGGTCTCACACAACTAAGAGTTTCAAATTCCGTACCTCCCTCGAAATGAGGTACAATGCCTGGCACGTGTTGATACAGGTAGCACCAGACGATGCCAGTCACACAAAACGAAGAGTTACAAAGTCCGTACCTCCCTGGAAGTGAGGCACAACGCCTGGTGCGCGTTGACACTGGTCGCACGAGACGATACAGGTCACACACAATGAAGAGCTGCAAATTCCGGACCTCCCTGGAAATGAGGCACAACTCCTGGTGTGCGTTGATACTGGTCACACCAGGCAATTCCGGTCACACACACAGGAGCAAATTCAGCTGTGCCACACAAGGTAAAATTCAGTACCACTATGGTTTTGCCCTCACCTCAGAAGATCACAGACTATGAATCAGACACCGCATGAAATGAGCATGCTGTCTGTATGTCGCATGATTGATGAAGCGTGTCATGAGGGATCCCACAACCTGTGAATCTGCTCACCTCCAACAAGACTCTTATGCGCAGTGAGGTCCCCACGATGCAGAGGGCCCACTCCTTAGATGTGGGCAATGCTTTTGGGGTTCCGTACCAGGCAATCCAGTCTCCAAGCACAATTCTTAGTTCCATGCTCACACTGCGCTACCAGTTGGGACTCAGCAGACGATGTGGGCACTTAAGAGGGCATCACTCTCCAGGTGTCACAAGTAGACAGTGTGGTTTCCTTGGGGGAGGTCTTTAATGTCCCTGAGACCTCCACCAGAGAACAGGGGGCAAGCCAACAAGCCCTTGGAGAGCAAACTTCAGGGTGCCACACAGCAACAGGTAGTCAGCCCAGGCCAGCCACTATTCAGAAAGGGTGTTTAGTTCCTTTCATTGGCAGTAAACCTCCTTGTGCACAACAGAGTCCTCTGGCAGTGTGCACCACGTAGTTCCAGGTTCTCCAGTCCCACTTCCCAACTAGTGTAACTCTACTCTGCTGAAGTATGTCACCAGTAGATACACTGGAGTGTGCCTTTGAAGTCGAGGGTAGTTCATGAGGCCATGGAATGCAGATACTAATCATTAGTGGGGCCGTGATCTGGCTCCAGAGGCCAAGTGTCAGAACCTCTTCCTACAGTCTATCCACCTAGGCCCCCAACTGTCAGATTTCTGTCGTTCCAATTGCATGCCCAGTATTTATAGCTGTCGCTGGGAAATGCACAGATGTGCTCCCCAGCCTCCATTGTGGCATGTAGTTCAACTAAAAGGCACACAAAGAGTTTTAGAGCAGAGAAATGCCCATTTTCTAGAAGTGGCATTTCTAAGCTAGTAATGGCAAAACTACCTTTACCACAGGAGAGGGTTTGTCATTGTGAATCCGCTGCTTCTCTGCAATCCATTATTGCAGCCTGAAGTCATTTCCGCTATCCCCCCATGTTAACCTATGGGGAGAGCAAGCCTTATAGGCAGGGAAAACACACATGGATATTCTACACTACCTGGGCAGGGTACACACCTGTGTACCTGCCCTGCCTTTCACCTACCACTTGCATCACCCCTCAGGACTAAACTTAGGGGGGCTCTAGTGGTAGTGAAAGGTCACATCAGGACTGGCTAGTGATTTAGCAAAGCCAGCCTGAGCATAAGTGCTATGGCACACACCCAGGCTTGTAATGGCAGGCTGGAAACATGTTTAAAAACACCATAGGTGCAAGAGCGCACCCACAGAGCTGCAATGTCAGGCTTGACACATATTTCAAAGCTTCATGTAAGCACCACTTCCTACCATGTGTAGGAAGGGTGTGCGCACTTCACACTGCATTTACAGTGGGAAAGTGTCCAGAGCCCTAAGGCCACTACAAGAGAATCAGCAAAACCCAGGAGGAAAAAGCAAAATGTTTAGTAAAACACTACCTAAAGAGTATCAGGTCTAACACCCTTCTAGTCATACATTTTTATTTGTATACTTCGTGTATCTGCAGTACAGAAATAGCTTTTCATGACTACATCAATGCTGTCAAATGGCTATCACAAAAACCCAAAATTCATTGAGGCCAAAATGTCAGAGCACGAATGCCTAGCAGCAGGTCAAAACATGTGTTTTTAGATTATGATTTATTTGTTACTAAAGCTTTATTTGGGAGACAAATGGCAGGCCTCTATAAAGGACTTCTCAATTGGCTTGAGGTAAAAGATCCAGAAAGGCTTCAAAGACTGAGCCTATGGCCAGTCACTCATTAGCTGAGAGCTTACCAAACCAAGTAAGGCTAAGTAACTAAAGCGTATGCTTATATCCTGCTATTCTATAGCTCAGCTGGACAACACAAAATATTTAATAAGAGCATGAATGGCTGACAGAGGCTGGAGGACCACTGATAACAACAAATGGCATCAAATCCTCCTACATTCCAACAATGTTGTGCCAGTAGTTCACTGGGATAAATGGAAGGTCCGAATAGAAAGTAGGGACACTAATCGCTCGTCTCTGAATCTTCCTGAATATCTAGTGACAAAGGTCTAATGATAGTGGAGGGTGTCCTAGCATATGACAAATGATTTGGGTATCCTGTTTTTGGTTTAAACCTATAATAACTGATAAAATCCCACCAAAAGGGAAATAGCACTCACCAGTGTAAACATATAAACACTGATAAACACCTGCACAACTATAAACTAAATGCCATTCAAAGAAAGGAAAAGGAGAGTGAAAGAGTAATTGTTATTTCTTCTTGAAGGGTCCAATAAAATGTAACTTTGTTATCCAAGGTAGCAGCAAAAAAGACAGGGCTAACATTATTGTGCGTGAGTTTTGTTGTTTAGGGATGTCACTAAAATATTGTTTCTTCTTCTTATGCTTTTTTCGGTTTTGTGGTCTTTGGTCTAAAGATGTAGGGTTTAGAAGCATGTTTTAGGTCTTATTTAATTATTTTATTAATTATAGAGAATCAGGAAATATCAAAATCATATTTGATATTTTGGCTACGTTTGATTCTTTCACTATTAGGTGAATTTTCTGGTTTCATAAGAATTTGTCCCAATATGTACCATCACATTTGCCCAAAGACAGAGAATGGGTGAAACCCTTTGGTACATCAGCCCCCTTTTCTAGCGAGTCAGTATTGATTAGTGAATTGCCAAACACCCCAGGCTTTATACCTGTCAATGCAAGGTGTATTGACAGGTATATGTGAAAGGAATGCTGTCACCAAGCATTTGGGATAGTAGTGAAAACATGACACCAGACCTTTGGAAAACATGGAACACAGTGTCACTTGGAATGCTGCTGCAAAAGTTGATACCAAGTTCAACAAAGATTGGGGTAATATTGTTTGTATTTGTAGTGATTCAGCTACGTATATGAAAAGGTTGTGTGATAACCTGTCAAAATTGATACCTGAGCTGAAGTGCTTCCCTGTAAGTGATCCTTGCCACTTCCTAGATGGTATGCTGAAAGCATCTTTACAATCTTCAGAGTTAATGAAGAATGCTATTGACTTTGTTGTCCATTCTGGAGCACTGTTTCATTATGCGTGGGAACTAAAACACGAAAATGTTGCATTTGTTTGCTTTGTGTGGCATCAAAGAAAGAGCCATCCCAACTGTGTCATTTAGCCGGTGGTTCTCAGTTCTAGAGGCCATGAATACTATAGTATCCATGTGGTGACCGTTTGCAGAATGTTTGCTTAATGATTATGCCAAAGGCAAGAAATGTGAGGCTCTTTGATCGCATATTGATAGTGAAGTGAAACAAGTACACTCTACTACATTTTTTTTTATAGGAAAACGTGACTGCTGTAGTGGATATGATCAAATAAACTAGAGTCTGAAAACACCCTTGTCTACCAGTAATGCATAGAAATGTCCCTTCACCAACCATTGCATTTGAAGTCAATGAGGCCTCACTGTGGTACTCTGAACAAGTTCTAGATCCCTTCCGTAAAAGGGAATTTTCACCGGACTTTGAAAAGTACTGCCTCATTTCTGCCTGTTTCTATAACATCTGAGGGCATATGCGCCCAGTTCAATGCATATCTTGCAGAAGTTGTTCCAGAGAATCGCAATCTTCAGGTGCACCAGTATTGGCTTGGAAAGCTATGTCAGTGGCCAGAGTTAGCAAATTGTGTACTAGCTGTTTTGGCGTTGCCCGTCTTAAGTGCCAATGTTGAGAGGGTCTTTTCACAAATATAAGTTTACATGGGAAGGAAAGAGCGAGCGCGCATGACCAAAGACTCACTGAAGAATTATTGTATGGTGCACTACAATAAGTTTGATTTATAAAAATGTATTTGGACCTCATATACACTGTACTTACAATGTCTATAAACCATGCACTATCAGTGCAGAAAACAAGCAATAATAAAAGCAAAACGTTCCATAAACCCTGGAAAAACACTGTTTTTGTTGTTTTGAATGGTATGAAAATGTGTAACCACTGATAACCACTGTTCTTTTTTAAGGTATTGAAATCACTGGAGAACACTGAAAAAAGAACCCAGAATTTATCAAAAATAGAAACTGAAAACAGAAAAGCCTACAAATGATTGAGACTGGTCTCTGGCTCATGCCACAGGTTTGGTAAGCAGTCTACCTAAAACCTTGATGCCCATCCAGTTGGTTATCATATCTTCTCTACATTGAGTCTGTTTGCCTGCATCACCTGCTGTGCTGCCTCAAATTTCCCTACGCTTTGTGGCATTACTCATTGCGATGCTCCTAACGATTCATGCAGCACCACAGCATTTGTCTTCCGGTCATGCTGGTTGGCAACATTTACAATGACTAAGAGCAGCTTTCTCCCTTTCTATTTTTAGATTGAAAAAACACCCGGTGGGCTCTGCTGAAGTCGTGACTGTGTTTCTCATTTCTAGGTAAACACGATCCCCTTGATTGTTTAATGGGCACGAAATACTAGTGCAGTTATTCCCATATGATCAGTGGTGGTTGACCTTTGGTCCCCTTTTTCTTGTTGTTTTTCTTAGATTCACGTACAGCCTAATTGGAACCTTGGAGTTCATTTGGGCCTATGCAAATTTAAAATTTAAAATATAAACTATTTGACTTTCCTGTTTCATGAGGAAGAACCCTTTACAATTAATCTAAGTAAGTCTGATGGATTGCGTTTTCAAGCAGGTTTTTACATAATTTAATTTCGTGGGATATTTTCCTGATGGCCCTCACCTTGTCTTTCAGGTGCCATCAATCCGCTCTCTGTTTTTTGGAGCCTACGGGCCCGCCTACAACGTTTCCACCATCCAGTTGAGGGTGGCGCATGGTAAATTTAATTATAGCTACATTTCACCTTTCATTTAAAATGTCCAATACACTAGATATTAAGAACCTCTTTTGTTAAATTCCCAGGTGCCCCACACTCAGTCCTGAGGAAGACCCCGGTGAAGGATCTAAGCAGCCTACTTTGTTTTGGGGTCGAAACGTCGACTGTGTCACTGTTCTATGCCAGTTTGATCAACAGTGCTTCTTCACTGTGACAGTGTATTTCTAAATCTGGCTATGCAATTGGCATCCTTCAATTGTGAGGCTTAGAAAAGCCGGTATTATTGTAAATAATGGTGTGATGGATATAATGTCACTACCTTTCCTTTTCACTTTACCAACCCTCACTTGATGCACACTACCTTCTCCCTTTCTTTTCTCCCCCCTTACGTGGGGCACTTGTTCGGTATATTCTTTCAAATTATTTGCTGATTTATAAGCATCTCAGGATGTTCAATGTGATTAAATAACATTGAACAATATAACAACGGGGTACAAGTGTATTAATGTCTATTGATATTTAATTGTGTGTGTTCTTTAAAATTGTCCTACTGGGACCCACTTTCCACTGTACTGTCTTACACCCAGGGCCTAGCGGCTTATTTGGGTTTACCCTTTTTTGTAACTGAGTCGGTTTCGGCAGCGGCGTGGCGATTCTTCTCGCACAGCGGTGCTGCATCGGAAATACAGCCGCACGAAGAGCGATGCATCAGTTTTCTTGTAGTTGCATTGCTTTTCCAGCTCCCAACAGCAGGAACAACCTCCAGAGGCCCAACACAGTCACAGGCACCTCTTGGCAGGTCAGAACTCCCAGCAAGGAAGTTCAGGGGAGCTGGGGGTGAAGTCTTTGTGTCCCAGAGACTTCAGAACTGGAGGCAAGCTCTACTCAAGCCCTTGGAGATCTTCCTCAAGCAGGGGGACACAGCACACAGCAAAGGCCCAGTCCTTTCTTTGGCAGAAACAGCTACTGCTGGCCAACCCCAGACAGGACACAGCAAAGGAGCAGTATCCCTCCTCCAATTTCTCCAGTTCTTCTTCTTGGCAAAGGTTCCTCTTGATTCTAGAAGTAGTCTAAAGTTCAGGGTTTTAGGTCTAATACTTATACCCCAAAATGTCTTTGTTCTCTTTGTGTAAGGGTCTCTGAGCCCAGTCCAAACCAGTTCTGTCCTCACTGGTGCAGTATGACCACAGGGGGTGGAGACAGCATTGTGCAAGGGAGACAGGCCCTATTCAGGTGCAAGGAAATCTCCTCCCACTACTCTCAATGCAACCAAACCCCATTCAGCTCATCTCTCAGTCATACAGGAAGAGCCAGGCACACCTTAACCCCCCTCCAGTGGCTGTCTACAGTGAATGCACATCCCCAGCCCCTGTCACTCCAAAACCAGACGGTCAATACACAAACAGGCAGAGGCACACAGAACGATTAAACAAGAAAATGCCTACTTTCTAAAAGTGCCATTTTCAAACACACAATTTAAAAACCATCTTTACTAAAAGATGTGTTATTAAATTCTGAGTTTAGAGAGCCTAAACTTTATTTCTCTATCTTCTCTCAATGGGAAGTTATACTTGTAAGATGTTACAAAGGATTTCCCATTCAATCCTATGGGGCAAGATAGCCTTTCAATAGTGAAAAACGAAATTGGCAGTATTTCACTATCAGGACATGTCACACACACCAGTACATGTCCTACCTTTCACATACACTTCACCCTGCCCAGGGGGGGTACCTTGGGCCTACCATATGGGTGCCTTACATGTAAGACAAGGAAAGGTTAGGGCTCGGCAAGTGAGTGCACTTGCCAGGTCGACATGGCAGGTAACAAACTTGCGCACAGACACTGCAGTGGCAGGTCTGAGATACCTTTTCAGGGCTACTCATGTGGGTGGCACATTCAGTGCTGCAGGCCCACTAATAGCATTTGATTTACAGGCCCTGGCACACTGAGTGCACTTTACTAGGGGCTTAGTAGTAAATCAAATAAGCCAATCATGGATAACCAATCACCATAACAATTTACACTGAGAGCATGTGCACTTTAGCACTGATTGGCAGTGGTAAGGTGGCCAGAGTCCTAAAGCCAATAACAACAGGTCAGGAAAAAATAGGAGAAAGGAGTAAAAAGTTTGGGGTTAACTCTGCAAAAAGGGCCAAGTCCAACTGTGAAGAACTATCTTCTTTTTTGTGGAGTTTTATATAGCGCAAACTAGACCCGAAGGTATCAGAGCGCTTTATATGAGCACCAGTTACGTTACAGATGGACACATTCATTTTTGTTAGGCATGGGGAGATTAAGTGATTTGCCCAGAATCACAGAATGTTGATCGAACCCGGTTCTACAGCTCCGAGGTCGACCGCCCTAGCCATTAGGCCACATTCTCTCCCCATGTACAGTTTCAAATCACATGTTAGACTCGGTCATCCTTCTCAACTCACTTCTAACTCATAGAAATCAGTAATCAGAGACGTTATGCAGTGTCATGGGAGGTAGGCATACCCATTCCAGGATCATGCTTCGCGCATTTCCACCCCTGCGCTGGCAAGATTTACACTCCATGGGTAAAACCTGGCGAGCCGCTGTTCGGGGTCTCACTCACCTTACGGAAATCGATCCACAGATAGAAACCCACACTGCGGTTTAAAAAAGGGACACCAAGAGCCTCCAACTCCTCTGCCATGTAGGCTTTGGCTGCCCTCAGACGGGCATGATTTGTTCGCAAGAAGACCTGATCGATCCAATCTAGATAAATGTAAACAATGACAAACATGTAGTATACTGGTTCATTGAAGTTTTTCACATGCCTAAATTGTAAGAAAATTCAAGAGACTGAAGAGATTAAATCAAAATAATAAAGCAGAACCCATATAGTGGCAATCAGGTCATTAACATACAAGCAAAGCATCTTAACAAAATACAAAACATACTTTGATTACTGCATACAACCAATTGATCTCCGCATGTTGATGCATTTTGGTTGCAGAACCTCTATTTATGCAGTTGATGGGCTTTTGTAGTTCAGAAAGACTTTATTAAAGAAGGTGTGAATAACCATTAGAACCATCATAAGTGAGATGAGACCAACTTTCGCAAATCTTAGAATCTGACACGTCAATGGTCCAAAAGGTATGGAAATATGCTATTTAAACATTATTTACGTTTTTCCTAGAGTACAAGTCAGAGAGCAACAATTACAGGTTAGTTTAAAAAAAGAAGTCACATATAATGATAAACTATAAGGGTAAAGAAGTACCAAAGGAAGGAATGAGAAGGGAAAAAGGAAGCAGTTTTGTCAAGTAAGACAGTAAGAATTGAAGGTAGCCCATGAGGTGTGAGTGGGCGTCAGGTCCTGTTCTCGCAGCACAATTAAACACTGTACAATTCAGAGGATATAACATGCAGGGTTGCAGAATGCTGCTTTCTATCAGTGAGGTGCTACAACCCCTTCCCTTCCTCTGTTCTGCTCTTACTATCCCCATCCTTCTATGGGTTCGAGCAGGATTGATGCAGTTAGCTCAAATGTTCTCACATTTCAAGTATGAAGCTCGGCTTAACCATTTATCTTCCCTTTAGCGTTAAACAACAGACTCTTGTGGGTGAGGAAGATCAGCCCGCGCACTTTGGGTCTCTCATCTGGTGCAGGCCAAGGCCTAAGGTTTCTCTCAACACGCTATGGCATGCGACATAAGCGGTCTCACCCTCCCACCGTTGTAATGAGAACTCTTCAATGTGGGGTGGCAGCAGCAACCTTTTGCGTATCATGTTGTAAGACAAATTATTGGGAGATGATCCTCATGGCAACACTTGGCTGACCAGTGGAGGCCCTCTTGGTTGGCCGAATTATCATGCTGTGATATCGTTGGGTAGCGGCAGATCAAACTTCAGCTCGGTGGTGACAGCCATTTGCTCTTCAGCTGCAGCAGCACTGAGTGATCCAACCCATTGTTGACTGCAAGGTGGGCCATTCTCACAGAAACTTGATACAGCTCACCTCATGAACAGTGCAAAAAGCTGTGAAGACCTTTTCACAGCAGTGTCTAATGGCGCACTTCCTTCAGTCCTCAGAGTTCATTTTGGTGGGCAGTCTGCAAAGACAGACACATTCCTTCCCTCTTTCAGAAGGCAGGTAAACTTTTAGGCACTTCAGGCTGACCCTCAGCTCCCCCATCAGAAAGTGGTGAATTCAGGTGATGTCTCATCACATCTTCGAGACTGGCTGTCAGGCAGAAACCATACTGATTACACAGCAACTTTACAAGTAGACTGTCAAGCACTCCCTTATTCAAGGAGAACTTGAGACTGGAACAAAGTGGGTTGACATTTGCCACCCAGGGGATGAGGAAACACTGTCTGAGGTTTCAGAACCAGTTTGGGTTGGTTCTCTTTTAAACGCCATTTTAAGGCTGCTACTCAGCACAGCCTTTGTGGCATGTAAGAAAGAAAAAGCCTTGGGTCATTCATGCTTAAAATGACTTAATTTTTTTCACCCACGACATCCCTTCCTGGTCCACCAGCTTCTTCAATTTCTTCAACGTCTCCTCCTCCTCATCTATCCCGCATGGACAGCGGCTAAAAATTTCCCTCTCCACGAGCTTTGAGGGCTCTCTCACCATTACACTCTACAATAATGGCACTGTCATGATTCAAGCGACAGACTCCTGTCTCTCTCTCTTTGACCATCTCTTCCACTCCCTTCGCCCAACCCATACAACTATGATCTCCCTCAACTCTTCTTTGAGCTCCTCTCCCTTCTCCCTTTCTCCCCCTGACCCCTGATACTCCAGCAGGCCGCTCTCCCGGGTGACACAGGCCTACCCTGTGTTCCCCCTGCCTTTATTCCCTCCTCTCCCTCTCTTCCCCCTTCCCAAAATGTCCCTCCCCCTATCTTGTCTGTCCGACCACCGGCCTCCACCCCCCTCCCCACCCTGCATCTGCCGGATTCTCCAACGTTTCGCCTCCCCTAATCCAACCCACCTCCCCCACTCTTAATCCACCTTTCTTACAACCTGGTCTACCGATCAATTTTCCTTACCTCCCCCCTTCCCTCCCCCTTTCACCTCATCCCTTTCCGCTCTTCCCCGTCCCCCATACCCTAAATTCTTCTCTTCCACCTCCCATCTTTCTTCAACCCCACCTTCCTCATCCCTTGCTTCCCAACCTTGTCTCCCTCCCGGACAATTCCTTCCTCGTCTCTCCCTCTGACCTTGTAGTCCCCTACTCCTCCCTCAGTTTCCATCTAGCCAATTCCCCCACTCCACCTGTTACCTGTCCCCCTACATTCACCTTTCATAGCCTACAGTACCTGTCCAGCACCATCCTCTCTTTTCTCCCCATACCTCTGGCCTTCCTCGGACCCCACGCCATACCCCCCCGGTACAGCCCCCTCTCCTCTCTTCTCCACGTACCTTCGGACTTCATCTGACCCCCCCCCGCCCTCCCCTCCCGGTTCAGCCTCGTCTCCCCTCTTCTCCCCTTACCTCCGACATTCATTTGTCCCCCCTCCTACTCCTCAACTTTCTCCTCATACTTATGATCTCTTCTCTTCCCCTCTGTTCAACACCAGTAAAAATATTTCTCTTCCCACCACTGTTTCACCATCCACTCCCATTGTCCACCATCTTTCCTCACCTTCTACCCTTGCTCCCCAACTCCCCACCCGTTCCACCACCCCGCCCCATCCTCCCTCACTCTCTGCACTCCCGCCCGTATCCCGCTCCTCCATACCTCCCGTCCTCCCTCACCCTCTGCACAGCCTCCCTCAACCCGTTCCCCCACCCCTCCCCGTCCTCCCTCACCCTCTGCCCTCCCTCCTTTATCCATCGAGCCACCCAACACACCGTGCTCAGCTCTCCTCTCTCTGGAAAATAAACTTGATTCTCTCATCTACTCCATTTTCCAGCTTGTAGCGTCCATCTCACGCTTAAGCGCCAAGATGTCCCCCGTCCCTAACAACCTCCCAAGGAGTTCCTTGCTCCCGCGCCCCAATAAAGCCAACCACAGTCTGTCCTCTGCAGACATCACCAACTTACTGGCCAGCTACAAGACCACCAACGTCACTCCCCTTCCACCTTCCTCTCCTAATAATTCTACGCAGTTTCCTATTCAGACCATCTCCTCTATCAGACCT
Source organism: Calotriton arnoldi (assembly GCA_963921515.1). Taxonomy (NCBI): domain Eukaryota; kingdom Metazoa; phylum Chordata; class Amphibia; order Caudata; family Salamandridae; genus Calotriton; species Calotriton arnoldi. Next base: position 910,959 of record CAWUFW010002464.1, on the reverse strand, counting down.
TACCAGCCTACCTCTTACCGGGCTCCCTCATTCAAGAATCTTATCCCTATCTCCCTGAGCAACCCTAACACCCCCATCACCAAAACATCTGCGTCAGAGCTGCACTGCTTGCTCCACAACTGCAGATCTGCAATCAAACACAAAGTGGAAATCTCTGATACTATCACCCACCAGAATCTTGACATGTTCTTCCTCACTGAGACCTGGTTTAATGACTCCTCTCATACTTTGTTTGATCTTCTGGTACCCACTGACTACTCTATCCTCAGAAATGACACGGCAGACAAAATTGGGGGCGGTGTCGGTATCTTTGTCAGGAACTCCCTTCAAATGAAAGCCTTCCCTACCACCCTTTTCCGTACATTCGAATGCCTATCCCTAGAACTTCAAATATATCACGGCTCACCCTTTAGATTCCATGCCATCTACCACCCGCCCGGTAACTGCTCTTCCTTTTTGGAGGAACTGACTGACTTCATCAGTGACCTATTTTCTCAAAGTGACAGACAGATCTTCCTGGGTGACTTTAATCTCCACTGGGGCTCTTTGGAAGACTCGGCTGCCAACAAGCTTGCCACCTTTCTCTCAGCCAATGATCTCTTCCAACATTGCTCGGAAACCACACATTCCAAGGGCTCAATTCTGGACCTTGTCATATCCAAAGCAGACCTGCTGACTACTGCTCCCCCCATCCATGTAGACTGGTCTGACCACTTACTCATTCCCTTCTGTTTTCACCTATCGCACGTGATAACTCTCGGCCAACCTAAAAGAGCTACTACCTGGTTCCGCAACACTAAGAACATTGATCTTGACACTTTTTGTGATTCTGCTATGTGGGCACTTCCTAGACTAGACCCTAGCGTGGATGTCAACGTTCTCACTTCTCAGTGCCTCTCAGTACTAGCAGTCGAAATCGACAATGTCGCTCCACTCCAAAGCAAAAGGAAAAGACCCACCCCCTCAGCACCTTGGTTCAATAAAGCTCTCTACGATGAAAGGAAAAACCTTAGATTCCTGGAGAAACATTGGAGAAAATCTCCTTCCACCTCCAATCTCTCTCTTTTACGCTCAGCAAGATCCAAATATCACAACCACATCTTCCTCGAAAAAGCATCACATTTCAGATCCCTCCTTGACTCAGCCAAAAACAGACCCAAAAAACTTTTTGACCTCATCAAAAACCCAAACTGTTCGCCCCTAACCATTAAGCCTGAGGATTCCACAAAGAAAGCAGCAGATTTCGCTATATTCTTTGATGAAAAGGTCAAAGCACTGGTGGATCAGGTCGCCCAACCCGCCCCCATTGAGCAGCGGAAATCCTTAGTTACCTGGCAGAACTTTGACGTCATCTCGGAAGATGACCTCCTCAAATGCATCCTCGAAACTAAACCCTCCAACCATTCTTCTGACCCCATCCCTAGCGACATCGCCATCGATTTCTACACCTATACTCTCTCTTACTGGACCAGGCTAGTCAATCTCTTCCTCAGTCAAGGCTCCCTCCCGGTTGCCCTCAAATCAGGACAGGTCACCCCTCTTCTAAAAAAACCCTCCGCTGATGCGAACGACCTCAACAACTTCCGCCCTATCACCAACCTCCCTTTTCTTTCGAAAATCACCGAAAAATGTGTTGCGAAACAACTTTCCTCACATATTATGGACAATAACCTCCTCGACGTCTTCCAGTCTGGCTTCATCCAAAATTGCAGCACTGAAACAGCCCTGCTGCAAGTGATTGACGATGCGCTGCATATATTCGACTTTGGGGAATCGTGTCTTCTGATTCTTCTAGACCTCTCTGCAGCCTTTGATACTGTTAATCATAGCACCCTCCTCAACACTCTTCAACAGAGAATGGGATTGGATGGCACAGGGCTCAAATGGTTTGCCTCTTTCCTCTCGGACAGATCCCAAATGATCAAGATAGCGAACAGTATTTCATCTCCATTGGCCGTAGGTCAAGGCGTCCCTCAAGGTTCTATCCTGGCATCCATTTTGTTTAATCTCTACCTGGAACCTTTAGGGAACCTTCTAAGCAAATCTGGGATCCATTACCATCTTTATGCGGACGACACTCAAATCTACCTTAAGGTGTCTTCCGCACACGATCTCTCCCTACTCAACTCTACTCTCAACTCTATTCACAACTGGATGTTAGCTCACCAACTCATTCTGAATCCCGCCAAAACTGAATTCCTCCTCCTCTCTACCTCTCTCTCACCTCCTCCTGTTCAATCTTGGATGGATCAGCTGAACCTACTCAACAACAAACCCATCATTGTCGACAGTGCTAAATCCCTAGGTGTCATTCTTGACAAAAGACTCAACCTAATCTCCCACATCAACTCTATTGCTAAAAACGCACGTTACCAGTTGCGCCTGCTATGGGGGATCCGTCGGTTCTTCCCGGAGAAAGACTTAAAAACCTTGGTACAATCTCTGGTTCTCTCAAGACTGGATTATTGCAATTCTCTTCTGACGGGCCTACCCAAATCCCACATCTCCCCTCTCAAATCCATCCTCCATTCAGCAGCTCGCTTCATTTCAGGGTCTAAACGAAGCGACCACGTCACTCCTATCCTGTCCTCTCTTCGATGGCTTCCGATCGAGGCAAGATCTATTTACAAAACTGCCTGCATCACACACAAAGCCTTACACACATCCTCCCCTCGTTACCTGGCGAATAAATTGAAATTGTCCGGTGGCTCTCGCCCTTCTCGCAATGCGGAAAAGCTTCTGCTTGAGCCCCCCGTCTTCAAAAGGGAAAGATCAATGGCGCAATCCTTCTCAGGCAATGCGGTGAGAATCTGGAACTTGCTTCCCCCATTGCTCCGTGCCACCGCCTCTACCCGGATCTTCAAAGCTGACCTCAAATCACTTCTCTTCCAAAGACACTTTCAGAACTAATACTTTCATTCTCAGGCCCCTCTAGGAAGTTCGCTCTTCATTGTAAATTTGTACTTTTTCCTGTACATTCCTCACCCTTGCGTGCTGTGTTGGATTTTATGTGTGTGTTCCCTTCATTTTAAGTCCCCTATTTAATTCACGCCCTCTCTACTCCCTCAAGGAAGTTCTTCCACTATAGGAAATTCTGTACTCCATGCCTATAGAAGTGCCTTCCCTGTGTGTTCTGAGTGACTGCCACTTATTGCAGTATTATACCTCGATTTGTATTTTGTATCTCATGTATTATGCACACCTGTCACTTTTTCCTCTTGGAACGTATACCTCTTTTGTATCTGGTTTGTTTGGTTATCTGCACAATTGTCACTTTTTCCTCATGCAATGTAACGCTTGCTTTTGTATTATGCTCACTTGTAACCTTCTCCTCATGTAATGTTACTGTTCCTATTGTGAAGCGCTCTGACACCTTCGGGTAAAGTCCGCGCTATATAAAAACACATAAATAAATAAATAAATGCTTGATAAAGTTTGGAGGCAATGACTTTCATTTTTGCAATTATTGAAACAAAGATGGCAGCACTGTAAAATCTGTGTCACCTGTCTCTGGGAAAAAATGAATGTTGTTAGGATATGTTCATCTCCCTCAAAGAAAACCTCAGACTAACAAGGGTGGGAACCTGGCTAACGTGTTGGACTAATCCTTAGTGTAGGCTTGGCCCAATGCATGGGTCCACGTCTCAAATAAAACTTCTCGTGTGAGTTGTGCCTACTCTCTAATTGGCCCCTATCCTTGGATCGGACACACAGGTGTTGTAATGGGGGCTCAAAAAACTGTTATCGACAATGCAAGGCAATAATAGGTTTCAGTCTAAATGTTGGCTACGCCGTTCCACATATCTGCCTGAGTGATGGAACTTAAGGAAGCGGACCTTCTGGTTTGGTTAGCTATGTTTGGACTACAACAACAACACTTTAGTGCAGTCAGTTTCGGGACTACACGTTAGCTTCTCCATCGGCACTAAAAGCCCCCTCTCCTAGCCTTAACAGAAGCCAAGAAGGCACTCTGTTGTCTCTGGGTGCAGTTGTCCTGCTCAGCACCTTTTCAGAATGTCCACTTAGCAGACGGAAGGCATCTCTCTCCAATGTAAAGAACCACACATATAAAGGTCGTGATGATCAGCCATTCGTTACTGTTTCAGCAGCCGCCCTTTAATCAGTACACCTCTGTGCTAGTGATCATACCAACAACATCTACAGGAGAATGAGAGGATATTCTTTTTAGGAACATTGGAGTTGGTACAATTACCAAAATGCTGGCAGGAATACCTATTTTCACTACTTGTAAGGAAAACAGGAGGAGGAGGACTCTTCCCCATTTCAGACCTCTACAGTCTCCATCAGTTCCTCCACCTGCCGAATCTCAAAATGCACATTTTAGCTCAGTTACTGACAGCTGTCCAAACCAAAGGCTGGCTGTGCTCAGTTGACCCCAGCCAAGGCAAACAGGACATCTACTACTTAGAACCCATCACAGAAAAACCCAGGAAGTACTTACATTTTTTATTGTGATAAACTGTCAATACCAGGGCAGGGATTGCCATTTGGTGTCAAATGCTACTTTCACGAATTTACCATTGTTGTAGGTAAGCTTTCATTTAAAAGGTTACATTTGTGTTCAAACCTTTGAGACATGCCCACAATCTGGAAGAGGCTGTCTTATGCTTAACAATCATGCGCCAAGGAGACAGAAGTGACTTAAATATTGAAAGCTCAAATGTGGCGTAAGGTATTGTAAATGGAGACACTTCAGATAACTATGAGCCAGGGGGTTGGGGGGGGGGGTTAACGGCGACATAGACGTCAAAACCTACCTCTGTTACGCAGCAGCTGTGCTATTTTGTGCTGAGTGGGCCCACAGACACCATGGAAGTAACATAGGGAGGCCAGGCCTTTGCAGACATCTTGGTTCTCCGAATACAATGTGCCAAAGCGAATCCCAGAGACTGCAAGTCCCACGATAACAAGAAGTGAACAGAAGACTCAAAGATTTGGAAACACCTGGACCAAATGACCGTCATTCATGCTCAAGACGATACTACCTTTCACCAGCATATTGAACATCACCAGTATATTAAGCAAGACAAAACTCAGAATGGTACCTTGGATGGGTTCACTTTGTAATGCCTTACCAATATTTAGCCATCGTTGCATGTCACACCCAACCGCTACCCACTATAGGGTGGGTGGTATGTGTGTATATCTTTGTGTCTCTGGAGCTCACCTCAATAGTACTATGAGTAACAGAACTGAACAAATGTGTGTAGGTGTGGTTTAGCAATCTTATAATATTTTCACTACGTACTGCTTGCCGTACAAGTTGTGGTATCTGATCTAATGAGCCCAATATACCTAAATACCCCTATGAATGAATCCTCTTGAGTTCGATTTTTTACCTTGTTCTTGTTTTTCTTGTCCAATAAAAAGAGTTCTGCGACTCCAGGGGACTGTTAATGTCACACAGCTGGCTCACAAGAGAGTCATCTATGCAAGTATACCAACAAAGAAGAACACCACAGCCAAGTGGGCTGCTGGGTTACAAAGGAAAGGCTAATATTGTTCTGTGGAATATGCATTTAATTACACATGGCCCTGCTTGCCATCAAACACACTGGAATGAGACGCTTTACTCTCCTCCTATACCTGTCATCTTACTCATAAATTGAGTACTTTTATCCTCTCACACAGGCCCGAGCTGCCTTCTCACCTCATCTAGGGGTGCAGAGAGCAGTAGGTGGGCACCAATGCAACCATGTGTAACACTCCAGAGTCTCTTGCGGGTCCACTGAATGACTGAACAGGCCCTGAATCCCTGGCTAGGAAGGAATGGCTTGGCACATGGAGCAGGAGCCAACCTGTTGAGTACATTTTCTACCAGACTCGTTGTCCTAAAGAGATGACCCGCAATGCTTAGCCCAAGTACTGCTGCATGGAAGTCAGGTAAGTCCAGCTTCCAGGTGACTACTCATCATCTCCAGACATAGATGGTCCAAGGACAGAAAGCCTTGAGAAATATGCCCTCTAGTTGCTCGAACAAAGGTAACACTAACCTGTCCAGCCCATAAGTCCACAAGCGAGGCCCATTTCAGGCCATGGAACCCTAGCATCTGGGGAGTATGAAAGGCCACAGCCCAACACGATATGTCTGTGCAGAGCTCCTAAGCTTCTCTCACAACTGGCCAGCTCCTGCTGAAAAATACTCATCCTCATATAAACCCACTCCACTGCAGACACACAGCCAATAAGTTCCCATGAGGTGCTGTCAGTCATACCTCACTCATATCTTTTTTTTTTTTTTTTTAAATAGAGCAGAGCAAGAGTAACCTTACAAACATAAGGGAAAAGGATATACATGTCACAACGTATCATCATAAACATACAGGATAGAGAAAACCCAATAAAGTGCTTGGGTGCATAGCAGCGATCTTGTTACTAAATATTCTTCCATAAGCCACAGAAATCTTGAACTATTTGGCATGAGTAGCACCGAAGAAATAAAGTGCGACAGTGCAAAAGTGCAATTGCAGCAAAACCGTACTTAACTCCTCACAAGAATACCTAACAGCCTAATAATTGCTAAGTAATCTTGCACAAAAACATGAACATCTTGAATTGATGAGCACGAATAGCAGCAGGATTATATACATGCCGAAAACATGCCTAAAATAATTTAAAATAAAGTGTCAACAGTGAATTATCAAAAAACAGTACTTATCCTGTTACATTAAAGTTGATTAATTCATATAAAGGGAAGAACAATTTGCCCATATTGCCCTAAATCTTCGGGTGGCTCTAACCCTCATCGCATAGGCTTCCTCAAATCTACATGTCCTACACATTTTACTAGTCCAATGACCAATCATTGGTTGATTAGCTACTCTCCATTTCTGTAACATAAGTGATCTTGCCACGGTTATCGATATTTGTATAAAATACTGCTAACATTTCTTAAAACATTTAACCTCCCCGAAGAGCCAAATAAAACCAACATACAATGTAGTGGACATACAGCGAGAAATACTAATAAAAGCTTCTTTCCAAAATTGAAATAAATGACTGCGTTCAAAAAAATATGTACCCAATCACCTGCATCCTGTTTATTACATCTAAACATTGGTTTCTCATTATGGGATACATTTTATGTAATCTCGAGGGCGTTTAATACACCGGCCATTTTAACAGAAAATTCCTCCTTTTAAAATTAGCACCCTGCAACCATTTGTGACTCATTTCGCAGAGCAGCGACCAATATTTCTAACTAAATTTACAGCCTGTCTCAGAATGAATTTTCTCAAGTCTACCCAAGACATCTTTTTCCACTTTTATACTCTGATGCAGCAGGCAGTACCATGTACCTACGCCCAGCGTATTAATTTGCCATCTGTCTAGCAATCTGACATGCTGATTCGCTCCGAGTGCCATAATTATTTTTTAAAAAGCTCACAAGCTGAAAAAAACTTAAACAGAAAGCCATGCTTTGGCTACCAAATCACACCTGTACTGTTTCCAATGTAATTAATCTATCCATATTACAGAAATTCCAAAGTCGGACAAAGCCCAATTCTTGCCAAAGTTGTAAAAGCCCTTTAGACAGCATTAAGCCACCTGCTGCACAATCTTGAATAAGGGTATAGGTATGATAAGAAGGGATATCTTGGGATTTTAAAAACAACTGGATTCTATCTGATAATGCCACTAAGATCATATATCTGGTTTTTTTGGGGAGTTTTGCTACTCGTAGAAAATTGGTAATTTAGTTGCACTCTCATTTATCATATGATTAAAAAAAAAGTTATCTTAAACGGAATTTAACTCACCTATTTGAGTTATCAAACTAACCAGGGAGGCCTGATAATACATCGCAAAATTAGGAAGTGCTAAACGCCCCATACAAAATATCTAATTGAAGTGTAGTTAATTTTACACAGGGTTGTTTATTATCCCAAACAAACTTCTGGATCATAACATCCAGCTCTTTAAAAAAAGAGTTACGAATTTTAAACGGGAGATTATTAAAAATAAATAAAAACAGTGGGAGTACTGACATTTTAACCATAGCAACCCGTCCAATTAGTGATAAATGCAGTAGGGTCTATTTATTTAGTAATCTTTTTACCTTTCCCAGTATATTTCTATAGTTTAATGAGTACAGATCATCGTATTGGTTCGTAACTAGAAACCCAAGGTATCTAATGGGGCCGGACGATATATGCGGCAAACATGGCCGGGTGTCTGCAGGGGTCAAATTAAATGTAAGAATTTCTGTTTTTGCTTGATTTACTCTGCATCCCCCAATTTTTGTAAATTAATCAATTTCTTCCAACGCATTCTTTATGTTTCATCCCTTTGCCTTTAGGTATAAAATTATATCATCTGCATATAATTTAATTTACGACAACTCTGCCATAGGGGGTATTATCTGTGCATTAGATCATATTTTTACCACAGGCTTCTCAATAAAAAGAGAAAACAACAGGGGGGACAATGGACACCCCTGCCAAGTGCCCCTATTAATATTCACCCTTCCTATTTCTGCTCCATTAATAATAATCTTGGCTTCAGCTTGGCTATGTAGTTCTTTTAGCATACCTATCAGCTGGTATGGAAAACCAAACTTCTCTAATTTGAGAAATAAAGCACGCCAGTCTACCAGATCAAAAGCCTCTCGGCATCCATCATGAGTATTGCAGCTTTGATCTGATTGGCAAAGAAGTAATCAATTGCTTGCATTAAAAAATAGGTATTGGTGGCCAATAGTCTCCCCGGCAGGAAGCCATTCTGATCTATATGTACCACTTGCTGGGAGGTTGGAGCAATTCTCTTCGCCCAAATTTTTATAAAAATCTTGTAGTCTGTATTTAACAGACTAATTGGACAGTAAGAGTTGCGATCCTGTGGATCTATATCTTTTTTAAGAAAGATAATCAAAGACTCCTTAAATTCTTTAGGAACAACCGCTCCATCTTTTATTTGGTTAAAAAGATTAGTTAAAAAGGAAGTAGTTCATCTTCAGACCTCTCATACACCTCCACCGGAATCCCGTCACACCCACTGGCCTTAGCATCAAACATATTTTTCAGCGCTTCTACAATTTCTAATTCTTCTATAATGTTATTAAGCTGCTTAATATGTTCCCCCAGCAGCTGATGGAGCTCTAGAGATTCAAAATATGAGACTTGCTCATGCTCTACTATAATCTGCATTTCCTTATACATTTTTTTTAAATGTGTAAGAAAAATGTCCGCAATCTTATGATTATCTTCTTCTAATTGATTAGAGATTGGATCATTTAGCTGATTTATTATTTGGGCGCTCGTCCTACTTTTCATAGTCAATACCAAAAATGTGCTAATCTGCTGATTTTCCTCATAGAGTTTTTGTTGATATGCTTTACTCCCTGTAACCTCTTCTAACACAAAAAAATCTCTTAACTCCTCATTAGCTTTAGAAAATTCCTGCTGGAGTGATTTAAGTAAGTTTTCCTTAGATGAGGCTACATTTATTTTTTGTCTAGATTTGTCCACTGCGGCCTGCAGCGCCTCAACCTTTTGCTTACGCTGTTTAGTAATCTGCGCTTTGTAAGACATAACTTGTCCCCTAAAGGCAGCTTTGAAAGCCTCCTAGACCATAAAAATTGAAGCAGAATTTACATTAAATTGAAAGAATTCCTTAATAAAAACGTTTGTCTCTTTCAATCAAGTGGAATCCTCCAGTAATGACTTATTAAACTGCCTTCTTAGTTTCTTTCTAAGAGTAACCTTAAGGGAAAATGTGAAAGAGACTACCGAATGATCCGAAAAAGAGTTGGCCAGTATTTCAGTCTTACCATTAGCCAGCAGTTTATCTGCCAGAAAAAAATCCAATTGTAATGCTGTCCTGTATCTAGAGGAGTAACAAGTAAACTGGGAGAAGCCCAGATGTCCCATCCTCCATGGGCCTAATAGCGCAAAATCTGAATTTATCGTACTTATTAACCTTGCCGTTTTAGGTTTCAATTGATGCTTAGTTTTATTAGAGGTATTAAGGCTCAAATTTTGAATGAAATTTAAATTGCACCAATAATAAATGCACCTTCTGATTGTATCATCAAATCATAGATTTGTTCTAGCGCTCCGATATCATCATCAATGGGGCCATAATAAATAGAAGCCAGAAAATTAGATCAGCTAATTTTGGAAGATCTCCTCCAGAATCTTTCACAAGTGACATTGAGCAAAGGACGCATGCTATTCTCAGTGACTGCTAAGCTGCTTCAAACGCAAATAAGTCATAGGTAGATGTTTCTGCTTACATTACAGGTTGTTTCAGGTAGTGGGAGCTGCTGCCCCAGAAGTTGAACAGTGGGGGCAGAGGCATATCATATGGTGTGGTCCTGTCCATTTCTAATGGAATACTGGGTAGAGGTTATGACTACTGTGGCGGATATTACACTGATAGAGGTCCCTTGTTCACCAGGTCACTGCTTGCTAAGCTGAGTCCCTCACACAGCGAAAACTAATGTCACAAATAGGTTTCTAGACCTGGCTCCAATACTGGTAAGCCGGAGAATTACCCAGGAATGGAAGGCAGCTAGGCGGCCCAGAGCAGAGGCCTGGAACAGTGAGCTTGAGAGATGGGCAGGATATTAAAGTAGAGTGCTGTTCTGAGAAGGCAAACGAGGCCGTAGCTCCCTTGCAGAAACACAAACATGGTATTCTTTGATGGACTGTATGAGGGAACCAGACCCTCCATTGACAGTGGCATCAGCAGGGAATACAGAAACACAGTAAAAGGATGGGAACTAAAGGAATGATATCGCTTATTACTGCTCAACACAAATTGTTAAAATAAGCTACCTAACAATGTGGGACTATGAATGTAGGTAAGAAATGTCTTGCAGACCAGGATCAGCTGTGGTTGATGGGGCAATGATGTATGATGCTGCTCATAGAGGAGGGTGGGACAGTTGGGGGAGGGAAAGTTGGGCATTGGGAGAGTTATTGATATGGAAGTAATGGAGCCAACACATTAAAAGTATGGCTTGATATATATGTACAAATGTTAAGAAACAATAAAATTCTATTAAAAAAAATAATCTCTAAACTGGGTCATCTGGACTAGTTGGGCTTCATGCCTCATAGGAGAACTACTCTGAACATCACACACCTCTACTGCTGCCGGACTAGATTGAGAGATCACACAGCTGTACTATCCCTTGACTCCACGAAAGCCTCCACCACTCTGAAGTGCACATACCTGCATTGATTATTGGAAAGAGTATGCATAGGCCCCTGCTTCCGGTGGTGGATAAAGCTCTTCTATAGTCAACCAGTGGCAAGGGTAAAAGTAAATAGTAATATATTGTGCTCCCTTTAGTTTGGAGAGGGGTACGAGGCTGGGATGGCTGCTATCCTCAAGCTATTTTTGCTTTCGCTGAACCACTGTCCTCTTGGATCCGGGAAGACCAGCAGGTTTAAGGACTGGGAAAGGAGGACGACTGGGATGGCAGAATCTCTATATACAGTGATGATACTATCTTGTATGTGTAACTCCCTAATGACACCATTCCAGGCTCCTACAAATTTTCTAGATTTTAATCACATATTCGGGACATACCATTGTTAGAAATGGGCTTTCTGGATGGCTAGGGCATGCGCCTAAGCCCGGCAGAAACCACCACTCTAGTCAGGGCAAGGGAGTTACACGCTGAAGATAACCCCTGCTCACCCCCTTGGTAGCTTGGCAGAGCAGTCAGGCTTATCCCAGAGGCAATGTGCAAAGCGTTTGCACAACACACTCACCCAGCAGCAACACACTAGGCACATACAAAAGAAACTCCACACAGAGTTATGTAAAAATAGCCTTTGTATTATCCATAAAACACATTAGAACGTAATCACATATATACACTGTGCCACCTGGCACTTGGTATGACTTTACAGGGATTATATACACTACAGGGCCAATTGGGCCACTGTCATAACATCACCGTTAGTGAAGACAACCAGTAACTACTGGTAACATTGCACTTAGCATACACACCTTAGGCATGAACATCATAGCATTACCTAGGTCAGGATATTATGCAAAACATAATAATCACATCAGTCCCACCTTAGGCCTACACCTCATTCGCAGAGTAATACCATGAATACTTATTAGGTGCACACATCACCTAATGGCATTATGTCCCACCAAAACATAGGGGTGAACATTAGGTAGTCTCATTCTCGGGGGCCCGTCCTGAGCTTCCCCGCAATGCCCCTGTTTAAAGTAAGGGCTCTCCACACAGCGTGTCCCTTCTGTGGACACAAGGCTTCCAACTAGACCCCTAGCTGCAGATGCAGCAAAAATAATGCCCCCAGCAGGTCTGCAATGTAAGGGGAGGGGCGAGGGTGCAACTCACCCCTGTCTTCTCTTGGGAGAAAGCCCCCGACGTTGCAGTGATGCGGGAGGATCATTTCCTCTGCAGGAATAACCTTGGTGCTCCCTCCACACCCAACCAAGGTTTTGCTTATGGCCCCTCGGGGCCGGGAACACGACAGCGTGGCCCAGGGCGGAAGGCACTCCGCCCCCCCCCAAGGCACGCACCAGCTGTCACAGCTGTATCCTTGGCCGGCGTTTCCTAAATGACCCTTCCGAGTCTCGCCCCCGGGGACTCTTCTTCGCGTTGGGGCACTCAAGGCCCGGAGCTCCCAATGGCTCCAGTCATCGCCCCAGAGGCTGTAGGCAGGCACAGCACCCGGAGCGAAGTCTCCGGCGGTTTGACTTCCGGAGAGGCGGCCCCGCCTACAACCAGGCTTCGCTCCGCCTGACTTCCGGCTCCGGCTTTTCTTTCGGCTGGACGGCCGCTAATTCACCCTACTCCGCTGAGGGTGTGTAGAGCAGCCCTCCTGGCGCAATACCACGGGGTAGGCTCCCGGCGTTGTTCCTCACGCTGCCGCACTCTGGTGGCCCACAGCTGATGCGAGCCCACTCGGCTCGGCTTCCTCTCGCTGTCGGGGCCCCGCCCACAACCAGGCAATAGCCGCCTGGCTTACCGTTCTGCGACTTCTCTGTCATGGCGCGACGGCGCCCGCCGGCCTCCAGATAGGATCCCCCTTCCTCAGGCTCAGGAAAGAAAATTAAAAGCGCTCACCATGCGCTGCGGGGACATGAGCCCAGGCCAGGGGCTCAACACAGAGGACTCCTGCAGCGCTCCCAGCCCAGGTCCCAGGCAATGTATAAAGCACAGCATTCAGCACGGTGCTAAGCCTCCAGAGTCCCACAAGGCAGGTCAGCACACAGGACAGAGCTGGGCCCAGGCAGGCCAGCTCACAGGGCCCTCCAGCAGAGGGAATGTCCTTCGTGGCGGTTCCTCCTGGTACCCAGCAGTCCTCCTCAATTCCAGTTCAGTAAGCACAGCAAAACATGGGGTCACAGCCCCAATATTTATACCACATAAAGTCTTTGTTCTGCCCTTGTACAGGGCCCTGGACCTAGTCCAAACCAGTTCTGGGGGGCACATATCAAGTGCACAACACTCCCCCTTGTCAGTGTAGGCTCTGGCCCCAGACACACCACAGGGGGGTGGAGCCAGCATTATGGAAGGCAGGCACAGCCCTATGCAGGCTCAGGTGCTACTCCTCCCACTACTCCAAATGCAGTTTAAGCCTATTCAGCCTAGCGCTGACTCACCCAGGCCCTCTGGAGAAATTGCACCTCCCCAGCCTGTGTCATCTAGAGCCAGACATGCAATACACAACAGGCAGGCACAAAGACACATAGCACACAGAAATGCCCACTTCTAAAAGTGGAATTTCTAAAATGGTGATAATAAATCTGCGAACACCATTATGCAGCATTTATCGCCACTATTCCAAACATACCAATCTTGATCACGCTACTCCTCTCATGTCAGGAATTACCACTGAAACACATATCAGGGAATCTCAAATGCATTCCTAGGAGAGGGCAGTCTCACAGTAGTGAGAAACCAAATTGGCTGTTTGTCACTACCAGAACAGGCCACACAGTTAAGGCACATGTCCTACCTTTCACCTACCCCACACCCTGCCCATAGGGCTAGCTAGGGCCTACCTTAGGGGTGACTGATATGTAGTAAAAGGGGAGTCACAGATGTGGCAACCACTTTATGTGCCACGTCACAGCGGCAGTAAAACTGCGCGCGCAGGCCCTGCAATGGCAGAGGCCTGAGACAGGTTTGAAAGGCTATCTTGGTGGGTGGCGCAAGCAGCGCTGCAAGCCCACCAGTAGCATTTAATTTACTGGCCCTGGGTATATGAGATACCACTTTACAAGGGACTGATAGGTAAATTAAATAGCCAAACAGATGTAGACCAATCTTACCAAGTTTACCACAGAGAGAACATGCACTTTAACACTGAACACCAGTGATAAAGTGCTCAAAGTCCTAAAATCACCAACAGGTCAGAAAAAATACAGGAGGAAGGCAAAAAGTTCTGGATGACCCTGCAAAAAGGGTCAAGTCCAACAACCATCAACTGGGAAAAATCCCTATTCCACTCATCAACAGGTTGGCCCTGGAAGGTGAGGTACAGAGAAATCATATCAATACAGCTGGAGGGATCTAAATATTTAGGGGTATATGTAACAGATAACAGGGAAGTCTTTATATCAAAACATCTGTACCCCATTTTGGACAGCCTCAGGAACAAAGTTAGGCACTGGAGGGCCCTGAACTGGCTATACTAGGATGGGCCTCAATGTTAAAAATTATCACCCTGTCCAAACTATATTGCGTGTTCCAAAACATTCCCATATGGTGACAACTCAAACGTAGGCCCTAAAAGCAAACTTAGCTTCTGGTCTCTCAGACATGACTAAGAAAAATGTGGCAACGCATGGCACTGCGTTGCAACCAACAAAGATTACATTGTCGCTATGATGAAAGAGGTCGAGAACATACTGGATTCCCAATGTAAGAGTGAGGAAGAAATAAAGGCGCTCTGGGATAACTGTACAGATTTGGAAGACAGATCATGGCAACATAATCTGCGTATCTGGAAAATTCCGGAACGAGTGGAAAGTAATGACATCATCCTGTATTATAAGTCCCTTTTCCAATTTGTAAATAAGGAGGGCCCAACGCATGAGATTCCCATAATCTCTGAACATAGAGTGGGACCACCACGGGAAGCTCCAGGGGCCCGCCCATGTGACTCAGTGGCAGCTCGCATAGGGCGTGCTGCGGGGCAGTGGGGTGGGGTGGGGGAGGGGCAGGGTGGGGGGGTAGTAAACTTGGACATACGACGGAACGGAGGAACTTAATAATTACTTTCCTCCGTTCCGTCGTATGTCCGAGTTTACTACCCCACCACCCTGCCCCTCCCCTGCCCACCGCCCCGCAGCACGCCCTATGCAAGCCGCCACTGAGTCACATGGGCGGGCCCCTGGAGCTTCCCGTGGTGGCGACTGATGTGCCTTTATAGTCAAAGTAGGGTCCTCCCAGCTAAACAACATAATTATGCGAGAAGCCGGAAAAGTAGATCAGCTAATTTTAAAAAATCTTGTCCACGATCTTCCAGAAGTGACCTTGAACAAACAATGCATGCTATCTTCAGTGACTGCTGAGCTGTGTAGAATGCAAATATGCTAACAGTGGATGTTTCCCTTTATATTGTGGTTTCAGCTAGACTCTAAGGGGCATATTCACAAGGACTTATCGCCGAGTTATCGCCACCTTAGCGCATCAAAAGTGGAGACAGAATTATCGCCCCATTCACAAGCGGGTGCAAACTGCAGACATCGCCAGTATACCCGCGATAACTGCAGCAAATTTTATCCCCACGGGTGACACCACCAACTAACCCTAATGAGATGCAGAGTAGGCGTTCCCGTGCAAAAACCCACGAAAACACCACTACACCACTTTCACAACGAACTGCTAGATCCGCGATGCGAGTCAAAACCATGCGATAAGCCGCTGTAGCAGCAGGTATTTAACACCTGCCTCTTGCTGGTGTTAAGCAGGACGACTACCTGCAGTAGGCAACGGAGCCCCGCACACAGCCACACCCGAAGAACAACCGACGCCATGGAGCTACTCATCATGCAGCTTAGAGCCCCAACAAGGCCACAATACCCCCCGCCACCACCCCCAGGACCGCCACCACCCCCAGGACCCAGACCGGCACCCCCCCCGGACCACCACAGAGGCAGCGCAGAGTAAGACAGCGGACCTACCGAAAACGCACTAGTCTCACAGACCTAACGCCCGAGGAAGTCATTGCCCACTACAGGCTCAAAAGGACAACCATCCTCCGCATCATGACCCACATCGGCCACAGGCTGACGGTCCCAACACAGCAGACAACCAACATCCCCCCGCAGACAAAGCTGCTGGCTGTGCTGCACATGTTGGCCTCTGGTACCTTCCAACCAACAACGGCCAGAGTCGGAGGAGTCTCACAGCCAGCCCTATCAAAGGCCATCACGCCTGTCCTGGATGCCATCATCAGCTTCATACCCCAGTACCTTCACTTCCACCACACTGCGCAGGAACAGCTGGAGACCAAGCAAGGCTTCTACGCCATTGCTGGATTCCCACACGTGTTGGGGGCCATTAACTGCACACATGTCCTACTTGTGCCCCCTGCGGACACTGCACACATCTACCGCAACAGAAAGCACACGCATTCCATCAATGTGCAGGCAATAGTGGACCACCGGGGAATGTTCACCAATGTCGTCGCAAACTACCCAGGCAGTGTGCAACATTCCTACATATTCCGACAGTCCATCATCAACCAGCGCTTCCAGGATGGCACCTATGGAAATGCATTGGTAAGTACCAAATCAACACACCACACACCTCAAAGCCACCATCACACAACGCACAACTGTGGGAATGCACACGTGACCAAACCACATACAACATGTCAATCAACATGCCCACCTACCAGACACGACAACACAACTCCATTGGGATCCTGAGCTTCCCATGTACACAAGCCAGCTACATCATGGCACCACAGCCACACAACAGCTGAACGTGTGGAGAGGCTGAAAGCAGGCATGTGCGAAGGAGGCAATTGACCCATGAATGTGAATGTACACAACGACAAGTGTGGCGTGAAAGTGTTGGACAGACCTGGGTATGCAAACCACAGATATGTCCATGCAGACATTAACTGCTGGTGTCTGGAGAGTAGTGGACAGTGGATGCAACCATGTCACCCCAGGCTGTGGGGTAGATCGCGGAAATGTCGCTCGCTGCATCCCTCCCTGTGTGCGTGAGCGTAGTGGGTTGGCCCGGCTTACGCCAGGCCTGCGCAGGGGTGTGGATAAAAACACCGTGGCACTGAGCATGGTGCTCTCCCGGAATGGCCAACGTCACTGCCAGGGCGGCGCCTCTCAGCCCGCCACGAGGCCGACGCCGTGAGCAGCGGGGACTGCGAGCTTGTGCACCTGCTGCACCCCAGGCCACTGATACCCAGACCCGGCTTGCGCCCCAGCGCACCAAGGCCGCACTGCTCACCTGCCGACACCGTCATGTGTCAAAGAGGGCCCACCACGTGCCGGTGCTAGCACGAAGACCCATGCCCGTGACCTTGGCAGCCTCCTCAGACCATCGCTGTCCTCCGTGACACAGGCCCCCAGGAGTCCTTATTCGTTGACATACTCCACCGCTGCAGCCGGCCTACACTGCAGTCCAGTATGTCCCACATCTAGAACTGAGTCTTGATTAATCAATGGCAGAGTTCATGCCAGTGAACGCAGGGAGAGGAGTGAGAGAAAGATGTGTTTCAGTCCGGTGGAAACACGGATCACCGTTACAGAGGAGGTCGACCACTAGCAAGGACTGACCTGGTGCCACTAACCCTGTGCGCCGTGAGTCACCGTCAGCCTCCGGTAGAACATTGTTGGTGTCTGAGCCTGTGGCCTGGGGGTTGTCATCAGCAACTGGCAGGTACGGACTTGGTGTTTGGCATTCATATCTGCCATGTTGCCGGACACAGCTGGTATATGCCCTCTGCATCATGCCCAGGGGGGCACACCTCCCACTCTCCCCCGAGACACTCCGCGAAAACCACCTTTGATACATACGAGACCCTGCTCTGCCCTCATGACCCTACCCCAGTGTCCCGCAAGTCAGCGTCCCGTGGCGGTAGGCCCGCGTCGGCCGCTGTGCATCCGGGGCCACTAACTCTGTGCAACTCAAGTCATGGTCCCTTGCTGTTCGAACATTGCATTCCTGAGTGCCTGATGACTGTTGAAGTTGTTGCCAGCAACAGCTACTCCCTGAGGGCTGGCTTACACTCACCCCACACACAGCCAGCACAGGCGTCACTGGACTAGTGGGCCTGCCAACACATCATGCCGAACCAAGTATTGACTCTTTTCTCTCTGCACTGTCACAGGTGATCAAGGATATGCACTCTGCCCTTGGATGATGACACCCCTCCGAGACCCGAACACACCCGCCCAGAGGCAGTACAATGCGGCCCACATACGCACCAGGGGCATCGTGGAACGCACATTTGGCGTGTTGAAGTCACGTTTCAGGTGCCTGGACGTCACAGGTGGAAGGCTCCTGTACAGGCCAGACATCGTGTGCAAGATGATCGTTGCATGTTGTGTGTTGCACAACATCTGTGTACGCACCAATGCCCCATGGATCCAAGTTCCAGAAGTACCGGACGATGATGAGGACGATGGGGCAGGTAGCCCACATCCCACTGCAGCTGCGGCAGGAATAGCCCGTAGGAACACCCTCATTGCCAATTTCTTTACATGAGCACGTCACATTGTGGCCGTCCCTGGCAATCATGGGACAGTACAAAATGTCCACAGGCACAGCATGTGTGAATAAAAAATATTTGCAGGTTACAGGTTGTACTTGTACATTGTCATGTCACAGTTTCCTGCTGTGCCAGATGTGATTGGCCATGTTGTGCACATATGCAGCACCAGTTGTGTCCTGTGTCCTGTGTTCTGTTGTGGAGATGTTGCTGTTTGTACCACGATGTTGTCAATGTCGAGGTGCACTTATTCTTATGTGCGTATGCTGCACGGTGGGTGAGTCGCTCCTGCGGCTCTGATTTGGCTGCCACTTATCCCTTTCATGCGGTGTGCCTTTCAGTTCTGTGCTTCCACAGTGCTGAGATGTTGCAGACTTGGGTAACTTGTGCTCTTTTTCGAGTTGTGACTCTTGGGCATGGTTTGTCCGCAGATGTGTCGTTGACGTCAGGGGTTGTTTGTGCAGGTGGTTGTGTCCGAGTGTGACCTGCTCCTTTCCGGTTGTGGTCCGCACTCAGCCACCTCAGTGTCGTGCCGTGAACATTGTCATGATGATTGGACTGCAGCCATGCTACTCGTCATGTGGTGTCTCTTGCATTGTCAGTGTGGCTGACGTATATGCATGTTTGCTGTGTTTCGCACGTGTGCATGTGTTGGTTGTGTGATTGTTGATGTGTTGGGTGGGTGCCCCTTTGGGCACATGGTGTACGTGGGACTACTTGATGTTTGTGTGTGTGCTGAAGTGTTCCTGTGGGATTAGGGACATGATCCTGAGTCATTGTGGGTGTGCAGTGTGCTCTGCTTAATTGTGCATCTGTGCCATTGTGCCCATCTCCCCCCGTCCCCCCACTCCCTGGTCGGTACGCACCCTGTTGATGTAGTGTCGGGGCATGTTGGGCAGTGTCCGGATCCCCAACTCCTGTCACCGTCTCCTGACTGATGACTGTGGCCACCATCTTCTCCATGTCATTCAGCTCCTGGTGTTCTGCTGGCCCCCCTCCTCCGAAGTGCGTTGCTGCTTTCATGTTGGCAGCGGGTTTCTACTTGGTTATTGCCATTCACATCAATCGAGCGCCTCTTGTCCTCTTCCATTGCCCTCCTCGGCACTGCAACGGCATTCACATGGACCGAGATGGTGTGCCATCTTTGCCTCTTTGTTGCCAATGACACGTTGGAGGTGACGTACAGTTGGTGGTGTTCTATCTCATCCGTGACGATAATCATGTTTTCCTGCAGACTGTACCCCGTCTTCCTCTTCCTCTTCTCATTGCCCTTCCACGACCCCTGGATTCCTGGGTGTTCCTCCGTGGGGATTGTGGGGTTCATGTTGTCCTCTGCAGTCCATCAGGGTGCATCCGTGGTACTCTGCAGTTCATTTCCTTTTTAGTGGCATTTTCCGTATGCTGTTCTTGTGCTTTTTATCGCATTACGCGTGGGTATTGCTGGCCTCTCGCTGGTTATCACTGTTTTCTTATCGCGTTTGGGCCCATCGCGTCTTTTTACGCGTTGGGCTTTGTGTTTTTATCGCCTTTGCGGTGGTTGTAGCACGGACATTGGCCGCGGTTTCGGGAAACTATCGCATGGTACCGCCATGTTGTGAATTCCATGTTAACACAGGGTTATTTTCCCGCGATAGACTGCGATGTGTAAAGTTGCGTTAACATTTTTTGGAGATGTTTAGCGCACGTTCTTGTGAATATACCCCTAAGTCTGATATGATTCGTACGGTAGACGAGGCATAGGAAGCAGCTCAAGTCTGCTTGAATGAGCCGATGATAGCCTCCCAAGTGAGCAAAGAGACAGCCCTGAATCCCAAATGAGGGAGGAAGCGAATCTTCCCTGGAAATTCAGAGACACGTGGGATTAAGTTGGTGCTACCCGCTGGATTGCTTGAAAACTTTACAAACAAGGAAAGTGGCTTTGATGGGGGCCACAGGTTTGCTATGGACACATGGAGAGCGCCATTGGCTCTCACTGGACATGGAGTAATACTCCCTCTGACCTCTGGACCAAGAAAGACTCACCAGACTTACGTTCTATGTCAGAATCTAACTATAGAAGTGCAAGGCCAAAGTCCTGAACTCTGCATGTGCCTATAAGCGGGACAGAGCTAGTGCGGTGGACCTAACTGTTGAAGTGACGCACCCGTCCAACTCAGTGTGTTTTCGTATTAATATGAGCGATGTGGGGGTTTCACCCTGGCTGTTGGCAGCGCGGGGGCAGGGGGTTGCCCTGGGGATGGAGATGACAGGGTACATTGCAGCTCATCACCACAAGCAGGATGTGCTGATTCCTCTTCCCATCGAGTTGGTGGTTTTTGAGGAAGGTTGAGGAGAGCATTGGGGAGTTGGGGGTGTGGGAGAGGGAAGGGACTCCAGGTGAAGGAATATGAGTATGTTTTGATATATGGCATTATATTAACGGTGACATCCAGTGTGACCCATTGGCCTTTCCAGTTAGATGTGAATATTGCCACAGGCCCATGATATCGCAACCCTTCTATTATTTCACGGTTAAAGTAATCACATGGAACTTAAGGGATTAAATTACCCAGTTAAGTGATACAAGATTTAAAGGGTAATAGTAGAGGTTTTCCCGGAGGTGGTGTGTCTTCAAGAGACCCATTTGAGAAACCTCTGACACTAACTTTATGAAACACCGCTTCAGTACTATGCGGCTATGGCTAATAGGACAGGGGGGGTAATGATGGGGTCTAACATGACTCCACGGAAGTTAGCTATGTTTATTTGGGGGTAGGCATCAGGGACTATCACTGGATATACTCAATGTCTATATCCCTAATCAAGGTCAACAACAATATATTCTTAGCCTCATACCTAAGATCAAAAACTGGGCACCAGAACACCTTATGTGGTCGAGGTTCTTCAACATGACGCCAGATGCTTTCCTGGATATTTAGGCATCCATATTACTCCAATGCACCACTTAATGTGTGCGCTAAACTACCTTCACCTGCTTAATGCTATCACTAACGATTTACACAAGTGGAGCAATCTCTTTCTCTCGTGAATGGGCAGGGTGGCATAAATTAAACATAATGTATTGCTGAGATTGCTTTACCTTTTTCAAGCACTCCCAGTGATTCTCCCCAAGTGTGACATAGGGACTAGGAAAAAAGTGATTCATGCCTTTATAAGGGTGTGTAAAAAAGCAGAGGTCTCGAGGAAAATATTGAAAAAGCACAATTGTTCAGGCGGATTGGGGCTATCAGAAATTCTATTAGGCCTCTCAGCTCCGAGATTTTTTTTTAATGGTCCCTTTAGGAAACTGAATGCCACTGAATCCATATGGATGCCACAGTGATGAATCATGCCCCATTAGCCATTCTGTGGTTGCCCAAGAAAGACAGACCACCAGTCTGCTATTACTCCGAACTTCTGAAACCAGCCATGATAATGTGATAGTATTACTCTGACTTCCTTTCCATTGCCCTATACACCATTGGTGGGTAACATAGATTTCCCTCTAGGTCTTGGTAAGAGAGACTTTGAACACTAGGCGGAAGAGAGTGCTGGATCCTACAAGACTAGTTGCATGGGTCTGACATTAAATCCTTTAATGTCAGCAAGAATACAAACTCAAAGAGACAGACCTCATCCACTAATTCTAGTTGTAACATTGGGCTCTTAACCCTGAGAATAAAGCTGCAGCACTTAGACTACTGACTGAAGAGAAAAGCGTTTTGCCACGTATGATGGTCTTACAGGGCTCATCTCCAATATATATGCTATTTTGATAGATGTGAGAGAAGCACCGGAGTGGTCTTATATGAAGCACTGGCACAAGTCCTTGGGAATGCAACTCTCCTCATCTCAATGGCAAAAACTATGGGTGGCCATCCCGTTGTTATGCAAGAGCTTGCTTACACTGGTGAAATTGAAACATATCTATGATACGCCAGCTCTGCTGGCTGGGATGTGCGAATGTGGGGATACGCTGTATATGTGGTGAGTGTACCCTAGCCGTATGCTCTTTTTGAAGGAAATCCTAAATCATATAGAGAAGTGGTTGGATATCACTTGCAACCGAACCCAGCAACAATGTTACTTAATTTGAAGCCACCTGAGATTAAATGCATATCGAAACAGGAATGGAGACTGACTTTCGCCATAACTTTGGCAGCAAAGCAACTCATAGCACTTAAATGGAAATCTCCTTTTATTCTGACAATGCAAGAATGGGCGAGAAAACTCTGGATATTGTTGGCAATGGAAAGATTTACCTGGGGCATTCTACAAACAGGGCATAAATACGAAGACCCGTGGCCTCCTCTGATACATTACTTGAAAGAAAAACTTTGTGTATGGTGATGATGATGATGAACAATTTATGAAACTGCGTCATATACCCTAGGGTGTCTCGGCGCTGTCCGAATCACATACCGATCATACTGGACGAGTAAGAAAGTTGTACCTTAAGATTCTGCCTTAAAAAGCCAAGATTTTAGGCCCTTCCTGAATTTTAACAGGCTGGATTCTTTTTTAAGCGAGGTTGGCAGAGAGTTCCACAGTTTGGTTGTTATCGTGGTGAAGCTCCTGCCGCCCATCTAGCCCTCTTGACTCTAGGAACCGTCAAATTTCCGAGATTGGTTGACCTAAGAGATTTTGCTGGAGTATGTGGCTTCAGGAAATTCGCCAGCTGCATTGGCCCCACGTTATTAAGTGATTTAAAGGCAATGCAAAGTGACTTAAAATGGATCCGTTTAACTACTGGCAGCCAGTGCAGATGGAGTAAAGCTGTGGATACGGAATCGAATTTGGAAATTCCTAATAGTACTCTTGCTGCTGCATTTTGCGCAGTCTGCAGCTTTTGAATACATCGCTTGGAAGCACTGGTCAAAAGAGCATTGCAATAGTCCAATCTTGATGATATCAACACAGAGACCACTGTTTTCCTTAAATTCATAGGTATTGAGGGGAGAATCTTCCTGGTTGTCCCAAGTTGCTGGGATCCCTACGCCTTACCTCGTAAATGAGTAGGGACTGTGTCGCCTATTGTTGATTTGTTGTTCAATTTATTAAGCACCGGATGTGGGACCATTTCTTTGACCTTCAATACTAGGTGAGATAGTGAGGTCATAGCAATGCAGTTCTACCTGGTGGGAACATTAGGGTGGGAAAGCTCTGCATGGATCCCTGAGAAGGGCAGAACTGCCGGCACCTACAGAGTCCATGATTAAAACATAGAAGGTAGCCACTAGATTATTGTATGGGAGAAGGCATTAGTGAAACAAACCCTATTATGGTACAGTGTGGTACTGGCTGAAGTGGGGAAAATGCAGAGATCTGAGAGATGGGACAGGATATGAATAAGCAAATTTGGAGACTTGTGGCGAGATGGGAAGCTGATACACTGGGGTTGTCCTTTGGGGGGACTGCAAGATGTCTAAGACAGAGGTCTTTACCTAGCTCGAGACACGACACACCATCCTATGTCAAATCGCATGGCGGTGGAAGCCAGAGGTTGCAGAGGTGCCCCCACTGGAAGACTACCTGCTGTCAGAACCCCTTACCAAGAAAGCCATCTCACTTACTTATAGCTACTCAACAACTACCCAATTGTCCTAGAGAAGCTAAAGAGGGGTGTGGGAGTAGGCATTAAGTGTCCCTGAGAAATAGCGATCTGGGCTGGCTTCTGCCTGGTTCAGTTGCGCTTCCTACATAGATCCTACTATACAAAATCTAGGTTGTGTAAGATGGGGAAAATAGGATCAGATCTCTGTGCCAGTGGAGGCAGCCAACTCGGAACATTTCTCCTAACACTATGGGATTGCCCAATGCTAACTAGATACTGGAAGGCTGTATGGGTGTGCCAGAGCTGCGTCACCGGATTCCAGGCAAAACTCTCTCCCTGGCTAGAGGTACTCAATATCTGGAGATATTGAACACACCTCCCACACACAAAAACTCTGATTGTGGCAAAAAGGAATGTGGGCCAGAAATAAGGATCTGACATGCCTCAAAATTTCACCTCTGGGTAAAAAGACATGGATTGGTGCATGTTGATGGAAAAGCAGGTCTATGAGTGGAGGGGCTGCCCCAATAAGGGGGAAAACATATGGCAGAAAGGGCAAATATACTGGAGATTGTAGCGGTCCGGCCCATGTCTAAGGCAAAAAAGGGAGACCACTGAATGCATAGTGGAGAATACAAATGACAATTTGGAGCTGGCGGATCAAATAGGTTTGGTGTGCTAATCTTGCTGGGTGTTTGTGGTACTCCTTCCCTCAAAAAGCTTGAAGACTTGCACAAGCAAGGCCTATCCATGTGCAGGGTATGAGGAGAGGGCTCTTCCACAGATTAAGGTAGCAGAATTTGATGGACTGATAGAGCGGGAGTAGAGCTGGGGTGTTTGATGGAGATTTTTTGCACTATTTCTGTAGTTTTCTTGTGCCTGGAAAAAGGATGCATTGCAGTACTTCGCAGATTGCTATGGATTTAGTTACAGGAGGTCCCTTTCACTCCTTTTTTCTATTGATTTGGCTTTTACTCCTCATTATGGGGTCTTGTTAGTTTGTCTTCATGAAAAAAGTCAATGCTTTTTCCAATATGATTATTATATGAATGTGATTGTTTTTTTAAATGTATGACTTAAACTATTATTTTAATTTATCATTGTGCAGCTAGTGTCCTTGATTTTCTGCTGCAGCAAAGTCTGTTGCTTGTTCCCATTGTATTTGCAGACTTGTTTGCCAAAGGCAATAGGTTCATTGTTGAGGTGGGCGATGGCTCTTACCCTACAAGCCCAGGCTTATTCACAGGGGTTTGATTGTTTTTTTCTTTTTTTTGTCTCAATCTCTCCTTCCCCCGCTTCAACAACAGCCCAGGCAGTAAAGAGTGCCACCCGTCCAGGCAGTAGCAGTAGCCCGAATGCAAGCACCGATCCAGGAAGTACAGCCACAGAGCACACACAGTTAGCTAATGCAAAAGAGATTTTGGAAATGTGGCTCATGAACAAGGAAGTTAGTGACACTGGACTAGGAGCAACATAAATATCGGAGCAGATGGTGAACATAAGACAGAAGGAAGGAGTTAGCGAAATAAGTCTGTCCTTCTCTCCCGATTTCAAGTACTCAGAACACAGGAGACAAGAGGGGAGACAAATTGATGGAATGGAATGCACACTAACTACACCCAATTTTCGTCTTGGATAACACATAACATTTCCTGGCCCCAGAGATTCAATGACACCTATCCCCTATCAATGACAATATGCTTCAAATTATAGGTCCAATACATTATTTTAGGCCCTTAGGAGCAAGTGACTAGGGAATACGGCGAATTACACAATATGCATGACACATAATGCCCCTCAGTTGGGTCTGTGGGGGCCTGTGTTTAACTTCATGGTCACAGGATCAAATGCTACCAGGTCTACTCAGCATTTCATCATTCTGAAGTGGATAGATGCGGTGACTGTTCAGCCCTTCATCATTCTGAGGTGGATAAAATGAGTACCATTGAGTTGGGGAACAATAAAGATCTGCTATTTAGCACCACAATACCCTTCAGAGTGAACGTGAGCTTTACAAAAAACACATGTTATGTTAAAATAGGCTCTATTTAGCATAACGTACACTGGAACACAACACGTGTTTTTTTTTAGATTACGAGGTGTTGAAGGGTTAAAAGATTTTTTTTTTCTCTTGGGCTGCCGTTAAATTAACGCTCCTGGCTGGCCACAGAGTCTGGGCGTTGAGCCAGGCAAGAAAGACATAATGCAATAGATTTCCTTTGGTTACAAACGTAACAGGAAACTTGAAAAT
The DNA here is from genome assembly GCA_963921515.1 of Calotriton arnoldi. Classification (NCBI taxonomy): domain Eukaryota; kingdom Metazoa; phylum Chordata; class Amphibia; order Caudata; family Salamandridae; genus Calotriton; species Calotriton arnoldi. The sequence goes on along the minus strand of CAWUFW010002464.1, from coordinate 884,468 downwards.
AAATATATATATATATATGTATACAGTTGGTAGAACACGAAGAGCTGTGTAAATGAATTAACATTATTGAAAAATATAGTTTTAGTGTATACGTTTTCTGTCCCGTACAACAGATTATGTCAAGTGCGTTGAGAAATATTATTGTTGTTTCAGGGAATAGTTTTAAAGAATGAATTCGGAGAGACTGATTCTTTTCTGCCACGGTGAACAAGACAAATAAAATATCTAAGATCACACAATTTGGTAAAGGGGGGAAGCCGTGATTAAATACAGGGTTTCAGGTTTCACGTTATGCAGTTTAGTGACTGGGTATGTATATATCTATATCTATATATATATATGCTTCGCTCCCCTATGACCACTGTACTAAAGACACACTACTGACCAACAACATCTTTGCCTGGCATCAATTAAATGAATTGTGCTGGGTTAAAGTGGTAGTGAAGAAAATTGTGGGTTTTTGGCGGCAGCAGGAAAGTCAAATAATTTTTTTTATCACTACGTGCATCACCTCTGCTTGAAATAAAGTCAGCTAAGTGTACATGGATATATAAATATACGCATGGCCTACAGTGACACATTTTGCAGACTATAACCGCGAAAGGTGGCAAAATACGGCAGGTCAGGAACTTGCCCAATGAAAGCGATGTGGACATCTCTTTATTAATTCACTGTTGTTCAAATTGTGACACATTAGAAGCCATCCTAACACAGGGGCACTATGAGTGTAGCTGTGTGGCAGGAGGGAAGGAATAAGTTGTGGGATATGTGCAGCTCTGTGCAGCATACAAAATATGAGACAACGACCAGAGATCCCTAGGAATAGATTACCACAGATAGCCACCACACTGACTTCCTCCACACACGCTCCAGTGCTAGGAAATACAAAGACTAAATAATAGGTGCTGACATAAAGTATATTTCAATGTTAAAGGACAGTATGCATTAAGTAGCGATGCTCAGTATTGCAATATTGTCAGAATAAAATGTGTGTAAATATAAAAATTCCTTTTAAACTGCAGTTGCAGACTTTAGAGGTGGTTGCATATATTTTGCAGTTCGACCACTATGAGTTTTTATTTCCCAATTGTGTTACTGGGATGGAGATTATTAAATGTTCCTATCTCCTGGGAGCAATTATAGTACAATGTTTTGGTTCTTCTTTCGCTTTTGGAGTTAATTGATGTTTTGAGGTTTTGAAGCCTGCAGACATTATTATTTTTGGGTTCTTCCCTTCGTCCCTAAGCAGTGTACTAGGTTTCCTGTTTTCGGGATGTTTGCATACATATGCTCAATGTTCATGTTTCCACCTCCTCATGTCTGGTTAGGAGCTCCACCAGTGCATTTGTATTTTTTTTTCTGAATATTGTGCCTGCACAATTGCACAACTACTGTTTCACACCTAGCCACAGGTCGTAGACAGAGAATGTTTGGTGAGGAGTAGACAACGCATGTGGTGCGACGGGTGGGTCAGGTGTGAACATATAAAAAAATAATAATAAAAAAAAAAAATAGGAGGGGAGTACAACTAGATCCCTTAGATTTTTTCTATAGGCAGGCTGTAACAGGAAAACATGTCATACCACAGGCTCTTCTACAAGTTTCCCACACATTTGGATCAATGATGGACCATGTGTACACTATGATATTAAAGCAGCAACAAATTTCAGCAATGCCTGAACGGACTACTTAAAAATAAAATAAGCAAGGTAAGTGCCACAATTGAGGGAAAGAAAGAAAAAATAAATAAATAAATACATAATTAAGAAAAAACAAAGATAGTTTATTGCCTATGGATCACCCTGTTTTCACTCAGAAATATTCCAAGTTCTGATCACCACTTAACACCCCATCAGCTTGCCACTGGCCGATCAATAAATATGTCAGTTCCCTCCACCAGACCAAAAACTGATACTGAAAGTTCTTCTGAAAGTGTGAACTGAAATATACGAGTATCTGTGTGCATTAACAAGCGCTGCGAAGTTCCTTTCTACCTAGATATCCAAGTGGAAGGAGAAGGGCCCCATCGAACATGAGCTCCCACATATCCGTCCTGGAACACAGATTTTTGTCTGGAAAAATGTCAGACGGTGATCCAAAATTTGAAGGACATTTTAAAGTCATAGACTCTTCACCAACAGCTGTCCGCATTGCCAAGAGGAAAGGATTAACGGAACTGACTTCAGGGTCGACCCTGCACCCCTTCAACACTGAACGACGAACTAGAGGAGGGTAACTTGTTCCCATTGACTGTCCCAGAAGAAGGAGACGGTGATCGTTTGGTGGTCTATGGACTCAGCCACCGCCACACAGAAGTGTCCTATGCGAAGTTATGTATTTGTATTATAATATTTTACATTATTGTTGGAGTGGCACTAGGAATATTTAATTAGTTTGCTGTTATTTCTCATTGTATTAATAGAGAAGCTTGTATTCCTCAAAATGTTAAAGTTGCCAACACCACTGTGCACCCCATGTCACCTCCCCATCTACCTGCTAGCACATGTACTGGAAATGGTCCCCGTAGTAATGCAAAAGGTTCAACATCCTCTGCCAGTACCGTCAGCTCCGCAAATACCTATGCGCACCCTGTGTCCTCATCCCCTTCCCCTGTTGAAAATAATACTGAATGGGACGGTACCATTGATATCACACTACAACCCCCACCATTGTCTCGTCATGGATGCCCCAGCAGTTAGACAGCATGCTGCTCATGACTCCCTTCACGACAACATGTGGTACAGTGAGATGGCCACAATAGGGAGACAGAAAAATAATTAATTCTGTTATGTGGCTCATACATTCCCCATGCAGTAGGCGCAGATAGACTGATTTTCCTAGGGAAGTATCACCACACACTGTAGAATATCTCTGACACCTGTTCCTCTACAGAATACAGGGGCAAGTTCAGATTATTGAGGCCAACATCTCTGAAGTGTTTGTAAATGCAACAGTATGGGACCACACCCCAATAATGAAAAGGTTATCACTGACAATTCCAGAATAGAGGGGGAGGTAACAAAGATATTTTAGATAGGAGTTCCTGATGTCAACTTTAGTGTAGCTTTTGGTAGGAACAATGGGTTTATGATAACAGGATCACTATCAGACTGTAATGGCTCTTTGCCCCACACCCTACATTGCCCATGCCAAAACAGAACTGCTTTATGCTTATTTGCACAAATTTACGTCCATGACAAATGGAGTGCCCCAGGTTACTTGAGGTATAGAGCAGCGTCCTTAGGGCCACACAGGGTAGACTAAGATTATGAAGATGGGATATACTGGAAGTCTACTTGGGGTGGGGAGAAAATGTCCAAAATTATAAAAAGACTACAAATTAAAGTCACCTCTTCTCTGTTTTCTAGGAAATGGCACGGTACCTGTTGGGCACAACTCTGGATGCAACAGCACCATCTATAATTTGGACATGCAATATGGCACCTCCAGCCTAATGGATTTCTACTGGGCCTGTGGAGAAGGTCTCTATTTCCAACAGCCTCCTCAAAGGAGCAGCCTGTGCTCACTAGAACAATGCACAAAGTCTCCCTGATCATTCCAGCAGCCAATATCTCCCACATCCATGTCCATCTCTGGTCTGTTACCTTGCTCCACCAACATTGGCGGTATGCTGAGTACTATGGGTGGACAGCTGGAGTTCTGCCTATTGAACAGGGTCCATCTATCTTCAAAAGACCAAGAGGAGGGTATGCCTTCGTATAGGGAGTCTGTGCTGCACATTGCCAACAATGAAGAAAATGGCTCCATCACCAAGGCCATCAAGGACTTGAACAACATAGAAAAGAATATGATTGCTGGAGGAGGTGCCATAGCAGACACAGCCACTGCTTGGTTGAACTTTGACTGGATACCTTCATGGCTGTCTGCCATTCTAAAAATGTTTTGTTATCGGTTTTCGGTGTGCTGTTGCTCCTCTGTTGTACCGTGCAGTTGTTCTGTCATTTTGCTAAAATATACTTATAGTAAATTAGTAGGTATGAATTATATAGGAAGAAGGATAGAACAGGGAATGGGGATAACATAGCACTTATAGAAGTAGTAGAAGTTACAACAATAGGACTACACTAAATGCAGCCTGCTACCATTACCCAGTGTCAGGTCAATAGCCCCCAACTCACCAAGTAGATACCAACTGAGATAGGATTTAAATATGGATCCACCATCACCTACACAGACACCATATACATCCCTCATTGACATACCTGAAGGAGAGTATATAGAGTTAAGGAAGACGTAGGAGAGCCAATGCTCCAAATGTGCCAATCTTCCAATGTGAATGACACCCCTGGGATACACCAACTAGAAGGAGGGCCTGCAAGGTATGCTGTAAGAATTTTGTTCAAGAATGAACAAGAGGAGGGAATGAAGCAGGGTCTAGTTTCACCATATAGTGCCCAAGGCCCATTGTGTCCATATCTGAAGCATAAGAGTCTCAATTGTCCCTGCCAGCCCACAGACAGGGTTGTGTTAAAATTGTTCACACTGCCTTGAGCGTCTAGGAGGCAGTAGGCCCCATGCCCTCCTGTATACTCAGATGTATCTCTCCTATGACCTCTTCGTGTACATCTTTCTGAACATCAAGATGTAGCAATAACAGGATGTGTCTGTCATTTAGAAGAACAAAATTGGCTAAGAGTAAGGAGTGGGGGCCAACTGGGACTTTCCACAGCTTTAGAAATTACAAGTGACCTCTAAACTTTTGTATGCTTCTGCTTTCTTTATTAAAAGTTTCAGAGAAGTGACGCAAATCATTTTCGATAAATGTTCACTTTCATCATGATCTACGGTCAAGCATCAGTTAACCTTCTGATAACACCTTTTGCACCATGGTGTTACTTCTGTATTTTTAATATTTTAAAGAAGTAACTAAAGGTCTGCGGTCAATAGTTCCTCCTTAAAAGAGTATAAAAGATCTGCTCTTCAGTCCATTCGATGGACTACCTCGCACAAGTGATCCCATGGGTCATGACGCATGTGTGGTCTCCCTTAGCCATCTTATCTAGCATCTTTGGCTGAGGCTGCAATGCTTATTGTATTTTGAAATTCATTTTCTCTCTCCCTCTCACTTTCCTTTGTGTTGCCATGATTTTAGAACTTACTAGATTGCATGGTTTTTCTCTTCGTTTCAAATATGTCCCTGACACTTGGTCTTTGCTAAGACTGCATAGCTTTATTATTGAATAATTATGTGTTTCTTAACATTTATTGTTTAAACTTGTCTCTTGAAATAAATAGTGCCACTCATGATTCAGTTCCTGCATCTCACACGTGTATTTCCTTATTTTAGATAGAGCACCCCTGCTCAAATTAAGGTGGTGTAGTGCACCCTAAAAACCACCCTCCAACAATTTCTGTAGTTTTCTTGTGCCTTGAAAAAGGATGCATTGCAGTACCTCGCAGATTGCTATGGATTTAGTTACAGGAGGTCCCTTTCACTCTTTTTCTGTTGATTTGGCTCTTACTCCTCATTATGGGGTCTTGTTGGTTGTGTTCATGAAAAAAGTCAATGCTTTTTCCAACATGATTATTATATGAATGTGATTGTTTTTTTAAATGTGTGACTTAAATTATTATTTCAATTTATCATTGTGCAGCTAGTGTCCTTGGTTTTCTGCTGCAGCAAAGTCTGTTGCTTGTTCCCATTGTATTTGCAGACTTGTTTGCCAAAGGCAATAGGTTCATTGTTGAGGTGGTCGATGGCTCTTCCCCTACAAGCCCAGGCTTATTCATAGGGGTTTGATTGTTTTTTTCATTTTTTGTGAGATGCAGTAGGCAATATTGGACAGTGACTCATTGCAAATCTTGTTAAGCAGCAGTCTGTCTCAGATCATGTTAGTTGAACCGTAGCTTGGTATCTCTATCCTGTGTGTTTCTGTTGCAAATTGTGTCAAAGCAATGCCACTCAGATCTTGCCTTTGTGTGAGATGTCAGTGGATCTTAGCAGAGGCTACAACTTCCATAGTTTGCTTTGATTTTGTCAATTTTGAATTAGCTGCAATGCTGCAGATTTGCAAATTTAAAGTCAATTGTTTGAGTCGATTTTGGCTGGCTGTGTGGGCGATTCATTTTAAGTTTGTCCATCACAGATTGGAATATTGATGGAACAATTCCCATTGTGTTAAGTATCTGGGGTAGGGACATGCCCATAGGCACTGGTTGGCCTGATCTTGTGCCCAAATTATTAAGGAGTCTAGATTTTGCAGAATGTTCTACTCTTAATGCAGTGGTTAGTTACTTTCCAAAAAATTAGGTGTCTGGACTCCAGCAGAATTCTAGAGAACTGTAATGAAAGGAGAAAGATAAATACTATAAGTTAACTTTAGTGTTTGAAATCAGTCACATGCCAAGAGTAAATACAACATTTAACACGAGTAAATACAACACCTCCCCTTATTTACCTTTATGTGTTTCTCATGGTGTGGACTGATAGGGTCCGTTCTTTCACTCAAAATACACAATAATTCAGAGAATGTGCTCCAAGCCAAAGAAGAACACTGGGTCCAGTTACAGATCCTGCAATGTGCTGGCCTTTGACTGGCCAATAGTAGCTGCTTCCATCCGAGAAATGATATCCCGGAGGTGGCCACTTTCCCCAGGAGGGCAAATGCAGTCTCATTTTTTGTGTAGGGCTGGAGCCAGTGTAGGACAGGAATGACCACATAGGTTTCTTATCAGTCTCTCACATACGATCTTACATTCTTTTCAAGTTAACCTTGTGTATTATAATGTACCTTTAAACAGAAGAGATACTTGTTTAACCATTTAGGGCCAGATGCACAAAGCTTTTGTGAGGTTGCAAATGGCTCAAATCACAGAATCGGGCCATTTGCGACACCCCAAATTTTTTTTAATGAGCAAAGGCCCAATTTGAAATTCAGTAATCTATTACTGAATCGCAAATTGAGTTTGCGATTCGGTCTTAGTAAGGGGCATGTTTAGGGCGTCCCTTCCTAATACCGAATCGCATGGTATGTTTGAATGTTTTGCGACCGAAATGCGGTTGCAAAACATTAGAATTTTACCGCCTACTTCAAGTAGGTTGTAGCCCATTTGCAAATTGAAAGAGGTCCCCACAGGACCCCTATCCCTTTGAGAATGTTTGCAAAAACATTTTTTAAGAGCAGGCTGTGGTCCCACGCATCACTGCCTACTCTTGAAAAATGAAAAGAAAGCTTTTAGGGCCAGGTGTACTAACGTTTTTTGTGGGCGCAAATGGGTTTTAGTCCCGTTTGCAACCGCAAAAAACGTGTGGCCCATGTACTATTCCTATTTTGCGAGTCGCAAATCAATTTGCGAATCGCAAAATAGGATTAGCGACTCGCTATTAGGAAGGGGCGTTCCAAGGGCGTCCCTTCCTAATAGCGACTTCTAAAGCTATGTATGACTGTTTTGGGACCGCAATTGCAGTCGCAAAACAGTCGTAGTTTACCACCCTTCACAGAAGGGTGATAAAGCATTATCAAACGGGAAGGGGTCCCCAGGGGACCCCTTCCCCTTTGTGAGTGGCTCTCAACATATTTTGTAAGGGCAGGCAGTGGTCCCAGGGACCAATGCCTGCCTTCAAAAAATGAAACTGAGAAGTTATTTTTTAAATGCATGGTGGTCTGCTGACCCCAGCAGGCCACCATCCCTGGGAGTACCAGCCATTCCCAATGGGTTCGCAAATTGCGACAGCCTCATTAATATGCATGAGGCATACAATTTGTGACCCCATTAGGAATCGCAAACTGTGTCTCAGACACTGTTGTGCATACTAATTTGTGAGTCACAAATTGCTAGTCGCAAATGCAACGCAATTTGCGACTCGCAAATTGGTGGCTTGTACATCTGGCCCTTAATCTTTCTTTTTAAAGACACATCACAGTTTCTTTTAAGGCAAAAGGGCTGCATTTACAAAAGAAATTGCTTTATTGAAAAGCAATCACAGACATGGTGGTCTGGTGGCCACAGCATGCCGCCATCCCTGTGTTTTTTGCGGCTCCAAATGGGTCGCAAACCAAGACATACCTCATGAATATTAATGAAGTAGGTCTATTTTCGACCCACTGGGAATCACTAAAGGTATCAAAGACACATTCGTACATTGGTGTTTGCGAATACCAAACAGCAAATTGCACAAATTTGGTAATAGCAAACCGTACATTAAGTATATCGGAATTTAGACCCCAACTGTCAGGTGTAATTTCCTTCCTCTTTCTATTCAAATATGCTGCTACTTACAATAGGAGATCAGCAGTAGAAATGTCAATGTATTACCTGACAACACTTGTTGAGACATAGGGTGTGATCTTTTCAAAGCCTCGTTCACACACAGCTGCAAGATGTGAAATTTGATGGCAAAGCATGCAAATAAATGATTCCACTACCCGTAATAAGATATTTGTTGTTATGTTTATGCATAATTTATTGATGTTAGGAGACTCAGCTTAGGAGCTCCATTCCCGAGATACCCAGAGATGCTCCTCATTTATAGGTCTGGCCTATGACAGGTTTTAACTCATCTCCCTCTTCCCCTCTTGTGTCCGGTTTGCTTTTAAACCCCAGAATCCCCAGGTTGTCTGTGTTGCCTTTAAACACCTTCCCTCCCTGCGGTTGTCCGTGTTGCTTTTAAACCTCCTCGTCCCCTGTTGTCTATGTTGATTTTAACACATTACATCCCCTTCTCTGTGTTGCATTTAATCCCTCCTCTTCCCCTTTGTCAGTGTCGCTTTTACCCCTCCCATCCCTCTTGCCCTTGTTGCTTTTAACCCATCCCATCCTCCCACCTGCCATATTGAAAAAAGCACTAAGAACTGGCCAGCGTTGATCACATCATTGCGCTCTTATTTACCGTGCTGTTGCCTGCTAGCTTATGTCCTGTTGCTTGTGTTGCCCGTTCCCTATCGCCCTCCCTCTCATTGCCCATCATGGCACATCCCCAACGACCATAAGAAAAAAAAGTGCTATGACGTAACCTGCGATGGCCACATCATAGTACTTTTTTTCAAAGTTTTAGCCATGCTTCACAGTAGCCATGCTGCTGTACAACATGGCTAAAGACATTGGCAAAGCTAACAGCTTTGCCAGTGCTTTTCATAAATACTTGCACTACAAATTCTGCATACCTGCCATAATTTCAAAAATACTATACAGAGTTGTGAGCTGTAAGATGGTGCACTTTCATGCACTCCTACAATAATGCAATAAATATCACACCTTTTCAGTATAGGTATAATTCACAAAAAAAGCTCAGACTCTTTTTTCTGGCTTTCCAGGAGTAAACGGTGAAAAACTTGGAAATGTAACACCGGCTCATTTGTTTATGTAACAATGTGATCTATTACTGCAGAACCTTTGTGTTTCTCCATGGGGCGGTAGCTTATCCCGTGGAGAAACCGCTCCTCCAACAAAGCCAGCAACTTCTGAAGTTCTCCCTCTCTTTCCTTTGATGGATATGTATTTATTGTGACTATCTTCAAGGGAGGAAACTATCTGCAGATGGTTTGTAAATGATATTACCTGGGTGTTGCCATCGTTTGTTGGTGTCCCTGACCTGAAACACCAGCCGCACACCCATGGCAAGATTTAGTCACACTCAAAGTTATGCAATACTGGTATAATTTAAATGCAAATACATCTATTTCTTAGTCTAAATTTCCATTTTGTCTACCATTAATGTGACTTCTAACTTGTAAGTGAAAGTATTTGTTTTGCATCCAAGTGAAACGTTGGTATGCAAATACCCTATTTTATTGGCTATTTAATCTAGATAAGTTGTCTTACTACCTGTTTAAAGATGAATGACTTCTCATTAATCAGCTGAATTAAAACCTGGAAATTGTGTTCAAATGTGCTATTTAATTTAGCAAGGGACAAGTTAAATATTTTCACATTTTACCCTCCTCTTAAAATAAGATTCTCACATTTGAGCTACTGTAGTCAAGGAACAGCACGTTCTTATATTTGTCCATTTTATTGCTTTCATTCCATTTGATGTCTTGACCTTATATTTATATAGTGATAAGGAAGTATTGATGGTAAGGATTAGTAGTACAAGAGGGACTTCTAATTCACAGAAAGAGTAATAAACACAAGAAACTACCTGTGAGCAAGCATGGTGGATTTGTTTTTAAAATGCTTAACAAAAGACCCTCTCCCGTGAACAATACAAGAAGGTGGTTCACAATACAATGTGCAATTTAATGTGGCTAGGGACAATTCAAATAGTTTGACACTTTAACGTGCTTTTAAAATAAGCCACAACACACATTATTCATGTTCTATAAAAGTGGCGGTCGACATTAAAAGTCATGCTGTGAGAAAAGCGTGGCCACCAAGAGTGCAGAGCCAGGACAAGTGAACACCTTCTGAGCTGGCAGCTGTGATCTGGGAGGGGAGGACTGGGATTGTATTTGAGAGCTGCCTTGAGAAGCATAAGTCATGGAGCATGGTGGATGAATAACAGTGTGAGAACTTAGTAACATATCTGGTGCTGCATGGATGCAACAGCTTGTTTCTGGGAATTATTTGCCATTTGCATCCAACCAATGTACCTGCAGTGGTATGTCCATTCAAATGCTTGTCACCATTACTAAATGATGCTGTGTGTGATGACCATTTGCCCCTCCATGACTGAGGTCCAGGATTGTGGCCGTTGATAGAGAGCGTAACACATGATTTGAAGAGTTGGCAAGCTTAAACATTCCATCTCCCAAGAATGACGTCACACAGAAGTGCTGCTGCTACATTGCTTATAAGCATCCCTGCACTTGCAGAAGGGCCTCCATAGCAGCAGCGAGGGAAGTCAGACCTGTCAGAGGATGCTGGTCCACCATAACCTTAGTCTGGGAGCCTCCTATGCACAGCACTTCAGCCGCACCCCAACTTCACAGTCACTGACCACAACCAGGAGAAGCTTCCAATTCGTGATGGAGCTGGCGACTCTGTTGCTGCCTCTTTCGGGAATTATAAGATCCTCAAAATTACAGCAGACGCAACTATTGTCCCAGGCTCTTTAGGCTCCTTGATCTCTATGGATAACTGAGGGGGAGAATGAGGAATTCAGGGGAATTGATTTCCTTTGCAATTTCTTATTAATCAATGAATTCTCAAAGTTCAGCCTCAAACTTCCTGTTTCTTATGCCTCTCTGAAGTTAATTAGATTTTTAACCTCAGGGATCTCGACATCACACCTTCTTACTTCTTGGAATTCTTCACTGCCTTAAAGAAGAAGTCTTTGCCATCTTTGCCATCACGATTCTGTCTCTTGGATTTCGTTTCCTTTAGAAGAACTTTACCTTTTTTTCTCATTGCATTTAAAAGAGGCAGATCTGTGGGTTCCTGTTGCCATCGTAACACATGTACATTCTAGAGCTTTGCCGGGAGTCATAATGGATTTTTCCCTGTTTATAATAAAGCCAGTACTCTCTAATAATTCTACGGTAGTATTCAAATCTTTCAGAATTTGAGAGTGATCTTGAGACATGATGAGGATGTCGTCTAAATAGATTATAAGGCGGACACCCCTTTCTCTCAGAACTGTGGTAATGGCCTTCATAACTTTGGTGAAGCACCAAGGGGCAGATGATAGACCGAAGGGGAGAGCTTGGAACTGATAAAGGTGGCTGTTCCACGCAAATTGTAGGAAGGATTGGATTCTTCTGCCATTGGAATTGTAAAGTAGGCGTCCTTTAAGTCTAGTTTCACTAACCAGTCTTTTTCTAAAAGCATGCCCCTGAGGAGATGGATACCTTCCATCTTGAAATGATTGTAGGTGAGAGATTTGTTCAGTTCTCTTAGGTTTATAACTGGTCTACACCCTTTGTCCTTCTTTTCCACCTGGAAAATATTGCTCAAGACATTTTTGCGTTCCCAAGGGACTTCTACAATCGCTCCCTTCATTACCATAGAATTTACTTCCTCTGCCACAATAGACTGTTGCTCTAGAGTCAGATTTAACACTTTGGGTGTTATAACTTGATTGTTTTTTTTCGTGAACTCTATTTTGAAACCCTGAACAGTTTCTAGAACCCAAGGATCGTGTGTAATTTGTTTCCAGATGTGTAGGAAGTGTTTTAGGCGACCCCCTACTTTCCCTGTTAAAGAGGAAGGATGAGGAGAAAAGGTACTTCCTTGAAGTGTTGGAGGAGTTAGCGCCTCTGGCTCTGAAGCCTCTTGAGCGGGAGGATCGTCCTCGTTGAGGGTAGAAGGAGGGATTGGTCTGGTAGGGGCGACCGAAACCTCTTTGCCTGAAGAAGTGTCTTTGGTAGGGCCGGCCGGCAGAGCGACCCCTTCTGCCGGCCCTAGCAAAAACACTCGGATTATAGATTCTGCGCATGTTAGCTTGCACCTTATCCAAAGCCGTAAAGGTTGCCACGTATTTACCCAATACTTTGATCATATCCTCCCCAAAGAGGAGTCCATTGGGATTGGACGATGATTCCTTCTCTGCCATGTCACAGAGCTTGGGGTCGATTTTTGATAAAACCACTTTCCTTCTCTCTGTATTAATTGAAGCATTTGCGTTACCAAGGAGGATTAGTGTTCTCTGGCTCCATCCTCTTAATAAATCAATGTTGGGTGGAGAACCATTAATGTAGCTCTCCTCGATTAAGTCGATCATTCGGCATAAAGGGCCAAGCATGTCAAGCATGCGATCTTGACAGTTTTTGAGGGAGCGCTCCATCCCTTTCCTAGGGTCCCTGCCCATTTTGAATAAGAACTTGATAAGTTCAGGGTCCAAATTAGGGGTGAGGCAAAATTTATCTTGGACAATGGGTCTTGGGCATTCTGCCTTCAGGATATTCCTTGTCTCTCTTTCAAGGGGGTTCTTAATCCACCTCTTGATAAACGTGGCCACATGTTTTTGGGGCCACCATTGAGAACTCCTAGGGTGTTGAATATTATCAGGGGAGAACATTTCTCCACCTAAGGGGGCAAAAATAATCTCTTTTGAGGAGGAGGGAAGTTCCTCTTTCGAGAGATCAGAATCGTCATCATTATCGATTTGGTCTAAATCAAAAAATATATTCATCCAAGGATTCATTGGTAACATGTTCGTCATTAGTTAAGAGGAGATCAGTTAGAGCACTTGGATAGTGTGAGCCGCTTAGGGCATCCGAATGAGTTGTGCCGTTTTGGACACATGGTCTTTTTGGGGTGCGTAGGCCTCCCTTAGTATCTGAGGAGCTTAGTCCTCCTTCAGTTCGTGAGGTCCGTAAACCTCCCAATAAGTTCGAGGTGCTTGGACCTCCCAGTGTGCTCTCTTGTTTCAAATTGTTGCTTTTTCTTAATCTTTTACTCCCACATTTATTAAATGTATCAATTTGCCCTCCGTGGAGAGCAGTGGGGATATTAGGACCGGGAAGGGATCTCTTACCGGCAACAATTTTGCTTATAGTCTCCCTCATGCAAGATTTCATCTCCTTTTGGATTATTTTCTTAATGAGCTCCTCGTTAGAATTAGGAGCGGAGGCTTGGGTCTGAGAATCGTCGGATTCAGCGTCAGACATAATAGGATAGAGTCAAAACACCACTAATTAGGTTTAATTCAATGAAAAAAATGGTCACAAGCCCAGGATATATAGAGTTAAGGGAGATAATAAGGATGGTTCTAAGGTAAATAGGTGTTCTTTTTTTTTTTTTTAATTTATGGTCAAAGGAATCAGTTGAATTGGGAATGGAGCCAGGAATCAGTTGATTTGGAAATTGAGCCAGAAATCAGAGCCGTATCGTCGTGTCAACCGTCAGCTGAGCAGTTGTTAGGAAGAAAACGTTGCTAAGCAACGTCATGAGGCATAATGCTGGGCAGCGCACGTAGCGCGTTAAAAAAAAAAAATGCTTGCCAAGGGTCTCTTCTCTAATGCGGGAGAGCCCTTGGTGTAATGTCTTCTTTCTTTTTTTTGGAGGGGTAAAGTAATGCTTTAGCATTAGAAGGAGATGCCGCGAACAACAGAGCACGATGGAAGCACGACGTGGCCCGCACTCCGTAAATTGGAGATGCGAGGGAGGGCCGCGTCGCGCCTTCAATTCAGAAACGAGTCGTTGAAGACTGTCCGAGAGCGGCCGCAGTGCGGAAGAAGAGCGGGATGGAGAAGGAGAGTGGAGCCTCTCCTCCGAAAGGTAAGAGTGATTGGTAAAGTCAACCGGGAGCCGAGACAAGTGGGGTGCGGGGTGAGAAAATTGAGGCAAACGGTTGGCAGAAAAAAAGGGGGGGACAATCGGCACAGTCAGAGCCTCATGATATACAAGACAGAAACAAAAGTAAGGCTCAAGGACTAGAAGTTAACAATCAGAAATTCAAGCCAGACAATGATGAACGTATCAAAAAGGAGAATATTAGCATAAAAGCAATCACAAAACAGAAATGTCAAAAAAGATAAACAAGTACAAATGACAAGAGCAATGGCAAAAGACAACTTATCTGCTTGAAGCCGCATTTAAAAGAGGCAGATCTCTGTGTTCATGTTGCCATCGTAACATATGTACATTCTAGAGCTTTGCTTTGTGATTTAACTTTAAAATGGCTGTTTGAAGTTGCATTAAAAGGATAATGCATAATGTTAGCCTCCGTGTCTTTAATGAAATCCAGATTCTCTGGTCATGGTAATAGGAGAATCACAATTCTCAAAGTTCAGCCTCAAACTTCCTGTTTCTTATGCCTCTCTGAAGTTAATTAGATTTTTGACCTCAGGGATACTGCATTTACACCTCATGTCTAGGAACCCCAATATGAAGCCCAATATGAGCTTTTTTACTCATGACCATAAAGGTCACAATTATAAATTTTATGGGAATTTTTTGAAACTCGCCATTTCATTGGAAGATCGCTCCCAATGTTTTTATCACTATTCATATTAATCAATTAGCAGCATGCAAATTTCCAAAGATTTATCCCTGTCAGGCCTGCAAAAATGTTTTTGTACAATACATCAGTAATTATCTCGTGCAAAGAGCTAATTTGAATGCCTGTCGTGTCAGGCAGGGGGGTCTAGTTCTCTTGCTCCTGCCACCGTTTCAACATTACAAACATCTGAATGAATTCTTTTGTAATTAGCAAAACACGTTTTCACTTTCTTATATCATTTTGCCCCTTCCACACTTTGTTTCCTTCTTGCTTCATAAATGTCTCTGTTGCATATTTTTTGTAAGCATCTTACATTGTCTATTGACATGATGCAACAGACCAATCTCTTTTATGTATTGAACATTAAAAAGTGCAGCTGTTGTTGCTTACCTTTTTTGTCTATTCAGCACAAAAGCAAAAGAAGCGCCTAGAAGACACAGAAAAAAGGAAAGTCAAGATATGGGAAAAGCAGTGCACCTCAGATATCCTGTGTAAAAAAAGCCACAACTGTCCTATTACACAATCTGCATGGACATGATTTTCAGCAGCATAGAGAGAAGACCTTTTGCCATCTTTGTTCAAACTCCAGAAAGATAAACACCAGTCTAAGAAAGGAGGAAGCACCTTCCACAGGTTAAAACAGGAGTATAACTGGCGAACAAAAAAGGTGTCACATGGCCTGGCTCTATGCATGGTGTCTATGTAAAGCTATGAGGCTCTCAATACAACATCTTCTGTGGTTTGGTTTCTGCAGCTCTTTCCCACTGTTCTGCCCTCTGAGCTGTGAACAAGAGGGTATGGCCCTTTGCCTGCAGTTTTGCAGTTAACCGAAGACGTCAATAGATATTTAGCACGAGTGAAGGCAAGTAAGTGGCAGAGGTGTCTTCCAGAGGGCAGGTAGATTTTAGAGGAGACAACAGTTATCAGAAACAAGTGTGTACTGAATCTGGCAAGGACAGTCACTAATCTGATTTGAACCACTAAAGCCCACAAGAACAAAAGCAACACAATGCAGTAACAGCTCCTTCTTGCCTGTGAGACCGCAGTGTTGGACCCTGTAAAAAGAAAGCGCCCACCCTGTCATTTGTGGGCTTCATTGTTTTCACGAGAGGAGCTACGTTCTGTGCATTCGCAATATTTCAGATTTAAAGTTTTTTCTAATCTCTCTTGTTACTCCCAAAACCCAGCCCTCTCGATTATACTGGTGTAATTTTGTGTAGAAATCCTCTTCTGCTGAAAGATACATCCCCTCGAGCTGTGTTTGTTCAGTATAGGGATATGTGACAGTCTCAGATATTTCCCTCATCCACCCTTTTGTGGGTCAGCACGTTTGGAGTTTGAACCTCTCATTTAATGTGTACTGGGATCATCGCAATGTTCAATGGTCTCACTCTGTCAGGGTTACTGCCTTCTTCCAGATCATCAGACACTAGCGTCACATTTTAAGACACTCTTGTAGCTCAGTACCCTGCTCTGTATTTACAAAGCAGCATTAAGCCACTTTGTGTAGCTTAACGCCTCTTCATAAATATTGTACCCTTTCACGCATGTATTCTGCAGCACACATAGAAGGAGCAAATCGCCTTTAAAAATTGTTTATGTGCAGGAAGGTACCCCTTCCTGCACATAAACAATCATCCCTGCAATGTAGGCACCCTTGCACCTTAGCGCAAGGGTGTGTGTTGGCGCTAAGCAGCTTTTCTTAGTGCCTAGGAACACACAGGGGTGTGCCGTATTGTAAATCCCCCACTGTTTCTAGACCTGGCTTCTGCTATCTTCATATTGTCTGCAAGCAAGACTGCATAATCAGCCAGGTTCTTTGCAATGTAGTGTAATAATGTATTGCAGAGTATAAAAGTGAGGACTGGTCCCTATGATACTGACTTGTTGGCTCAGAACGAATACTATTTACCATTGTTCTCTGTGAAATTACACTAATTCAGTTCTTAATATTATTTATTTATATAGTTTTCTGTCCAAAGGCTCCTCCACTTGTTTAAAAGTCTGACATGTGGAACAGTCTTCATGGCTTTCCAGAAGTTCAGGGAGATCACATCAACTACTCATGTATTTTCATTCATAACAAATCACTCAAGCCATTTATGTCTGGTTGGTGTGATCTTTACCTTGAGAGTGCCACTCACACTACAGAGAAATGAGTAGGCTTCACATCTTTTATCACGTCCACACGCAGCACAGTAAAGAAAACAATGAGGCAAGAATGGACTTTAGCATTTAACACACAGAACAGTTTCTCAATGAAGTTTGTTATAACTATCAATCAATCAATCAAAAGGCATTGATAGAGTGCGGCTTGTCACCCAGGGGGGTCTCCAGGCGCGTGCTGCAGGTTTCAGTCAAAGAGCCAGTTCTTGAGTTCCTTACTGAAGTGGTTCAGACATGGTGAGGAAAGGAGGTGGAGAGGTAGGGTTTTCCAGACTTTGGCAGCGAGGTGAGAAAAGGAGCATCCCCAAGAGCGACTGCAGTGGATGCATGGAGTCTGTGCAAGGGTGAGGTTAGCGGAGTGAAGGTTTCCTGCAGTTTGGTGGAAGGTCAGGCTGTGGTTCATGTAGTAGTTTGTGGAGGGCTTTGTAGGAGCGGGTCAAGAGCTTGAACTGGCATCACTTCTGGACGGGGAACTAGTGGAGGTCTTTCAAGTGTTGAGCGATGTGTGTCCTCTTGGGCAGGTTGAATATCAGCCTAGCTGCTGTGTTCTAGATTGCCTGTAGTCTTTGCATGAGTTCGGAGGTTGTGTCAGCATAGAGTGCGTTGCCGTAGGCTATTCGGCTGGTGATGAGATCCTGCATCACAGTTTTCCTGGTGTTGATGGGGAGTCACCTGAAGATTTTTCGGAGCATGTGGATTGTATGGAAGCAGACTGAGGCAACAGTGTTTACCTGGCATTTCATGGAGAGTTTGCTGTCTAGTACAATGCCAAGGTTGCAGGTGTGGTCTTTCAGCGTGGGGGTGGGACCGAGCTCCGTGGGCCACCGGGAGTCATTGCAGAGGGTGGTGTGATTGCCGAAGATGAGGACTTCCGTCTTGTCCGTGTCCAGTTCATTCAAGTCACAACATTCATCATGTAGTTGTGGTAGTAAGTCTTCATCTGGGTTCGCTGAGTGTGCGAGGATGAGTTGAGTGTCATCGGCATAAGAGATGATGTTGATGTTGTGTGCTCTGACGATGTCTGCGAGTGGTGTCGTGTAGATCATTTGGGGTGCGAGGTGAAGGGGGGAGGTGGACTTTCTAGGTGTGACCTGTGAGGAAGGAAGCCATCCATCTGAGCGCATCGTCTGGAATTCCAATCTGGCGAAGTCGCTGGATGAGTGTGTGGTGGGAGAGACAGCGAAGACTGGGGCGAGGTCAAGGAGGTTGAGGGCGACCGTTTTTCCTCTGTGAAGTAGGGCTCGGATGTCATTTCTTGCTGTGATCAGGGCTGTCTCAGTGCTATGGTTGGCTCTAAAGCCCAACTGGGATGGATCCAGTAGCTTGTTTCTTTCCAGATGATCAGTGAGTTGGAGGTTGATGGCTTTCCCCTGGAATTTGGCAGGGAACGGAGGAGGGAGATGGAGAAGTAGTTCTGGAGATCTCTAGGATCTGCTGACAGTTTCTTGAGGAGGGGCCAGATCTCCATGTGCTTTCATGCGTCAGGGGAGATGGTTGTAGTGATGGAGGCATTGAGGATGGTTGTGAGCTGGTAACCGATCTTGTTGCTTCCACGGTTGTAGATCCGATTGTGGCAGGGGTCAGTGGTTGCACCAGAGTGGATAGATTTCATCAGGGTGGTGGTAGTTGGTGTGCTATGTTGTTCCCATGTGGTGAGCGAATAGTTGCTGGTTGTGTTTGATGGGTTGCTAAGGTTATCAGAGGGTTGGGGTATGAAGTTTGTGTAGATGGTTACTATCTGGTTATAGACGTGGTAGGTGAGGGCGTTGCAGAGTTCTTGTGAGGGAAGGATCACGTTTTCCGTGGCTAAAAGCCAGGAGAATTCTCTGATGATGGTGAGCAGATCCTTGGTTTGGTTGGAGCTGGTTTTGATGCGGCATGTGAGGGACTCCTTTTTTGCGGCTTTGAGCTGGCAGTAGTAGTTGAGGAGGGGTGCTTTGTAGGTGGCTCGGTCAGTGTCGTTCTTGCTGGTTCGACATCTTCTTTATAGTTGTTTGCATTCTTGTTTTGATGTGCAGAGTGCTGATGTGTGGTGGGTTCCAGCTGGCTTGTTTGGTAGGTCTTTTTCTCTTGGGTGGTTTGGTGGGGCCCACTTCGTTGGTAGTGTTGGTGATAAAAGTTATCTACCGTTTGGGCCAGGTTGGTAGTGATGTTTGGCTGGGAGGTGCTGAGGACGTCTGTCCATTATTGCTGAGTGACTTTGGTCCAGCTACGGTAAGGTGTGTTGTCTCTGGTGAGTGTAGTGTTCGGTGGGCGGGGGGGGTGAAGTGTATGATGGCATGATCCAGCTAGGTGAGTTCTAAGGTGTGGCTGTATCTGATTCTGTTGGTATATGTGAAGATAGTGAAGATGTGAATAACTGAGCCGTCTGTCCTATTGTTTAGCAAGTCGTGAAATCTCCTTTCATTGAACAACTTGGCGCAATATCTCAGCCTCGACTCCTGCGACCACTGACCTAGTTTCTACAGAGAGAAATAAATAAAGAGCGTATGCTTCAACAGTATCCAATATCTCCTGTCCCACCTCCGTGGTCATAAACTAAGGAAAGTTAATGTACATTGATTGTGGAAAAAACAGTTATCCTCATTAATGCTAACTTAGCTCCTCAGAAATGGAAAGGTGTGAAATAATGATAGATTTGAAATTGTCTCTACTCATACAAGTGCTCCCTCTCTGGCCTCCTTATTGATAAAATATAAACAAAACAAAGCATTTTTTCTCCATCAAGCTCTCCCCACATTCTCTAGATGTTAGTCTTGCCATCAAACTGCCTGTCAAGAAGTATGTTCATCTTTGATTAGGTCTGCCTCACCACGGTCTATTTCTGCCCTTACATGTGACTGAGTTGCTGCTCACCTGTGATAAGCATTAGTCACCTCTTTGGCATCAGCCACTCTTGTTGCGTCTTCCAATTGATAAGGAGTGCAGTGAATACAAGTCATGAGCTTAAAACAAAAGCCTCTACCCTGCCTATCACGAAGCAAAATACATTCTGTTCCTCCCAAACATTACATTTTGTTTGCTTTCCGATTTGCCAAGGCACTTTGGCAACCAATCCCTTTCAAGCTGTTTTCCTGAGTCACTATTGCAGACTCTACTTTCATTCATCTTGAGGACCATCATCCGTTGTACCTTGTAAACTCCCCCTTCAGACACTCTGTACATACCCATGAAAGACTACTTCCTAGGTTTCTTCTACATCCACTGCTAGTGTCCTGGTCTCTCCTCTACCTTCTTCCATACATCACTTCCTACTACCAAAATCCATGCCCATCTCTCCTTCGGAACATTCTGCAATTACTGTTGCGAGATACCCCATGGTTCTTCCAGCTCCACCATTCAAAGGTTACTTCCAAGTCTTCTCTTCTCTAAGCCATAACAAACGGCCTTCTCATGGCCTGGCCAATTCATTTAATCATGCATCTTAAGCCCCCTCTTCCTAGCCTTTTCCAGGTTACCCTTCCATACCCTTTCCAGACCCAACATGTATCTCCCAAAGTTCTCACTCATGTTCCTTTTTTAACCCAGTTTTTCATGCATATTACTATATTTTTTAACTAGAATCCTATCTAACTTTACTTTCAGTGAAATGCACTTGCCATGTCTCTTGCAGCTAACCCTCAAATGGTCCTTTCATATCTTTTTCCAATTTTCGTTCCAGTTATTTCAGCTTGCTGAAAGGAAATGCATCTACTGTTAGAAGCTGGTCTATGGGGAGTGGTTATGCTTCTGAGATTTATGGATTCCAGTTACTCCCTGCTTGAGGAGTTGGATCGAGATTGTTCTACGACTCTTTAAGAACGCACATTAAATGTTGAAGGTACAAGGGGTTCTGGTGTCAGTAATCTGGTGAGTTTGGGGTTTACATGGATTTGGTGAATTTAGGGGAACTCATTCAGGTGGGAGACAAGGAGGGGGACAGGGTGTACCGTGAGCGGTTATAGGAAACAGGAGAGGCAAGGGAGAAGACTCAGAAGTGAGAGTGTCATGTTTTACCTGTGGGCAGTTGGGATATTGGAAGAGAGGTTGTCCTACTGTTGTTTCAAATGTGCTCATTCGACTTACCCACCAGGATTTAATCAGATTATACAAAATCCTTATCTTGAATACTAGGGCAACCTGAGAGGTGCCAAATGTACTGTGAACACCATGATTCCCATATACCAGAAAGGTCCTTACATTGATTGTATGATAAATGGAAAAACTCCCACTTGAGTCTAGCTCAAGCTACTCTGTCCTGGAAAACTCTGAACTTCCTTCATTACCGCTCTCTGTATTGTCTTTGCACCAGTCGGTATTTTACATCAACGAGTTCAACCCCACATTGCTAATTGTGTTTCTATAACTCATGGTTCCATCACAAACAAGCAACCTTTCAAGCTCTACCGTAAGAGCTAACCTATTGGGTTGTGATTTTGTTTGCACATTTAGTTGATTGCTTTCCATACACCTGAATGAATCCATCTTAATGTGCCCCAGAGCAAGGAAGACAAGGTACTTATCCTGTTGTGTGAAATGAATTGTCAACTTACTGCTGATAACCCTGAAATGTTTCAAGATCTGTCTGAATTGCTTGCTCAGGTGTCCTCCACTTTATGGCACACAGTGTTCAACAACCTGAGTTGCATCTTATCAACTGAGCCAGTAAAGATGAAGTGGAATCATATAAAAAAGTTGCCTCATATTCCACAGTTTCCTCAAAAGCCTGAAGCCAAAGCAAGAATTCAACCAGTAATCTCAAATTTTTTCAAGCAAACTGTTTTGGTACTGCGAGTCATTGGATTGCTGGTTACATATGATTCCTGGTCAAGCAACAGCCCCTGTCAGGGTGAATCACAAAAAGTCACTAAATTAACCTCTGCTTAACCCTGGGTATCTTAGCATAAAAAGCAGTCAGTCTTAACTTAGCGGCATTGTGTAAAGTATTTATGCAGCACACAAACAGTAATTAAGTAAAAACACAACGAAAGAAAAACCCCATACCAATTTAGAACAACAGTAAATTTTAATAAATTATTTGGCACAAAAGTGACAAAAAGCCGATCAGTAGAACCACAGTTATAAAGTTGTTTAAGATTTAAGTGAAAATAGCACAAAAAAAGTGCCACAGTTATCTGATCGTGCGAGAACGGGTGAAAGTCACAAGTATAGGTGGACCGCGAGGTCGTCGCTGTAGTATGAAGAGCAGGCTAGGCATCGCGGATGGGTTTGGCTGGTGCTACGCATTGGCAGTCACCTGAGCGGTCGATGCTGTAGGGCAAAGAGTCGGTTTGCCAGAACTTCGCTTTGCTGGGTGGCATGCACGATAAGGTCTTGGTGCGAATGGGCCCATTTGCATTTGCAAACAGCCCAAAAACTGCAGGAGATCTCAACTGTGGCCACACCAAGAGTCCAGAACCTCAGTGACACCACTTGGGGGTCAGGAACTCACTCCGGCTGGGTCTAGGCGCTGGTTTAAAATGGTGGTAGCCGGTTATGTCCCTGTGGCTCCAAACAGGAGGCCAGCAAACTAGCCCTTGGGGTCACTCTGGTAGTCCTGGGTTCAATTGTTGAAGTAGGGCTCAAGCAGCAGGCCAGGCCTCTGAGGGTTCAAGACAGGCTCCAGGTAGCAAAGCAGTCTTTCCAGGTGAAGCATCGCAGTCTTGTGGAGTACACAGTAGGCCACAGCAGCAGGCAGTCCTCTGAGTGTCCTTCCGCATGTACAGAAAGTAAACTGAAGAGTAATCCTGAGGGCCCTATTTTTATTCTTGGTGTTTTATTTGAAATTGGGAGAAGTTTCTAGCGGTTTCGTCTTGAAGTGCTTGGAATTTCTTGACTCTCCTGCCATCGATTCAAGCTGGCTGCAGGAACAATGCAGTGGTGACAACCCCTTTGTGTGAAGGCACAGCACAGCACAGCCTATTGTTTTGCAAGTGAGGTTCTGCCCAGCAAAACCTCCCATCCTGCCAGCAGATGGCCCATTCAGGCACACCTAATCCCTCTATTGTGTAACTGGGGGAGGTTTTCACAAGGTCTAAATGCCTGTTACACCCAGTCATGTGACTTAAGACAGGCTGCAGGTACCAAAAGGCTAAGGGCAGGAAAATGACAACTGTCTAAAAGTGGAAATTTTAAAATTGAAATCTAAAATCCACCTTTACCATTAATGAAGGAATTGTATTACAAATTCACACATACCAGACTTGAAATGCTTACCTGGTCCCAAACAAAAGTTAGCACTTATTAAATGTAATAAGTCAACCCTATGTTATCCTATGGGACAAGTAGGCCTCACAGTAGTGGACAATTATTTTAGGAGATTTTCACTATCAGGACATGTAAAACTTAAAAGTACACTTCCAACCTTTTAATTACAATGCACTCTGCCCTATGGGCTACCTAGGGCCTACGTTAGGGGTGATATATAAGCAATAAAAGGGGTGTTTAAGGCTTAGCAGGAGGTGTATATTGCCAAGTAGAATTGGCATGTTAAAACTGCATTCCGGCTGCAAGGCAGACCTGGGACATGCTTCAAGGAGCTACTTAAGTGAGTGCTAAAATAAGTGCTGCAGGCACACTGGAAGTATTTAATTTACAGGCCCTGGGTATATAGTATACCTCTCGACAAGGGACTTATAAGTAAATTAAAGATACCAATCAGGTATGAACTAATTTTACCATGTTTAATGGAGTGAGCGCAAACACTTTAGCACTGGTTAGCAGTGGTAAAGAGCACAGAGTCCTAAGGCCATCAAAAATGAATTATAGCAAAAACAAATGGAGGGAAGCCAGCAAAAGGTTTGGGGGAAGACCACCCTAAGGCTGTCAGGTCTAACAGGTACTGATTGCTAGCAGATGTAATATTCCTTTACTTCCTATCAAAAAGGCGGGCCCAATGTGTACAGGTGCGTCCAAGATTTGAGAGCCATAATTATTGTAAATATTTCTAGTTTAAATGCACACAAGGGGGCCATTGGGAGTGAGAAATCCAACCAGAAACCCACTACTCCCTAACAATTGAACACTCACAAGAGTACATCTGGTTAACAGACGGGTATTACTGTATGCTTTCTTTAGGATAAGAACCCTCACCCACCCAAGGGTGGCATGCTTCACCATTGGGTTCTCTCCTCACACCAGGACCAAATGGTACCTGGTGTAGGCTACAACTCTCCAACGGAGAGGAGCTGAGGCATTTTCAGTTTTAGATGAGCGCTACATATGGGTGAGAGGCAGAGTGCTATGTATATAATGTGTTGAATTTAAAATTACCTCCTGGTAGGGTAAGTTTTTTTTGGTGCCCCAGTGGATAGGAATAAAAGAAATGCGAAGATGAATTTGGAAAAAAAGCTCCCCTTAAAAAAGGTCAAGATGTTTCTACCCTAGAGTGACACAACTCTGGGTTCATGGACATTCATCAGGACCAGTTGGTACAGCCACTCTGTGATTACAAACATAAATATAAAACCTGATTCTGACCTATTTAACATAAGCCAGGTGATACAGAAAATGGTTCACAATTTATTTGTTATTGGGGTCCACCATCGTACTATATTGTAAAGAGACAAATGACAACATTTGAAAGCATTCAAAAAATATATCAATAAACACAAGTCCACTAACAAAGTAATGTGCGTAGACCTGAGTGACAGAGTTCCCACCACCAATGTACACACCAGTGATTTAGGCGGAGTGATGAGCAATCTTACCCTCAAAATGGAATTTCCGCTCACTCTCAATGCTAGATAGGCCACTCTAGGGCAGAAACATGTTGACCTTTTAAGGAGAGCACTTTTTTCAAAATCTCCTTCATGTTTCTCCTATCCACTGGGGGCACCAGAATAAAACTTACATTCAGCCTACTAGAAGATGATTTCGACTCACCACATTATACATCGCACTCTGCCTCCCATCCATCCGTAGTGCTCATCTAAAACTGAAAACACCTCAGCTCCACCCAATTGGAGAGTTGTAGCCCACACCAGGTACCTTTTGGTCCTGGTGTGAGGAGGGAACCCAATGATGACCTTCTGCTTGTCTATGTTACATTAGACCAATGGAAGAACAATGCTGTCTATCTTGTCACTGAACTGGCTAAGAAAGGGCATGAGGATTCAGAACAGAAACTGCACTTTTGATTTCCCTGTGTGAATTATTTAGGTGATGAGATCTCCACAGGAAAGCTCCAATCAGTGACCAAATGCATTGAAGTTACCACTTCAGATAACCACATTCAAACTTTCTTGGGTATGACGTCTTATTGTAAACAGTAGATTCTTGGGTATATCACTTTGGAAAATCCTTTGAGAAATTATGTTGAAAAGGACTCCCTGAACCTTTGCAATGGTCTAAAGAAGCTAAACCTCCATTTATACAAATAAAACAAGCTCTTCCCTCTGTGCCCGCTCTGCGGCTTCTTGATTATGCAAAACTATTTACACTGTGCTGCAGAGAACGATATTGATTTTCCCCTGGAGTGCTGGCGAAGGATCATGATGATCAGAAAAAGCCCATAGCATACTATTCCTCTTCCTTAGACCTCATAGCAGCAGGACTCCTTCCCTGTCTCTGCTCTGTAGCAACTATTCCCACCTTGTTAAAGCCTCTGAAACCTTTATATTGAGTTCTACTTTGATTGTGGCTGTTCCTCAATCTGTTGTTGCTCTTTTCCTCACTACCTAGACCCAACATCTTGCCACAGCCACATTTTCCGATATGAGATTCTTTGGACCTATGTATCACCCTAGTCTGCTGTCTGACTCTGAACTCTTCATCCATCCTGCTGACTGGCAAAGAGGGAGAGCTTCATGATTGTCTTGTGGTAACCAACCCTATAACAAAGTCTGCATTGATCTTACAGATATACCAACACCACATTATGAACTAATCCATCTCCCCCATAGGTTCAAATGGGGATTACCTTGAAACATCTTTTAAGTGGTATTTCCCATTGGGAGCAGGTAGAAAATTAGAGTTTGGTATCTCTAAGTTCGCAATTTAGAAACACATATTTTGGTAAAGGTGGTTTTTAAATTGAAGGTCTGGAAATGTCACTTTTAGAAAGTTGGCATTTTCTTACTTCGACCATTCTGTGCATTCACTCTAGACAGTTACACAAAGGGAGCTGAGATGTGTCCTGCATATCCTGATGGCCTATCACCAGGCTGATGGGTCTTCCTGAGCTAGAGTGGGAGGAGGAGCTAACACTTGACAGGCTGTGCCTGTCTCCATATAAAGAGCTGTTTAGCCCCCCTGCATAGTGTCTGGAGCTAGGGCCAGGAAATACCTTTCCTTGAAGTCTCCCTACTTCAAAGGCTAAAATAGGTAGAAGTACTGGACCTCTGACATCATATACTCACACTTCTGGAGTGAGGACATTCTACCAGGAAGAAGAGTTGTTGTGCTGCCAGGAGGGACTGCCACTTTGCTGTTTGCTTTGCTTGTTGGCCTTCTGCCTGCTGCTTCTGTCCTGGGAGTGAGAGGACTGGACTTTGCTCTGGACATCCTGCTTCCTAAAGTTACTCCAAGGGCTTGATTTGGGCTTAATTCCTGTTGGAAGTCTCAGGGCTATCAAAGAGTTCACCTGTAGTCCGTGGGCTCCTCTGCTGAGAGCCCTTCATTGCTATTGGTGCAAAATCTTATTCTGAGCTCTTGCAAGTGAGTTTTTGTGCTGCAACAAGAAACCAACACATAAACTCCAAGTGTCACTTTGGAACTGGTGCATCTCTGCGAAATCTACGCATCACCTCTGCCTATACCAAAGTCATGGTCCCCGTTCACTGAATGCGCAACACAAGAACTGCGACTTACAATGCAAACCCCGACTTTGCCGTAGCACCCCCAAAGAATCACCACTGCGTGAATCTCGAGCACCGCTACTTCGAAGTCTGTGATGCACCACTTCGACTCCAAGGCAGTGCCTGTGGCCCAATGGTTTGACATCTTTGGCCGTGGAATTGATGCATCGCAGTGTGACATCGACGCACCGTTGACACCATGTTGCCTTCAGGAACCGAGGTCTTGCACCTGCAACCTACGCATCACCTCCTCTGGGCAACGCATCGCCCCCGGGCTTTACCGGCTCAACGACGCTGCACCATCTCCAGGAACTGACGCTTCACTTGCTACAGTAATGCATCATCTCCTTTGCACAAGTCATTGTCCCCGAGCGCCAACATTCCTATGACCCTGCACTGCCTTCAGGAACTGACGTATCACGCTTTCACGATGCCTCACCTCCACTGTGCCTCGCATCATGTTTGATTTCTGACGCATCTAGGGACTTTGATCGGGGTCTGCATGACTCGCCTATGGAGCCCATGGAGCTCACGCGCCATCAAGGTCGGACTGAACTTGTGAATTTGTCCTGGTCAGATGCCCCAGTTGGAGTTATAGTTTTCTAAGTGCTATGATTTTTTTTAAGCTTGCAAAATTCATATCTTGACTTGTGTATGTTGGATTTTTGTTGTTTCTATCTTGTTTTAATCAGATAAATATTGGCTATTTTTCTAAACTGGTATGGAGTACTTTTGTGGTGTATTCACTGTGTTACTGTGTGTGTGTGCACAAATACTTTACACATTGCCTCTTTAGTTTAGCCTGACTGCTCTGTGCCAAGTTACCAGAGGGTGAGCACAGGTAAACTTTTAGTGTGTACTACACTTACCTTGACAAGAGTGGTGGTTTCTGCTTGTACAGGGTGTATACTCTGACAATCAGAAACCACCTTTTCTAACATCAACCTTTGGTGCTTGTAGGGGCAAGTAGCATCACGTGGTACAGGCAGCCTATTTAGGGGCCTACTCATATCATTCTAGTCTGGTGTCCCGTCTTGTTTTCCTCTTTCTGCCCCCTCCCAGGCTCCAACTTGATAGATGCACTTCATTGTGTCATTTATTCTATGTCTTCCTCCTAGACCCCGCCTGGCAGTTAGTAATTTGACAGTCAGCCCTTTGAGCTATTTCTTATCCAAAAATCACCCATTAATGCTTATTCAAAAGAGGTTTTAATTCACATTCAGAAGGAAAGAGGTAAGTGCCACTAGTGAGGTCTCCATACTATGTAATACTTGGAAACATTATTGTGAGGGGTCCAAGATCTTGTGGCCCTCCAAGAAGGCAGCCAGTTGTTTATTTCCATGGCTTTCAAGTGTTTTTCCCAGCGCAGAAAGCAAAGAAATAGGACAATAGTTAGAGAAGATGCTCCAGGTTTCTTTAGGATAGGAGACACTAGAGCGGACTTCCATTCTGCCAGAAATTTGGCAGAGGCCAATGATAAATTATAACAAGCCATCACTGAAGGTGCAATAGTATATGCATGGTGAGAAATAATCCTGGGAGGACATAAGTCCACAGGAGATCCAGATTTCACACAAAGCATCATATTCTGAACCTGTTCCTAAGAGGTAGTTCACATTTTTCCAAAGTATTGGCCGCATTCGGTAGAGGCTGGTCAAAACCAGAAACATCCTCCTACTGGTCATGGTTGACTGAAAAATTAACCCTTTTGCTGCCAGGCCTCCTCCCTCCCCCCTGTGCCAAGCCTTTTTTGGCTATTTGGGGTTGTTCACACTTAGACCTTGTGAGACTAATTTAAGTGGGCACCTTGCACCAGTCCAGACAACTCTTATGGTGATTAAAGAGGTCTTAGACAACCTTAGAAATTTCTCTAAGTGGTAGCTGTGGAGAGCAGCCTTCAGGCTTAGTCCAGAAGGAGCGTAAAGCACCTTGTTTTACCAGAATGCAATCTTACAGTATTGATTAAGTAAAAAGAACCACACCAAGTATTTATAAAAATATGTATTTATTATATAATACTCTTCAGAATGTTCAAGTATCTCCAACACAGAGATAAACACAGTGCACACAATACTTTAGCAAAGAAACACAGTAAATAGCACAAAATACACAGTAGCCCCGGGGGAGGGGACCAAACCATATACTAAGAAAGTGGTATAAGAACCAAAACTTGAGTCAAGATGATGTCGAGAGGATGTAGAATTGCTGGGGACCCACAGAACCACCCAAGGTAAGTAGATAGGGACCCCATGGAGAGCGTGTGCAGTGTGGGAACATGACCGCGTGCTCCGTACAAGTCTATGTGCAAGTCGCGGTTGGATTTTTAAAGATTAAGGACCTTTCCCAGTGGACCCTGAAGAAACCCAGTGAAATACAGAAGGTTGGAGAGCCACCCCACCCGTGGATACCCTATTACCCACATTACCTACACCAGGTAAGCCGGGTGCATAGGGGTGAAGTGGTGTTGGAAACCGCCATCGAACCCAATGGAGGACCTCAGGAAAGTGCCGCTGCTGGAAGAGGAGAAAGTGTCCGTGGGAATCCAAACCAGAGGAGTACCTGAAAGCAAAGGGGATAGAGTTTATGTCACTCAGGAGTGACCAGTAGACTTCGAAGATGAATGCCCTCCAATGTCGGATGCGTCAGGGTGGATGACGAGGACCTTGACTCTGCAGCTGTGAAGACCAGGCGATACTGGGGAAGAACAGGACCCGGATACGAGATGCCACGAATGATGTCGAGTGCTGAGGGGTCGGTGTCCGGCGGGAACACCAACAAGCCTTGGCAAAGGCAAGCCATGCAGGAATCAAAGAAGGAGCAACGTTGGGACCAGCAAGGTCCAGGGGACTCACCAAAGGCAGGGGAGATAGGGCAGGCCCCGAGCAAGCAGGGGAGCCCAAAAAAACAAGTGTGACCCTCAAGTGGACCCACAGGCCGGAGGCACTGGAGTCACGAGAGGACCTCAAGCAGCTCACCAAAAGATGCAGGCCACGCTGCTAACGATGCGGTGTGGCTAAAGATTATGGTTGTAGGAGATGCTCGAGGTTGGGACACCTTGGAGCCCGAAAATCTTCTTGCAAAGAAGTTAACAAGCCTTTGTAATTGCAAGTTGATGTGGTGCACAGGGGTTCGGTTATTGCAACCTCCACGAGGAATACTGGCCTCAAACTTGATGAGAGGGTAGAGCAGACCTCAGGAGCTGTGGAAAACCACCACCTGTGTTGCAGAGCCTACGGAGTCCGGAGGAGCTCAGGATCTGCAGACTGGTTGACTTAATTGAGGTGCCTGCAATTGCAGGGGAGTGACTTCTTCACTCCAAGGGAGATTACTTCAGGTGTTTTTGATGCTTCACAGGCCTTGGAGGTTCCTGTATTATGCACAGGCACAGGCGATGCAGCAGACTGGAAGGGAGACGAAGTCAGGTCCAAACGAAGTCCAGCGAAGTCCAGAGTGCCCAGACGGTAGAAGTGCGGTGGTGTCCGATCTAAATATTATCCCACGACGAATCACGGGACCTACACCCAGGTAAGACATTAAGTGCCCTAGGTAAAGGGTTGGGAAGATTCAAGGGACCCTCCCAGGGGAGGGTCTGGACAGGGGAGAGGTTACTACCATGTCCTTTGTCTAGTTTTGCGCCACAGCGGGAGCCAATGGCTCCCAGAACTGGTTTGAACTGGACTATGCAGAGGGACACCAAATGTGCCCCTCATGCAGACTTTCAGGCTCTGGCAAGCGCACTCACCCGGTCCCAATACACTAAATTCTGTCTTGGAGGTGGTCACACCTCCCTGTGACAGGATGCCTATTGTTCCACCTTCCTCTGCTCAAGCATGGCTCAGCAGCAGGGGGGCAGAAATGTGTCTCTGGTCGGCAGAAACCATTTTTTACTGTCCGGGACTAGAAGGTTAGCACCGGGAACACCGAGAGCCTAACGGAGGACTCTTCCAGTGCTTGGAATCATACCTCCCACACCGTTTACGGTGTGGGGGTATGATTCTAACATGTTTGATACCAAACATGATAGGATTCGTTGCAGCCGTTTCTGAGATAGTCATCGCATATTTACGCGATGCCCCTCTATATAGTATATGGCTGCTTCATTGACAACCCGGGAGAATGGACTCCGTAGGCTGCAAGGGTGTCCTGCTCATGCAGGGGCATATTTCTCACTTAGACCAAGCACCCTGCCTTCAGGATTGCAAAGGCCTGCTATAGGGGTGACTTATAGGTTTTAAGTGGACTGACCCAAGATATAGTAAACCTATATCTTTAGTAAGTGGTGCAAGCACCAACTTACACAGGCTGCAATGACAGGCCTATAGTTCCATTTTGAATGGTCTCTCATGGGTGGCATAATACATGCTGCAGCCCATGGGAGACCTCTGGTACCTATGCTTTGGGTACATGGGTACCATATACTAGGGACTGACAAGGGTACCCCAGTATTCAATCTGGGATGTACCTAAGTACTGAACAAACCAATTTATGGAGAAAGCAGATAGACTGGGGTCCTGATTAGCAGGATCCCAGCTAGACTAGTCAAAAACAGCCTCACATCAAGCATAAAGTGGGGGTAACCATAGAAGTAGATCCTACTTTCCTACAGGCCCCCATAACGTTTTGTCCACATAAGGTATCAATGCTAAATTTACATCCTTTTTTTACAACATCCTGAGGATTCTAAAGGTACCCAGGGTTTGTGGATTCCCCTGGAGGGGAGCAAGGAATTAGTCAAAATACAGCTACATTTTGTGTTTTTTTGGGAACATGGGAAAAAAGTACTGCAAAAGAACGCGTGAATTGTATCAATAAAGGGTTTGTGGTGCTAAAATCACTGTCTCCCTAGCTTTCAGGAACTGGCAGACTTTTGTGAGAAAACCAAACATTTCTACACAGTTTTGGCATTTTACTGGGACATTACCTATTTTTTAGGTCGAGCCTCGAGTAGCGCGCAAGCGCTGATCTGGCGAAGCATTATGTAGGGGCTTTTGAAAGCTGACCAGACGCTCGTGCGTCATGGCCTTTTCCGTGCAGTTACCCGCAAGCAAAAGGCCATGGTGCACGAGCGTGTGGTCACGCCTGCTGCTCGCAAGCGCGCGCACCACTCGCGTGCTTGTTTAGTGAGATCCCTGTGTGACACCGCATCTGAGTTCGCCGTTTGTGTTTCTTAGCTGGTTCTGCGCTCTCCCGACAGAAGTTGCAGGACTTTTCTGCTTGAAACATGACTCGCGCCTCTTCTGTCACCGGAAGCCCCTCGAGCAGCGAGGGGCCGCGAGCTGCCTGACCTCCAGCTCCTCAGACTGAGCCGCATGGGCCTCTCCCCGGCACTGCAACTAACTCCTCCATTTATCGTAGATTTAATGTTTTAGGAGAGGGGCACGACACCAGGGTCGCTGGAGAACCGGACAGAGCCGCGGGTTATATACGAGTTTATTAAACACTCCTGTTCCTTAAAGACATGATAATGCTAGCTGGAATAAGTAAAGTAGAACAAATTGCAAAGGACAAAAAAAGCTTGCACGCGAAAGGTTTTGTCCATTTTTTTCTGCCAAAAATCTATAAGGAGAAATTTAATTCTACAATAGCTACATACAAAGGGAATACACGCAAATCTGTTTTATCGTTAAACTTTGTGCTTGACTACCTCTTTCCCAGGGTTCGTTTTACTTATTTATTTGATCCTGCTTGCAGGCACTTGTGTTAAAAAAAAAATGAAAAAAAACATACGGAGCCGTGGGAATTTTCTATGCCCAACCTAGCCATGTTTCAGACCACAATCTGCCCTACTGAGGTAGAGACATTTCCCTCACAATTCAGAAACAGTGTCGCTGTTAGAGCTTCATTTCAAGGAGAATAATGTCTCCTTTCAAAGCCAGTGTAGGATAAAATGCCAGCTTTCCTGATTTAAGGCTCATGATCGGCAGAAATGTCGTCAGTTACAGGAAATGCATTAAGGTTTTATGAAGACAAGTAGAGGGTTCAGGGGCAGCACAGAACAAAAGATAAAATATCAGGAAACAACTGTTTAATTACTAATATATTTTGCATTTAGTAGTGTACTGTACCGCTGTACACTATTAGATACTATAAGATATTAGATCTTAGGCAGCAGACCTGCACAAGATGCATTTTAGATTTTGTATTACGAGCCTGTATGCCTTTGGCATTTTGTTTACCTGACTGCGCCTGTTATTTTGCTTTACCCGTGAAACCCTTTTCCAGAATGAAAACCAAAGATATATAAAACAAGCATTGGCATAGCCAATAGGTCTCGCTTTTGGGACCTTATAAGTATTTAGTTATGCAGCACAATATCCTTGGTGCAACAACATCAACTGTTGCATGGGTAAACACTTATAAGGTCCCAAAAGCTTGTCCTATTTTGTTGTGCTTTCAACCGCCTTCCAGTTAGTGGTAGAAATGGGTGTGAAACCAATAATTGATCACAGACAGCTAAACATTAATGAAAAGTAGACAAACTTTTAAATTCAGCAAGGGGTCATTTATGTAGATCTTTCAAGGTTTTCCTATAGAAAGTAACAGTTGAAATAAAAAAAATATTAAAATTGAGTTGAAAAAAACAGCCATTTGTGCCTACATTTTCTCCTGTAACTTTTTCTAACTAAGGCAAAATTTGAAAGCAATATACTGTAACGTCTGCTGGATGCTTCTAGTTGCGGGTGTATATATATGGCTTGTAGGTTCATCAAGAACCCGAGGTACCCACAGCCAATAACTGAGCTGCATCTTGCAAGGGTTTTTCATTGTGTACCGGGTCTACAGTAATTCATTTGGCAAAATATATAGAGTGAAAAATAGGTATCAAGGAAACCTATGCATTTTTCTAAATGAGAACAAGATATTGATTTTAGAAACAGTGGTTATTTGCACATCTTTTAATTTGTGGGTAGCCATACTGCCATGTGAATTAGAGGGCATTTTTCAAAATGACTTCTTTTTTTACACACTATCTTACATTTGGATGACAGAAATGCAGAGAAAAACAATTGCTAATAACACTTGTTCTACTATCCTGTGTTCCCCCAAGACTCCCTATAAAAATGGTACCTCACTTGTGTGGGTAGGCCAAGTGCCTGCTACAGGAAACAGCCCAAAACGCAACGTGGACACATCACATTTTTCCAGTGAAAACTGACCCCTTTTTGTGCAATGTACCTAGCTGTGAATTTTGGACCCTAGCTCAGCCGGCACCTAGGAAAACCTAGCAAACCTGTACATTTTTGAAAAGTAGACACCCAGGGGAATTCAGGATGTGGTGACTTGCGTGGCTCTCACCAAGGTCTGTTTCCCAGATTCCCTTGCAAACCTTAAAATGTGTCTAAAAAATATATTTTCCTCACATATCTGTGATGGAAAGCTCTGGAATCTGAGGGGAGCCACAAACTTCCTTCTACTCGGCGTTTCCCCAAGTCTCCTGATAAAAACGGTACCTCACTTGTGTGGGTAGGCCTAGTGCCCGTGATAGGAAATGGCCCAAAATGCAAATTTGTCCACTGAAAACTGACCCTCCTTTTGCAATGTGCTAGCTGTGGATTTTGGACCCTAGCTCAGCCGGCACTTAGGGAAACCTAGCAAACCATACATTTTTGAAAATTAGACACCCAGCAGAATCCAGAACAGGTGACTTATGTGGCTCTCACCAGGTTCTGTTACCCAAAATCCCTTGCAAGCCTCAACATATGTCCAAAGTAAACACATTTTCCTCACATTTCTGTGATGAAAAGCTCTGGCAACTGAGGGAAGCCACAAACGTCCTTCCACCCAGCATTCCCCCAAGTCTCCTGATAAAAATGGTACCTCACTTGTATCGGTAGGCCTAGTGTCCGCGATAGGAAACGGCCCAAAACTCAATCTGGAGACATCACATTTTTCTACCGAAAACTGGCCCTTTTTTTGCAGTGTGTCTAGTTGTCGATATTGGGCCCTAGCTCAGCCAGAACCTACGTAAACCTAGCAAACATG
This sequence comes from Calotriton arnoldi, assembly GCA_963921515.1. NCBI lineage: Eukaryota > Metazoa > Chordata > Amphibia > Caudata > Salamandridae > Calotriton > Calotriton arnoldi. The sequence continues at coordinate 849,698 of CAWUFW010002464.1, read as the reverse complement.
TCAATTTTTGAAAACTAAACACCCAGGGGAATCAAGGATGGGGTGACTTGTGTGGCTCTCACCAGGTTGTTACTCAAAATCACTTACAAACCTCAACGGTTGTCTAAAGAACACATCTTTTCCACATTCCCCCAAGTCTACAGATAAAAATGGTACCTCACTTGTGTGGGTAGGCCTAGTGCTCGCGACAAGAAATGGCTAAAAGCATATTGTTGAGACATAAAAATTAGCTATCACAAAACAACCTCTTTTTGCAAGGGGGGAACCTGTGTTTTAGGTCCCGGGCTCAACAGCCATGTAGGAATACCTACCAAACCCAGACATTTCTGAAAACTAGACACCTGAGGGAGTCTAGGGAGGTGTGGTTTGTGTGGATCCTTAGCGTTTTCTTACCCAGAATCCCCTGCAAACCTCAAATTTAGCACAAAAAACCACATTTTCCTCACATTTCTAGGTGGAAAAGTTGTAGAATCACCTGGCCCGCACAAATCTCCTACCACACAGCGGTCCCCTAGGTCTCCCAATAAAAATGCTACCTCACTTGTGTGGGTGGGCCAAGTGCTGATGACCAGAAAAACTACATGACACAGTGAGTGGGGGCCTTAACATTTGCATTCAGGTCGTTGGCAAAGAAACTGGGGGGACCATCACCAAGGCCACTCCTGTCGATTATAGCCGCCAAAACACTGCCACCTGATCTTATGATAGTGCTGCTATGCATGGGAAAGATTCCGTGATTCTTAATAACCTAATAACAAGCATTTGCAAAAAGGTTTTTCAACTCTCCACGACCGCCTCGCCAGTGCAAATGCGCCTAGAATTTGGGTCAATGAATGAAACATTGGGTAGACTTGATACGTATATAAAGGTCTGGTACCGGATAAAACAAAACGCGGAGGAAAATAAAAACCGCCGTCCAACCAATTTTTGGACAACGCACTTAAAGCAACTTGCACCAATGATCTCTGGAATAAAACCATGCCTTTTTCAACATTCAAGCTAGCAATAAATAAAGCAGCAAAATTTCACTCTCTGATATTGGATAAAAGCATTTCCTCCCAAAGATCTCACTCATGGACAGTGATTAACAACTACAAAGTCCTTAAACCTGCAACCTACCTAGATTCTACATTCTCTGTTCACATAAAAAGATAACTAATGGCACTGCAGTTCGAAAAGTACCCTACACTGGCTGATGCACCGCACTGGAAGCACATTGAGTCAAAGGAATTTGCGGCAGTCAAAAAGAAGACCTTATTCATCTCATATGCCACTGTAAGAAACTGCACCCAGCGTGAGTCGCCTTCTTAAGGAGAGCCTTCTTGGATAGAGGAGTAAGCTCCTGTAGAACTGCCGTCATTAGAGGATTAGATCCATCCAACCCTCAAATGAACTGTAAACTGATAAAGTTTCTACGCACTCATGACCAAGCAGTGAAAGCAGAAGCACTTCAATGAGGTTACCTTAACAGGGGAGGAAGGCTATTCTCACTCGCTACTGTACTGAGAAGGAGATGACACAGGCGGCCATCACCGATTGCCTGAATTAACAAAGTGAACCCCCTTTAGTAGTACTGCCAGTACAATTTTGTTAGTTAAGATACTCAGAGATTTACAGATGTAACTTATAGCTAGGTTGGAAGAAAATAATTAGATTGACACCGCAAATGATTACTTTCATAACAAATGCACGTTATTGGTATTTTAGCATCCTCAGCTAGTAAAACAAGGAAGTAAGAGTAAAATTGACATGTGTTCTACTGACTTTTATATTCGTTGCTTTTTATGCATTGTATGATGATTTTTATGCTGTAAAATGTTAAATTGCTTTTAAATTTTCGAGAGAAGGATGTTGTCTTATGTAAAATTGTTATGGTTTTAACTAACTATACAATACACTAATGAATTCAAAATACAAAATCAAGTGCCTGTGACAGGGAAGGGCCCAAAACATATTATGGAGGCAACAAAATTATTGACCACAAAACAACCTGGTTTTGCAAGGGGGGTTGCCTGCATTTTTGGTCACTGGCACGGCGGCCACCTAGGGAAACCTATCAAACCTAGACATTTCTGAAAACTAGACACCCGGGGAGTCCAGGGAGCCCATAGCATGGCCTTGTAAATATGGTCTGAGGCAACGCAGTGCAAGTCGCTGCGTTTTCTTACACTGCGTCAGGGAGGAATGCATGGTCGTTGCGGTGGGTGTTCCCACGCAGCACCCATGGGTTTTGACACCTTCCCTGGATTACAACATAACACAAATCATAGAACGTGTTAAAACCATGCACCTCCCCAGGGGTGGCGTAATGAGGAGAAATAACTTTAGAAATAATATTCTGCAGCACACTTAGAAAGAGAAAAACGCCTTCAATTATTGTTTTTGTGCAGCTAGTTGTCCCTTCCTGCACATAAGCAATCATTCCTACTGTGCAGACACCCTTGCACAATGGTGCAAGGGTTCTTGTATTGACGCAAGGCAGCCATTTGTGCGCCAGCACAGTGGAAGAGGACAGAAAGGCACTGTATCTCATAGATAAGGTGAATTCCTGCCCTTTTCTTTTGATGCAGGTGGGCACAGCAATGTACATGCAGCTCTGCCCTGCGTAAAAGTTTTGTAAATGAGGCCCTAAGTTACCACATTGCCTGACAGGTATCGGATTCCCAGTACCACCCTGAGTTCCTGGTTGGGGTGTGCTAACTCACGCTTACTCGTTTTATCCCCCATATACTACAGGTGATGTTGCCCTTCTCTATTACTTTTTCCTTGAGAACCAGTCTAACAGCCTCTGTACAGGAATATGACTCATTACATCGCAAGGCATTACTCCGCATGCCAGTACAACGCGGTCGTTACAACGACCGCGTTGTTACCACGCAAAGCCATTACTACGCAAGTCGTTACATCGACTTGCAGTAGATGGCGCGCTGACATTAGAAATGTATAATTTACTATTCCAACTCCAGCCTACGTAACAGTAGGGAAGGTGTTGGAATAGTAAACTATACTATTTCTAATGTTAGCACGCCATCTACCGCAAGTCGATGTAACGACTTGCGTAGTAATAGCATTGCGTGGTTACAACGCGGTCGTTGTAACGACCGCGTTGTAATCGCATCGCGATGTGATGCCCGCGTTGTTAGGGTTGTTTCCCTCTGTACAGTGGTGTACTTCGTCCATCCTGCTGTGGTGTTGCTTCAAGACTCGAGTGCTCTGTAAGTCAGTTCAGTAATGTCACTTTCCTCATCCCTACGGTGTCCGATAGTTATGCAGATAATATATCTTCATATCGTTGCCTTCAGTGCCTCCCAAAGTATTGTTGCTGATGGGGCCAGAAAGTCCTCGATGCCCTCCCAGATATGGTCAGAGAAGCTGCCATCGGTTAATCTATAGATATTTAGTCACCAATGCCGGTCCCACATTTTGGGGAGCCTCCTCAGAGTAGGTTCTACTGGAGCGTGGTCAGAAAGACACCTGAGGAGAATGTCTGATCATTGCAATATCGGCCAGTGTACTGTGGGGAGAAAAAAATGGTCTTGCCTGGAATGTGAGCCATGCGCGCCGGAATAGTATATGTATGCCTGGGTGTTGTACTCTCCACATGTCTGAGAGCCCCAGGGGGGTGGTGGCCTAATTCAACAGGGGGGTAGTGGGACACAGTTGTGTGCTGTTGAGACATCTAGCCTTAGGATATTACCAATTTACACGCAGGGTTTTCCATGATCAATTCCGATAGTGTATGCAGTGTACTGTCTATCAGTGCCGGGAGCACATAGATACTTACAAAGGACCAGGTGGTACCTTTTAACTATTCAGACACCCCTATATAACTAAACAAGGTGTTCAGCATGCGTTGTAGTAACTGTGAAGGGAAATGAGTGATGTAGTAGAACCGATACCCCTCTAGAGCCTGAGGCAAATCCTATGTTGTATACACAAGAGAAGCTGAATCGACCCAAGCACCCATATTTGTTAACCAAAGTGGGTTTCCTGCAGCAAATGCACCTGGGGATTGAACTTTTTAAAGTATTGCAGCACAGCTCCTCTTTAAATCTTATTATTAAGCTTGTTGACATTCCAAGAGATTATTTCAAAGTTGGCCAACGTAGGAATAGTGTGTGAAAAGCTGTGGGCAATCTACTCGGTTGTGACCTGGTACCTCTTGTAACTGAGTTAAACACAAACTCCCTCCCCTTTCCCCTCAACTCCCCCATCCCACACTTCCTAACTTGAAGCATCTGTCATGCCAAAACTCAACTATCTTTCCTCTGGTCCCCAACGTGGCTGCTTAAGTGGATATGTGCTCATGCAGACCTGCTATTAACTGTGGCAGCTCCTTAGTTCATGTCAGTTGGAACCCGTTGTTCCCTCTATCCTCCTCTCCATCATGATTTCCGGGTTCCCCACCCTCGCCCTCCCTTTATGAGCCCCATCATCACCGCTGGACTCTTGGGAGCCAGAGTCTGTGTCTCGTACTCTCTTAGATCATTGCGAGCAAAGCTTCTGCTGTTTACTCCCTGGGTTTCTTGTTGGTCATCTGGTGAGTATGGTGAGTCTGGAGTGGTTCTCTGCCATTGTCCTTGGTTGTCATGTCTCTACTGTACTCACTCCCATGCAATTTCGGGTTATTCAAAAAAATATGTTTTCCACTTGAATATGACTTTTAGGTTGGCGGGGTGAAATAGCGACTACAGTGGTTACAGGTCTCTCATCTTTTGCTTTACTGCAATAAAGGACCGTTGCTGATGCTGCGTCTTGGCAGTGTAGTCTGGAGAGTAGGATTTTTGTGGCATTACAAAAAACCTCCTTTCTCTCCTAGACCTCTCTCAGGATTGTCTCTGTTCGCGGAGTTCAGAAGGTGTATTATCAAGGTGTGAGGAGGGGGCAGCAGGCAGAGGTCTACACGCCAAGGCATGGTGGGCATGCTCCAGTATGAAGGAGGGGGAAAGGACTTTTGGTGGCATCCAGGATCTGAACCATTATGCAAGGTCTGTCTCTGGTAGTGTGCCTTCTTGGCCCTGGAGTAGCCCACCACCAGAGGTTTTTACTGCGCTATCTGGCCTTGGCGTCCTCTGTGCGCAGTTCCAGTCTAGTGACAGTTTGCTTTAGTTTAGTATAGTCTTCTTTAAGTTTAAGCATGTGTAACTGGCCCTCTGTAGAGGAGATATGATGTTCGGCTTCTTTGGTGTGGTCCTATAGGTTGCACAGATCTTGTTGCAGCAGTGATACCTCCTTTGCGACTCCTCGAATCCGGTCCTCCATGGTGGTCCAAGATGTCTGGATTGCCTGGAGGATCATTTCTGTGGAAATCTGTTCTGGTCCAGACCCTGCCTCCTCTTGGAGTTGCACAAGTTAAGACTTTGGAATAACTTTACAAGGTGTGCTTTCTCACCCACGGATGTAAAGGGTGCACTAGGTTCAGTGCACCAGCGATGAATGTGAAAGCCAAGTTATTGGAGCCCCACAAAGCACTATTCAGTGTATAATTGACATAGAATTTGGGTTACTCGCAATCCTGTAAAGGGATCAAGGGCCCTGTAGAAACAGCAACAAACCTTATTTTGCTATTCACAGTATCACACACACTGTATTAAGAAGAATGGACACTCTTATGTTAAAAGTATTTATTACTACAGGAGTAATATGTTTCTCGGTACATCTAAAACAACTACACAGAATATTATAAAAATAACATCAAGACACGCTATAAATACTGAGTACAAACAATAGGCAAGATGGGAGTCCTTATCTTTGGGAACAACACGTCGCCCTGGAACGATACATAATGGCCTGCAGAACTCGGCCCACCCCCGGCCATGCATGACCATGCCCGAAACCTCTGCATCATCCTGGACAGCAAGCTCTCGATGAAAAAGCAGGTCAAAGCAGTCTCATCCGCCTGCTTCCACACCTTCCCATGCTCCGCAAGATCTTCAGATGGCTCCCAGTCAACACCAGCAACACCGTCACACAGCCCTCGTCCCCCAGCAGACTGGACTATGGAAACACACTCTACATAGGAATCACTGCACACCTCCTAAAGAGACTTTAGACAATACAAAACAAAATGGAAAGACTCAACTTTGACCTCCCCAGAATGACCCACACCACACCCCACTTCAGGAAACTACACTGGCTCTCGATACAGTAGAGATGCCAGCTCAAGATGCTGACACATGCTTACAAAGCCCTACATGGTGAAAGACCAGCATACCTCAAAAAATCCCTTACCTTCCGCCAATTGACCATACACCTCTGTCTGGCTCCCTCTTCCTCTGGGACCCCACCCCCCCCTGAATCCACCTAACCAGCAGCAGAGGATACTCTTTTCGTACCTGGTGGCCAGGACATGGAACAACCTTCCCCTGTACTTCAGGACTGCCCCATCACTCCAACAATTCAGGAAAGAACTTAAGACATGGATGTTCAAATGAAGCTACCACGCAGCGGCCATCTCCCCCAGTGCCTCAAGACCCTCATGGATGATTTGCTGCACTTTATAAATGATTGATTGAACATGAAATGTTATCTAGAACTTATCACCCTAATGCCTACTGCTATGCTCTATACTATGAGAGCATGAATGGCCGAGCTTGCAATCTAGAGTCTATTAGGTAGAAGAGACGCACTGCATACCTTGAAGACAGCAAAAGCTACCTTTATCAGCTGAGGCATGAAGAAAGTGTTCCCTGCGATGGGCAAACAACTACTATGGTAGCAGTCAGTCGGTCTTCCTCCAGGACGTCTCATGATCAGCTTCAGTCTTCAGGCGAGATATATCACCTGCCAAGTGTGAAATGCACTGGCAGAGTGTGAGACTGCCTCTAAAAGAATACTGGGCAATAATCTGGGCAAAGAACCTCTCCCCCAAGAGGTCAAGTGGTAGTCCTTATATATTAAATCATATCAGAAATTGGAATTTTCAACCTAGGTTTAGGAATATTTGACACAGAGTATGCATTACAAGGTATGGATCTCAGATGAACATATAAGGCAAAAGGACGTCAATTCAGTCTACATTACTCTGATTACATGTCTGTGTGTGCTCGTATTAACCTTGACATGGTGCGGAGGAGACATCTGGCACAGATGAATGTCGCCTTAGATGGTGTGTCTATGTTATTGTTCAAAGAACTTGATGATATTACAGGACCCAGAAAGATAAGATCTGGTGACATCTGCGTTAAATGCGATACATGACATTGATTCTGCATGTATCATGGAAGATGGCAGCTTCCATTATTTAGGTTGGGAAAATGGCAGTCTCCATGAACTATGGTTCACATAGCGAAGCATGAATATTGATAATCCTTACGTTACAGCTAATAATAACAAAATTATATTTCATGATCTATCTAGTGCATTATATGCATGTTGGTGAATAAACATACCAGTGATAAAGTAGATAGGCCAGATTAAAAATAAGTGGTATAAAAGCAAAAATTAAAAAGAGTCCAAAAGGGAGAGAAAGAAAATTCTATTTTTAGTTCTTAGTTCGTATAGACTGTGTGGTACATATGATGTTTACATGTCATAATTGATGGTCAACTGCTTCTGATGTAATTCCAAAATGATATCAGTCGAACAGTTTATGCAACAGAACACAGGTTTAGCGTAGCATTCACTTTGTGAAAGATGAGCATCCAGTGCTCGCTGAGTTGAGATAGCCAAGCATGTCCCATGTAGCGGAGTAGAATCTCTCTACAACCTCATTCAGATGGATATGGGTACTCCATGTGGTTGATTTCCTTGTCGGAACAAGAGAAAGATGATGACACCACAGCCAATTAACAGTATTGTGATTGGAAATCCTCCGAAAAGGCTGGAGAACAGAGAATGAAAAATTATAGAAACAGTCCAACTATTGCTTTAAATCCAGTCACTAAACCAGATCCTGTGTAGATTAATAAAATATTGTTTGCAAGATATCTGCAAAATGTGTCAGGGATTGTGTATGTAACAGCTGCTGAGTCTCTGAAGCAGTCCTGGATGTCTGCAGATTATAAACCTGAACCACTGAAGTCAAAGGGACTTTTTTTTGTCAGGAGTGTTAGAGGTACACACTGGAGAAGTAGCTTACCGCAACAGGGCAACTATCGAGTAGCGGAGGTATGCGGCGGCTACTTGTAGCTGAGTGAAAGCCAAGCACGGAGTAGGAGTATATAGGGCCCTGATGCGAGGCATCTGGCTGGGTGAGGAAAACGCTGCAGGGGGTGGTGGGAGCTCCTGAAAGAGGCCTGTTTAGGGAAACACATAGTAACAAAGCAGCACGAGCATCCCGCATTCAATAGTGGGCCTTACCTCGCCTCACATCCCCGGCCTAATGCAAGAGGGTCGGGAGTGTTGCAGACATACGTGGATCTGACAACTACCTTGGCGACCTGAAGCCGGGGGGGGGGAGGTCTAGTCCAGACCTGGAGAGTGTAGAAGAGTGGTCCTACCACGTGCAGGCTGGGTCCGGCCCCTACCTGGCGACGCAACTGAAGCTTCAAGGGAAGAACAAGGAGGCCACAGAGAAAAAATGGTGAAAGAGAAGGGCGGCAGGGCGGCTCAGGCAAATAAAATCTCCAATTAGGCGCTACCACTCCCACTGGACCAGTGGGCACCAGTGGCGGCCCTGACCACGCGCGAGGATGAGATCACACAAAATGAAGAACGAGCCCCCTCCATAGCGGATGTGTTGACTGCTATTCATGCCACGAGGGATGAGATGATTCATAAAATTGACTCAGTCGCAATCAATGTTAATCTACTTCGGTGCGATCTAAGGAAGGTTTCGGATAGGGTGACCACCACTGAACAAACGGTGGACACTCTAAAGCCGGAGCTTCATACCCTAAGGGAGATGGTCACCGGCCTCCAGAAGCGTGTGGTGCGCCTTGATAACCGTGCTGAAGATGCAGAGGGGAGGTCACATAGGAACAACCTTCGCTTTGTTGGCTTCCCCGAAAAAGCAGAGGGACCGTCTGTTGAACTAATTCCGGAAGACTGGCTGGTTGCTGCGTTGGCCCCTAAGAAACTCTCAGAGTTTTTTATAGTGGAGAGGGCGCCCAGGGCTCTCATTGCTCGATTTCTCAACTTTCGTGACCGAGATGCAATCCTGCAACTCACATGAAACCGGGGCCCGCTGACATATGAGGGCCACCAAATTTCCATTACACGCAACGAGTGCAGGAACAACGACGATCCTTTCTGGCAGTGAAAAGGCGCATGCGAGACTTGAACCTTAAATTTGGGGCCATATGTATCAAGCCTTTTTCCCGTTTGCAAACGGGCAGATTCTCAGAATCGGCCCATTTGCGAATTGGAAAAAGCCTTTTGGGATGTATCATCCCAAAAAGCCATCACAAAATAGAGAATTGCAAAATTTGCGATTCTCTATTTTGCGAATGCAATTAAGGAATTGCAAATTGCGATTCCGTAAATGCAATTCTGGAAGCACCAGAAATTTTCTATTTGGCCTTAAGGAATTGCAAATTACCACCAACTTCAAGTTGGTGGTAATTTGCGATTTTCTTTAAAAAAGCACTTTTTTGATTTTTTAAAAGTGCCATATGTCGCACATACATGCCCTTAGGGCATGTATGTGCGCGAAATGTGCACACATGCATATTTCAGGGGTGCAACAGGGTGTCCTTTTGGCACCCTTGCAACCTTGAAATTGCATTCTCAATTTGCGATTCTCTAATTGGTAATCGCAAATTGAGAATGTCTTCCCATTCATTCCTATGGGCCTCCTAGCCCATAGGAGTGAATGGGAAGGTATTCCTTATTTGCGAATCTCAATTTGCGATTCGCAAATAAGGAATATGTAGGATTCGCTAATTTTTTAGCAAATCCTACATACATTGCATTTTGCGATTCTCTAATTGCGATTCGCTAAAAATCGCAATTTGAGAATCGCAAAACTCTTTTTTGATACATATGGCCCATAGTCTCCTCTTTCTGGCAAAATTGAGAGTCGAGAGCAAAGGGAAGGTGTTATTTTTCTTTTCGGCGGCAGAAGGAAGTGACTGGTTGGATGCTACAAGCTCCCCGTGTGCTTGCTTGGTACCCTCCACAGTGACGCCACGGAAGACAGGATCCGACGTGAACCTCCACGATTTCACACTGAACCTAAAATGACTAGCACACTACAAGATATGCTAGAGGGTATGCACCTCGGGGATGTGTGGCGCAAGATGCTAGGCAGTTCTCGTGTCACAATCCCGCCACAGGACCCTCCAGTAGACTGGATTATTGGTTTCGATGCAAGCAAACTCCTTCACAGGACAGTAACAGGAACCAGAGCCCTAGCCGAATCAGGGTTTGTCCAGATGGAACACTACAGGCCTCAGATGTTGTTTCGGACTCAAGAGCTTCATCACCAGACTGACTCATGAACAGTAACCCTAGCGAGGATACGGACAACTAACAGTGGCATGTGGCGGAGGATCGAGAGGCACAGTGGCAGAATCAGCAGTAATTTCAATTTGAGACATTTGGTAAGAACTAATCGCTGGATGGCGGCCGGGGGGAAATAGAGGACATATATGCGCGGAAGTCTTTCTACACGAACTGAAGATAGTTGATGGGGGCATGCCCCCAGAGGCAGGTACCTGGTTAGGGAGCTGGATGCTAGCCCTCGCACCTCACCGGCTGGCCAGCCACTACTGTTGGGAAGGGCAGGGGGAGGTGCTACTTGCAGTAGTGTGGTTTTCCTTTTTATAAGGTTCTAATTTGGGGGCTTCTCTTTTGGGACATGGGGCGACATCTACATGCCTTCACCTTGTTATGTTTAGATGGGGAGGGAAATGTGGTGAGGGAAATTTCGTGTGGGGCGGGGCAAGTGGTGAGACGTGCGCCCATGGAGATCCAGCCCGCGGCTGCCTTTCTAAGCATATTTCTCGGCACCGGGGCCTGATACAGCCTCTAGGGACAACGTGACGCTCACCGGAGGGGTCCCCGAGCCGTCCGATCGATTTCCTGGGCATCCTCGAGACCTGTGGCGATCGTCCCGGCAACGAGGCGTGGATGCCTCCTTCGCGGCCGCCATCTTGCCGCACGAACCCGGGACGACAAGTGAGCCGGCGTCTCCCCTGGGCCATCCCGCGCTTGCTTGGAGCCCTCCCCGCGTTGTTTGTGGCTGGGGGCTCCTGTGGCGGGCGATCGGCGCCCCCGGAATCAGCAGCGGGGTGAGCCTCTGCACAGTGCCCGTTCAGGGCGAGGATTGCGGCCGCCATCTTGGGATTGGCACCGAGGCAGCTGAGGGCTCCACCGCGAGGCCTGTGCGGCCTGATGTTCCCCTGCAACTCCCTGCGGCCGGCACTGCACGCTACCGGTGCGTGGAGGACCCTCTCTACGGGCCGCTGGAAGAGCCCGGAGACAGCCTGCGGCTCCTACATATGCCTGGCAGTCAGGATTACTGCCAGGAAATGGCGGCGCTCAATAGCAACTAAGGAGGAGAACCCCCGGCACCCGGGACTTTTCCTGGAAGCCGGCGGCTCCGAGAAGGCACGGAGCCCGCCACAAATTACGGCGGTAGGCTGCGCGGGACCCCGGAGAGCAGTGACGTGTAGCTGGCATGCCAAGAAGCAACGGGCTGAGACGGGAAGGCAGATCGTGACTGTAAAGGTGGCGGAGGAAGGCGCCCTGCGGAATAGAGGTAGCGGAGAGCAGTGCACGAAGAAGCGGGCCCAGCAGTGAGATCCCCCTCTGTGGTGCGGTAAGCAGCGGCTGTGGAGGGACCCAGGATGGAGAATCCCGGCGGTGCCAGGGGACTGCAGGAGGCGGCTGCCTCACCCAATATGGCGGCCCCCCAGCAATACGGTGCAGACGGCGAAGCGGGCTCTTGGGACTGAGGTGAGGACCAGAGCAGATCAGGAGACGACGGGAGCTCGGGGGCACGCCAGTAAGGAGTCCTTGCACCCCCATCTCCTCAGTAGCGAGCAGTACAATGGCGTCCGAAAGCACAGGGTGCTTGTAGGGAGATTCTGCACACGCCCCCTCCAGCGAACAAGAGTCAGAGAAGGATGGAGGCCGGGAACGGCAGCAAAGGCACCTGTGCCCGCCCTTCCAAAGCACGCAGATAAGAGACAAGGGACAGAAAAGGTAACCAGAAGCGGGAATAAGGACCAAGGCCGGACCCGTACAGGTGTGAGGAGACGGCGGGGAGGCGCAACTTAAAGCCCGGAGGGCTCCTGGATCGTATGGGATGCAGCTTGGAGCCCTATTTGATGCAATGTTATGGGGAAACTCTTCACGTAATTGTCATGCACACTGGATGGTGATTAATGAGACAGACAGAGTGAGTCCTGGCGGAGCAACCCCCTGTGCAGAAACTCGGAGCCCATTCTATTGTGCTTGCGGACGTGGGAGCAGGAGTACTTGCCACTGGGGGACGCCCTGTGTGTCTGGGCGTACTGTGTGTGCCGCGGCCTCCGGAGGAAAGTGCCGAGATCGACAGGCGTGGCGTAGGAACGGCTGGTGGGATTGGCGAACCTGTGTGAACCGCTACAAGGCGAGGAAGGCTCCCTTATTGGTCTGCCTCTCTTCTGCACCTCCTGGGGCTCGTTCGCCTCTGAGTGGTGCTTTATGGTCCGATCAGCTTTCTGGATCTAAGCAGTCCAGTTGCGGTGAAACTATCCTGTGCTCGCTGTGCTCCCAGAGCGTCCTGTGAATCAGACGTGGCGCGGGATGAAGACTGAGCGTAATGCGTTCATTGGACTGATCTCCTACGGTCCCGTTTGACCCCCCCCTGACTTTCCCTTCGTTTTGCAATTAACAAGTAAGGGAACACTGACTCTAGGTTTAATGACTCTCACATTTTGCTGACATGTTTTAACTTGTGACCAAGACCGGGTCTGTTGTTTCCTATTGGGCTGTCCTGGCTCGCTCGGTGGCCCATGAGATGAGCGATTCACATAATGGGCGCCCATTGTGTTCTCCTCTAATAGTTCTCTTGGCTGAGGTTTGGTGTCCACTTTGGCCTCCTCCCTGGGGAGCCGAAGAACGTCTATACCTATCACTGTGATCCTCTAGGTGACTCCCATTTCCATGCTGGTTTCCATACTTGGAGGTCCCAATCCCTGGTGGTAGGGTTTGCCCCGTTATGATCCCACACCCTCACAGTCACTGGAGGCAAGCCAGCCTTCTATCCCTCAGGTATGATGTTTTATTGGGAGTTAGTCCAGACTGGGAGTTAGACCCTGGCCCTGCATCTCTAGTCGCCCCCTGACCTCAATCTTTTTGGATTATCCTCATTCGTCTTCCAGATTATGTGCCCTCCTCTTCTTACTATTCTCCTCTGCACTATCGCTACCCTAGTGGCCCCTCTTCTCCCTATCATGGCCTCCACTCGAATAAAGTCGGGAGTTAACTGCTTCAAAGTCATCTATCCCCCCAATCTGTCCAAAGCAGCAGCAAAACGGTTCAAGCACAACACCATTGAACACTTCCCTGATTCCCTCTTTGTTGATCAATTCCATAATGGGCACCTAGGGAAGCTAAAAAAATGACTTAATTTTCTTCACCCACGACATCCCTTCTTGGTCTACCAGCTTCTTCAATTTCTTCAACGTCTCCTCCTCCTCATCTATCCCGCATGGACAGCGGCTAAAAATTTCCCCCTCCACGAGCTTTAAGGGCTCTCTCACCATTACACTCTACAATAATGGCACTGTCATGATTCAAGCGACAGACTCCTGTCTCTCTCTCTTTGACCATCTCTTCCACTCCCTTCGCCCAACCCATACAACTATGATCTCCCTCAACCCTTCTTTGAGCTCCTCTCCTTTCTCCCTTTCGCCCCCTGAACCCCCGATACTCCAGCAGGCCGCTCTCCCGGGAGACACAGACCTACCCTCTGTTCCCCCTGCCTTTGCTCCCGCCTCTCCCTCTCTTCCCCCTTCCCAAAATGTCCCTCCCCCTATCTTGTCTGTCCGACCTCCGGCCCCCACCCCCCTCCCCATCCTGCATCTGCCGGATTCTCCAACGTTTTCGCCTCCCCCTAATCCAACCCACCTCCCCCCTCTTAATCCACCTTTCTTACAACCTGGTCTGCCGATCAACTTTCCTTACCTCCCCCTTCCCTCCCCCTTTCACCTCATCCCTTTCCGCTCTTCCCCATCCCCCGTACCCTAAATTCTTCTCTTCCACCTCCCATCTATCTTCAGCCCCACCTTCCTCATCCCTTGCTTCCCAACCTTGTCTCCCTCCCCGACAATTCCTTCCTCGTCTCTCCCTCTGACCTTGTAGTCCCTTACTCCTCCCTCAGTTTCCATCTAGCCAATTCCCCCCCATTCCACCTGTTACCTGTCCCCCTACATTCACCTTTCATAGCCCACAGTTCCTGCCCAGCACCGTCCTCTCTTTTCTCCCCATACCTCTGGCCTTCCTCGGACCCCCCGCCCACCCCTCCCTGTACAGCCCCCTCTCCTCTCTTCTCCACGTACCTTCGGACTTCATCTGACCCCCCGCCCTCCCCTTCCGGTTCAGCCGCGTCTCCCCTCTTCTCCCCTTACCTCCGGCCTTCATTTGTCCCCCCTCCTACGCCTCAACTTTCTCCTCCTACTTATGATCTCTTCTCTTCCCCTCTGTTCAACACCAGTAAAAATATTCCTCTTCCCACCACTGTTTCACCATCCACTCCTATTGTCCACCTTCCTTCCTCACCTTCTACCCTTGCTCCCCAACTCCCCACCCATTCCCCCACCCCTCCCCTCCCTCACCCTTTGCACTCCCTCCCTTATCCCGTTCCACCACCCCGCCCCGTCCCCCCTCACTCTCTACTCTCCCGCCCGTATCCCGCTCCTCCATCCCTCCCCGTCCTCCCTCACCCTCTGCACCGCCTCCCTCAACCCGTTCCCCCACCCCTCCCCATCCTCCCTCACCCTCTGCACTACCTCCTTTATCCATCGAGCCACCCAACACTCCGTGCTCAGCTCTCTTCTCTCTGGAAAATAACCTTGATTCTCTCATCTATTCTATTTCCCAGCTTGTAGCGTCCATCTCACGTTTAAGCGCCAAGATGTCCCCCGTCCCTAACATCCTCCCGAGGAGTTCCTTGCCCCGCGCCCCAATAAAGCCAACCACAGTCTGTCCTCGACAGACATCACCAACTTACTGGCCAGCTACAAGACCACCAACGTCACTCCCCCTCCACCTTCCTCTCCTAATAATTCTACGCAGTTTCCTATTCAGACCATCTCCTCTGTCAGACCTTACCAGCCTACCTCTTACCGGGCTCCCTCATTCAAGAATCTTATCCCTATCCCCCTGAACAACCTTAACACCCCCATCACCAAAACATCTGCGTCAGAGCTGCACTGCTTGCTCCACAACTGCAGATCTGCAATCAAACACAAAGTGGAAATCTCTGATATTATCACCCACCAGAATCTTGACATGTTCTTCCTCACTGAGACCTGGTTTAATGACTCCTCTCATACTTTGTTTGATCTTCTGGTACCCGCTGACTACTCTATCCTCAGAAATGACAGGGCAGACAAAATTGGGGGCGGTGTCGCTATCATCGTCAGGAACTCCCTTCAAATGAAAGCCTTCTCTACCACCCTTTTCCGTACATTCCAGTGCCTATCCCTAGAACTTCAAATATATCACGGCTCACCCTTTAGATTCCATGCCATCTACCACCCACCCGGTAACTGCTCTTCCTTTGTGGAGGAACTGACTGACTTCATCAGTGACCAAGTTTCTCAAAGTGACAGACAGATCTTCCTCGGTGACTTTAATCTCCACTGGGGCTCTTTGGAAGACTCGGCTGCCAACAAGCTTGCCACCTTTCTCTCAGCCAATGATCTCCTCCAACATTGCTCGGAAACCACACATTCCAAGGGCTCAATTCTGGACCTTGTCATATCCAAAGCAGACCTGCTGACTACTGCTCCCCCATCCAGGTAGACTGGTCTGACCACTTCCTCATTCCCTTCCGTTTTCACCTATCGCACGTTATAACTCTCGGCCAACCTAAAAGAGCTACTACCTGGTTCCGCAACACTAAGAACATTGATCTTGACACTTTTTGTGATTCTGCTATGAGGGCACTTCCTAGACTAGACCCTAGCGTGGATGTCAACGTTCTCACTTCTCAGTGCCTCTCAGTACTAGCAGTCGAAATCGACAATGTCGCTCCACTCCAAAGCAAAGGAAAAGACCCACCCCCTCAGCACCTTGGTTCAATAAAGCTCTCTACAATGAAAGGAAAAACCTTAGATTCCTGGAGAAACATTGGAGAAAATCTCCTTCCACCTCCAATCTCTCTCTTATACGCTCAGCAAGATCCAAATATCACAACCACATCTTCCTTGAAAAAGCATCACATTTCAGATCCCTCCTTGACTCAGCCAAAAACCGACCCAAAAAACTTTTTGACCTCATCAAAAACCCAAACTGTTCTCCCCTAACCATTAAGCATGAGGATTCCACAAAGAAAGCAGCAGATTTCGCTATATTCTTTGATGAAAAGGTCAAAGCACTGGTGGATCAGGTTGCCCACCCCTCCCCCATTGAGGAGCGGAAATCCTTAGTTACCTGGCAGAACTTTGACGTCATCTCGGAAGATGACCTCCTCAAATGCATCCTCGAAACTAAACCCTCCAACCATTCTTCTGACCCCATCCCTAGTGACATCGCCATCGATTTCTACACCTATACTCTCTCCTACTGGACCAGGCTAGTCAATCTCTTCCTCAGCCAAGGCTCCCTCCCGGTTGCCCTCAAATCAGGACAGGTCACCCCTCTTCTAAAAAAAAACCTCCGCCGATGCGAACGACCTCAACAACTTCCGCCCTATCACCAACCTCTCTTTTCTTTCGAAAATCACTGAAAAATGTGTTGCGAAACAACTTTCCTCACATATTATGGACAATAACCTTCTCGACGTCTTCCAGTCTGGCTTCATCCAAAATTGCAGCACTGAAACAGCCCTGCTGCAAGTGATTGACGATGCGCTGCATATACTCGACTCTGGGGAATCGGGTCTTCTGATTCTTCTAGACCTCTCTGCAGCCTTTGACACTGTTAACCATAGCACTCTCCTCAACACTCTTCAACAGAGAATGGGATTGGATGGCACAGTGCTCAAATGGTTTGCCTCTTTCCTCTCGGACAGATCCCAAATGATCAAGATAGCGAACAGTCTTTCATCTCCATTGGCCGTAGGTCAAGGCGTCCCTCAAGGTTCTATCCTGGCACCCACTTTGTTCAATTTTTACCTGGAACCTTTAGGGAACCTTCTAAGCAAATCTGGGATCCATTACCATCTTTATGCCGACGACACTCAAATCTACCTTAAGGTGTCTTCCGCACACGATCTCTCCCTTCTCAACTCTACTCTTAACTCTATTCACAACTGGATGTTAGCTCACCAACTCATTCTGAATCCTGCCAAAACTGAATTCCTCCTCCTCTCTACCTCTCTCTCACCTCCTCCTGTGCACTCTTGGATGGATCAGCTGAACCTACTCAACAACAAACCCATCATTGTCGTCAGCGCTAAATCCCTAGGTGTCATTCTTGACAAAAGACTCAACCTAATCTCCCACATCAACTCTATTGCTAAGAGCGCACGTTACCAGTTGCGCCTTCTTTGGGGGATCCGTCGGTTCTTCCCGGAGAAAGACTTAAAAACCTTGGTACAATCTCTGGTTCTCTCAAGACTGGATTATTGCAACTCTCTTCTGACGGGCCTACCCAAATCCCACCTCTCCCCTCTCAAATCCATCCTCCATTCAGCAGCTCGCTTCATTTCAGGGTCTAAACGAAGCGACCACGTCACTCCTATCCTGTCCTCTCTTCGATGGCTTCCGATCGA
The DNA here is from genome assembly GCA_963921515.1 of Calotriton arnoldi. Classification (NCBI taxonomy): domain Eukaryota; kingdom Metazoa; phylum Chordata; class Amphibia; order Caudata; family Salamandridae; genus Calotriton; species Calotriton arnoldi. The sequence goes on along the minus strand of CAWUFW010002464.1, from coordinate 831,886 downwards.
GGCAAGATCTATTTACAAAACTGCCTGCATCACACACAAAGCCTTACACACGTCCTCCCCTCGTTACCTGGCGAATAAATTGAAATTGTCCGGTGGCTCTCGCCCTTCTCGCAATGCGTAAAAGCTTCTGCTTGAACCCCCCCGTCTTCAAAAGGGAAAGATCGATGGTGCAATCCTTCTCAGGCAATGCGATGAGAATCTGGAACTCGCTTCCCCCATTGCTCCGTGCCACCGCCTCTACCCGGATCTTCAAAGCTGACCTCAAATCTCTTCTCTTCCAAAGACACTTTCAGAACTAATACTTTCATTCGCAGGCCCCTCTAGCGATCTTCATTGTAAATTTGTACTTTTTCCTGTACATTCCTCACCCTTCCTTGCTGTGCTGGATTTTATGTGTGTGCTCCCTTCATTTTAAGTCCCCTGTGTAATTCACGCCCTCTCTACTCCCTCAAGAAAGTTCTTCCACTATAGGAAATTCTGTACTCCATGCCTATAGAAGTGCCGTCCCAGTGTGTTCTGAGTGACTGCCACTTATTGCAGTATTATACCTCTATTTGTATCTCATGTATCATGCACACCTGTCACTTTTTCCTCTTGGAACGTATACCTCTTTGTATCTGGTTTGTTTTTGTTAGTTGCACAATTGTCACCTTTCCTCATGTAATGTAACGCTTGCTTTTGTATTATGCTCACGTGTCACCGACTCCTCATATAATGTTTCTGTTCCTATTGTGAAGCGCTCTGACACCTTCGGGTAAAGTCCGCGCTATATAAAAACGCATAAATAAATAAATAAATGTGATATTGCCCGAGGGGTGGGAGGGTGTTGGTATTGTTTGGGAATGTTTCAAGGGGTCCTTCCTTCATATGTGTCAGTCGACAGGAGTTGCAATGATGAATGCATGGTAAAGATTGCTTACGTGGTCTAGAGTAGAATGGCTGTATGGGGGCAAAATTGAAAAAGTGTTTACTCTATGGTGGCCACCATGAGTAAGTTGATCAGATGAATGTCCGAGGCATAGCTGCCTTTGAAAAACGTAGGCGTATATTTGCATACTTGAAGAGGTATAAGGTAGCAGTGGCCTGTCTTCAGGAAACCCATATCAGTAGAGACACAATAGCGTGTCTACGGAAGTGCTGGAGAGGACAACTGTACGCCACTTCATATTCTGGGTTTGCCAGGGGGTCTCTCATATGGGTGGCACCAGGGGTTCCCTTTCAACACTTAAATCATGTAGTCAATACAGAGGATAGGTATGTCATCCGGCATGGGAGGTTGGATGGCACGGAAGTGTATGTGCCCCCAATGAAGATAGTGCTTCCTTTTTCCCTGATCTCATGGATGCGGCTTCACCATACCTGGGGCCACCAATGATGCTGGCTGGGGATATTAACTGTGTCCTTGTTGGCTTTCTCGACGTGAACCTCCACGATTTCACACTGAACCTAAAATGACTAGCACACTACAAGATATGCTAGAGGGTATGCACCTCGGGGATGTGTGGCGCAAGCGTCATCCCGTCATTAGGCAGTTCTCTTGTCACACGCCCGCCACAGGACCCTCCAGTAGACTGGATTATTGGTTTCTCTCTACAGACCTCGGTTGGAGTGTGAGTGGGATAACTCACCTGCCCAGATACCTATCAGATCACTCCCCTGTCCTGATGGAATTAGGGGGAGAGGGGTCTGAGATACCCTTGTGGCGGCTTAATACTGGAGCTCTAACAGACCCTCCATTTGTAGCTGCACTATCCGAGGAACTAAACTGGTACTTTGAGGAGAACTGGGAGTCGACCTCCTGTCACGCGACCGAATGGGAGGCCATGAAGTTGGTCATGAGGGGAATCTGCATCGAAACATCCTATGGGGTTCAGTGCCAATTGGAGCGGGATGTAGCTGCACATGAGGCAAACCTTGGTAAGCTGGAGGCCGAGATCGCCACGGCCCCCCAGAAACTGAGGGAGTGGTGTGCGGCCACGGAGGCCCTACTGACTGACCTCTGTCGGTTAGAAAACCATGTCTGCACGGCCTATCGTCAAAGGCTATACAAAGAAGGAGACAGAACGGGGGCTTTATTGGCGCGACTAGTGAGGCAAGAAACATCTGTGGTGCCATTATGCAGATCCGTGCTGACAACGGGACATTGGTGTACACGCAACAGGTGATTGCGGAAGCTTTGGCGAGCCACCTGCGAGCGGTATATACAGAGCGACCTGGGTCAGGCCTGGAGGCAGTTCTTACCTATCTGAACTTAGTGAAGCTCCCCCGGTTGGAGCCTGAGGAAATGGAGGCACTGTACACCCCGATCACTAAAGAGGAATTGAACCGGGTTATACATCGATTTAAACCGGCTAAAAGTCTCAGATCTGATGGGCTCCCGGCGGAGTTTTATAGGCAATTTTCCCCACTGCTGGTAGATAGACTCCTAGAAGTATATAATGAGGCATTGGAAAGGGGATTTTTACCACCCTCTATGAGGGAAGCACTGGTGGCCATGTTACTAAAAAAGGACAAGGACCAAAACCTGCCCAGTTCCAACAGGCCAGTTTTGCTGTTGAATTTTGATGTAAAAATATTCAGCTGGATAATGGCGGAACTTCTCCTCCCGAGGATGTCACAGCTTATCCATTCGGATCAAGTGGGTTTCATACAGAGAAGAAGTACGACTCATAACTTGCGACGGTTGGCGCATGAGTGGCATGCCCTGGGTTTGTTGGAAACTGACTGTGCCATAGCACTGTTGGACATCGAACAAGCGTTCAGCTCAGTAGAGTGGCCCTATATGTGGCAAGTCCTTCACCGACTTGGGGTGGGCGAGCAGTTCTTAAAATGGGTGCAGTTGCTTTATGCAGCTCCCGCTGCCAGAGTCTGGGTGGGTAGGATGGTCTCTGGACGGCTCACTCTTGGTCGGGGGACCCTTACTATTTGCAATAGTCATGGAGTCCCTGGCTGCACGTCTGAGTACTGTGCTGGACCCCTGGGGAGTTAAGCTAGGGGAGACTAATCATATAGTCTCTCTATACACAGATGATACACTGGTCTATTTGACACACCTGGAGAGCTCTATGCCGGTGCTTCTGGCGGAGTTGCAGAACTTTGGTGGAATCTCGGGACTTCGCATGAACCCCAGAAAGTCCAGAGAGGTCCCTGTCAGTAGATTAGCCGCGGTCCCACCAGGGGAGCGACCGCACATTGAATTACCGTGGGCGGGAGAGGGGGCACGATATCTGGGTATCTGCCTGGCGAACACAGCCGCTGCCTATCTCTAACTTAACATTGGCCGGGTCGTAGAAGGGTTGCGGGGGTTGATTCGCTTTTGGACTGATCTGCCGTTGTCACTCAGGGGGCGCATCGCTGTTATTAAAATGATTGTTCTGCCTCGCTGCCTATATGCAATGCAACACTCACTCTATATAATCCTGCGATCTTATTTCATACGCTAGAGAGTCTACTGGTAGACCTCTTGTGGGGGAAGAAACGCAGAAGGGTGCGGCTGACAATGCTACAGAGAAAGTGGGAGGCGCCCCGCTTGGAGTTTTACTACATGGCCTCTCAGTTGCAGTATGTGGTTCACAGGTTAGACAGCGAGGAAAACTGGGAGAAGTGCCTGCTGGCGGGAACTTACGGCGACCGCTCGCTGACAGAGCTGTTGATCCTGGGGGGCGGAGTCCCCGGAGAATGTCCATATGTTGTACGCCATGTAGCAGCAGTGTGGGAGAACGCGGTGCAGCGGGTGGTGCAGCATGCCCCGTTCGCTCCGGATACGCCCTTGCGGGCACTGCGCCCATTCGCCAGTATCGCAGACTCCATGTCAGTTTGCCGTTGGAAGGATGGCGGTTGCCAGACGCTGGGGGACCTTTATGTGGACGGAAGGTTCGTGACTCAGGAAGAGGCACAGGATATCTTTGACCTAGGACCAGGCCAATTCTTGCACATATAACATCTACAATATGGCAAGTGGGTCTACATACAGGTATATGTTGTTTTTTCAAAAGGAAACTCTCACTAGTTAGTTTTGGTTTTTAATTCTTGGGCTTTAGGTGATGAAGGGTGTCTATCCCACTCAATGGACTAATGAAAAAACAATTTTTTCCGTTTAAAAGACAGAGCATTATTCCCTAAAGATAAAAAAGAAATCACAAGAGAGAAATTCATAGGTGGGGCTGCCCATTGATAGTATTGCGTTTTGTTATTTACAGATTCCCCAACCACTCAACTTTAAACCTCTTATTGGTGGTCCTGATGAAGGTGGTTTCAAATTGAGAGTCGCCACCGAAATGTGTGTTGACCTGGCTGTTGTGATACCCAAGCCTACAACACTTTCACGGACATCTTTCAAGTTATTTCTACCATGATATTTATAGTGTATGCCATCTAGGCGGGGTGGTGAATGCATGTGATGAGAGAGTGGTAATGTATGGTGGTATGACAGGTTACAATGATTGTGTGGTAATACTTTGGGGGACACATTAATTGTTCTGATATATGTTCTATTCTTTGAAATAAAGAAATACATTCATGCAAAGGTTATTTGTATTAACAGATGAAATCACTGTACATTTGAACCAATTACATTTTTAAACATGTTCTTTATATTTTCTATACACTTGGAAAATTGAAAAAGAAATATAATATAAACAATCTAAGAAATATTATAAAAGGTAAACACTATCACGAACAGGAGTGTGGAATATTGAATTCATACAATGGACAGCCCCAGAGAGCTCTAGTGAGTCCCTATAAAGAAATAGAGGTCGTGTGGGAGTTTTCATCACTTATTACTTATGTCAGATTCCTCAACTATTTTTGCAATAGCAATAGCTTCCTGCAGAGTTGGATTCCTAGCCGCCCATAGTCTCTCTTGCATCCTTTTGTTTTTGCATTGCACTATTAGTTGATCACGGATCATTTGATCTGTCATGGTACCAAAGTCACTTTTGAGTGCTAACTCCCTCAACCCTGTAGCCATTTGGTCCACCGTTTCTCTTTCTTTTTGTGGTAAAGTATAACATTTGTGATGCTGCATGACTATGTTAACCTGTTTGCCATAGGACTTTCCTTATCTGTGTTTCAGTCCAAAGAAGGATTGTCAATTGGTTCACCATCAGCTCCCATAACCTCCGGTAAAAATTTGAAAACAGGTTGGCCTTCTTTAACTGAAGAATTCAACAGTAATGCTTTTTTCCTTACTGCTGAATATCTCAGGCCATCAATGGCCTCAATATAAGTTTCAAAAATCGCAATCCACTCCTCCCACTCAATGGAAGGGGCTTCACCCTCCGACAAAAAGTTGGGTGGTGGTATAATCATTTGACTCGCTGCCATGTTGATGTGTTGAAAATAAAACATAAAAACAAGACGTGCCCCCTTTTTTTTAGGTGTAGATTATAAGTGCTGTAAGAAATCAAAATACCTCATAAGCATAGACTACGCGCCAGTGAAAATGAGCTGAGAGTACAAGAAAGCAACACATACAGGCTATACATTATTATGCAATAGTATGGAATAACTAGGCGTAAAAACATGAGTAGATCACTTAATTTGACAAAAGTAAAAAGAGTAGAAATAGTACACCATGAAGTAAGGTTGACAATGCCAAAACAGATGTGCAGATCACTGTACTACCATGCCAGAAGTGATCCAAGAACAGATGTGCAGATTATCACAGAAGACGCATTGGTGGTGTGCAAATCACTGTGATTTGCGCCTGCACCATAACGAATAACGGGTGTGCAGATCACTGTAGTACACGTTTGCACAGATCCTGGGTGGAACACAGATATAGTAATCAATACTTGGCAGGAGTGCAGATCGCCGTGAAGATCTGCATGGTAGAGTCACGGAGACAAGCAAGAGAAGCTTGATCGAGAAAACAGTAAGCCCCCGGCAAGTACTCACATGAGCGAAAAGTCACCAGGAGTGCAGATCACTGTGACGATCTGCTTAGTAACTTCAGACACCCCCCCAAGATTACTGGTCCGTGTAGCACCATAACGTGGGGTAAAAGCAGATCCACAATGGTGGCATGCACAGCGCCTGATTTAAGGCGTACAGCGTTGCAGCGAACAGTGGTGAAGGATCGAAGCTGCAGGGCCGCGTGGACAGTAACACGAGGATCCTTAGCGCGCGGGCTAAAGCATTCACCGAAATAACTGCCCAAAAAAAAGTAAAAGTAAGAAAACAGAACCTTGTATTTTGTAACTCACACGAAATGTGAATAGCTGACACATCAGTGGAAAGCAGAGTAAGAAATGAATGCCTTTGTAGAGTCACCGCATTGAACACTTAGGTCCGAATCACCTCATTGAACACATGAGTCAATTTCTCGTGGTAAAGGAGAGCAGCAGGGCACAAGTCCTAAAAAAAGAAGTGGGGTGACTCTCCAATGTTAGGTGGTGTCACAGGAAGTGACGTCACGGCAGGAAGTGACGTCGCGACAGGCAGTGACGTCACGACAGGCAGTGACGTCACGAAAGGTAGTCCCCTCTTATTACAAGGAGTCCCGCTTCACTTGGGGGTCCACGTTAACCCACTGTGGAATGTAGCACCATTCTCTGTGTGTTTTTGGGAGCGATTCTGTGTTTGTCTCACCCCTACTGAAGTTGGCGCTGTACTGCACTTCTTAAGGACCAGCGGTCACACCACTTACAATAGTGGGCATTAAACCCCGTTTCTAAGCATTGCCGCCTGTTTTATGTTCCTCCATTTACCGACCTCCGGCATTGAAGGGTTTGCACATAACATTCACAACTTTCCATTTGTCAACAGTGAACGTTCAGTTCACTGAGCTGGGTAATGGAACGTGTCCTGTAGGACATTATAGGACACCCTTGACGAATGTGATGCTAACACGTAAACAGCCGCCAGTCCCAAACTGTATTTTTACAAGTCAATAATTGGAACAAAAATATTTTTCACCTGGAGCAGGTTTTCGTATTGGGAAGGTTTACTCAGTTTAGAAAAGAAGTGACGGCGCTCTTTGCCGATAGATAGGACCTGCCTCGGCCCAGTTCACACTGCTTTTCTCTTTGAGTAGGTGTTTGTTAATTACAACTTGGGTGTAACTTAAACCTGAATTTCCAGCAGTCAGTGGCACTTCTGTAAAAAGCTCTGTGAATCGACCCACTCTGGGCGCAGCGCTAGATTCCCCTCCGTGGCTCCTTTACTCGTACAGTGGGTGGTTTCTGGCACTTAACCAGGTAGGCGCCCGGCAAGGTTACAAGGCGATGGGGGCAGGTTCAAAGGGCAAAGCAGAATTTTGATAGGTAGCGTATTCGCGCGCTACACAAGATTGACAGCCAGCCCTGTACTTGGGAGATCGACGGGGCGGCCGTGCGGGCAAGTAACGCCATCATTGAAAGTCCAGCTTTTGGGCAGGGGGGACGGCGTCCACCCGGTAAAATAAGTGGGGGGACGCCGTCCACCCGTGTGGTACCCCGACTCATGCCCTGGAGATCAGGCAATCGTCGCCAAATTGTGGTGATGAAGAAGTACACGTACGCTGATAGAATAAGGTTTTAGGTTGGTTTAATCGCTCCTTTACATAACAAGAAGCACCAAGCCTGCTTGACACACCTATTGTCTCCAGAGTGTCGTCGTGAGCCAGCTGGAATGCGGGGGCATTCCACGTAGTCACAACAACACCCTTGAGACGGCAAGCACAAGAAGGCGAGTAACAGTACATAGATCACAGCAGTGGTTAAACCTGAGAGACAGCACTCCATACCTGTAATGGAAAGATGTAACGGCAACAACTACATGAAAAGTTCCTAGTCTCACTAAAATCAAATCACATATCACACATTGTATCATCTCTCTCAAATCCTTCAACAAAGACAGTTAACTCTCACAAGTAAGAGTTTACTTTCCAGCATCGAATAGCATTACAACTCGCTGCAAATTTACACATAAGTAAACTTTATAACTATTTGATAAAGTTCTAGCAAGTAGTGTAACAACAAAAAGTAGGGCTGATTAAAATCTCCTATAACATCATATTTTAACTAAGGTAAATATAACAGCCCATTTACCTTCTATCAAATCTTATGCTGGGACAAAATCATGAACAATAAAATCAACAAAAAATCTATAACTCAAATGAGTAAATTAAATCCGAAGAGACCAGCCGCCTGCAATCTTTTGCTATAAAAAGCAGCAAGATACTGGTATCTTAAATCACATCCACAAATGTTGTTACTGCTTATGCTGAATAGGTCACTGTGAGAAATGCATCATTCACACTATGACATCACCAAACATCACTCAAGCTTCAGACTAGCAGTGCATGTGCCCTAATCTCATGAAAACGAGGGAAGACTGGTACAAGAAAGTTCACCTATTTCTAATCAGTAATTAGACAGATTTATTTTTCATATTTGATGTCAATTTATAAATCATTATGCACTACTCAATTTAATTTAGGACACACCTTTAATACGTGTCTCTTAACCCGTTAGAGTTGAGGAATTTGCCAGCCGCCAGACTTTCTCTAGCCGTCACTGCCTTCAGCAGCATGATGGGGTGAGTAAAAATTCCTGCTTGCCTACCTCCACCCATAGTGGCGTTATGTCATCCCTACCATTGTCATAGTGGTCCCAGGGTAGTGTTACCACAGTGGTATATGATTTTTAGTTAAAGCACTTGAATGTCTGTACTATCAAAGTATTTCCCATAATGGGTTCTCCAGTGGCTGTACACAGGGCTCGAACCACCATTCTTGATTTCACCACTTTTTGTATCAGCAATAGAGTTCAACAAGGACACCACTTTTCATCATACGTCTCAGCCCAGGTATGTTTCCAAAGGTAGGCCATCTCGCGGTCAGCCAACTCTCTATATTTTGTCAAGAGGAGAATAATTGGGGCAAGTGTGGAGGTACTGGTAGAGATATTGTATCATTATTAAGCTACATTTAACTCCCTCTTGAGACTCAGAAGCCAGATCCGCATGTATTTAAGGACTCTGTATGCTCTGAAATTGTTATCCCTGATATGGAAACTTTAAATACTTCCCAGATTGCTTGATAAAAGGCAACTGACCCTACTTTTCCTTCAAAATATTCATTTAGGGCCCCCGCCATCTCTGCTCTGCGTATCCCTTAATGCTGCTGATAGAAACACCCAAGGTTTAAGTCTTTACAGTAAGTCAGGCAACATAATGGCAAGTACAATGGATGAGTGGTTAGAGAATATGCATGGGAAGTAATCAAGAAACTGGACCCAGGACCTCCTCGGGATACTGAAGACAGAAATCAATCCTTGAATATGTGTTATGGGCAGTGGAGCACTATGAGTAGGCCTTTGCTCCCTCTGCAGTTCACACCATACGTCCACTAAACCATCATGCACAAGGATTTATTGCAAAGCGTGCGCTGATTTGGGGGCGCTAGTCCTGTCTCTATGTCTGCTATCGAGTTCTCTATTAAGAACTATATTAAAGTCCCCACCCCAAATAACACTGATGTCACCATGTCTACGATAATGCTGCATAATGTTCTCGAAAAACTTTGGAAGTTGTAGTTAAGTGTGTAGAAGTTTATGACTTTGATGGAAGAATCACAAAGTAAGCCAGCTAGATTAATGAACCCGCCCAAGGAGTCTCAATGAATATAACTAACTGAGAAAGGCAATGCTTCATGGATTAAGATTACAACCCTAGCCATGTATGAGCTATAGGAAGCAAAGTAATTTGTGGTTCCTCAGCGATGCATAAAGCTAGCGCTGTCCCAATGTATCAGGGGCATTGCTTGAATAAAAAACACTTCTGCCCCGTGTCTTTCCAAATATACAAGTATAAATCTGCCTTTTTTGGGCTACCAAGTTCCTGTACATTCCATGTCATACACTTAATTATAGATGCCACCTGAAAAGGAGGAACATAGCACACATTAAACAACATGATGCAAATATCCATTAACAGTGGAGTAATGAAGGTCAAGTAGTTCCAGACACCTCGCTCCTCAGTGAATGCCGCCAATCCAAAATTGAAAATGAAACCAAAGCCCTTTCCTCCCACCTCCCACACTGATAACACAACCATCAGTGATTACAACTGAAAAACTTCCCAAAGCAACTCAGTTGAGAACAGCAAACTTATGCTCAGCACAGGAGACAAGAAAGTCTGCCTGCTACCCGCACATAGCGCAGTGCAGCACAACTGCGATTTTAAATTAAAAACTTCAGGGCATATTTACATGCCCTAGCACAACTGCAGCGTCACTTTTTATGAAGCTCCGGTGGCGCACAGTGCAGGCCCATATCTACAACGCCAAGTAAAGCCACCCTGCATCGCTTTTCACAGCCTTGTAGATAAGGTCTAAAGCCATGCAGTGCAAGTCTCTTCGTTGCCTTACATTGGCGCATGGAGGCATACCATGGGGGCAGCTGTGGCTGTTTCGATGCAACACCCATGGATTTTGACACCGCCCCGGATTTACAACATAGCATGAATCTAGGGCAGCGCCAAAAACTTAAGCCTCCCCACAGCAGGTGTAACAAGGAGACATTTTTACATTTCTCATTGTTTTTTCCTCTTTCCACTTGCTGCGTTCTGCAGCACCCATAGAATGAGGAAAATGCCTCTCGTAATTGTTTTTGTGCAGGAAGGTGCCCATTCTGCACAAAAAATATCATGCCAATAACACAGACACCCTTACACCATGGTGCTAGGGTGCTTACGTTGGCGCACCACTGCAATTTTTGCGCCGGCGATGGCTGAAGCGACAGGAATGCACTGTATCTTGTAAATACGGTGCATTTCTGTACTTTCAAATTGGTGTAGGGCAGCGCAGCAAAATTATTTGAGGCACTGCCCTACGCCAATTCTTTGTAAATATGCCCCTTGAATCCTGCAACAAATGTCTAAAGCAGGGTGGAGTACCAGGTATCAGTGACAGTTATTGTGCAGACCACCTTCAGGCTTATAGTCGAGACATGCGGACCTCTAATACAGCTTTCACATCAGGGATGAGACGTCGTTTGTTAAGGAATAGTTAAGTTTAGGAGTGCCTGGAGGCCATTCCTGGTAGGAATGCAATTGTTGGTCGGGTTCCAGCAATAAAAAACTGGCAAAACAAAGAACTTTATCCCTGCAGTGGATTCTGGTGAATGTAATCAATCTCAACAAAGGTGGTCAAACCTAGAGACAGCATTCCACACCTGCAATAAACACATGTAACTGCAACAACTACGTGAAAAGACCCCAATCTCATAAAATTACATCCCATATCCCACATATAGTGTAATCTGCCAACATAGTAATGTGCCAGAAATTGTATAATCTCTCTAAAATCAAACAACAAATACAGACATTACTTTCCATTATCAATTAGCATTAAAACGTGCAGCACATTTTCACAAAAGTAAACTTTCTAGCTATTTAAAAAACTTTAGGCAAGTAGTGTAACATCAGAAAGTCATTTTATATCAGGCCTGGTTAAAATCTACTGAAACATACAATTTTCAATTAGGTAAATCTTTTGCTCATCTTTTGCTGGGCCAAAATTATAATCAATAAAATTGAGGTAAAACCTACCAATGAAATTAGCAAAGTGAATAAGAAGAAACCAGCAACCTGCAATCTTGTACGGTGAAAGAAGCGAGACACTGGTTACTTGTATCACATCAGCAGATATTGTTACTGTTTATGCTGAAGAGCTCACTGTGAAGAACGCGTCATTCACACTATGACATCAGCAAACTTCACAAAGCTTCTGGCTAGCAGTGCACGTGCCCTAATACCATGGTAACGAGGGAGGACTGGTTCATGACAGCTCACCTATTTCTAATGAATTATTAGACGTATGTGTTGTCAATTTATAAATCACTGGGCACTACTGAATTCAAGTTAGGACGAACCTTAAATACATGTCTCTTTGGACACTAACACTTGTTAATATCAAATTAAAAATAATTAAGTAAAAGGAAGATCAGTGGATAAAAAAAAGATCACATAAATAACACTATACAGCGGACTGTCATAGAGACAGACTGAGATAAAGAAATCCTTACATATAGAAACTCTTCTTTTCATTCACAATTAAGCACATGCAGATTTATCTGGCATTCAATGAAGTTCCAAATACATTTTTGTTTACTACCGCACAGCTTCCCAGTGGCACCGCAAAAGCATGACTTTGTAACCTAGTGGTCATGTAAAGCACAATAATCCCCCAGGGCCAAGTTTGCATGATATAGAGGGGCGTGGCTAACTGCAGATCGGAATGGCCGCTGCCTAACAGAGCTCCTTCCATCCGCCGAGGAAAAGCCCCCGTAAATCCGTTAATCCATCTGTGAAACTGCCAACCATCTTGGCAATAGCAGGCTTGACTATCCAGGACACCTGGTTGAGAGCCACGACCCGCAGGAAGGGTCCCGACAATGTCTGGCCTGCAGCAGCCTGGAGGAAGGACAGCAGCGCCGAGTGGTGCTGGGGAGGAGCCGACACGACATAAAGTTACGGCGGCTGACGGCCGACTGCAAGACCGGGGCACAAGTGGGCCTCAAGGCGGTACCACTAGGGAGAGGAAGAGGAGTGCCAGAGTCATGATTGTCGGGGAGCTTCCTTGCATCCGCTGAGCCCCGGCGGGGACTAAGAGGTGAGGAGGTGCTCAATTGCAGCAGAATGTCGGAGGTTGCGGCCCCTGGGGAGTCGCCACCGACTGCCTGGACATAAAGAGAGTATCGGCCCTGCAGTGCCCAAAGCGTGCGAAAAGGGCCCCCCGCCATAGAGACTTTGGACAGTAGTGTCAGGGAAAGGGCAGCTAGCAAAGTTATCGGCTGCCAGGAGCTGATTGAAGCCAGCAGAACCAGGAAATCCTGGTGGAACGTGTCCCCCTACAACCCTCTCCCACATAAGGAATTAAGCTCCCTAGAGTTTTGGTGGGCCTGCCACTTCACATAGGCCTCATCGGCAGTGGCGGGATAGGCACACTTGAACACTGGTGCCCGGGCTCTATCTCTGGGGAAGCTATACAGTGCAGACCGGGCAGACAGTGATACATAGAATGCACCATAACAAATAGCTGAAGGTGTGCCTTGAACAGTCGAGTTGGAGACACAACAAGAAGGACGCCGGCAGGTGGGGGCAACGGGGGTGTGTGAGAGGACGGATACCCGACAGGCCACATGAGCTGCCACACTCCTTTGTAGGCGGCGGGGACGACCTCCTCCCCTGGCTTTCCCCACCCCCCTCCACAACGAAGGCAGGAAGATATCGCTGAGGGATAGGGGAGATGAAGGACCCGAATAATATCAACAAAGGGACACATTGGACGGCCCTCTAAACAAAAATGGATAAATATGCCCACCCAAGGGTGGAGACCCATACTGCAGGTGAAGATGACCCGCCACCCAGTGCGTCGAAATAGAGTTCTAAGAAGGAGGAGTCCTTGACCCTTCAAGATATAATGGCTGCAATACAGAACGTGAAAATCTCTCTGGACAGCAAGATTGATATTGTATCCACAGAGATGACTCTGATGCGGGCGGATTTGCGAAACATTGGTGCATGGGTTAAAGAAATGAGGACTCGATAGCAGCGCTTCAGATAGAGACGAAATCACTCCGAGTTCACGTTGAAGAACTGAAAGAAACAGTACATGTATTAGAAACAAGAATGGAAGACGCCGAGGGACGCTCTAGGCGTAACAACGTCCGCATTATTGAGGTACCGGAAAGAGCTGAAGGCCCTGCAGTCGACCTATTTGTAGAAGACTTGATACTTAAATACCTCCAACCTAGAGGTCTGTCAAAATACTTCTCAATAGAGCGCGCTCATCGAGTTCCGGGAGCAGGCCCAAAACCGGGAGCCCCCGCGCCCAATAATAGCCCGCATTTTCAATTACAGGGACAGAGACGTCATCCTGCAAACATCACGTAGTGCCCCGCCGGTCAAGTGGGATAATAACACTGTCTCGTTTTTCCCGGACTTTACCATTAGAGTGCAGAAGCTGAGGCACTCATTCCAGGAAGTGAAGACAGCTTTGAGAGAAAAGGATTTGAAATACGTAATGTTATTTCCAGCCAGGTTGAGGGTGGTGGCCTACAATAAGACTTGGTTCTTCGAGACCCTAGAGGAAGCATGGGACTGGTTGGAGGGATGATGGCGCATGGTCAGCGGGGGGAGAGCCCCGGGGGGAAGAAACAGGGAGAAGTCCGAAATACAGCAGGGCCAGCCCCAAGGGGACAATGACGTAGAAAAAGTATGTGGGCAGGAACAGGCAGCAGCTGCCACCTAAACGCTTGCCTTTGAGGCGCAATTATAAATAATTGGCAGGCACAGCAGAACATTTACATCTAAGAAGGGTCGCCCGGGGCCGGTGAACTTTGGGGTCCTAAAAGCATGGTGAGGGGCAAGGACATTTTAGAGACTCTGCGGTTGCCAGACATATATAGACAGATTAAATGAAATGGCAGTGGAAACAAGCTCTTGACTTGAAGGGGCGGCGTAGAGAGGCGACGGGTTTCACACTTCCGACATGTTAGAAGTTTGCTTAGGGTACAAAGGCGCTATGCATAGTTGGGGAGGTGGGCAGTTTGAAGTCTGTTGTGCAGGGAGGCAGGGAGGGGGGGAACAGAATAGGGATATGTTTGAGTAGTTTGTGTGTGTTATTGCCAATCATGTTGATTTTCCTGATGACACCTGTGGACCAACAGCTTGTTATCCAGCTACCAGTACGGATACGACCGCGATTTTCCATGACCTTAAGGTGGGTGAAACTAACCCTGAATTCGCAGAGGCCCTACGAAATAGGAAAGAAATTCCCTTTCCCTCGGTTAGCTCAGCAACACCCGGTACTATGTTACCCCCAAATATGAAAAAAAGATTTAAGATACTCACCTGGAATGTGAATAGGTTTGGAGATAAAATAAAGAGAGGAGTAGTCCTGCAGTGCTTAAAGAGGCATGCACCAGACATAGCCCTCTTGCAGGAGACACATGTCCAAGGAACACACTATGGAGCACTTAATAGATGGGGGTATAGGCTGGTGGCACACTCGGCTATACCAGGGACTCCAGGGGGGTGGGTATTCTAATGCGCACTTCCTTCCCCTTAATGACCCAGAAGATTCTGAATGATCCGCAGGGACTGTTGGTGGCAGTCTCTGGCTGCTGGGAGGGCCAGACCTTCAATATAATTTTGATTTATATTCCTCCCAGACAGCAGTTCCTGGTGTTGCCAGAGTTGGGATCGCTCCTGCTGGGACTCCCCGAGGGCAGGGTGGTGATTGGGGGGGACTGTAATGTGGCCATGTCTCCAACAATGCACCGGCTGCCCCCACGCCCGCATGACCAGATGAGCACTGCCTTAAAAGATTTTCTGTTAGCAATGGGTTTGCGAGATATTTGGAGGGGCCTCAATCCCACTTTATAGCAATACACATACCTCTCTGGTAGGCATGATAGCCTCTCACAAATAGACTATCTTTTTACCCTGGCCCACCAACTACCCAGCTTCAGTGATGCCCAGCATCTAGCCCGGGGAGTCTCCGACCACTCTCTGGTGTGTGTCTCTTATGACCTGGACGAGGCGCGTCAATCGTGTATGAAGGGGATAGGCTCTTGGTATTTCCAGATACCCCTCTTTAAGGCTGCAATCCAAGAAACAACAAGCCAATATATCTCAGAGAATGAGGGGACGGTAGACTCAGCCTGTACTCTTTGGGAAGCGTATAAAACAGTGATTAGAGGGCAGGGTATTTCATTAATAGCAGGTGATACAAAAAAGAGAAGCGCTCAGAGTTAGACTCATTAGAACTAGACATCCAAGAACTGGAGACTCTTTTGGTCACGGAGAATAACGCCCAGACGAGACATCGCCTGGCGCTTAAACAGATGGAGGTTAAGGCGGTAGCTAAGGAGACAGGAAAAGCCAGATACCAGGCAACACTATATAACCTCTATGAGGTGGGGGACAGGGTGTGCAAGCCCTTGGCTTGGCTTAATAAGAGGACGTTTGCCTCGAGATGGGTGTTAGAAGTGAAGGGGAGGGATGGAGCTGGGGTCCGGGGTGGGGCACAAATAGTGGACACATTTGCTGATTGCAACGAGCATCTCTACAATCCGGCCCCCAATGCTACGCTTGAAGAATCTCGGGAACTGCTCATTACCCTCCAGATGCCTTGCTTAGGCACGGAGGACAGGGACCTCCTTGAACAGGAACTGACAGAAGCTGAGATATCCAGGGCAATTCAAGACCTACGATCAGGTAAAGCGGCCGGCACCAATGGCCTGCCAATCGAACTGTACAAAGCAACTGCATCAAAAGTGGTGCCACTTTTGCGACATATGTATAATGAGAGCCGTGATAGAGGGAGACTCCCTAGAGATCAAAGAATAATAATATTGTGGTAATCCATAAAGAAGGTAAGCCCTCCAATGAATGTGGCTCATATAGGCCTATTTCTCTTCTCAACGCAGAAGTTTAGATCTTGGCCAAATTGCTCGCAACCTGCCTGACCCAGGTGATGCAAACACTAGTCCACATGGATCAATCCGGCTTTATGCCAGGACGAAGCACAGCACTGAATCGCAGAAGGCTGCACGGGGTCATGGGCAGGGCGGTGACTGTCTGGGAGGAGGCAGTGGTGGTATCGTTAGATGCCTGTATTGCGTTTGACGCAGTAGAATGGCCTTTTCTATATGCAGTGTTGGAAAGGCTGGGCTTTGGGCCAGGTTTCCTTGTGCGGATTAGACTCTTATACTCGGAGCCCCTAACACAGATCTCAGTGAATGGGAACGTATTCAGGGTCGCTGCATTGCGGAGAGGGACAAGGCAGGGGTGCTCACTCTCCCCCCTGCTGTTCACCTTGATATTAGAACCTTTGGCTGTATGGATTCATGGAGACCCCATGGAACGGGGACTGTGTTGGACCCCGGAGTGGGAAGATAACATTTGCCTATATGCCAATTACATCCTGCTGTATGTGGTGAGCTCGACTGCATCGATCCACAGGTTACTGCATATATTCCATCTATTCCGTAAATATTCAGGCTATACCATCAATTGGGAGAAATCGGTAATATACGTCCTAGTGGGAGACCCACCCAAACTCCCTAGAAGATGCATGATCCGTATAGTCGTGAACAGTTCTGGTACCTAGGGATATATATTAAGAGATACCCAACAGTTTTTTATGAGCAAAATTTGGTACCCCCATTGGATCGCCTAAAAAGGGATATCCAGCACTGGAGGTTACTGCCGCTGTCCCTCCTGGGTAGGACCGCATTCTTCAAAATGATGGCATTGCCCAGATTTTTGTAGGTACTCCATATTATGCCCTATGTGGTCCCCCCACCCTATTTTCAGCAGATAGACTCCGCAGTGCGACAACTATTATGGATTGGTGGTGCGTCCCAAATATCCCTAACAAAATTGACCAGGGGATGGTATGAGAGGGGGATAGCACTTCCCTCTCTCCAAAGATATTATTGGGCGGCCCAACTTACTGTGATTAATCACTGGGTGCATAGACCCTTAGATGAGCCGTCCTACAGAATGGATCGTCACAATATGCAGCCAGGTGGATACCTTAGGGCGCTCTGGGGGAAAGAAGATAGGGTCGTTTCCTGGACCGACCTCCCCACACTCCAGGCCTGGCATGAGGGAACAAGAGCACTGGGCTGGGAGAATAAAATCACTCTTATGACTCCATTGTGGGACTCCAAGAGACTGAGCTTAATGCCACAGCAGAAATGTGTTTATAAATGGGACATGATAGGAATCTCTAGGGTGGGCGACCGCTGAGAGGGAGGAGAGGTGAAACCCTTTGCAACCTTGCAAAAAGACTATCAGATATCGCAATCGGAGACCTTTAGATACCTTCAGATTACCCATGCACTGAAAGCAGCAATACCAAAGGGGACAGTACTGGCCGCAGCCTCCCCATTAGAAGACAGACTGCTAGATAACTTCTTAGAGAAAAAAGCGATCTCCCTAGTATACCGTAAAATTATGAACAATGCTCTAGACTGCCAAGTGGTACTTCGAACCCAATGGAAGGGGAATCTGGGAACCCTTGAAGATGAGGAATGGCTGGAGATAACAGCGTCCCCTAGAGAGGTGGCCATCCTCTTGCTGTTCAGATTGGTGCAACTTAAGATTTTGCACAGAGCCTATTATGCATGCAACACGCCGGTGAGGAGGGGGATAGTGGCCTCATCGCTCTGCCCTAGGGGATGTGGTCAGCACGGCACTTTCTTCCATATGATATGGGGGTGCCCGTTTATTCACGAGTACTGGGAGATAATACTGACAAATATGAGGGAGGTATATAAGGTTGAGGAGATCAAATCTCTGAAATGCTGTCTGCTGATTGTGTGGGGGGATTCTGACCTCACTAACAGAGAGCGCCTCTGGGTCACACTGGGGTTTATGGTTGCAAAGCACAATATTGCGCGAAAGTGGAGAACAATACCGACCCCAACGCTGAATCAGTGGAAGGATGATATGAACTGTTGTATGCTTGCAGAGAGAACGATTTACGAGAGTAGAGGATGCCCACAGAAATGGACCAAAATATGGGGAAAGTGGAATGATATGTGGGCCGGTTGAGAGATTGAGACAAGGAAAAGAAGTAATATTCCCAGATGAATGAGTCAGATGAGTCGCGAGGAGAGGGACAGTGACATTCTGGGGCTGTGTGGGAGGGGTCCGTTGTCTTCCATTGTACTGAATTGTCTGCATATTATTGTAGTGTCAAATACTTTATCATGACTGGCGAAGTTACTGTTTTAATAAAAAGAATTTAAAAAAAAGGTTTGCATGATATAAAACTGCAAAAAATAATAATAAAAAAAATCATATCCGGATTTCATCCCAAGCAGGAAAAGCCAACTTCAATGACTGAATTGAAGCCAGTGGCGGGCAGTTGCACTCATTCTCACTCTGAACGAGTGGAAGGGGCATGAGAACCTTGGACATTGGCATATAAGGCTCCCAGGAAAGTCACGTGTGTTGTGTCACTTACCGTCCAGCTTTAATCTGTGATCTTGCTGAAGTCCCTGCCAGAGTTTGTAGGTTTGTCTTCTTACATACTACTGTCCACATAGCAACATTTACAATTTTGCCCCTCCACAGCCCAGCTCGCAGTGGTCACCAATAGATTTCAGGACTGCTAGTTGCCAACCTGAAGTCATTCAGTGCTTTCTGGGTCTGTGGAACACGACAGCCACACCCTGGGGGAGAGGGAGCTTCAGGGGGCTTCTGGTCTTTGTTTCCTCAAACAATGACAAACATCAGCAAACCTGGTATTTATAGTAATACAACTATCTGTCTGTCTACAAAAATGAGACTGCAGTCATTCCTAGCTTGGGAAAGTGCAGCAAAACAAAGTTGAACAAGTGAAGAGTTAGGAAAGTGGGAGCCACCATTTGGGTATCAAATAAAAAGGGGAGGTATGAAACAGCAAAGAAAACATTGTGTGCTTGAAAAAGGTTTGAGAAACTATTTCTCATTTAGAAAAATAATGATTAACATGATTAACATAGGTTTGATCCGGATAGCATAACTAGGCCGCACTGAGCCACATTACTGAATATTGGTTGTTTATGTGTTGTGCACAAGCTGTACGCATGCATGTTTACATTGCCTTTCAGAAAACCAACTGCAACCACAGTGTTTGTCTTTGCTTTTTGAACTGTAAAACTGTAACTTATTTCTAGCTTCCACGGCTGAAGCTTTGTGTTTTGCTACCTTACAAGGCTATGAGCTAAACGTCCATTGTTTTGTCGATGTCATAACAGTTCAGAAGCAGCCCACTGTATTCTACTGTTTTGCGTTAATAAAATGTACAGTTTATTCAGTGCAAGTCAACAGGCAATTAAAATAATGTGCAAATAGGTGTTGTTTCAAAAGTAGAGATTAATCGGTTTACGGTGCAAGTGACATCATAGTGCTGCCATTTATGTAATGTCATGCATTAAAATTGTGTACTTTCATTGTCCAGAACACTATAAAAGACTTACTATTTGGGGAGCAGTCAAACAATTGAGTATTTGGGCATTGGTATTTCACGTAGGCATTGCTTTCAGATCATTCTTATTTTTTAGTTGTGAGGGCTTGATGCAGAGTGGTCCTTTTGTATTAAGTTGTGCTCATACTATTTTGATTATTTGACAAATGTGCTCTGGATATTTAATTTCTAAAAGGTACATTGCATTATTGCAGTTGTCATGATTTGATATGTGCTATTTCCTGGTAGAACTCACGTATCCTTTATATTAAGATAACTTTGATAATTCTGAAAATAGTGTGTTAGCCTTTTCATAATGTTCTCAGTTGGATCCTGCAAATTGACCCTCCTGAATGTTTATTGGGTTGGAGCATCAACTAATTCATCATATCCTACTAGTCAAATATGGTCTAGGGGCAGAAGGGCATCAAAAATCTGCCTTTAAAAGTCAGAAGCTAACTTTACTCTTATATGGATTTTGGTGACCACAAGTAACCCCAGAATAGGTTGTTTTTCCACACAGCAGAACGGGCAGCAAAAAAACATGTAGAATAATGTCTTATTTGTCTAATGACATTCACCACTGCTATGGACTCACGGTGGGGTTTGTTTATGGAACTTACTTCTACTGACACAACAAGAGCATTTTTGGTAAAATGTTAGTCTCCCTTGTCATGGCAATATATGAATCGCCCAGCATTTTTTTTATTATCCAAAGACAAATTCCCTAGTGCAAAATTCATTACCCTGGTAAAAAAAACTCCCAGCGTATGAGGCACTGTGGTTTTTTAGGACTCACCTAAGACATGTGCTGTCTCTTGCAAGCTATTTTGTTAGCTTACCGTGGGCTTAGAACTCTCCAATTGTTTGCCAGTGGTTGGTCTCATTGGTATCTTACGTTATAGTCGTTTGTAGGTGCACATATCACCACAGAGGGTATGCAACCTCCTTTGGGGGGGGGGGTGGCGGAAGGTCTGGCCTGACTACGAGCCGCTGAAGTCAAAGGGACTTCTTTTTGTAAGAGAAAAGACAATAGTTTGTTCAAGTCACCAAAACACATAGATATCATGCTTGTACTAGGCCAGGGGATGGTTCTAATATCATTTCTAGGCAGAGGATATAAGGTCTTACCACAACACTCATTGTTTCCAATCCAGTTATCAGGAACGGATGGCCAGGTTCCAACCCGAAGCAAGTAACATTTGTTACAAAGTAATAAGAGCTGGTATTTAAAAGTTCATGATGTATGTTTGTGAATAAAAAGGGGGTAAACTGATAAGATACAACCTAACACTGGCGTTACAGTGCTACACATTCCTTTTAAAGATATGGTGCCACACAGAAAGGAGTGTCCAAAAAGATTTCTGCAGTTTGCTATACTGAAATACACAGGCTCATTCTCATTTTCATTCAAACAGATGTGGGTGAAAGGGATATTTCCATGAGTGGAGAACTTGTAAACTGTGCATAGTTTCACACCTACTAATGGAGTTATATTTTTGACAGTCATGAAAATTAAAAGTTGTTATGGGTAAGGAAATGATACCATGTATTAACCAGATAATAGGTGGCGTGCCACTGACTGTAAATAGTGCATCTTCAGTTTGTTTCATAGTTAATAGAGTGTATGTAGATTCTTTCTTAGCCATTGTTTTTTGAGTGATTGTCAAGTTATAATAAAGCTGTTTCATTAAGGAGTGGCCACAGCACAACACCTTGTCTAAGTATTTGTAATGCCCAATGTAATT
Organism: Calotriton arnoldi; assembly: GCA_963921515.1. NCBI lineage: Eukaryota > Metazoa > Chordata > Amphibia > Caudata > Salamandridae > Calotriton > Calotriton arnoldi. Next base: position 810,187 of record CAWUFW010002464.1, on the reverse strand, counting down.
GAATAATTGCTCTTAACTGAGCCTGCCCATGCTGTAGCACCTTCAGGTCGCCTTTCATGAGGTATAAGGCTGAGGACAAAATGTGATTTTGTCGGTACACGGTTTTAGAAAGTGTGGGAATTCCATTATCGATATCTTTAAATAATTTATGCTTTCCTAATCTATGTGCCTAAATCTATTTTCAGCTTCTTATTCAGAATATTTATTTTGATCATTGTAAATGGCATATATTCCTGTGCAAGGAATCTTTTATTTCTTAGCGGACATGGCCCCAGAAGAAATTCAGAAAACTCCCTATTTTCAATAATTATGGAGAAGTGTTCTTTTACAGCAAAGAGACTAGAGTGTTCTAGCTATGTTTGGCATAACCCACTAACACTGTAAGTGGTAACCAGTACAGGTGTTTGTGTATTATAACGTGAATCAGGACGATTAAGCTTAAGTCCAGGAGTGTCAGAAAGAAAATGCTACATGCATGTTTTAGAATGATAGGGCTATAAGGCCAATCCTATAACAGAGAATTGTGTTGAATTATAGGATCCTTTCTCTATCATTTTACTTGTATATCATTCAGATATATTCATTGGAAACTACCAATTACAAAACAGAGTCAGATTGACTTTTGGAATCAAAGGTTTCATTAAACCCTTCATTGTTTGAAATCCTAGAAAAGTAGACTGCTGGATAGTTTTGTTTGGAAACATAATTTCTTTTGGTATTATACAGGCTTAAAATAAAGCTTTTATACCTTGAGCACACCCATCCCCTCTGATGCTGAGCCGTGGAATCCTATAACAGTCTCAGGACTAAAATGAGGTGCTGGTGTTGCTTTAAATTCATGTTTAAGACTGTAATAGTTAATTTGCACATCTTCGTTTTCTATTTTGAATTCATTGAATTCAGCTGCTTACAATTTTTTTTAAACGGATTCACAACACCACATGGTACCACACCACCCTGACATCCCAAGCTTTGGCTGGTAGAGTTACAAGGTTTTAACCACACCAAAGCAAACTTCTTCTCTTTCCCGAACCAACCAACAACAACTAGACCAAACCTGGCACAATGACATGATCCTGGCTAGATTCAACGCCCAACTTTCGGCCAGAGTCAATTCACTTGGCATCACCCTCGACACAAAGCTTTCAATCAAGGAACAAACTTCCAAGAAAAACAGAGACTGATACCGGCGCTCAAATCACCCTTGACACCAAGCTCTCACTCAAATAACACATTGCCAAGAAAAACAAGACTGTATGGTACCTGCTCTCAAATAAATATTGACTCCAAGCTCTCCCTCAGTGTACACATCACTTGGTATCTGCACTCGCTACTAAAGAAAGTGAACCCGATCCATCCAGAAAGCAACTTCAGAACTGCAGTTCAAGCTCTGTACTCTCCATCTAGATGTTGACAATAGCCAGCTCTGTGGACTCCTGTGAACCTGTAGTCTAAGTTTAGACTTCAGGTCTAAAGTTAAACTTCAGGTCTAAAGTTAAACGTCAGGTCTAAAGACAGACTATAAATCTAAACTTAGACTTCAGTTCTGAATTTAAACTTCATGTCTAAACTTAGACTTTAGGTCTAAGTTTACCTTTGTAAATTGGGCCCTCTGTCTCTTCACTGGCCCCCACTTTAAGGTATTATCCTGTTATTTTTTGCCTTAGACCCCGATGGAAGTGAGTACACCCTCCGCTGTGCATGGTGCTTCAGTAATCACATTGTTCATTTGCACAGTGTAGAGCCTGCTAGTGCCCAGCTATACCCTTCAGAGTTCATTTGTAATAGGAAGTCAGACAAGACAGCGTACCCCAGTGTCCTATAAATGTTTTGGGTGCCTACAGTGGATGATTTAATTCACCTAATAAATAATATACATTCGGTAAGTCAATGAAAAAAGTGGTTGAGTTTTTACAAAATGCTCTTCATTCTCTTCATTATTTGAAGATTTTGTAGCGGTTATAGAACTACAGAAATCCACTTTTAAAAATACAGGGCCTGATTCACAAATGTAAAATTACACATTTGTGTACTTTATGCTTTTTCAGTGTTCACAAAACTGCATTTTAATAGTAAGTTTAGGAGTGCAGAGACTCCGCAGTCGGGGCTGAGAACTCCGCACATAAAAATACAGGACAGGTCATTTTTTTATGTGTGAAGTTCTCTGTCCTGATTGCAGAGTCTCTACAATCCTAAACTTACTATTAAAAAGGCAGTTTTGTGAATACTGAAAAAGCCTAAACTTACACAAACAAGCATTTGAAATGCAATAGGTCTCGCATTTTTAAGACTTAGAGTTGTTGACATTGTAAATGGTAATGTTTTATGTGTTTTGGTTTTGAAGTGTAGTTCATGTATGTGTTGTAGAGTGAAATTATGTGCGTTTTGCATTTGTTAGCAGTAGATTTTTGTGTGGTGTGGATTGTATTTATGTAGTAGAAACATGTGGCAGGTTATTCATTGGAAAAGTATTATGGGATTAATAGATAGTGTGAGACAAAGATAGTTTGAGTGGCTAAAGTGAAGTCAGAGAGAAGGAATGGGTAGGTAGATCTACCAAGTTTGTGCACTTGAGAAAGGTTATGATAAAACCTGGAAGTGAGAACCCCTGGAAAAGAAAGTTATTTGGCATGTGGAGATATTGAGACTTTGTTACAATAATTTTTCACATTTTTTATTGCTTAATTTAAAGACGTTTTTATTTTTTGTAGTTTAGCAGATCATATAGATAATGTGTTCTATAACAATACAAAACAAATTGCTTTATTTACATTTTTTGTGATTTTTGTATTTTCCACTTTTATGCAATGTTAACCTCTGGAGCTTTGAAGCTGTGGAAATGCTTGGTGAAGTCTGTAGCTGAATACACAAAATACAAATAAAAAAATAGAATACAAATTCAATAATTCTTACGGAAATGCGGTCGGTGAAGTTTGTAGCTATCCTGCCTGCAACTGTAGCTATATATTATTATTGAGTAAATGTGGGGAAGCCTATAGCTATAAAATAAAATGGGACAGTTAACCGTACAATTAAGAAAAGAACTGTATGACTGAGAGGCAGGCAGAACCAGCTGCAAAAAAAGTAGCTGGGCTATGAAGCATGTGTTTAGGAGGTGAGAGAGAGAGACAGTATTTGAAAGTAATAACAGAGGGAGCCCGTGGTTTGTAATTTGGAGAGGAAAAGAGCACAGGCTTTGTCTTATACGAATACAAGGTGGCTGAAAGAAGTTTCATGGGCCTGGGAGAGAAATAATAGGCTTATGGCCGAGATAGACAACTTGCGTTTTAGAGATAAAAGGAGAGAGAGAGAGAATTATATGTGTGTGTGTGAGAGGAAGAGAGAGAGAAAGAACCTTGGAGTGCAGTTTGTACGTAATGAAGATTAGAAAGAGAGCACGAGTGTGTATGTGTGTGTGAGAGAGAGAGAGAGAGACTGAAAATGAGATTTAAGTGTGTATGAGCTATAGAGTGAAGAGAGATAGTATAATGTGTATGTGAGATAAAAGTGCGTTTGTGCATAAGAGACAAAAGAAACAGTGGAAGACCTTTTAGTGTCTGTTTTAGAGACAGACTGCATGGTAGTGGTTGAAAGTGGTGGAGTAAACAACAGTGTGTTTGGTTTCCAAGAGCACTTAAATGCCACTGTGCAGGTGTAGCTTGTGGAACCTAATAACGGCTCTTTCTGCCTAATAATTTTTTTTGTTTTTTTGTTTGGCATGTTCTGAAGATTCTTATAAGTGGAAAATAGGGACACAGTTGCTGTTCGCGTGTTGTTGCTGCATTTGAAAAAAGAGTAGGGACACAAACTTTATAGCAATAGTGGCAATTTACCCAAGATTGCAAAAAAGTAATGTTAACTTTCCCAAAAAACGTGCACACTATAGCTCAGTATAGTAAGAAATCCGCCAAGCACATTGTGCAAAAGCTTCTGCGAAATAAACCAGTTCAAAACACAGCTGTAATCATAAAGATGTTTTCCCTTGCACACTGTCCAGAACTTAGTGCACAATTGCCATGAAAACAGTGGCAGCCTCGTAAATTCCTTATTTATTTTCCTCGTGCCTATGAAATATATATTCATATAACTAATACGTATGTTTAGTGCCGCAATACTTTTGCTGTACGTTATGTAAGTTGTTAAATAAAGTACAGAGATCGAAACATGGTAGAATTGTATTTTGCAAACAGAGGTGTTCCATAATCCCCAAAAAAAGGAACAGTAAGAGAACAAAACTAAAGGCTGGAACGAAAATAAAGAGGACACAAACAGTTGGATCATTTACCAAATGTGAAGATGTTACAAACAGTGTTCCCAGTAACGTGCGCGCCCGCGCGCGCGCGCACATCTGTTCCCCGAGCGCGCAGTGCTGCGTGTGGAGCGCGCACCCACAGCACATCCCGGGAGAGCATTCGCGCCGCCGCTTATAACGCGAGCGGCGCGAAAAATTGTAATTTCCTGGTTGCTGTGGCTCCTGCACTTGCTGTATTTCCTCCTTACTGAAGCACGGCTGGGGGCTGTTGGTGGGCCTTTGTGAAAATATTTGTTAATTGCAGCACCGTCATGCGCTGCAATTAACAAATATTTTCACAATGGCCCACAATCAGCCCGCAGCCGTGCTCCTTTAAGAGAAGAAATGCAGCAAGTCCAAAAGCACGACATGTGCTTTACACGTCGTTTTTGGACTTGATGCATGTCTTTTTTAATGGAGCACGGCTGCGGGCTGATTGTGGGCCATTGTGAAACTATTTATGTTAATTGCAGCGCATGACGGTGCTGCAATTAACATAAATATTTTCACAATGGCCCACAATCAGCCCGCAGCGTGCTCCATTAAGAAAATAAATGCAGCAAGCACAAGCATGAGCGATGGAAAGGAGGAGGGGAGATGATCCAGAGGGACGGCAGAATCCGGGTGATTATTTGTCTCTAGGGCAGCTGTGGTCATTTCATTTCACCACCAGGTGGTTTCTGGGAGCTGTAGTTCTAGGTCGCCTCATTGGAACTCGCTTTGGATGACTTTTAGTTGGTGTTGCTTTGGACGTAGAAACATGGAATAGAAGGGACAGTAGAGAAACTTCGTAAGAGGCGTGAACGTAAAGGGACACGTTAACATGTTGTGGCTGGGGAGCTGGACAATGGGCATTGGAGGGAATGAGCTCAGTGGTATGTAGGGAAAGACGTAAGGTAGCTCGGAGAGGAAGAAAAGTGTACCGTGGGGAAGGAGCCAGAAGGGAGGCAAGGGTGGCCCTTAAAGGAAGCACTGAAAGAGTATAGCAGGTGGGTAAGGAGGAGGAAAATTAAGAAGAGATTATAAAAGACGGGGTAACAGGTGGAGCAGTGTCGACTGCAGGCGTCTGAAAAAATGGATGTCAGCAAGAAAGTTGAGTTACGAGAAAGCGGAGATTTGAGCATAAAGCCCTAGTGGCCTTAGTGGGGATGGTGAGCGGATTGTGTTAAGCGTTTGACACTGGGATGAGGACGGGGGCGCTAAGTGGAGGATAAATAGATGAGTGGTAGGAAGAGAGGAAGTCTTAACAGGAGCATTAAAGACGGTATAGATTTTGGAGAGTGGAGAGAGATTTCCGAAGAGGAATAGGTAAGGAAGTGAGGTGAGGGTGTATGGAGGAGATCTGGTGGACAGAAGAAGTGAAGAGGACGGTAGATAACCACAGCAAGAGTTACTTGGCTTCCACAAAAATGTGCATTTGCGAGATTGTAAGAATCCTTCCTTATAAAGCCAAACTCAAAGTTAAGGGGAGGGGTTTTCTGACGTGTCACTTGACTAGGGTGCATAATGCTGCCACCATAGAGGAAGGATGGCAGGATGTTCCTCCCAGTACGTACTATCAAGGAGGCAGCATCAATTACTAGAGAGACATTAGTCTAAGTTATGTTATTCATTTTTGGGTATGACGCTTCCTTCCATTCTCTTGCTGTGGAGCTTCAACATGTGGGCTGTTAGCGAAAGGATAGGAGAGAGGCTTGTAATCGCATTCAAGCGTTTAGGGCCTCATTGTGAGCGTTTCACTATTTTAACTGGTAATGCCGCACCTGGCAAACACTGATGGTAGGAAGCCATGGGTTTCTCAGTTACAGCCGTACAAGATTTACCATGAAATAATTATTTTTGTGTCTGCTGTTTGCCAAGACCATTTGTTTTTAATACTATGTGTTTAATGCACTACAAGATAGATAATGTATTTAGTTGTAGGGGCCTCATTAATCCGGCCCTCTTCATCCATTCAAATTTCATATTCCACTATACTAATTCACCACTAATCCTTTATGGGTTCCAGAGTAGCGGGCTACTCGCCAATAAATCACTTCAACACCCATCAGGGTTACAAGCGCTATATAAATGCAAACCTTTTTCCCTTTCAACCCCTCCCAACCCTTCTCAATCCAAATAACTGAATAACATATCCACCACTCAAACTACTTTCATATTTCACTATACTAATTCACCACTAATCCTTTATGGGTTTCCGGAGTAGCGTGCTACTCGCAAGAAAAAGCTCTTCAATACCCCATCAGGGGTAACAAGCGCTATATAAATACAAACCTTTTTTCCTCTTCTATCCTTCTGCTATCCTTCTGAATCCAAATAACTGACTAACCTATCCACCACTTAAATTACTTTCATATTGCACTATACTAATTCAACACAAATTCCTTTATGGGTCCCGGAGTAGCGTGCTACTCGCCAGCAACGCAGCTTAGACGCCTCGTCAGGGGTAGTAAGCGCTAGATAAATGCAATTATAATACAATACAATAAAAAGAACGACGTGTAAAGCACACGTCGTGCTTTTAAACTTGCTGCACGCCTTTTGTTAATAGAGCGCAGCAGATTGTGTGCCTTTTGAAAGTTTTCATGTTAAATGCAGCCCCGTGTATTAGTATGTCGGGCTCTGCAATTAACATGATAACTTTCAAAAGGCACGCAATCTCCAGCCCTCTATTAACAAAGAGCATGCAGCAAGCCTAAAATTAACGTGTGCTTTTACAATCACTAATATATGCTAGTGATTCTGAAAGCACACGTCCTGCTTCTGGACTTTCTGCATGCCTTTTGTTAATAGAGCGTGGCTGCGGGAAGATTGTGTAGCTTTGTTGTGGTTGCAGATGCTCTGCACTTTCTCATTTCAGAACATGACACAACCATTATTTTATTTTTATTTTACAGAGTTTTATTAAGCGCGAACTTGACCCGAATCGGGTATCAGAGCGCTTTACATAGCACCAGTTGCATTACATGAGGGCACATTTTTTATTTTTGTTAGGCACGGCAGTCACCAACACGAAGACCACCCCCTGGCTGGACTGGCCTTAGCAGGCATCAGGCGTTTGCCTGCGAGGCTGGAAGGGTGGGGGTCAGTTTTGGAGCAGTGGGGGCCAGTTTTGTTACTGGGGCAGTTTTGCAGCGATGCTGCAATATGGGCCCTCAGTAACAAAAGCACCAGTGCTGGGGACCAGCTTTCAGCAGTAGTGCTTGACACTTGCCTGCCCCCCTCCACCCCAACCCTGGTGGGTGGGAGCCGGTGCAGCAAAATTGCCAGGAGCTACTTTGGGTTCCCAGTCCGGCCCTGCCTGCCCCATCAAACAGGCCTCCTCCGTTCCAGTACCTAGGTCATTTATCTGCACAATCAAGCAGGAACCCCAGTGTCAGAACCCCTGTCGCTGCACCCACACACGCGGTTGGGTCCTTGGCGCACATTGCCGTGGCTGGAGCGCACAGAGACCTCACACTGCCGCACACAGAGGAAAAAAATTAGAGGGAACATTGGTTACAAATACTATTTAGTATAAGATGATATGTTTGGAAGTAGCACATGAAAGTTGCGTGAATTAAAAAGGAAAGAAAATTATTTGTACTCTAAAAAATACACAGTAAACTATATCATTGAAAGCAGTGGCAACAATATATACGGTTAATTTCCTATATGTAATACTCCTTGGAAGAAATGTATAAAGAAAAAGTTTGTGTTTTAAACGTACTGGTTTACTTGAATTTTTTCAACCATAGGGCTAAGCAGGTCAACAAACTCCTCATCCTTATCTTTATAGGGCTGTCTCATTCATGCTATTTAACAGGGCTGTGTCCTTCCATAAAACTGCTTTCAAGTGGTGTGAACAGTTTGCAAGAAACTGTACATAAAAGAAACAAAAGTCTGCCTTTTTAGGGACCGGATTAACTGCACCCTCTGGCTTCAACCCTTTGTGTCATTCGCATTTTGTAAAGCTTTTTGTTCTTGTTCCATTTAAATTAAAGCGTGTGTGCACAATTAAGTTCCTCAGTATGGGAAAAGGAACATTTTTTACAAAAATCTGCAGCTTGTACGTAAGTAAAATAGTGTTTAAACGTTCAAGAGTGCTAAGGTCCGAATCTACAAAGCTTTTAAAACAGTCCTGTAAGTCTGTAACTGCACACACAACAGAAAAAAAACAACTAAAAATTCTATGATGCTGGGAGAAAAGCGATTGGTGATTGTAGCTGTCCTGCCTGCAACACAGCTACATAATATAACTGTGCGAATACCAGAAAGTCAGATGATATAGTGTGGCAACAACAGCTATCGGAAATATTGTTGGAAAAGTCCGTACGTAGCTTTTAAGCCTAATGGGGCATTTAGAACCGAAAACAGATAAAAACCCAGCATCTGCAATGCAATAGGACTCGCATTACTGAAAGTTTACCAATAGGTCAATCTTTCAGTAATGTGAAACCTATTGCATTGCAAATGCTTGTTTAATCGAGCTCGAGCCTAGCACTATAGCTCCATATGGATGTGTCATCTCCAACTCACCGCAGGAACGCGCACAAAGGTCACACTTGTCCAACAATAACAATATCTCTGTAACCAATCCCGACTGTTTTTTCCTGGGCCAGCATGGCTTTAAAGAGTTAGGTCAGCCGTGACTGCGGCGAGCCCATTCACCAGCAGGCACGTGGGTGGCACCGACGCCGTGCCACAACAAAGGCTGCCAGACAGGATGGTGTGTTCAGGCCGGCCAGCGCCGTCATCAGCACCAAAACACGTCCCAGAAGGGCTGGGTACCAGGCAGTGGACCGCAGCTTCCCCCTTTGTTCAACCATGCTTCCAGGCACGCCAAAAGTGTAAACCGATTATAAGGCAATGCGTATGGGTGACCAAGAAACCAAGAACAAAAGGCACTGCACGAGCTTAGTGGAAGATCTTACAGTGGTTTCATCTTTGATAGCCCGCTATATGAAAAATATGTGACCCAATGACTAGTCAACTGTAAAAACAATCAACACGGCTTCTTATCCTCCCTGCCAAGTTGTGCCATGCCCTGTGATCCTGGGCGCATCGAATTGTACATGTATGCCAAAGTTACTATATCTGCCAAAAAAAACAGCAACATTTATAAACTGCTATTAAAGGCTTTTGTGGGGATGGATATCTCCCCTCACTCGTCTGCAAGCTCAGCTCAGGCAGCACTCATGCTCTTCAACCCTCTTAGTTATTCCAGTGCACGTCACAGACACCTAAACGTGAGCCTGCAAATGTTACACTTTTCGCAGCACGTGGCCGAACCTCCAGTGATCACACATCTATTAACTATCCACAATGCAGCGCACAGACCTCTCTCATGGCACTCGCCAGTTAATTACTTACTTCAGTAACACCTCTCTAATTCACGGCACTACAAAGCCAAGACAATGTGCAAAGGCTCTAAATAAAGACAAGTTTCTTTAAAAACAAAAGGCAGTGAGACACTCCCCCTCCACACACACACACAGAAAGGACAACCAACTCTGCCCATTACTCAAATTGATTCGACCCATCTCTAGGCTGCCAGAGGCATGGAATGTGCTAGCTCAAGCGCTCTGCAAAGCGCTGCAGCGGCTGCTTCTGTGTGCTATAGGTGTTCTAGCAATGCTAGGAAGTCCAACAGGCAAGTAATTTGTGATAAATGGCACAGGTCTTTCCCACCAGCATCTTTAGAGTGATCCAGCGCTATCAATAAAATTTCTTCTCCTATATGCTTTGGATGTCCAGCTACAAATATCCCTTTTCCACAACTATATCCATATGACGGTGGGGCCCATAACACCGCATAAACATTCACTCTCTCATATATTCCCTGGATTTCATCCGTTTTACTTAGGAGAAAACAGTTAATGATTTGCTGGAAGGAGACGGGATACCTTTTAAAACGACATAATACTTCTCAAACTTTAAGGTATTCCGCTCATTGGTCGATGGAACAACTAGTAGGAATCAGTTGATGGTGATTAAGACCAGCTCAATCACTATAAACCTTTAAACATTTACATTTATCATTGAGCTAAAGAACCACTGACTCATTGTTTTAAAGATAATAAAGTTTATCTAATTTTTAGAAGCATGAATAAGTTTCATATTTATTATTCAGATTAATACATTTATCATCATTATAAGAATACATTTAAATTGCAATGCATACCTATTAGATGGAAAAACAAAGTTCGTCACAGCAATGAATGCAGATCACAGCATAGAACTCCCGAAAAACTGTCTATCTGTCCTGTAAAACAGGCCTTCTCGACGGATCACCTATATGGTGTTTCCCGCCACAATCCAGTTCTTTCCCCTTATAGTATTTAAGAATAAAAAGGACTAATAGTATTAAAAATGGAAAATCTATTAAAAGCAAAAAGGTTTCTCCAGCAGCAGCGTCCCGTGCTCAACAAAAATATAAAACAGCAGCTCCCGCAGCAGCAACAACAGCAATAGCAGCAGATCCCCCCTCCCTCAGAATACTAGCTTACTAAGTGAAAATGTTACATCTTTGGGGGCGAGATTCTCTCTAATTGGTCCATTTGGGGTCAGTATACATCTCATTATGAATATCCTTGCTCCAACCAGTTCTTTGTGGAAAGTTCATACTTCTGTCGTTTCTCACGGGTTCATGACATTACCCATCTGCACATTGGTCTCTATCTGTATCCTTTTTCTGATACTTTAAATTGAACAGTTCATTGTTTATTCACGTATTCACCGCAACTTCTCACGCTTTTCGCTATGTCCTTCTTTGGTACACGTTTGTATAATAAGGTCATCGCAGCCTTGACCACGCTTCCATCCTAGGCTTTGGGACGGTCACATGATCCCTCTGTTCACAGCTTTTCTCACTCGCGGAAACCATTTTGCGTCTGCGTACTCTAGCTTGTTTGCCTCGGCAGCCATTTTTACATCGCGGCACAACAGGCCTAAGCGAACTATTTATAAGGATAAACAGAACATAGTTAAGAATAAAGAATATAAGCCTTTTCGTTTTCCCTCCCATCATTCTACGTACCCCAATTAAGTGTCACCTAGCAAAAGCGACATATAAAGCTATTTCTTACTTACCAACCGCTTTACTTTGCCACCACACAGTTTATTTCCAAGCACAAATCATGCAATTATTATTCTAATTAGTACGCAAATCATTAGGTTTATGTTATCCATGTTAACAATTGTAAGTAAATTAGTTTGCACGGATATGGCGTGTTACCCATAACCCTTATCATGACACATACATGGTTGGTTATTTACGGAGACGAACCTGTGTGTTAATTATTAAACATAAATATTAGGAGGTTAAATTTTTTCGTTTACCCTGCTCCATCAAGAGTTATCATGTTTTTTGTTAGGTCGAGCCTGAACCAGCACGCAAGCGCTGCTCTGGAGATGATCTGTTGTAGTTCAGTATGAGAGAAGCCCTGCTCACTCCCCCACCCATATTTTTCATTGGCTTGTGTATTTGTCCTCTGTAAATGCTGTCTTCTGATTCCTAAATAGGCTTGTTAGTCCCTCCTTAGTACGGCCATATCATCATTTGTAACCTCCCATGGCTACTGGCCCTTTACTTGGTTGTTACACGGTACATCTACTATTTTCTTTATTGAGTTTCTCCTACATTAGGCAGCTAGATTCGCCTTCATTGTTGTCTATTTCCCGGCTCCTTCGTCTCACTTTCTGTGCTCTCCCTCCCCCTCCAATCCGTCTCACTTTCTGTGCTCTCCCTCCCCCTCCAATCCGTCTCACTTTCTGTGCTCTCCCTCCCCTTCCAATCAGTCAGCAGGCTTCAGCAGAGCAGCGGAGCCAGGCGAACGAGAGGGAGGACTTTGCTGCAGCCTGCTTCAGAGCAGGGGTACTGCTGTCTGTGCCTGCTCCTTGCAGCTGCCCAAGCCGTGGACTGGCTCTGGTGTTATGTTGTGTTATTTATAAATGTTAAAATACTAGAAACACGGGTATTTTCATCCTTATTACTACATGCAGCTCTGAGCACTTTCTATGAGCTCTTAGTTTCTACCAGTGCGGGGCTCTTCCACGAGCACCTCGCTGGTTTGCTTTCACTCTCCTGTCTTCCCCCCTTGCTCTTCCACCCCACTTTCTCTGCATTATTTAGCAAAATGTCTGCATTTTCAATTTCGTCTAATTAACGAGGTTGGTATCTCTTGCGTGTTTCCTGTTTGCTTGGTGAGTGCTTTGAAGTCGGCAGTTATCAGGCCAGCAGCTCTGGCACCTCACATCTTGGGGAGCTAGGGGGGGTTGACTGAAGTGGTGGTGGCCCGAGTGGGGTGAGGGACAGGAAAGACAAGGTACCAGTGCTAGATGCTGAAGAAGAGGAAACAGACTCTTTTTTTGCTGGGTAGGAGCTTATGAGGTCTTTCTTCCAAGTACAGCACATGTTGTGAACTGATGGCAAAGAACTCTGTACTGTAGGCCTGACAGAAGGAGTGAGAACAAGAACAGTGCTTCAATGTAACCACAAAGAGGCAGAGAGTAGGCAGTGCAAGCTTCCATCGCCACGTTATAAATACAGCGCAGGCAGCAGCACTGGTGCAGCACCGCAAGCTTCCTTCCCATACAGAACAGGTGCACTATCCTCAGCAGCAGTGCAAGCTTCCCTCCCATAAAGAACAGGTGCAGCACAGGCAGCATCAGTCCAAGCATCTCTCCCGTGGATAGCAGGTACAGTACAGTTAGCAACAGTGCAAGTCTCACTTACATTGAGAGCAAGAATAGACAGTCAGCAGCAGTGCAAGCTTTCCTCACACAGACAACTACAAGCTTTTCTTGCATACAGAAAGGAGAGCACAGGCAGAAGCAGTGCAAGCTTCCCATACATAGAGAACAGATGCAGCACAGGCAGTATCAGTTCAAGCTTCCCTCCTGTACAGACCAGGTACAGTACAGTTGGCAGTACTGCAAGCTTCCCTCACATAGATAACAGGTACAGTACAGTCAGAAGCAGTGCAAGCTTCCCTCACGTAGAAAACAGGTACAGTACAGTCATCAGCAAGGCAAGCTTCACTCATGTAGATATCAGGTGCAGCACAAGTAGCATCAGTCCAAGTGTCCCTCCGATAGAGAGCAGGTACAATATGGTCAGCACCACTGCAACCTTCCCTCACACAGAGAACTACAAGCTTAGTTTGCATACAGAAAGGCAGCAGCAGTGCAAGCTTCCCTCCCATTGAGAAAAGGTGCAGCACAGGCAGCATCAGTCAAAGCTCTCCATCCATAGAGAAAAAGTACAGTACAGTCAACAGTAGTGCAAGCTTCCCTTACATACAGAGCAGGTAAAGTACAGTCAGGAGCAGTGCAAGCTTCCCTCACACAGCACTACAAGCTTCTCTTGCATGCAGAAAGGACAGCACATGCCATTGCAATGCAAGCTTCCCTCACATAGAGAACAGATGCAGCACAGGCCGTATCAGTCCAAGCTTCGCTCCCGTAGAGAACAGGTTTAGTACAGTCAGCAGCAGTGCAAGCTTCCCTCATGTAGAGAACAGGCCCAGTACAGTCAGCAGCAGTGCAAGCTTCCCTCACACAGAGAACTAAAAGCTTCTCTTGCATACAGAAAGGACAGCATAAGCAGCAGCAGTGCAAGCTTCCCTCCTGTAGAGAACAGGGACAGTACAGGCAGCCTAAGTCCAAGCTTCCCTCCTGTACAGAGCATATACAGTATAGTCAGCAGCAATGCAAGCGTCCCTAGCATACAGAACAGGTGCAGCACAGGAAGTAGCCGTGCAAGCATCCCTCCCATAGAAAGCACGTAAAGTACTGACAGCAGCACTGCAAGCTTCTCTCACACAGAGAGCTACAAGCTGCTCTTGCAGTACAGAAAGGAGAGCACAGCCAGCAGCAGTAGTGCAGGCTTCCCTCCTGTAGAGAGCAGGTACAATACAGGCAGCAGCAGCAGTGCAAGCACACCTCCCATAGAGAGCAGATACAGTACAGACAGCAGCACTACAAGCTTCCCTCACACAGAGAACTACATGCTTCTCTTTGATACAGAAAGGACAGCGCAGCCAGCAGAATTGCAATCTTCCCTCCTGTAGACAGCAGCACTGCAAGCTTCCATCCCATAGAGATCAGGTCCGGCAGAGGCAGCAGAACTACAATCTTTTCTCACATAGAGAGCAGGTACAGCACAGACAGGATCAATATAAGTTTACCTCACATAGAGAAAAGGTACAGCACAGGCAGCATTAGTGCAAGCCTCTCTCCCATAGCGAATAGGTACAGCATTGACCATGTCAGTGCAAGCATCTCTCGCATAGAGAACAGGAACAGCACAGACAGCAGCAGTGCAAGCTTCTCTCACACATAGAACAGGCACAGCAAGGCAGCATCAGTCCAAGCTTCCCTCCCATAGAGAACAGATACAGTACAACCAGCAGCAGTGCAAGCCTCTCTCCCAGACAGAGCATATACAGCACAGACAGCATCAGTTCAAGCTACCATCGCATAGGGAACTGCTGCAGCACAGGCAGCATCAGTGCAAGCTTCCTTAACCTAATGAACAAGTACAGCACAGGCAGCAGCAGTGCAAGCTTCTCTCGCAGAGAGAACAGGTACAGCACAGGCAATGTCAGTGCAAGCATCCCTTGCATAGAGAAGAAGTACAGCACAGATAGCAGCAGTGCAAGCTTCCCTCACATATAGAACAGTACAGCATAGGCAGCAGCACTACTGGTTTCTCTCACACACAAGGATATAGCACAGTCAGCAGCAGTGCAAGCTTCCTTCACTCTCAGAACAGGGACAGCCTCCTTAATATTAATAACCATAATCATGATTATTATTATCATGATTTTTAAATGACTTTTTGTACAGCGTTAACAAACACTCACAAAACAAAATCTCTTGGTATTAGTAAGTAAACAGTAAGAAGCATAAAGAGGCAGAGAAAAAGTGATTCCCTGAACTGGTTCTTACTAGAATGTGATTATAAAGAAATAAATCAAATTTTTACATTTCTTACAAAACTTAAGCTGCATTGACTTGGCTCCGCTATCAAGTGGGGTCGAATCCGACGCGTAGCTATTGATCGTAAAGCAGGTTCAGTGGCACCTTGAGTAATACTTCATTGTAAACTTCTTTACTGACCAAAACAGAAGAGCTGTCACGTTTCCCAGGTCCATGTGTGAGTAGCTTATCCAGTCTAGAGTTGTTCTGTGCATGCTGGGACGTGCTGTCTCGATTTTGTAGTAGAATAAACAGGACTACAAGTCCTAGAATGCATAAAAAAAACTGTTACTGGATAAGCTACTTACTCATGGGAAACTAGTGAGTTCTGAAACAGATACAAAACGTATTGTGTATTGCCACCAGTAGTATATTGAATTAAACACTAGCACACACATTGCGGAGCCAGAAATATACCTAGAATGAAAATGACACCTGTGCTAATGGCTTGTGGCACAAACAGGGACAGTATTCTCTACATGTAACACGGGCCCAGGCGTTTTCTTAGCATCCCGGTACCTTTAACAAAATAAAAGTACTATGTGTACCAGAATAGAAAACTCAGCCGGGGCAGGATGCGCTAATCAAGCACGGAATTGGGAATCTCGGAGCCTGTGTTACTATTGATGGGCTATTAAACTATCTGAGTAGTAACTAAGCACAGCAAAGCTTCTCTCACCACTGACTCCCCTGCCAGCACCCTCTCCAGGCTAGTGCCACACTCTTTCCTCCAGAATACCCCAGTCCTTGCCCCTTTTGTGCCCAATGCTTTCAGGGACCTGCTGTATCCCCTTCCTCTGCTGTGACTGCCTCTCCAGGGTGCTGCAGCACTCACTCTATTCATGATCAGTCATTTCTATCTCCCTCTATGCTCCTCTGGGCTCTGTTCCTGGCTCCCTGCTCGCGAGGCTTTCTCCCCAGGGTGCTGCAGCACTCCCTCTATTTATAATCAGTCAGTGCTCCTTCGCTCTATGCTCTTCTGGGCTCTCTCCCTGCTCCTTAGACTCTTAAAAGAGGTGCAGGTACTGCCAGCCTTGCTTCTCGTAAGCAAGGACTATAAGTACAAAGTGTGTGTTTACACACCACTTGCAGGTTTTCAAAACACATAAATAAAAGGAATTGTAATTTACAATGCCAATAGCTCAAACCCTTACAAATGCGAGACCAATTGCATTGCAAATGCTTGTTTATTTTGGAGTGGAGCAGATGTATGTGTTGTTGAGTGGAATTATGTGAATTGGATTGGAATTACTATGGAATTGAGTGGAGTGGAATTGTGTGGTGCGGAGTGGTTTTTTGTAGTTGAATTATGTGGCATGGTTGATAGATAGGGGTGAGAGCTGCACATATCAGATAGACAGGAAGACAGAGAGGGCTAGGTAGTTTTTACACGAAGTGCAGAATGAACTACAGAGGAGCAGAAAGTGTGTGAGAAAGACAGAGTGAGTTGGTATGAGAGGAGAGCATTAGAATAGAAAGAATGGTACTCAAAAGAAGGGCAAAGGGTGACAAAGATAGAGAAACAAGAGAGAGAGAAAGAGAAAGAGCAAGAAATTGTGTGTGTGCTTGTATATGTGCTTGAAAGAGAGAGACAGTAGAAGCTAGAGCGAGAATGAGTGAAACTATGAGAAGGGGAACCGATAGTGCATATTAGGATGAGAGGGACCACAGGAGACATTTAATAAACTAGAGGATGAGTGCCTGGATGAATGTTGGACAGAGAAAGAGAAAAGGCAGAAGAATAGAAAAAAGAGAAGCAGAGAGGAAAAGAAAAAGCAGAGGGAAAATGGTGAGAGGAAGAATTGAAAGAGATAAATAGAGGAGAGGAAGAATAAAAAGGGCAACATAAAACGTGCGAAACTGAGAGAAATTAATATATGGGAAAGGTGAAATTTCAGGAAAATACAAGAAAACCAGGGTGAAAAAGCAAAGGCGTGAAGGGGAGAAAGTGAAAACTGACTGAGAAACAAAATGCGAACTGATGTTTGTCAAAGAAAAAATAAGAACGCTTGAGAACTAAAAGGTTAGGTAATGTTAGAAATAAAAAGTAGAAAGACAAAAGAAAAAAAGATGGAAGACATGAAAGAGGTAAAGTTAAGGGGGCACAGATATTAGGAAAATTAAAGAAATCTATGAAAGAGTGAAAATACTGGGGGCAAGAAAGAGAGGGGTGAAAATAAACAAGAGCATTATTATAGAGAGGCAGAAAGAGAGAGCGAGAGAGAGATGAAGGAATAAGAGGGCAGAGGAAGACGATAGGAAAAAGAGAAAAAGAAGAGTGTGCGCCAGAGAGGATAAGATGGAGAGAAACATAACATGAAGGAGAGAGGGATTGAGGAAAACGAGAGAGAAGGAAGAAGAAGGAGAGAGTTTGTTAGGAAGACCGAAAGAGGGAAGAGTGGATGAGGAAGAGAAAGATGGATAGAAATTCAAGAGAGGGTGCAGAAGAAAACCTGCAGGCAACAAAGAAACTTATAACAGAAACACAACATAAAACGTTCCTCTGATAACCCTCACTTAACCAATTTGAAAGAGTTAAATGTTGGTGTTTTCCACAAACAAATTCAAAATAGTTGGTTCTCTAAAATTAATATGTAATTCTTTCCTCAGAGTGCAACTCCACCTCTGTACTATTTTTTTGTTGCTAAAGTTCCAAACAGGTAAATCAAAAAAAATTGTACATGCCACATAAATAATAGGTGAAAACGTCCACTTTCGTTTTTTCCACACTGTCGATAATGTGTGTCTTCATCTGAGAATGTCTTCTGTTTTTCACATACATGTGTGTGGGTGCTTATTGTTGCGAACATGCAGAAATAAATAAAACAAGTAAAGGTGCCAACTACATGCCAAAATTGGCAGTCACAGAAATTGGAAATCCGTCTGGATAGGTATGAATAGTTTTATTAGCCAATTAAGTAAATGGTGTTTAGGGAGCAAGAACCTTAAAATACAGTTATGAAATGTCATGAGGAAGGCTTCATGTTTTGTTATCCCAATGAAGCACAGGGTAAAAAAAACCGACTTTCCTGTGATCATTTATTGTGCATGTTAAGTGCTGATAATGTATGAGAATAAAACTGGAGATGCGTTATTCTTTCCTGTCATTTCCGGTTACCGCCTACTGCTCTGGTGTGCTAAAGGCACACTTCATGCACATTTCATCCATGCCCACCCAGCTCACACTCCTAACGAGGAATTCGCTATTGGCAAAGTACACAACTTTGCATAATTCATCAACTGACAACAAAACCGTTAGATCATCCCTGGGCATTTGACCATTGCAGGGTTTTATCACATGCATCGAGGTAGCACTTATTAATGCTTAACTGTGAAATAGCCCCACTGTCACGTGGCACACCTTCATACTTTTAGCCAGTACTGATTTTCTGGCTAGCAGAACTTTGCATGCTTGGTTTTTGAGCGCATGCTTAGAATTTAAAAAGAGGGACTAAAAACTCAAGAATATGCCTTGTGGTGCAGGGGAAAAAGCCCAAACTGGCTGAAGAGAAAGGCTAGCCCTATGGGATCCCCAGTAGTATGTCTGCTCAAAATCAGTGGTTCTTAACCTGTGGTCGGGGGACCCCTGGAGGTCCACGAAGCCTACGCAGGCTTAACGGATATTTACAAAGTAATAAAGTGCATATAACTAAAAAGGCAAAATTTACAATTGAAATTTTTAAAACGTTCTGGAACTGAGAAAGAGTTTGAAAGTAGAAGGCTATATATTAAGTTTGCATCCTCAGATTAATTTATGGGAGCATTGTAAGTGCATCAAACACAATACAGTATGGCGTATGAGTGGCCTCAGTTGAATTTATAAAAACTCCAAACTTCCTCTAAATTTTTTTTTTTTTTTTATTTTTTTTATTTGTTTGTGAATTAAAGATCATTTGTGTATTTGTTTGATGAATGCTGTTTCTGTATTGTTTGTTTATTGTTATGTCATTCAAATAATTGAAAATGCTTCGACTGGGGTCCTCGACTTCCAGTAATGACTTAGTGGGGGTATCTGGAATTCCGATAATGATTAAGTGTGGGGTCCTCAGAAGTTGAAAGGTTAAGAACCACTACTCTAAATAAATGATGCAATTCAACGTGCCAGGTGAGGTGAAGCCGCTTGACAGGCAGTCCAACTCAGTCCAGCCCACTGAACAACAAGTTTAAGCATTTTTTAAATAAAAGAAAAAAGATAATATTGAAAGTGCAGGAACATGTCCACTTTTCACACAGTCAACTCCTGCTCTTAGTACTTATTTTGAGTTGCAGGTGGTGGGCACTGGAACTCCTATTCCGCCTGGGAATTTAAAGCATGTACTCAGATCAAGAGACACGTAAAAAAAGGGAGAAAGAAGAATGAGAAATACAGGGAAACAGTAGCAAAGGGAGAAAGAAGGGATGAGAAAGAACCGGAAAGGGTGAGAGAAAGAGACAAGTATAAGGTGTTAGAAGAAAGGGGCGGGAGGTGGAATCAAGCCTGTGTACCCTTGGTAATAGGCAGCCCAGGCGACGTTTTATCCGAACACTTACATTTTACAGAGAGCACTGACCTTTCTATGAAGAGCAGATGCGCTGGCTGAAGTTAGCCGGTAAAGTTTTCTTTCATGTTATTAGGAACTCTTACAAACTCCCTCCCCGTTTTGTGCGAAAAAGAGATAAACATGCAGAAGGCTCCCGAGGAGAATAGTCGGTAAAGTCAGCGGTCTGAGTGGTGATAACTAGTGTCTGACAGGATCAGCTGATCACTGTGGGAGGGCATGGACACTTTCATAGTAAGGGCCGCCCTAGCCTAGTCTGTCCTTCAGCCCACCTTCAGTTCATGTATTTCTGGTCATGACAAATCCACAGACTTATGGAGGAAGTGATAAATTTGGTGCACAACTCCCAGGTTGAATCTGCTCCACTATATAGTGCCTGCAGTGTAGGAAACTCCACCGGCGGACCCTATTAAGGGTTTAGCACATCTTTCAGGAAAATGGAGTTGTTTTCATTCCATACAAGCCGAAGCAGGCTTTATTCCTGGTACCCACCATTGCAAGAAATGTGGCACATCACTGTCCCAGATCGCCAGCTTGGCCCCACATGGTACCATGAGCCCGGTTCACACTTCACAGAGGGGAAAGAAAAACAAGGAGCCGAGGGGCCTCGAATCCCTGACGGTAATCAGATGGCCCCCAAGGGTGTAAACGAGCCGTCAGACAGCACGCTGGGCTGGGTTTGTTGACATCATACAACCACGGTAGTGTGCATTAAAGTGAATACAGTATGGAAGGGCAGGAGAGCCTCAGGATGACAGAGACAGGATACTTACTGTGTCAACATTTTACACAAGGCATTCTCAGAATACTAGTTAGAAGTCACTGCCCCACGTGGTTCAGCCTGCACGAAATAATAAAGACTCCTTAAAAGGTGGCTCTATTCAAAGTATGCACTACAAAAAAGAAGAGGGCTTCGTCATGACATTAATGAGGTAATCGCGCATGCCACTGCCTTCTTAAATTGTGGCAATAGTCATTAACAAGCATTGGAAATGCAATAGGTCTCGCCTTTGTTAAAGTTAAAGCAATTTGTTTCGTAAATGGTATCGTTTTTTAGTTTTGTATTTTTGTTTATTATGCGTGGTGTTGTATTTATATGGTACATTGATGCTTGATTCCATTGTTGTGAATCAACACCATACATGTGTGCGTAACTGCAATTTGAATGACTAAACTACCTATAAATTAACGCCCACATGCGCGGCAGCATGACGAAGATGATACGCACCTTGCCATGTGGAATCAAGCTACGAGTGTTTAACTCTTTTCAAGTGGCTGATCGAATCTGCCACTCAGCAGGCCCCTCCAGACACACGGACCTCACCCCGCCCCCATGACTGTGAGGTTGGGTGGCACAGCAAACAATCAGTGGCGCGGTTGAGCACAATGTGTGAATGCCTCCGAAAACACAATAAACCCCTGTGCCTCAAGAGCTCTCATCCACCAAACAGCTGCTCCGTAAGAGGATTTGTGAATGCTGAAAAGGACATTGACAGACTGCAAATGAAACGTGGAGCACCACACTTGCCCCTGTATTTACCTTTGGCAGGGGGAGAAGGAAGCGGGAAGAAACAATGTGCTTCACTCCCCTAGATCCGTAGCACGAGCAGGAGGCGGGGCACACGCGTACACGGAGGACACGGTTTCAGATTTATGTTCGATCTCAGAGCAGTGGTGGGGCGGGCAAACATGGAGCAAGACTTAAGGAGACGGATAGTAAACAGAACCACGAGAGAGAGAGAGCAGGAAAGAGACAAGAGAGCGAAGCGGACAGCACATGTGCAACTAATTAAATAAATAAATAAACAAGCGCGTCCGAAGCGGACCGCGCTTGTGCAATTTAGTAAATAAATAAATAAACAAGCGCGAAACGCATGCACTATGAAAAAAAAATCGCACAAGCCCCACGCGCCTTAAGCCTACACATGCAATCTTTAAAAAAAAATCGCCACAAGCCCCACACGCCTCGAGCCGAGAATAGATTAAGGTGAACATGAACAATAGAAGGGAATGCATCCCACACGCAAGACGCATGCATGCAATAGTAAAAAAAAAGTGCCGAAAGTTAATATAAAACCCACCGTCTCCCGCCGCAAGTAAAACATCCAGTCCAGGTGGGCGTGGCCTAAAGTGGACAGGATGGCAACCAGGAGGGGCTAGGGACACTGTGGTGCAATCAACAAACGATGTTTAACATAAACACTGACGACAAACGACGCTCGCCAATGAAAATTACAGGCGGAGCAGAGACACGAAGTCTAAAACCGTATTGATTCCAAGAGGCCCTCGCATGGCGAGAGCAGTGCATGCGCGCTGCTAACGCCAGGCGAGACCTAAAAATAAAAACGGTAGCGATTGTCTCTGTGCGTCGGCAGGCTTAACTGGAACTCAGTATAAATAGTTGTGGTCATGGCAGGGCGGCAGTGAAAACAGCCACACTCTGAAAACAGCCTTTAACATTTGACCTTAGCCTCTGAATATGCAGCATATGTAACAAGAGGAGAACGTGATTTACAGCCCTGTTTACAGAAACGGACCTGGAGCGACTGAAAACATCTGCTCTCTGGTCAAATGCTCTTAGAGAAAGAGAGTAGTAGTCCCTTATAGATGCTATAATGGGACAAGTGGAAGGGTACAAGTACTAAGGCGCTGCTCTGTGGGAGTAAACAACTGACGGAAATGAGGGACAAAGAGGAAGGATTGACCACAAGCCAGCAAGGATTTTTAAAGGACACTGAAACAAGCAAATGAAAAGCAGTGGGATTGGCTTTAAGCCCAAGACAGGTATATACTAAAGTATACAGAAGAAGTCTCGAATGCTCAACCTAAAAACACACCAACAGAACAAAGCAAGGGTTTCTGGCCATGTACAAAGACAGCACTACCGAAAAGTAACAATTTTGGCATTTTCTTCCATTATCGAGAAACAGAGGCACAAAATTCCACAATTCACAACCCCTGTAAATACACAGACAAAAGAAAATCTGGTCCGCGTCAGTGTACGCTGCTTACATGCTACACAGCTCACCGCCGCTCCGCCTTTGTCCCTCAAGCAACTTTTATGTGGTCACTTTTAAAGACATCCTCTCTTGTTTTAGCCCATTCTCTCAACCTTAGGGGTTGAGGGTAGGACACTGGGTTTTACAGCCCAGCTTAGTGTAAAATGTAAACGGGAGTCTGTGAGGCTCAATTCAAAAAGTAAATTCGGCGTCTGTGACAGAAAAGTGATGGCTCATTTAACAAGCCATCACCCAAAGGAAAGCAAATGGAATACGCAACGGACGTAAAGCATGTGTGGCGCTGAGGCAGGGAAACAAGAAGAAGAAAAGTAGTCCCCAAACGATGAAATAAACACCTAAAGTGTAAGGATGTAGTAGTTGGTCGGTGCTGCATGGAGAAAACCGGAAACCAGAAGGAGGGACAAAGACTGGGGATTGCCCATTGGCAAGCAAGTATTTGTAAAGGACACTAAAACAAGTAAAAAGCGATCAGCAAGCAATGGGTGGAGTTTATCTCCAAAAGCATTCACAACAGGTCGCTTAGCGACAGCGCAAGCGCTGTACGCTCAACCTAAAAATTAAACATTTACTTTGCTGAATTAGGCCCACAGGGCTTACCCCTGGTAGGATCGGGCACAAGCAATAAAAATACGGACAACACAAATAATTTGATCCCCCAGTGGATTTTGGTGAACCGAACAAATCTCAGCTAAGGTGGTCAAACTTGAGAGACAGCACTCCATACCTTTAATGGACACATGTAACTTCAACAAGTACATGAAAAGTTCCCAGTCTCACTAAAATCAAATCACATATCTCACATACAGTGAAACCTGCCAACAAAGAAATGTGTCACACATTACATCATCTCTCTCAAATCGTTCAACAAATACAGTGGACACTCAGAAGTAAGAGTTTATTTTCCAGCATCGAATAGCATTACAACTCGCTGTACATTCACAGATAAGTAAACATTATAACTATTTGATAAAGTTCTAGCAAGTAGTGTAACATCAAAAAGTAGGGCTGATTAAAATCTCCTATAACATCATTTTTTAACTAAGGTAAACATAACAGCCCATTTAACTTCTATCTAATCTTATGCTTGGACAAAATCCTGATCAATTAAATCAACAAAAAATCTACAGATCAAATGAGTAAATTAAATCCGAAGAGACCAGCAGCCTGCTATCTTGTGCTATAAAAAGCAGCAAGCCACTGGTGTCTTAAATCACATCCACAAATGTTATTACTGCTTGTGCTGAATAGGTCACTGTGAAAAACGCATCATTCACACTATGACATCACCAAACATCACTCAAGCTTCAGACTAGCAGTGCATGTGCCCTAATCTCATGAAAACGAGGGAAGAAAGTTCACCTATTTCTAATCAATAATTAGACAGATTTTTTTCATATTTGTTGTCATTTTATAAATCATTGTACCCTACTTAATTCAATTTAGGACACACCTTTAATACATGTCTCTTAATCCGTTAGAGTTGAGGAATTTGCCAGCTGCTAGACTATCGCTAGCCATCAGTACCTTCTGCAACATGATGGGGTGAGTAAAAATTACTGCTTGCCTCCCTCCACCCATAGTGGCGTTATGTCTTCCATACCATTGTCATGGTGGTCCTGGGGTAGTCTTACCACAGGGGTATATCATTTTTGGTTAAAGCACTGCAATGCCTCTGCTACCAAAGTATTTCCCATAATGAGTTCTCCATTGGCTGTACACGGGGATCGAACCACCATTCTTGATTTCACCTCTTTTGGTATCAGCAATAGACTTCAACAGGACACTCCGCTTCAACATACGTCTTAGCCCAGGTATGTTTCCCAAGGTAGGCCATCTCGGGATCAGACAACTCTCTAAATTTTGCCAACTGGGGATCAACTGGGGCAAGTGTGGAGGTACTGGTAGAGATATTGTATCATTGTTAAGCTACATTTAACTCCCTCTTAAGACTCAGAAGCCAGATCCGCATGTATTTAAGGACTCTGTATGCTCTGAAATTGTTATCCCTGATATGAAAACTTTAAATACTTCCCAGATTGTTTGAAAAGAGGCAACTGACCCTGCATTTCATTTAAAATGTTAATCTATGGCCCCCGCCAGCTCTGCTCTGAATACTGTGTCCCTTAATGCTGCGGATGGAAACACTCAAGGTCCATGTCTTTACAGTAAGTCAGGTAACATAATGGCAGAGAATGTGCATAGGAAGTAATCAAGAAACTGGACCCAGGACCTCCTCGGGGACTGAAGACAGAAATCAGTCCTCGAATATGTGCTGTGGGCAGTGGAGTACGGCGAGTAGGCCTTTGCTCGCCCAGCAGCCCGTCCACTAAACCATCATGCTCAAGGATTTGTTGCAAGGCGTGCGCTGCACTGGGGGCACTAGTCCTGTCTCTGTGTCTGCTATCGAGTTCTCTATTAAGAACTAGATTAAAGTCACCCCACCCCTGTAGGAAGGTAGGATCCTTCTGCATGGTTACCCCCACATTTTGCCTGGTGCTAAGCTGTTTTTGGACAGGTCTGACTGGGATCCTGCTAATCAGGACCCCAGTCTATCTGCTTTCTCCCTAAAACTATTGTGTTGAGTACTTAGGTACATCCCAGGTTGGATACTGGGGTACCCTTATAAGTCCCTAGTATGTGGTACTAAGGTGCCCAGAGCATAGGTACCCCAGAGATCCCCCATGAGCTGAAGCATGCATAATGCCACCCATGGGAGACCATGCAAAATGGATCTACAGGCCTGCCATTGCAGCCTGCGTAAGTTGGTGCTAGCACCCCTTACTAAAGATATAGGTTTACTATATCTAGGGTCACTGCACTTAAAACCTATAAGTCACCCCTATAGCAGGCCTTACAATCCTGAAGGCAGGGTGCTTGGTTCTAAGTGAGAGGGTGCCCCTGCCTGAGCAGGACAACCCTGCAACCTACGGAGTCCATTCTCCCGGGGTGTCAGTGAAGCAGCCATATACCATATAGAGGGGCACCGAGTAATTACGCGATGACCATCTTGAAACTGGCTGCAACGAATCCTATCATGTTTGGTATCAAACATATTGGAATCATACCTCGAGGTATGATTCCAAGCACTGGAAGAGCCCTCCGTTAGGCTCTCAGTGTTCCCGGTACCAGCCTTCTTAACCCGGACAGCACAAAATGGTTGCTTCCGACCAGAGACACGATTCTGCCCTCCTGCTGCTGAGCCAAGCTCGAGCAGGGGAAGGCAGAACAATAGGCATCCTGTCACAGGGAGGTGTTACCACCTCCCAGACAGGATTTAGTGTATTTGGGTAGGGTGGGTGCCCTTCCCAGCACCACTCAGTCTGCATGAGGGGCACATTTTGTGCCCCCATGCATGGTCCAGCTCAAACCAGTTCTGGGAGCCGTTGGCTCCCACTGTGGCGCAAAACTGGACAAAGGACATGTGAGTAACATCCCCCCTGTCCAGACCCTCCCCTGGGAGGGTCCCCTGAATCTTCCCAACCCTTTCCCTAGGGTACTTAGGGCTTACCTGGGTGTAGGTCCCTAGATTCATCGTGGGATAAGATTCAGATCAGACACCACTGCACTTCAACCGTCTGGGCACTCTGGACTTCGTTTGGGCCCGACTTTGTCTCCCTTCCAGTCTGCTGCATCGTCGGTGCCTGTGCATCATACAGCAACCTTCCAAGGCCTGTGAAGCATCAAAGACATCTGAAGAAATCTCCCTTGGAGTGAAGGAGTCACTCCCCTGTATTTGCAGGCACCGCAACTAAGTCGACCGGTCTGCTGATCCTGAGCTCCTCTGGACTCCGAATGGCTCTGCAACACAGGTGGTGGTTTTCCACAGCTCCCAAGGCCTGCTCTACCCTCTCACCAAGTTTGAGCCAGTATTCCTCGTGGGGGTTGCAATAACCGAACCCCTGTGTACCGCGTCAACTTGCAGTTGCAAAGGCTTGTTGACTTCTTTCCAAGAAGATCTTCGGGCTCCAAGTAGCCCCAACCTCAAGCATCTCCTGGGACCAGAATCTTCAGCCACACCACATCGTGTGCATCGTGGCCTGCATCTTTTGGTGAGCTGCTTGAGGTCTTCTCGCGACTCCTGTGTCCCCGGCCTGTGGGTGCATTTGAGGGTCACCTTTGCTTCTCTTGGGCTCCCCTGTTTTCTCGGGGCCTACCCTGACTCCCCTGCCTTTAGTGAGTCCCCTGCACCTTGCTGGTCCCAACGTTGCTTTTTCTTTGATACCTGCATGGCTTGCCTTTGCCAAGGCTTGTTTGTGCTCCCGCCGGACACCGACCCCTCAGCACTCAACATCCTTTGTGGGACAGCTCGTGCATGGCTCCTGGTCTTTCTCAGCATCGCCTGGTCCTCACAGCTGCAGAGTCAAGGTCACCGTCCTCCATCTTGCAACACCCGACATCGGACGGCTTTCGTCTTCCAAGTCTTCTGGTCACTCCTGAGTGACAGACTCTGTCCCCTCTGCTTGCAGGTACCTCTCATCAAGATTCCATCTTCCAATTCCACTGGACACTTTCTCCCCTTCCAGCAGCGGCACTTTCCTGAAGTCTTCCATTGGGTTTGACGGCGGTTTCTGACACCACTTCACACGTATGCACCCAGCTTCCCTGGTGTAGGTAACGTTGGTACTAGGGTATCCACTGGAAAGGGTCCTTAATCTTTAAAAATCCAACCGCGTCTTACACGTAGAGTTGTACGGAGCACGCAGTCGTGTACCACACTGCACACGGTCTCCGTGGGGTCCCTTTCTACTTACCTTGGGTGGTTCCTTGGGTCCCCAGAACTTCTACGTCCTCTCGACACTGTCTTGACATCAGTCGTGGTTCTTACACCACTTTCTTAGTATATGGTTTGGTCCACCCTGGGACCACTGTGTATTTTGTGATATTTACTGTGTTTCTTTGCTGAAGTATTGTTTGCATTGTGCATATCTCCAGGTATGAGATATTTCTATGTGTTAGAGAGTATTAAATATGTATTTTTATAAATACACTCTGTGGTTCTTTTTCACTTAATCTATACCAGTAAGATCACGTTCTGGTAAAACAAGCTGCTTTACACTCCTTCAGGACTAGGCCTGAAGGCTGTTCTCCACAGCTACCACTTAGAGAGCTTTCTAAGGTTGTCTAAGACCACAAAAATCACCATAAGGATTGTCTGGACTGGTGCAAGGTGCCCACTTACATTAGTGGACATCATATACCAGGCCAGCTTCTCACACCCCCAAATAACACTGATGTCACCATGTCTCCAATAATACTGCATAATGTTCTTGAAAAACTTTGGAAGTTGTAGTTAAGTGTGTAGAAGTTTATGACTGTGATGGAAAAGTCACAAAGTAAGCCAGCTAGATACATGAATCTGCCCAAGGAGTTTCAATGAATATAACTAACTGAGGAAGGCAATGCTTCATGGATTAAGATTACAACCCTAGCCATATTTGAAATATAGGAAGCAAAGTAATTTGTGGTTCCCCAGTGATGCATAAAGCTAGCGCTGTCCTAATGTATCAGGGGCATTGCTTGAATAAAAAACACTTGTGGCCCGTGTCTTTCTAAATATGCGAGCATCAATCTGCCTTTTTAGGGCTACCAAGTTCCTGTACGTTCCACGTCTTACACCTAATTATAGGTGCCACCCCTGAAAATGAGAAACATAGCACACATTAAACAACATGATGCAAATATCCATTAACAGTGGAGTAATGAAGGTCAAGTAGTTCCAGACACCTCGCTCCTCAGTGAATGCCATCAAACCAAAATTGAAAATGAAACCAAAACCCTTTCCTCCCACCTCCCACACCGATAACCCAGCCATCAGTGATTACAACTGAAAATCTTCCCAAAGCAACTCAGTTGAGAACAGCAAACTTGTGCTTAGCACAGGAGGCAGGAAAGTTAGGGGCGGCTACCCACACATAGCGCAGTGCAATACAACTGCGATTTTAAATGAAAAACTTGAGGGCATATTTACATGCCCTAGCACCACTGCAACGTCACTTTTTATTATGCTCCGGTGGCGCATAATGCAGGCTCATATCTACAATGCCACGTAAAGCCCCCCTGTGTCGCTTTTCACAGTTTTGTAGAAAAGGTGTAAAGCCACGCAGCGCAAGTCTCTTCGTTGCCTTACATTGGCGCATGGAGGCATGCCATGGGTGTTTCTGTGGGTGTTTCAATGCAACACCCATGGATTTTGACACAGCCCCTGAGTTACAACATAGCATGAATCTAGGGCAGCGCCAAAAACTTAAGCCTCCCAGAGCAGGCGTAATGAGGAGAAATATTTACATTTCTCGTTTTTTCCTCTTTCCACTTGCTGCGTTCTGCAGCACACATAGAATTTGGAAAACGCCTCTCATGATTGTTTTTGTGCTGGAAGGTGCCCCTTCCTGCACAAAAATATTATGCCAGCAACACAGACACCCTTGCACCATGGGGCTACAGTGCCTACGTTGGCGCACCACTGCAATTTTTGCGCCGGCGATGGCTGAAGCGACAGGAATGCACTGTATCTTGTAAATACGGTGCATTTCTGTACTTTCAAATTGGTGTAGGGCAGCGCAGCAAAATGATTTGCGGCACTGCCCTACGCCAATTCTTTGTAAATATGCCCCTTGAATCCTGCAACAAATGTCTAAAGCAGGTTGGAGCACCAGGTATTAGTGACAGTTATTGTGCAGACCACCTTCAGGCTTATAGTCGAGACATGCGACATTGTAATACAGCTGTCACTTCAGAGATCAGTGTCCATCCCATGAGACGTCGTTTGTTAAGGAATAGTTAAGTTTAGGAGTGCGTGGAGGCCATTCCTGGTAGGAATGCAATTGTTGGTCGGGTTTCAGCAATAAAAAACTGGCAAAACAAAGAACTTTATCCCTGCAGTGGATTCTGATGAATGTAATCAATCTCAGCAAAGGTGGTCAAACCTGAGAGACAGCACTCCACACATGCAATAAACACATGTAACTGCAACAACTACGTGAAAAGACCCCAATCTCATAAACTTACATCCCATATCCCACACACTGTGGAATCTGCCAACATAGAAATGTGCCAGACATTGTATAATCTCTCTAAAAACAGACAAAAAATACAATGGACCCTCACAAGTAAGAAATTACTTTCCAGCATCGATTAGCATTAAAACGCGCAGCACATTTTCACAAAAGTAAACTTTCTAGCTATTTAAAAAAGTTCAGGCAAGTAGTGTAACATCAGAATGTCATTTTATATCAAGCCTGATTAAAATCTTCTAAAACACACAATTTTCAATTGGGTAAACATAACATCCCACTTAGCTTCTATCTCATCTTTTTCTGGGCCACAATTATGACCAATAAAATTGAAGTAATACCTACCAATCAAATTAGCAAACTGTATCAGAAGAAACCAGCAACCTGCAATCTTGTACTGTGAAAGAAGCGAGACACTGGTTACTTGTATCACATCAGCAGATATTATTACTGTTTATGCTGAATAGGACACTGTGAAGAACGCATCATTCACACTATGACATCAGCAAACATCACAAAGCTTCTGGCTAGCAGTGCACGTGCCCTAATGCCATGGTAACGAGGGAGGACTGGTACAGGACAGTTCACCTATTTCTCATGAATTATCAGATGTATTTGTTGTCAATTTATTAATCACTGTGCACTACTGAATTCAATTTAGGACGACCTATAAATACATGTCTCTTTGGACACTGGCACTTGTTAATATCAAATTAGAAATAATTAAGTAAAAGGAAGATCAGTGGATAAAAACAGAGATCAGTTTTCATAAATAATGCTGTACACCGGACTGTCATAGAGACAGACCGAGATGAAGAAATGCTTACATATAGAAATGCTTCTTTTCATTCACAATTAAGCACATGCAGATTTATCTTGCATTTAATGAAGTTCCTAATATATTTTTTGTTAACTACCACACAGCTTCCCAGTGGCACCGCAAAAGCATGACTTTGTAACCTGGTGCTCATGTAAAGCGCACTGGACCAAGTTTGCATGATTTAAAACTACAAAAAATAATAATTAAAACAAGCATTGGCATAGCCAATAGGTCTCGCCTTTGGGACCTTATAAGTGGTTAGCCAGAGGTTTTGGCTTTGCCTTTGTTTTTAAGCTATGTTGTAGAGCAGTGTGGCTGCTGTGTAGCATGTTAAAAAATTATAATAAAGAAGACAGGCCTCATTATTTTGTAGGCACGTGCATGCATTACCATGTGAAATTACGCCTTTTTTTACTTTTGTGATCCAAAAAGGAATGCAATAGCTCTCGCATTTGCTTGAGTTACAGCTATTGGCATTTTAAATGATAATGTGTTTTACCTATGTGTTATGGAGTGTATGTATGTGGTGTGTAGTGGAATTATGTGAGTTGGATTGGTATTGTTAATTAAGGAATTATGTGCCGTGGAATTGTGTGGTGTGGAGTGGATTTGTGTAGTGGAATTATCTGGCATGGTACATATTTGAAATATGTGGATAGTAATTATGTGCTATTGAGCGTATTGGAATTATGTGGCGTGGGACTGGGTGTGATGGCGTGTAATTATTTGGAATGGTATTTTGTGGTGTGGAGTGGTATGTAGTGGAGTTTAAATATATGGTGGCCTGTTGAATTTTGTAGCATGGTGTGCAATTAGGTGGTTTAGATTGGATGTATGTGGTGTTATGTAATTGTGTTGTTGAGTTGAATTATGGGGTTTGTTGGTGAATTAAGTGGTGTGGAATGGAAATGTGTGGAGTTGAATTGTGTGGCATGGAACTGTGTGACGTTGAGTGAAAGAGCAATGTGATAGAGAGATAAGGGAAAGAAGGGAAGAAAGGGGGAAGGAATTAAGAGAAGGAAGGAAGGAAAGATGAGAGGATGTGAGGAAGGAAGGGAGGGAGGGACGGAGTGAGTGAGGGAGAGAAAGAGAAAAAAAAGATAGGAGAGAAAGCAAGAAGAACAATGAAAGGACTTAGTGAAAGGCGGAAAGGCAAGATATGAGTGACTGGAATAAGTGAAGTTGAAATTAGGGTTTAGGAAATAAGGTGGGGGTATCGGATTAAGGAGTGAAGAAAGGGATTAAGAAGGGCAAGAAGGAGGAAAGGAGGAAAGGAGGTAATGAAAAAAGATAGTGAGGTAGAGAGGAAGGATAGGTAGATGGGACAGTGGAAGTAAATGGGAAGGAAGGGTTTGAGGGAAGGAGGAATCGAGGAAGGGGGAAGAGATGGTTGAAGTAATGAAGAGTGGGAAAAGGAGGGAGGGTTAGGAACGAAGGAAGGTAAGGAAGGTAGGAAGGAAGGAAAGAGGTTAGAGGGATTAAGGAGGCCAATAAGGAAGTGAGGAACGAGGGAATAAGGAGGAGAGAGAAAAAGGAAAGGTGGGTCTGAACGAATTATATAGGGAGGATGGGTGGAAGAAATCTTGAAAGAGAGTTAAAGAAGGTAGGAGGTTAGGGTGGGTTTGAGGGAAGGAGATCAACAAATGTATGCTAGTCATATGATCGGTACTTATTTATTCGGGTTAGGCTGCCAACTGTAACAAGCAATGAAAACAAGCACTGGCAAAGCCAACTGGTCCGGCCTTTGCAAGCTGGTGTGATGATAATTTATTTTATTGCAAGCATATGCTACAAAAAAAAAAAGAAAAGAAAAATGCATCCACTAAGACATGCAGGCCATTTGATTGTAATAATACAATTTCAGACAGTTTTAATAAAGTACAGGTGCTTCCTAGAAGGCAGGCCCACTTGGAACAGTTTTAAGAAAACCGTTTTAGTTTTAATGCACATTGGAGGATAATATGATTATTTGGGGCACAAAGAAAACAAACTATTGGATTTCAATTACTGTAACCTTAAGCTATAGATTGACTGAGCAAAGTATTGGCCCAATAGCCCAGGCACTTAAGAGCAGTTTTTTGGATACATTTCTATATGATTGGGCAAAATGCCACTGCTGTCAGAACAAGTGAGTCAAGGCCTTGAGAGGTGTTGCCCCTTTGCCCCATGCTGTGTTTTGTGGCGGCCAGGTGCAAAAGATGAACCAACCAATGCAGTGTTTGAATTGGAAATATAGAAGTGTAGGCACTTACTAGCCCAGAGTACCTGTTTACTATTTAGCGGTGCCGGTACTCTTCTATTAGATGCATTGGACTTCTGCTGAGAAGTGCAGGTACTCTCCCTTTAAAATTAAATTAAAGAAGTACAGGTACTCAGTACCTGGCAGTACCTGCCCAATTGAAGCACTGGCAATGGATGAAGAGGCCTGGCCCAAAGCTCCTCCATGTATGTATATAGGAATGTATTTATCATTTTCAAATGACAGGAGGCACACGAGATTGCTAAAGCTGTCTAAGCCAGACCTAAAACAAACAAGGTCTTGATGCTCCAGCCAAATGCCTGACGCATCTGTCAAAGCGCCTGATGTCGAAAGTGTGACATTCGACCAGCGGGACGCTGCATGCCGGCACTTGTAGAAGGAAAAACACAAATATACTACAAGACTCCAAAGCGTTGTCAATTAGGAGCTCACAATCATCACACGTGGCCACCTAGCAACTGTGCGCTTTCCACTACTTGCCACCCTGATGCGTAGGTTCACAGACAAGGATAAGGGCAAGTCTAAAAGCAGAAAATAGGTTAAGCAAACTCGGGGCTGGGTGCCGACCAGAGGGATGGGATGAGATAAGAGATTAACTCGGGCCCTACTGTGGCAAGCTGTTCTCAAACAGACCCGCCAAAACGAGAGAGTGGAAGGGACAGGGGAGCCCTCCGCCATGAAAGCTGAGCAAAATATCACGAGGCGTTGTCATGGAAAAGGTGCCATCGGCGCACCAAAAACGCACGGAAGGGCTCACGTTGTCAAACAAGGTATGGCACACACCTGAACCACATCAAACAATTGAAACACAAGAGCAGACATTTGTGATGGCAGTGCAATGAGAAAACTTGGTTTGTACTGATTCAGTCAAAAAAGGCCTTTATTCGGTATTTCACAACCATAAAGCACACCATAAAATGTATAAAAGCAATCAAAATTAAAAACGATTTTTCCAAAAGTGTGGTTCGTTATTAAAATTTTACAATATTTATATGATCTTCAGTACCGTTGTTGACCTCGTTCACTTGTATCGTATCTGCTTTTTGGAGGAGGTTACCAATCAATGAGAAGAACTTTACCCCACGGCAGATTAGAATGTTTGATGAGGCCCCCATCCAGCAAGTTACGGCCTGCCTGCAGGTACGGATGTTTAATTCGTTTAGGATCAATTTTAAGAGCTTCCTTCTTGCATCTTTAACTGTAGGGTAGACGCACATCAGATGGCATATCGATTCTTTGTGGTATCCACATAAGCGACAGTTTTCATCTTGATGTTTGCCTTTCCAGGTTGGTAGCAAGTCCTTGGTGACGTGATCTCCTAGTCGGTACAGCATAAACCTCTTTTTTAGTGTAAGTCGAAAGTGTGCTGCTAAATAGGCTTGCGGTTTGAGTTTTGAGTATGAATTTATTACCGACCAGGCGTGTCGACGTTTACCTAATGTTTTTTATCTTCCAAAAGGACAATTTCCTTGCAGTGGCATTACACACTTTATTGAATGCTGTTCTTTCCACCTTACCATCCCATTCCTCTTGAATTTCTAGTTCTACCAGGGCTGATCTCAGGTATTCGCCCCATGTGTTCGATGATTTCTGATCAAACTGGGCTTTTATTTCTGCCCAGCATAAGTTTGTTCAGGGATCCGGATTCCGAGGAGCAAAATTTCCAACGCAATTTCACGAAAATTGATTTTCTTTGGTATTCCTGGTTCTGAAGACCGAATTCCAAGCGGATCTGTGCTGGTGACGCGGCTTTAGGAAGATTAAAAACTGCTTTATACACTTTAGTCTGTAGCTCATTTAAAATATCAATTTCCTGACCATGCCATATTTCTAGGCCGTATGCCAGTGTTGGGAGTAGTTGTGCTGCCATTACTTTCAGGAGGTGACTATAGGAAGGGCAGCACAGTTTCTTTTGCAACTGTTTGTAAGCGAAGATTAGTGATTGGGCTTTTGGTTTTATTTCTCTTTTCTGATCCGTGAAAGACATTCCTCGGCCCAGCTTGATGCCCAGGTATTTGTATGAGCTGGTTTCCTCTATTTGTTCGCCCTTTGCGTACCATTTATATTTACCAGGCCTGGAGCCAGCTAGACGCACCACCTTTGTTTTCTTCTTATTTAATTCCAGCCCTTGCCGGTCAAAGTAATCTATCAGGTTATTAATAACTCTTTGCAACCCGATTGGCATAGCTGCCAAGGTTTCAAATTGCTATGTGTGACATTTTCGTAATTTCAGTGTAATTATGAGTGACATTTCAACGACTATGAGTGACACTATCTCCATCACCACTGATCAGTCACACGACCGTGACGTGACCTGCGCCGCCCAAACATAGCTGCCATGTTTTCTGTACACACGAGTGACTTTTCTCTGTTTTCAAGGCACCTATGAGTGACATTCACGGATCCTGTGCAACACCTTCAGAGCAGTGGAATCAGAAAATGTATGGTACAAAACGGAAATCTTGTTTTAATAAATGCAGTGCAGTACCTGGATTAAATAAATCACTCACACCTGACATGAGGTACTTTGTGAGTTGTGAAGTTACCCTGCACCCTTTCCTACAATACCATACCTTCCGCTAATATTTTTAGTAGCGTTAAATAAAATGTACCTGGTAATCTATACCAAAAAACAACTGTCTTACCTCAGTGTCGGCCTGCATATACCCTTTGATCTGTAAGTTTGAAATGCCAAATTAGTGTTACTTTTTTTTTTACTACAAAATTAATTTCTAAGTGTTGCAATTGATACACATTACCCAGTTTTCCGATCTCTGAAAATCTTCGCTGTCACCAGCCAGTGCGCTGCACATTTATCACTGCTTGCTGCCAAATTGTTGCTGCTGGCTGTGTCGCATCCTCACGCTGGCCTGGGCTGCGCTGTCTCCCAGGTTCTACAGTGCAGCCAGCCTTCTGGGAGGATGAGGCCTGGCAGCATGGGCGTCCGCAGGGGGGGGGCAAGGAGGGGCGCTTGCCCCCCCTTGGATCACTCAGCCGGCCGCCTTTTGTCCGTAATTTTGGCCTTTGGGGAACATCACTGTCAGGGCCGGACTGGCTACCGGGCGTTTTGGAATGCTGCCGAGCTGGGGGCTGATGTCACTGCAGTGGGGGCTAATTTCGTTGATGGAGACCTGCGTGTGCTTCGAAATAAACAAGGCAAAACGAATTTCGTTCAGCACACGCAGGTCCCCATCAACGAAATCAGCCCCCAGCTCGGCAGCATTCCAAAACGCCCGGTAACCAGTCCGGCCCTGATCACTGTTCCCCTGTGAGAATCCTCAATGCCTTGACGGGGCCGCCTTGCACTCCTTTGAGCGCAAGAGCAGCCCCACCCCGCCCATTGTAATTCTGTATGCAGCTGATTGCCACATACAGAATGACAATGGGCCAGTCTGGCTGGTAAAGCGTGTGGTGGCCTCCTCCAGCCTCGGGCATCCTGTCAGAAGGACGAAATGTAGGGAAACGCCAATGCTGCTACGAGAGAATCCAGTTAATCAAAATAAGGCGGTAAAAGAAGTAAAAAAAAAAGGGTTATAGGTCTTTCACAGTCTCATCATTTTAGAACTGAAGCATTTTCAATATTATATTCAACGAATCCATGGTTGCTGCTTTTTTATTTTATGCAACTAACAACCATTGACAAAGCCTATAGTTCTGGCTTGTTGTAGGTGTAACATTACCTGCTGTATTATATATCTGAATGCAATGACAGAAGCAGCAAAATACCAGTCGGGCGGCACACTATGCTAAGCACAGAATTTTAGCTTAGGTGTTTCAAGCTACGCCCTTAATTAAATCGAACAACCCCTTTGGAGAGACCCCCCCCTCCCCCACTTAAAGCCCTGGAAACAACACCATGCCACAGCCACCTCACGTCCTGGCACTGTGCATCATGCATGACTCATGACTTCCAAAGTTTCAGATTGACTGTGTGCAGGGGCGTCTTGAACCCCTCCCTTTGCTTTAGGAACTACAGCGAGGGGTGAGTTCCTGATGGGTCTCTTCTGTCTGCAACTCTGCAGACGAAGGCTCAGCTCATACTTAATGTGAAAAGGTGGGTGAGAGAGTAAATGAAGGGATGGGTGGATGGCTGGATGGATTAGTGAAAGGGTGAAAGGATGGATAATGAGAGGAAGGATGGGTGAATGGATGAGTGAAATGATGGATGGATTGATGAATCGATAAGTGAAAGGGTGAATGGATGGACAGATGAATGAAAGGGAGGATGTAAGGATGGATGAGTGAGTGAAAGGGAGGGTACATGGGGAAAAAGGTTGGATAGATGAGTGAAGGTGTGAATGGGTGGATGGATGAGAGAAAAGATGAATGGATGATTGAAAGGATGGATGAGTGATAGGGTCGATGGATTCATGAGTGGATGAGTAGATGGATGGTTGGGTGGATGGATGGCTAAGTGAAAGGGTCGATTGAGAGAGAAATTGAGGATGGATGTGTGGATGACTGAAAGGGTGAATGTGTGGAAGGATGAGTGACTAGGTGGATGGATGAGTACGTGAAAGGGTGGCTGGATGAGTGAAAGGGTAAATGGCTGGATGGATGAGCAAGACAGAGTGGTCAAAAAGTTGCCAGATTGGTTTTATTCACACCCAAACACCAACAGACTTTCCCAGTGAAGGCAGCATTACTTTCATTTTTCTCGTCTTTGAATAGCATTTTTTTCCTCAGGTGAGGAAGTTCACCATTCCTGGAGGTACTGCGATATCTGGTTAATGCGTGGTGTAGAAAATGTTTCATGTGATCCTTATCAGCTGTTTTCCTTTTAGTAGTTTATGAAATGTGTAGTGTACTGCAGCTTTATGTTCATGAATGTGGTCTTTTAAAACCATACTCCTTATGTTTTGTAAGGATCTAAGCAATGGACATTTAAACGGGTCCCTTCCGGGCCCTGTAGTCATGTCCTTAGCTTTTCAGGCAAAAACACACATTGATTTCTGAATAACAAGTGCACAAGCATTAAGGTAAGCATGTTGTTCCATGCTTACATTTCACATACCTTACTTAGTCTTGCATTCCCTGTGAGTGTTTGCTTTTTCCAGGAGGTTGTTACTGTTTTTTCAGACAGAAGATTACTCTTGTCTAGTGCATAATTTGAATTGAGTTGCTTCCAGGCGTTTATAGCGGGACATAATTGATTGCATCTAAAGGCAGTGCGAGTTTCTTTTAGTGGTAGAGTATGGTGTTCAGTGGGGTAGAAGATGTGGCACTATGGCCAGAGCTGCCGAATTTGGAACTGGGGTACAGAATCCTGCAGGCTGCTTTCTGTGCTTTGTGAAACTAAGTGAAGCTGTGGTTCAAATGGAACCTTCTATGGGATTTTTTGGGGTAAGCGTTGAGCTTTGGCTGTGATTTAGGTTCGTGCAACCACATTTTGTGTGTGTGCGCAATGCAGTCTAGCAGTTTCTGTCTCTAATATATAGAACGAAGTGTGTTAATGGTCATACCACAAAGACCTTAGTGTCAGTTACATATAGCATTCAAACTCCAGTGGGTCACCACTTGCATTCATCCTTTTGAGGATGATATGGCACACATCATGTCGGAGGATGGTGATGGCGTTAACATTTTGCCCCCCCCCTGGAAAAATTTCTGCGGACGCCCATGCCTGGCAGAAGCCTTGAATTGAGTTGTTAAAAGGGCTGGTTACGGTAATCGTCCTACCGCTTCGCCAGCACTTAGCAACTAACTTACACAGTCAGTAAAGCACTGCAGGCAGGTGTTAATCCGCAGCACTCTGCAGGCCTCGCTGTGGGCTGAGGAGTAGAGTAAGTATATGTTATTCTGCCGCTTCCTCTTTAGCACACGTGCAACACTGCCGGCCCGTGACTCACTCCCCCCCAGGATATACCAGCAGGGAGGCACCGCACCTCCAGCGCTAGCCTGTAAGTGAATTCAGCCACCGACACCGTCACTTGTAATATAATTAAGACATACCACCTTGAAATAAAATGTATAAAAGTGCTCATGCTGCCGCCCGCGGTTGATGACTGCTCACTATAGACAGTCATCATTCTTACAAATCCAGCCGCTTACTTCAGTGCAGGCTCTCAACCGAGGCAGCCTCGATTGCGCTGTGCTGTTTGAAACTGTGCAGTGTAGCGCTCTGCTCCCGCGCCGCCGCTGGCCCACCTAAACGTGTGTCTGTGTGACAAAAGTATATATTCTCTTTGTTTCGGCAGTAGCCATTGGGCAAAATCAGACTGACTCATGACGTCAGTGCTGAATGCTGCAGTGTCTGGTGAATACAATGTACAGAGCCAGCTGAGCCTTAGCTGACCCAGCCCCTAAGCCTGCCGTAAGTATTGCGGAACGCACGCTGCTACAAATTAAATTTGCAAGTGTACACATTAGTGCTTAGAGCCTCCAGCTTTACAGCTAGGCGCTGGAAGAATGCGTGACTTTGCATTTCAGGGCGGTGATGCGGACCACCACACTGAAATGCGTTAGTCTAACGCCTGATGCATGGTACTTGGCAGGGCTGGATTGGAGTTTGGCTCATGACCACTATATCATCCGCATATTGCAAGAACTGTATTGGCTCGTTTGCCAAATTGGGTGGGTGGCCATTTACTTTAGACAGGTTGATGTTTAGATCGGCGAGATACAGATTAAATAGGCTCGGTGCCAAGACGCAGCCCTGTTTCAGGCCGTTGCTTGTATTTATCTTAGATGATACTCTACTGCCGTCTCCGAGCTTCACCCTAGCCCAGGTTTCACTATGTAGGGCTACTATGGTGTCAATTAATTTTTGCGGTAATCCCCATGCTTTCAATTTTACCCAGAGGCGATCTCGTGGCACTCTGTCAAAGGCTGATTTTAGATCGATGTAACAAGCAAATAATCCGGATTTTTTATTTATTGCTTTTTAGGTCTCGCCTGAGCCAGCGCATGCGTTGCTCTGGCGAGAGTTTTAGTAAGCGGGTTTTGGAAGTGCAAACAGCAGTGGCTTTTGCTGGCGACCAGCTTGCGTTCACGCGAGCGTGCACGCGCGATCAGGCACCATATGGCTTCCCTCGCGATTACTTTCACTTTCGCGGCCGCGCGGCCGTGTCAGTTTCACGGCCGCGCGGCCATTGCTTGTTTTAAGACTTGAGCCCCGATTATTTCTACTGTCCGTGCTAATTTATTGTTGCTCTTAAAAAATGAGTGATCTTCCACTGTTTAGACTTTCTTTTCATAAAATCAGACGCACATACATTCTCCTTGTGAACCCGTGCCCCAACACGCAAAGCATAAGAGGGCATTTTCATCACATCGCTGAAACCTTATTGATCTGCAGCACTTTTACTGCCTTGTGGTCAGAGAGCGCTCGCTTCAGCTCGGTGAGACGAGCCACTGGCAATGTCATTACTCACAGCACTACGGCTTCCTCCATGGCAGTAATCAGTATCATTTCCCTCCTAGTCATTTTGTGTTCCTTTTACACTCGCACCTCTTAACCACCTTTATCATGGGGGCGCGGTGCCCTTTTCTGCCATGGGTCCCATCTTCATCATAACCTTTAGAACAGCCATTTCCTAGTGGGGCTATAAATGCTGCAGTTGTTCCCGGAATGTAATGATTCCGTGGCTCCGTCCCTTAAAAGAAGCTGAATTTCAACATTTGCCAAATTGATGTGCTTGAAAATAACATCCAGCTATGCGTTCTTCTCTTCTACTCGCTTCCTCTCCCCACGCGCTCAGTCACAGTGACGCCACGTCGCTTCTGACGTCAGCCAAACAGAGGGCCTTGAGCAAGAAGCAATGTGCGCAAACAATGCTGAGAGAAGTTTCATTCCCTATGTATTTCTTTGGCATGCCTTTAAAAGGCAGTTTTTACTCTACTCACAGCTCACCGACCTTCACAAAGATCGTTTTTGCTTGGTTTTGACAGAGTTTACAAACACTACCAGTAGCAATCTGCTCCCAATAGTGTGGGACACGCACACACTTATTTGCAGGGAGACCCAGTGTAGAATTCTTCAACCCCTTGATGAGCAGTGCTGCCCCAAATTGCCTGGGTCTTCTTTGTCTGATTCCATTAAACGTATTATATTGTACTGTATGATTTCTAGATGAAAATCCAGGCATGGAAATGGTGTCCACAGCACTCACAGCCATTCTCTGATCAGCCGTCTTTTCATATCATTCCCTCCTACGTCCTTTAATATGCCTGCTATTCATTCACCAGAGATCGCCACACCATGCCTTGCCTGTCACACGCTGCACAGCTGTCAAGTGGCCCCGTGTCAGGGTAACACCGACAGCTCAGTATGTATTTTTAGCTGGTAGCACTTTGCATGTTGAAATTATTATACTACTGAAAAGAGACTACAAGTCCCAGAATGCAAAGTAATGTTACCCAACATGCAGTATCATCTGAAGAAGAACCGCTTGAGAGGAATGTAAACTGTCTGACTTACTAGATTGACACAGCACTCACTACTCTGAAAGTGACTCCTAAAATGCATCCCCTGCCCAGCCTCTTCAACGTCTTCAACAGTTATTTCATTTTTACGTTTTGCCTGCACAGCGCTTGAGCTGTGCTTGTGAATTCTTTTGTATTGAATATATCTTGAAAAGGGTCTCTTATCAGTTCCCATGGGCAAATTACTGTGTTCATTCACTATTTTGTGGAACTTTTTTTTGTCAACTTCCCTGGCAGCACGCTTTTACAATACTTCCACTAAAGCTGGTCACACTGTTTAAGCCCCATTCACTGTCAACATAAGATCTCTTCCTGCGAAAAAGACAGACAGCTTTTAACAATATGCTGGAATGCTTGTTTTTTAGTACTTAATTGTGTAAAGCAGATGCTTTAGCCTTAGAATGTTTGTGGCATTTCCAATTCATCCCTCGGTACCTTCCTTTGCACTTTGTAGCCATTATCGGATTGATTTTTTTCAGCTTAATCTATTTGGTCATTATGATCAAATTCTAAATGTTGTAATAAACATTGCGTGTTAAAAATAAAGTTAATATACAGGAGCTATGATATATTTTACTACTAAACAGGCAGCCACAATTGCAGTTATATTGCAGCTAAAAGGGGCTTGATTTGAATGGTGCAGCAGGCGCAGTGGCACCAGGGCCAAACGATCTAGGACCCCATCTAAATGCAGAATATTGTTTACTACGAAACAGGCAAGCACAAGTGCAGTTATCTAGCAGGCATGAGGGCCATGATTTCAATGGTGCAGCGGGTGCAGTTTCACCGGGGTCACAAGTTGTCATAACTCCACTAAACACCAAATATTGCTATATTTAACTACTAAACAGGCAGTCACAAGTGTAGTTACCTTGCAGGCACTAGGGTCATGATTTCAAAGGTGCAGCAGGAGCAGTGAGACCGGGGCCCAGAGCTCTAGGAACCCCACTAAACACCAAATATTGCAATATCTTACTACTAAACAGGCAGTCACAAGTGCATTTACCTTACAGGCAATAAGGTCATGATTTGAATGCTGGAGCAGGTGCAGTGGAATCAGGGCCAAAATTTGTCAGAACTCCTCTAAACACCAAATATTGCTATATTTTACTACTAAACAGGCAGTCACAAATGCAGTTATCTTGCAGGCACTAGGGGCATGATTTGAATGGTGCAGCAGGTGCAGTGGCACTGGGCCGAAAAGTTGTCATAACTCCTCCAAACACATAATATTGCTATTACATCAATTAATTCTATTATTTCCCTCTTTCATTTCATTTTTCAAAATGTTGCTATTACTTACCCGCACTATACCACTAGTAACAGCAGAATATATTGCCTTTTTGTACATAAACAAGTCATAACACTTTAACAGACTTTCGGTAACTTATATTGGACAACTACTCAGCAAGCTACAACTTACAACAAAAACAGCTTATTATTAATCACATAGGCGAAACCTAATGCATTTCCCAATGCTTTTCATCCTGTCCCCACCACATGCTTTGCATCACCCATTCACCACTGCTTGTTAGGTCTCGGCCTGCACCAGCGCTTGCGCTGGTCTGGCCGAGAGTTTTAGTAAGCGGGTTTTGGAAGTGCAAACCCACTGGCTTTCGGCTGGCGACCAGCTTGCGTTCACGATGGCGTGCACGCGCGCAGCTGCCATCTGGGTTTCCTATCTCTTCCTCATTTCCTCGTCATGGCTCATTAACTCTCTGGACTCTGATGTTTAAAATCGCAGCAGCAGCTCACATTACCAACTGTCGTCCCTGGACTACAGTCACATGAAAAACAACAGCAATTAGCATTGAAATGCAAGCTTTTTTTTGTCTAGTTAGAAATATTGCTTCGGTGGGTTGATTTCACCTTATATCGCTATTTGTTTTATATTGGGAGTCACAGCCTAATTACCAGTATTTTTGTCTCACTCTGTTTTTTTTTTAAATATTCGCGCAAAGCACAAAGCTATATTTAAGGTTACTTTTTTCGCGTCACTTCTTCACTCTATTTAAACTCCACACCCCCCACTCTTATTGTCTCTCTCCTTCTCTCTCTCTCCCCTCTCTAATTCTCTCTCTCTACTTAATTAACTCTCCCTCTCTATCTTTTTTAGCCTTTCATTCTCTCTCACCCCTTTATCTGTTTCTCTTTCAAACTCCTTCATTCACTCTCTCTCCCCTTCTTTCTCTCTCTCTATCCCGCTCCACTCTTTATTCTATGTACACCCTTTCTCTCTCTTTCTCTCTCACCACCCTCTCTAATTGGGCATTATATCTTCACTCTATCTCTCACTCGGCAACACCATAGCATCACTCAGCATCCCCACAGCATCACTCAGCGCAACAACAGCATCACTCAGCGCAACCACAGCATCAATCAGAGCCAGCACAGCATCAATCAGAGCTAGCACAGCATCAATCAGAGCCAGCACAGCATCACTCAGCACCAACACATCTCTCAACGCCATCACAGCATCACTCAACGCCATCACAGCATCACTCAGTGCAACCACAGCATCACTCAGTGCAACCACAGCATTACTCAGCGAAACCACAGCATTACTCAGCACAACCACAGCATCACTTAGCACCACAACAGCATCACTCAGCGCCACCACAGCATTAC
This sequence comes from Calotriton arnoldi, assembly GCA_963921515.1. Taxonomy (NCBI): domain Eukaryota; kingdom Metazoa; phylum Chordata; class Amphibia; order Caudata; family Salamandridae; genus Calotriton; species Calotriton arnoldi. Next base: position 766,234 of record CAWUFW010002464.1, on the reverse strand, counting down.
TCAGCAGCACCACAACATCACTCCGCGCCACCACAGCATCACTCAGCACCACCATAGCTTCACTCAGCGACACCACATCATCACTCAGGGCCAACACTGCATCACTCAGCACCACCACAGGATGACTCAGCACCACCACAGGATGACTCAGCACCACCACAGGATGACTCAGCACCACCATAGCATCGCTCAGCATTACAACAGCATCGCTCAGCACCACCACAGCATCGCTCAGCACCACCACAGCATCGCTCAGCACCACCACAGCATCGCTCACCACCACCACAGCATCGCTCAGCACCACCACAGCATCGCTCAGCGCCACCACAGCATCGCTCAGCACCACCACAGCATCGCTCAGCGCAACCACAGCATCACTCAGCACCACCACAGCATCACTCAGCGCCACCACAGCATTACTCAGCGCCACCACAGCATCACTCAGCGCCACCAATGCGCCGCCACAGCACCACCAATGCGCCGCCACAGCATCACTCAGCGCCGCCACAGCATCACTCAGCGCCGCCACAGCATCACTCAGCGCCGCCACAGCGTCACTCAGCGCCAAGACAATATCACTCAGCACCACCACAGCATCACTCAGCGCCAAGACAATGTCACTCAGCACCACCACAGCATCACTCAGCACCACAGCAGTATCACTCAGCAAGACCTGAGTATCATTCAGCATCACCTCAGCATCGTCTCCGCAACAGTCACCACCACCACCACTACCACCTCAGCATCACTCAGCACCACCTCAGCCTGCTCTCGGAATCTGGCATCTGTTGATTCTCCCCTAGCGACTGGCCGCTACTAGTGTTATAATACAGGTACTAGTTCCCAACCTTCACCCTCCGATTGTTTATGCCCCCTCAAAAAAAAAGCTTTAACAAACAACCATTGCAATAGGCAGAAACAAGTTGCCAGCATTGCAAGAACAAAAGAAAACCGAGGAAATTTTTTATTGTAAATACTTTTTTAGGTCTCGGCTAGGCAGCGCATGCGCTGTCTCGTCGAGAGATCTGTATACAGTATTGTGGGGGGAAGCTCCGCCCACTTTCCGTCTATGTTTTTCTATGTTTTCATTGGCTTCAATTTTAAATGCTGCCTTGTGATTGGTTTTCCACGTGTTAGTCCCTCCTCCCGACGGCCATGGCGTAATTTGTGCACATCCGAGGCTATTGGCCCCTTTACTGAAACATTATTTTATGCCCTATGTCCCCCCCTGCCAGCTCCTGCAGTTCGTCAGTTCTTGCCCCCTGATCACCGCCTCCCCTCCCGTTCTTGCTTTTTTAAATGCCCGCACTCTCATTTATAATGCAATACGCCTCGCGTAAATGCGAGCCGTATTGCATTGCAAATGCTTGTTTTTAAAGTAGTTCGTGCTGACACAGGATCGTACAGTGTCTGCAGAAGCATGCGCATTCATTTAAATTTAACATGCGCGCGATGCCCGGTCGCTAATTACAGCGTACGCATGCGTGCCAGGGTGTCACATTCCTGAGTCTGCTTTAGATGCGATGCACGGAAAATATTTTTATTTTTACAGCCAAGACGAGAGTTGTGACCCGCTATGGCAGCCTTCCGGAGGCTTGTGTCACTAGAAATGTATGCTGGTCCCCTTTCTATTTCCTTTCAGAACAGGAAGTTCTGCCCATGTATCGGAAGCTGCGCCTGCAAACGGGACTGCAGCGAAACATGGGACAGCGAGAAAAAGTTACTGTGCTTGGTGGAGTGCAGGTTCGGTGCTGAGCTCCTAGACGAAAGGTAGGAGGCAGGCGCATCTCGTGAGTGTTTATTTAATTTGTTTATCTTTGTTTTATCTTATCAGGTGTTATTTTTGCCTTATTAGAGGCTCGGCATAAAGCGCCTAGATCAATCTTAAGAAGCGGGAGCCCACCTGTCTAAACATGTGTGACTTGACTGCTGGGTTTTATTTTGGAAAGATACATTCGGGAGCCCGCTTCTCCCTACAGGATTGTTTTAATAGTGGACGAGCACACCCTCCAATACAGCAGACCGCTATGAATGTAGTGCTTTACAAAAGCGAGTGGTAGCTGTGGAAATCTACCAGGGCACAGAAGCATAAAAGCTAAATGAAATGGGCTCAATACAGTAGTGATCGTCAGGTTTAATTTGTTTAATTAGCACACGAATGTGTGAGAATAGATGTCACACGAATATGCTGACGCCACGTTGTTGAGAGTAGATATACTATAAAGCAGTTTACTGCTTGCACAAAGTGTTCGGATAAATATGGCCACTCACTTCCATGGCTCCTGGAGGCTCGTTTCTAAACCGCTGTGTGCACCCCTCAGTCAGCATGGGCAGTAATTTAATGACTAATAGCAGGGAGGAGTGTTGGAACAGCTACCCATTACATGATAACAAGCAGTGGTCAGGGTACCCACATGGCGTTTGAGTGGGATCATGATGATTGTGTCCACTGTTAAAAGGTGACAGTTGGACAAGAGAGGTAAACACTATGGTGTATGTACGATGCTCGTGTGCAAACCGTGGTCAGTGTGGGAGGAAAGGATAGGCATGAGGTGCGAAATTTGAATTGACTTATTTAAGATTTTGTAGAAGTTGAATGAGATCCTCAGGAAGATGGGGGCAAAACAATTCTCAACACAACGAGATTCAAACGAAAGTCATGTTTTTAAAACTCGAATTTAGTACAGAGGCGATCACTCACGTAGGGGGCCGCAGACAGTTGAAAGTGTATGAATGAGACTGTGGCAAATAATTTAAATGCAAGGAAGCCTTGGCACTGCGATGCACGAGTAGAAATGAGAGAAAAGTACAAGAGAAGCTGCAACATCGGGATGCCGTCGTGTAGGTTGCATTTGGAAGGCTGGTAAACAAGAGATAAGCAGTGAAAGTAGAGCAAGAAGTTAGAAATCAGAAGACAAGCGAACAAGTTTGTTAGAGAATAATAGGACATTTTAGAGCGCTTGAGGTTTTGTGGCAGTGGCATTGCAGCATCACACTTTTTGTTTTAAACAGTGCCGACTTCAAAAGCCAAGTTTTAAAAACTCTGAGACTAAGGAGCCTGGACTGCAGCTTAAGTTCCTGCTGTTGTGCAAATTTTTTTAGCAATAAGCAAATTAGTGCTACAGGAGTTTACGTACTTATAAATCCCTTTCTGACTTCCCTGACGTCTGTCGAGGGTTAGCAGTGCAGCCTGGGCTTCACTTGCTCATGCAGGGCACTTCACAGTGGTGGTGTAAGCAGTCAACGAAATCCATATTTCTGAGTGTCAAGTTTGGATACTTCTAACTGTTACTGCTCTTATTGTTCTGGAAAGAACGCCAAGCGTAGATTTTCTAAGGAGTGTTAATGTTAATGATTACATCTAAAAGGCATCTCTGCCCTCTCCCCCACTGGGCTGCATAACCCTTCATTGCCTATGAGAAAGATATCGTAAGAAAGCCAGAAACTAACATTTATTTAGCATTTCACAACCCCATTCTTTGGTTGGAGGACAGAGGAAACCATCTTTTATTTTAGATTTCTTCAACCATGTGCTCGCTGCATTGTGGGCTTTGTAGTTTGGCCTTTTAACAGTTTCATCATGGGCCCAAAAATACATTTGTCTTTCTTACGTTTCTTAGCACCCAGGATAATATGCTGCATAGCTAAAAACCTATAAGGTCCCAAAGACGAGACCGATTGCATTGCAAATGCTTGTTTAATATGGTCGTTCAGTTTTACATAATGCCTTCTTGGTCATACATAAAGTAACAAAAATGCTTCTGACACTTTTTATTATAACTTTTCAGCATGCCGCACAGCAGCCACACTTCTCTACAGCACAGCTTGAAGACATTGGCAAAGTCAATAGCTCTGGCTAAACACTTATAAGGCCCCAAAGGCGAGACCTATTGGCTATGCCAATGCTTGTTCTGTTAGGATTGTCAACACTGCCAGGTTCGTAAGTGTGCCCATTCCATGCCTAAAACCTGTTTGATATTTCGGGATTATACTCTTTTCCTCCATCCATGCCTGAAGTTGTTGTAAGATGCATGATGCGAAAAGTTTTGCCTCAACATCGATCAGGGCGATGAGCCTGTAATTTCCAGGCTCGGTACGACTTCCGTTTTTATAGATTGGATGAAATAGATTTCCTCTCCAGGAGTTTGGGGTCTTGTTTTTGCGATATAGATGGTTAAAAAGCGGTGTAAGGGAATTTTCCCAGAATTCGGGGTCTTGCTTAAAAAGTGCGTTTGGGAGACCGTTTGGCCCTGCTGCTCCTTCAGTTTTCAATTTTTTTATTACTTCTTTTAGTTGTTTAATATTAATTTGGGTGTTTGCGTCATAGGTATTGAATTTCAGTAGCTCTCCTTCCGATTGTGCTTTTTTTCTGTTTGAGGTGGCTGATGGGAATTCCAATTTGCTTTTCCTCCTCCGTTACTTCCAAGCCAATTTCCACCCAGGTGTTTTTATCATTATGTGTGTTATTGTACAATTTGTGGATATGTTGTGTCCATGCTGCCTCGCTTATTCCCGCGTTTTGGTGCATTCCTATTCCTTTTGTTAGGTTGTTTATTATTCCCCAAAATTCACTGCTATTTGGCAATTTGCGGGCCCAGAGTATTTTCTCCCAGAGGTTTTCAATATGCACATTTTTTGCCTCCCTACACTTATCCTTGTATTCCTTCCTCCTTTGTGTGATCTTGCTGTTATCCATAGCTCTTCCCGTTCTTGCTGCCATGGCCTTGGTTCTCACCTCCTTTGCAATTTTCCTTTTCAGGTCACGCAGCTGTATATTGTACCATGGTTCATTTCTTGCACCTTGGGTCATTTGGCGTGCTGGAATTGCTGGAAATTTATTTAACAAGATCATTCCTAGATTCTCCCAATCTCGTTCTAGTGAGTGGGCACTCAGAGGCCCGGTGTTGTTTCCAAGTTTATGCACGGTGTCCATGATTTGTTTGATGTTTGTTGCGCGCCACTTTAATCTCCTTTGATTGTGTATTTCTGGCATTTTGGTTAAAGCTGTTGTATGTCTTTTCTGTAACAGATTAACATGTAATGCCAAATCTTGCGGGAGGTGGTCACTTTCCGGACGGGTATTGATATGAAAGGAGTCGACTAAGTGCAAAAGTTCCTTACTGACAATAGTATAATCTATGGTCGATTGCTTATTACCACACAAAAATGTGATTCCTGCTGGTTGATCCCCTTTTGTATTTCCGTTCAGAATGGTTAAGCCCAGAGTTTCCAGTTCTCGTTTTAGGTTGTTGTCTTCGGACTCATTTTGGCGCTTTCTCTTGTTCGGATTGCCCCTAATTAAGTTGCTATTGAAATCACCTGAGATTATCATCTCATAGTTTTGATGAGTGGTTTGCAGTGCCTTTTTCAAGTTTATCAGACAAAACAATCTATCCTTTTTCTGCTTTTTATCGGGATGGATATATATATTTAAAATCAATAACTGCCAGGGCTTTAAGTGTGTGGGTCTTTTGCTCTCCAATTTCAAAACTTGCAACCAGTTTTCTCCCGTATCCAGCTCTTCTGATTTCCAATCCAGTTTTATTGTAACGTATATAGACAGCCCCCCTCTTGGATGCCCATAGTTTGACGTTTTTTCTGCCAAGACGTGATGTTCTTCGTAGCCCATAATAGATTTTGATGTTAGATTCCATGTTTCTTGTAATAAGATTATTTCAAATCTTTGCAAGAAAGATAAGGTCTCCTGGTCTTGACCCATTTCTCTGAACCCATGGGTATTCCATGAACAGATTCTTATTTCATCTTCCTTTTGTAAGATTGCTTGTGCCTCTATGAACTGTTCCCTTCGAGAACTTTTGCTTTCATCAGGGTCGTTGTTGGCTCAAGAATTGGGGAACCCATGACCAATCTTGATTTTCTTCTGTCTGTTGCTTTGGTCGTGGGGGGCTTGGGCTGGGTTTATTCCAACTTTTTACCTGGTTTGGTTGTACTTTGGGAGTGGTACTTCTGGCCCCCCTTAAGAACGATATTGGTCTTGTGTTATTTCTTGTTGTTTGTTGAACCTCTGTTTTATGTAATAATGGGTACGGATATTTGGGGCGTTTTGGGTATGTTAATAATATGCACCATGCTTCAAAAACCGCTCTTGTTGAGTATATCAGGGCCGCTATTTCCTTTGAAGACCAGGTTGTACGGGTTGCCTCTGTTTCTGTTCTTTTTTCCGTTTGCAGAAATTCTACTGCCAGGAGATCTGCTGATGTGATATTCCTTAATTTTGGGATCTCTTTGAACAGCCTCATTAAGTTTCCCCTATTTAGGGTATCCAGTCTGCCCTTAGTTGGATATTCTGGCGCGAATATTAGTTTATGGGAAGGCTCTACTGGGTCGCTTTGTCGGTTATGATTTTAATTTGTACTCATTTTTTCCGTTAAGGATTCACAGTCCGTATTACCATTTTGGCCTGTGCTGTCATCAGAGGCCCTTTCCTGTGAGAAAGTATTTGATTTTTCCTTGCTAATTATTTCACTTTCTGTTTTTGCTGTTTTTTGGCTTGTTCCTGTCCGTACAAGTTCTTGCGTAGTAGGGCTTTCAATTGGTAGTTTGCAGACCCGACCCTGTTTTTCAAGGATTATTTTTATTTGGTTTCTGTTTCTTTTGTCCGTTTCTATTTGGTTTCCCGGCATTTTTGCTATTGGTGTTGATACCCTGATTTCCTGGTTTATTGTCTGATCGTCTTGTGTTCTTATATGCAAGTTTGTAGCTACTTGCTCTATGTTTTTTGTTTCGAGAATTGGAAATAAGTCTTGTGAATCCATTACATTTCTATTTTCCCCCACTTGTCTTGTGGTTACGGTTCTGAGTTCGATCCTCGTTTTCGCGCACTTGCCTTGGCGTGTTTTGTTGGTTTTATTCCCTCACTTGGGTGACTCAGTGTTTTGCTGTTTTCTTGTTCGGATGACATAGATTTACTTTGAGGGGATGTATTGGGGCTGGCCGTTTGGTCTTGCAAATTTGACCCTGGGCTGCGTGAGTCCGCTTTTGATGTGTTCTTACTGTGGTTGTTGGTGTTATGATTTGACTGTTGAGTGAATATTGGGTAGATTTGTCTTTTTCCTGGGCTGCTTGTTTGCTAGCATTGTGCCTAGCTTTCCGAGCTAGTCTGCGTTGTCTTTTTGTTTGTACAATTGGTAAAATGTGTGGTGACATTGGTTTGTAGACATGTTGCTTATTTCCTGTTTCATTTGTTTCCACAACTTCCTTATTTTTTATGCTACCATCATGCAAGGGGCATGTCTTCATTGCTGGTCCTGCTATGCCTTGTTTGTCGTCCTTTTGTTCTGTTATGGTGATGCGGTCCGTATTTTCAGATGGTTGGACGACACGTAAGATTTCTGTCAGCATTTCAGGGAGAGATGCCAGTTTGTCTATTATCTGACCACATCCACAATTTAGATTTAACAAATGTCTATTGCCATGAACATCTTTTTTGTTTCCTTTTGTAATTTGAGCTGTAATTGTGTCTAGTTTCGTATTTATTCCTGCAATATGTACCGCAATTAGGTTAATTAAATCAACCTGAACCTCTAATTTGTCGGATTGGAAGTTTAATACGTCTATGGCTTGCTGTAGTGTTCTTAGCAGCGTTTCGCTCCATGTAGCTGTGTGAATGGATTGTGTTGAAATCTCCGATAATGCTTCTATTCCACTAACTGACGAGATCGTGATGGGGGGTGATGGAGGCTTTCGCCTTTCTGGAGGATGAACGTTTCTGTCGTTGTTTCTTCCCTCCTGCTGGTCCTGGCAGGCTGAGTGTTTTATGGGTGTGGAGGCTACCCCCCTTTCCTCCCCGACTTTCCATTTCGGAGGCGAGCCGACTGCTGGGTATTTCCCTTTCTTGTTTGTATGAATATCCTCTTCGGTTTGTGTGTTTATTTCCAAGGCTTGGATGAGGTCAGTATCATTTGATATGGAGAAGGAATTAATCCATTCATCTATTTGTATTATATCTTCAATACCAGTTTTACCTGAGCCTCCTTTTTTATCTTGATTCTTTCCACTTTCCCCTTCTTTACTTAAATCTGATGAGGCCTTGGGCAGGTGAACCTGTGCTATTGTTTTTATCAACCCCCTTTTAATAGGTTCCTCTTCATGATCGGCCACCCCTACGCTTATTTCTTGACCGGGTTCTCTATTTTGTGGGGTGCTTTCACTTAATTGAGGTGGTTCTGCTTGCGGTTTTGAGGATAGGAGGCTTGCTTCTCATAATTTTTTTGGAATTATGGGACTTGGAAAGCCGGAAGCCTTATCTGGGGCGGCGTAAATTGCGGCCATTGGGTCCTTTAGAAAATAAAATTTCTGTTTTCTGTTTTTCCCCCCAAATTTGAAAAGGGCTGGTTCTGGCGTCAGAGCTGAGACCAGCTTCACTTTTTGCAAAGTAGATTTCTCTTTCTTTTTCTTTTTCTTTGAGGTAAGAGTTAAATCTTTTGTGAGTGCTCTCTTCCTGGATTTACTCGAAGGTGCCTGACGAATTTTTCCTGATCTCATACTCCTTGCTACTAGGCTTAACCTCCTGATTAGCCACTCACTGGACCTTCTTTATGGCTGGGTTTTCTGCAAAGTCTCTGCAGAGGTGGAGGTTGAGGGGACACTTGGCGTGTTTTTAACTTCCCACTTTTCCTTTTACGTTTGTACTTAGTGTATTCGTGGGTTTGCCGCTGCGTGATTTAGGCGAATTTCTGCTTGTGTTTCCTCATCAACAACTAATTTTTGTGAGCGTGTTCTTAATAATTAACTCACATGGTGGCGCCCCTTCTATACAACTTCCTTTGCCCCGTTTCTGCTTCAGGGCTGGGCAGGTTTAATGCGGAGGGCAATTGTAACTGTGCCGATGTTCACAGTTGTTTTGCTGTTTTGGGCTTTTTTTACTGAGGTCTCAAGGTGCTTCTCGTTCGCCTTCCTCCATCTTCCGTGCTTTGATAATCTTTGGTTCTATTCTTGCTCTCGGCCTCGCTGCCTCTGCCGCCGATCTGCCAGGCTGGAAGTGGAGGGAAGGGAGGAAGGAATGGTGGGGTGACGAGCGAGGATCGCGTCAGGGCCGCAGGCTGCACCCGAACCTAGTCGGGCCGCCTCCGCGGTCTACCGGGGTCACACACTTCGCAGCCACCGACTACAGGTGGCCGCACTCGTTACTTAACCGCCCCCACTGATGACCGTTAATGCCAATTGGCGCTGTATGGTGCAGTGTTATAAATTTTCCGTTAGCTTTTGGAGCCTTTGAACAGGATTTTTTTTTATTGGTGAGAAAACCGCTCTTGCCGAGCTACGGTGGCACAAATCCACCCAGATGGGTGCGAGGGGGCAGGGGGAGCGAGGGAGCGTCTCGCTCGCTTTACCTGCACAGCCCGGTGACCTGGCTCCAGTACCTCTCGCAGCTCCACTCCGCTCCTTCAAAGTCAAATTGGTCAAATTGGAGTCAGCCTCGGCTCAAAGTGAGAGCCGGGGAGAGTGGGCTGAGAGTGGGCTGCCGCCACACCAGCTCGCTCTAATCGCTCGACTCAGCTCCCACTCGGCACAACCCTAGCTCCGGCTCTAGTTACCAGCTCCACTCGCTCAGCTCGATGTGAAAAAGGTGAGGGCCGGGGGAGTGGGGGAGCGGGAGAGTGAGCTGCCGCCACACCAGCCCGCTCGACTCGGCTCAACCCCGACTCCGGCTCTAGTCACCGGCTCTTTTCACCAGCACCGGCTCCGGTCACAGCTCGGCTCCGGCTCCACTCCGCTCCGCTCGCTCGGACTGCTCAGACGGCAGACCGCAGGCAGACTCCTCCTCCTCCTCACAGGTGAACGCAGTCACACTACTGGCCACAATGGATATGGTGGATCTCTGGAGAATCCACAATCCTCACTGATAGAAGCCTGTACTGATTCAAGACTCAAACATGGGTGGTGGCGTGGTGCAGTGACAAGTATTCAAACCCAATAGAAGTTCGTCTCCACTTTTAAGGATCGCGCACTTTTCAAATTAAGTGGGGTTTCTGCAAAGACAACATGGTTTTGAAACAGACTGAATACACTCAAATGAATATTGCATTCAGTGTCAGCCCACGTCAACATTTCGAAAAGAGGCACAGGACATTCCTAAAAATAATGTTCATTTTCAGTTCTGATCTTAGACTTTGATTGCAGATTTTTAGGTAAGAATGCATCAGGAAGCCAAAATAACCAAGAAGTGGTACAGATGGCAGAAGAGGAGCACCTGCTTTTAAATCAAGACTTATGGAGCACGACTCGACTCAAAGTTCAAGCTGCTTTTCTTAACCAGTTTCTTTCTGTTTACCTCGCACTCTCGGCCCAAGGACTACACACACCTGTATACAAAGGGTGTGAATCAGCACGCACCGCCCACACGCTCAAGTAAACGGTGACATGTGTTAATACTGAACGGGCTCAATGTGGCTAGGCCGACCACCAACTGACCTCCATACTGCCTTAGAGCATCATGGGTAATCGCTCTGTACTCCACTACTGCGCTGCATGTGTTTTAGTGCATCCAGCTTATTCCAGCCTGGGCTGCCAACCAGGCTACGGAGGCCCAAGCTTATGAAGGCCGCTATTGGACACATACTGTACAGAATAAAATGAGTCCTTGTTATGTATGAACACAATTTTCCCACTCACTGCACCATCAGGTGACAAAATACAGACCAAATGAAAGGCATGACTGCCCAGTGCCTCCCCGCCACACGTGACATGCAGTTATTAATTTGTAAACTATAGCACTGTGCATTCTGGGAATTGTAGTTTCGCATTTGCCCCATAGTAAATATAGTCTCGGTTTCCTCAGGGGACTAACTGAAGGAGCCATACATGACAGCTATGAAAGGGGTGGCAATGAGCAATCAATGTAACTGCAAAGCGAAAAAGACAAGTTTAGTAATAGCCAAAACATGGCATAGCAAAAGACTTGCTGCATCATTTTTTCAAGCACAGCTCTAAAATACAGGTTATATTCCATAAACACTAAACAGGTCATTAAAAGGTAGTGGGTCGTCCGTTGCACGGGACACCTATATTATACAAGTTCTACATATTTGCATTTAGAAGTGCAGAGTAACAGGTCTGTCATAAGTAAATGCGAAGCCCTTAAATATACAAAATGTGTTGTTTTGGCTAGCAAGTTCGCATGTTTCCTACTAACATTTACACAGGCACGCCTTGTTCCTTAGTACCAAATGTCGTGCATTTAAGGAAAATAACACTGCCAACAAACATGAAAGTCGTGCCACCAAATAGCGTTAATGGCTTTTGGGGGTGAGGGGTTGCACTTTTAGCTACACTGTACGGGTTCTTCCAGCCTGCAGCCCCTTGCAAGGTCTCCCCGCTCCCGGAGACAACCCTCCATTATGTGAATCTGTTCCTTCCGGCGGATAAGCAGAGACGGCTGCTTGTGCTGACTCCACACCGGAGCTGCATGGGGGTGGGGAGGCGGCACAATAGAGAACTCTGCACAAAAGACCACCCTTCTCGGACTCCTGCAGCTGAACCCTAGCTTGAAGCAAACAAGACTAAAATACACAGACGTGCTAAAAACAACAAACAGAAATCCAGCAGGCAATTAAGCGCACGGAAAGGAGAATGAAAACGCCGCGCTGCCAAGCAAGCCTGAAAACAGAAACGCGGCGCACATCCACAGCAACAAAGCACAGACAGCAGCAGATGGCACGTTCCTCCTTGCTGCTGGACATGTACCACCGCTGAGGCCCAGGCAGTGCAGGGACAATGCATGCATCCAAGCCTCCTCGGCAGTAGACACAGCGCGGTGGGTTAACTGCATAAAACATGGCTGGCTGGTGCAGCGACAGATGCACGTGTGGAGTCCTGGGCTGAGCATTCATTTAGTAAACACTGGGGAGAAAAAAAACACACAAAATCCCGCCTCAGCCCCGGGATGCGTTGTCAACCTGGCGAAATGTATGACGATTACAGAACAAAACCACTACGTGAGCAGCATTGCATGAAAACACGTGGCAAGCTCTCGCCTAATGCTGCCCTACCATTCAGTCAGTCAAAAATACTTTTATTTAATTTGTTAAAAATCATAAAAGGATGGAGAACCATCGTGGAACACGATACTTTAAGTGTACATTTTAAAAACATATCATTAAAAAGACCATAAGGTCATAACCGCGAACAGTGGGCAACTAGTTAAATAAAGGTATTGACAGGTGTATCAGTGTAATTAAAGAATGTGTAACTACAAGTTATTTTTGGGCTACTTGAATTGAGTCACTTTTTTCCAGTTCTTTTGCCGCAATTTTCCAAAATTTTATGGCTCTACAAGACAGGGGAATCGACAACCCTCCAAGATATCTGATGACTGCTGCTCTGCATGTTCTTATTTGTTCCTTCCTTGGAGCCTCCCGAAGGACGGTTTTTCGAGTTTCTAATAAAAAAGGGCAAGTGCATAGTAGATGTAATAATGACTTGTCCCCTTGTCCACAAAGGCGGCATTCATTGGATGGCCATGTCTGTTTCCATTTCGGGGTCAGATTCTTTGAGGGAAATGACCCCATTCGTAGGAGCGTCAGATAGTGCTTTTTCTGGTGGGAGAAGTGTTCAATCAAATACGGTTGCGGCTTCAGCTTCTGGTAGGCATGTATCACAGCCCAAGCGTGATGTTTTTTTGCAAAGGTAGTTTTGTCCGTTAATAGAGAAATCTGCTTGATGACATTATTCACAGCGGATTTAAATCCCGAGTATGTTGCAGGGGTAAACCAGGCCTCCTCCTGTAATGCCGACAGGGATTCCTTCAAAACTGTCGTGGTTGAATTGACTAGCCTTACTTGACTTTCAATCTCTACCCAACAGTGGTGGGCTAAGGTGTTGTCTTCTGCTTCCCTCAACCTCCAGTAATACTTTACTAGAGCGCCTTGTCTGGCCGGGATCTGATTTTTTAATCCATATTCTAGGCGGATTTGTGCCTGTGAGGTATGTAGCAGTATTAAAAACAATCTCTTAAAAAATGTGGATTGTGCTGTGTTTAAAACTGTGGCATCTTTAATATTCAGGATTTCCGAGCCATAAGCGATGGAGGGTAGGAATTTTGCTGCAATCACTTTTAGCAGATGACCGATAGAGAAGCCTATGAGCTTTTTTTAAGGTCTTAAAAGTAAACAACAATTGTTTGGCTTTCATGCGTCCTTGGTCCAGATGTAGCTTAAAGTTAAGATTGCAATCTAGGTGAAAACCTAGGTATTTGTAGGAAACTACCCGGGTCAGTGGTTGTTCACCCAATTTCCAGGAAAATGTACGCTTTTTCGTTGTTTTATTGTGTTTATAGAAGCACATCACTTTTGTTTTTTGGTGGTTAATCATTAGTTGGTTCAGGGTGGTGTAAGCTCCCAATTCCGTAATCAGTCTCTGCAGGCCTACGGGAGTTTGTGCTAGCAAAACGATGTCGTCCGCATATTGGAGACACGGTGTCGATATTTTGCACAATTTTGGGGGATCGGCTTGAATTAACCGAAGGCGCTTATCAAGATCGGAGGTGTAGATGTTGAATAGACAGGGCGCTAACACACAACCCTGTTTTAACCCATTAAATGTTGGAATCTTGTCGGTTAAACTGCACCCATCTCCTTTCTTGATTTGGACCCACGTGTGTGAGTAGAGATTAATTATGGCCTCCAGAAGTTTAGACGGTACCCCCCAGTCTTGCAGTTTTTGCCCATAACTTTGCTCTCGAAACTTTATCGAAGGCGGCTTTAAGGTCGATAAAGCAGGCATACAAGGGCCTAGATTTTGCAAAGGTTTGATTGGCTAGGAGAGTAACCGCAGAGATGTTAGTAAGGGTGCCCATCCCTGCCCGAAAACCTGTTTGCGTGTAAGGTATTAGGTTTGTTCGACTAACCCAAGCCTCTAAATCCACCAAGAGATTTGATGCGTATATTTTCGCCTCCACGTCAATTAGTGCAATCAACCAATAATTAGATGGATCCGAGCGGGAACCCGACTTGTAAATTGGATTTAGAATACTTCCTACCATTCCTTCATTCATTGATTCATTGATTCTTCATCGCTGGGTGGCAGCAGCCAGGCCTTCGGGCGGTTGCAGTTTACCTTCATTTGTGACATTCATGCGCGCAAAACAAACACAATTCCGCACAAAATCCTTCAGAAAAGGTGTCTCCGCTCCCCCATGCAGCACCGTCTAGGTTCCCATCTCCGTTCGTCTCTGCGAGCACTTACCAGCAGCTGCCGCCTTTTTAAGCCCACAGGCAAAGCAAACGAGTCCTCGCTCCTGCCCAGTTAGACAGCTCTGTCAATGTGGCTATCTATTCACACTCCCGAGCCACGAACCGGCGAAGCGAGCCTCTCTGCTGTCACCTGTCCCCTCGCGTGTACCCGCCCATCTCCGCCAGCTCCTCAAATAAACACGGCTTTAACATCAGCCAGCCTGTCACATGACCCGCAGAGCCACTTCAGAAGAAACAAGCATTTGCAATGAAATAGGACTCGCATTAACGCGAGACCTACCTATTGCATTGCAAACGGGAGTGCGGGCAGGCGGGGGGGGGTCGCAGGGGGGTGAGAAGACAAGGACAGCGGGAGTGCAGGCGGGGTAGGGCGTGAGAAGAATAGTGCTCTAAATAACACGTACCATACAGTGTAACACTCGAAGTAAAGGGGCCAATAGCCATGGGAAGGTACAAATGACGACATGGCCATAATAAGACGGGACTAACAAGCCTCATAATCAATCAGAAGACAGAATTTATGAAGGACAAAGACAGAAGCTAATGAAAAATATAGGCGGAGAGTGAGGGCAGCTTGTCTCCCATACTTTACTACTGCATGCCTCGCTAAAGTTCGACCTAAAAAGCATATCCGGATTTCATCTCAAGCAGGAAAAGCCAACTTCCATGCCTGAATTGAAGCTAGTGGTGGGCAGTTGCACTCATTCTCACTCTGAACGAGCGGAAGGGGCATGAGAACCTTGGACATTGGCATATAAGACTCCCAGGAAAGTCACGTGTGTTGTGTCACTTGCCGTCCAGCTTTAATCTGTGATCTTGCTGAAGTCCCTGCCAGAGTTTGTAGCTTTGTCATCTTACATACTACTGTCCACAAAGCAACACTTGCAATTTTGCCCCTCCACAGCCCATCTCACAGTGGTCACCAATAGATTTCAGGACTGCTAGTTACCAACCTGAAGTCATTAAGTGCCTGCTGGGTCTGAGAAACACAACAGCACACCCTGGGGGAGCGGGAACTTCAGGGGGCTTCTGGTCTTTGTTTCCTCAAACAATGACAAGCATCAGCAAACCTGGTACTAATAGTAATAATACCGCCTGTCTGTCTACCAGTGTCCTGCTGTCATCTACAAAAATGAGACTGCAGTCATTCCTAGCTTGTGAAAGTGCAGCAAACAAAGTTGAACAAATGAAGAGGTAGGAAAGTGAGAGCCACAATGCACCCTAGTATCAAATAAGAAAGATATGCATGAAATAGCAAAGAAAACATGTGTGCTTGAAAAAGGTATGAGAAACGAATTCTCATTTAGAAAAATAATGGTTATCATAGGTTTGGTCCGGATAGCATAACTAGGCCGCACTGAGCCACTTTACTGAATATTGGTTTATGTCTTGTGCACGAGCTGTACGCATTCATGTTTACATTGCCTTTCAGAAAATCAACTGCATCCACAGTGTCTGTCTCTGCTTTTTGAACTGTAAAACTATAACTTATTTCTAGCTTCCACGGTTGAAGCTTTGTGTTTTGCTACCTTACAAGGCAATTAGCTAAACGTCCAATATTTTGTCGATGTCATAACAGTTCAGAAGCAACCTACTGTATTCTACTGTTTTGCGTTAATAAAATATACAACAGGCAATGAAAATAATGTGCAAATATGTGTTGTTTCAAAAGTAGAGATTAATTGGTTTACAGTGCAAGTGACATCATAGTGCTGCCATTTACGTAATGTCATGCATTAAAATTGTGTACTTTCATTGTCCAGAACACTATAAAAGACTTACTATTTGGGGAGCAGTCAAACAATTGAGTATTTGGGCATTGGTATTTCACGTAGGCATTGCTTTCAGATCATTCTTATTTTTTAGTTGTGAGGGCTTGATGCAGAGTGGTCCTTTTGTATTAAGTTGTGCTAATACTATTTTGATTATTTGACAAATGTGCTCTGGATATTTAATTTCTTAAAGGTACATTGCATTAGTTGTTATGATTTGATTTGTGCTGATTCCTGGTAGAACTCACTTTTGCTTTATATAAAGATAAATTTGATAATTGAATAAATCTGAGATTAGTGTGTTAGCGTTTTAGTAATGTTCTCAGTTGGATCCCGCAAATTGACCCCCCTGAATGTTTATTGGGTTGGAGCTTCAACAAATGCATCATATCCTACTAGTCAAACATGGTCTAGGGGGCAGAAGGGCAGCAAAAATCCACCTTTAAAAGTCAGAAGCTAACTTCACTCTTGTAGTAGATTTTGGTGACCACAACTAACCCCAAGAAAAGGTTGTTTTTCCACACAGCAGAATGGGCAGCATAAAAACTTGTGGGATAATGTCTTATTTGTCTAA
The DNA here is from genome assembly GCA_963921515.1 of Calotriton arnoldi. Taxonomy (NCBI): domain Eukaryota; kingdom Metazoa; phylum Chordata; class Amphibia; order Caudata; family Salamandridae; genus Calotriton; species Calotriton arnoldi. The sequence goes on along the minus strand of CAWUFW010002464.1, from coordinate 749,675 downwards.
CGACATTCACCACTGCTATGGACTCACGGTGGGATTTGTTCATGGAACTTACTTCTACTGACACAACAAGAGTATTTCTTTGTAAAATGTTAGTCTGCCTTGTCATGGCAATATATGAATCGCCCAGCATTCTTTTCATTATCCAAAGACAAATTTCCAAGTGCAAAATCCATTACCCTGGTGACAAAACTCCCAGCGTACGAGGCACTGTGTTTTTTTAAGACTCACCTAAGACATGTGCTGTCTGTTGCAAGTCATTTTATTAGCTTACAGTGGGCTTAGAGCTCTCCAATTGTTTACTAGTGGTTGGCCTCATTGGTATTTTACGTTATAGTCATTTGTAGGTGCACATATCACCACAGAGGGTATCCAACCTCTTTGAGGGGGGGAGGGTCTGGCCTGTATGTACCACTGTAGTCAAAGGGATTTTTTTTGTTAGAGAAAAGACAGTAGTTTGTGCAAGTCACCAAAAGGCATAGATTTCATGCATGTACTAGGCCAAGGGATGGTTCTAATATCATTTTTAGGAAGAGGATATAAGGTCTTTCCACAACACTCATTGTTTCCAATCCAGTTATCAGGAACGGATGGCCAGGTTCCAACCCAAAGCCTGTAACATTTGTTAAACAGTAATAAGAGCTGTTATTTAAAAGTTCATGATGTATGTTTGTGAATAAAAGGGGGTAAACTGATAAGATACAACCTAACATTGGTGTTACAGTGCTACACTTTCCGTTTAAAGATATGGTGCCACACAGAAGGGAGTGTCCAAGAGGATTTCTGCAGTTTGCTATACTGATATACACAGGCTTATTCTCATTTTCATTTAATTAGATGTGGGTGAAAGGGAATTTCCATGACTGGAACAGTTGTGAAGTGTGCATGGTTTCATACCAACCAATGGAGTTATATTTTTGACAGTCATGAAAATGAGTTATGGGTAAGTAGTAAGTAAGTAGTTATGGGTAAGGAAATGATACCATGTATGAACCAGGTAATAGGTGGCGTGCCACTTACTGTAAATGGTGCATCCTCAGTTTGTTTCATATTTAATAGAGTGTATGTAGATTCCTTCTTAGCCATTATTTTTTGAGTGATTGTCAAGTTATATAGTTCAATAAAGCTGTTTCATTAAGCCAAGCTCTCACTCAAATAACACATTGCCAAGAAAAAGAAGACTGTATGGTACCTGCTGTTAAATAAATATTGACTCCAAGCTCTCCCTCAGTGTACACATTACTTGGAACCCGATCCATCCAGAAAGCAACTTCAGAACTGCAGTACAAGCTCTTGTACTCTCCATCTGGATGTTGACAATAGCCAGCTCTGTGGACTCCTGTGGTTTTGAAGTCTAAGTTTAGACTTCAGGTCTAAAGTTAGACTTCAGATAAAACTTTGACTTCAGGTCTAAAGACAGACTATAAATCTAAACTTAGACTTCAGTTCTGAATTTAGACTTCATGTCTAAACTTAGATTTTAGGTCTAAGTTTGCCTTTGTAAATTGGGCCTCTGTCTCTCTTCACCGGCCCCCACTGAAAGGTATCATCCTGTTATATTTTGCCTTAGACCCCGATGGAAGTGAGTACACCCTCCGCTGTGCATGGTGCTTCAGTAATCACATTGTTCATTTGCACAGTGTAGAGCCTGCTAGTGCCCAGCTATACCCTTCAGAGTTCATTTGTAATAGGATGTCAGACAAGACAGCGTACCCCAGTGTCCTATAAATGTTTTGGGTGCCTCCAGTGGATGATATACTTCACCTAATAAATAATATACATCGGGTAAGTCAATGAAAAAAGTAGTTGAGTTTAAAAAAAATGCTCTTCTTTCTCTTCATTATCTGAAGATTTTGTAGAGGAGGGAGCACTACAGAAATCCACTTTTAAAAATACAGGGCGTGATTCACAAATGTAAAATTACACATTTGTGTACTTTATGCTTTTTCAGTGTTCACAAAACTGCATTTTAATAGTAAGTTTCCAAGTGCGGAGACTCCGCAGTCGGGGCTGAGAACTCTGCACATAAAAATATAGGACAGGTCTTTTTTTTATGAGGGAAGTTCTCTGTCCCGATTGCAGAGACTCCGCACTCGTAAACTTACTATTAAAAAGGCAGTTTTGTGAATATTGAAAAAGAGTAAACTTACACAAAAAAGTAAATATTTACCTTGGTGAATTAGGCCCACAGGGCTTACCCCTGTTAGGATCGGGCACAAGCAATAAAAAGAGGGCGTGGCATGGCACGTCAAGATGCCGGTCGCACTCTAAGAGTGATCTGGACTCCTCTGTCATCCGCTCTGAATCCACAGGCCCACCAGGGCATTAATTAACATCCCTCAACTCCTACAACAGTCCGACACTAGCGGCAACAGAACTGAGCCCCGACAAGACCCAGTGGCGCAGCATTTCGGCTGTGGTGCCGCTTTGCGGTTGCGGCGGACTGACGACAAAATGGCGGTGCCGTGACCCGAGTCCACGGCGAAGCAGACTGCAGCAAGTTGCGGCACCCGGCCTACGGCTCCAGGAGGTTGTCGCATGTGCCCGACCTCCCCCCGGTGACCCGGAATAGGAAGCACGAAACAGGACTGCGGCGGAGCCCTGGGAGACACCCCTCACCCAACAAACACACAACGGTGAGTGCAAGCCCTGGGGCCGAAGGAGCGAGGTGAGCGCGGCAGGGCGCCGATTCTGAGCGAGGGCCGATGGGCTATCCCCAGACCGCGCGGAGGGGCCTCTGATCCCCGCGCGAGTCCACCACCGCAAAGTAATCCAGTGGCTGCAATAGAGGGATACTGGGAGACAGGCAGGGTCCCCAGATCCCCGCGGGGGAGACCTTTGCCTGGGATTGAGCGGTGCCATCCGGCACATGTGAAGTCCAAGACCATAACAAGCTCCTGCCTGTGAAGGCCTAAGAGGGCACTGCTCCCTACGCACAGAGGTGACTGGGGGGAGCAGCCAGGACGCACCCAGCTAGGATGCGAGATGGTGCACCCTGGGAGCCCCTCCGCAAGCCAATGGAGAGACTGATGGTGTCCCCTCTGGAATAGGGCTATGACGGAACACATGCCCGTGCAGCGACGGCACGGGGCAACCGAGCTGACATTACAAACTCCCCACGACTGGCACGTGACACACCCGAAGATAGTCCTGGACCCCTGATCAGCAGCAGCTCTCATGGCCCCACAACTCCCTAGACGTGGCGCTGAGCCAGACTCTCAACCGCCATGGGAAAAAGACAGAGACACAAACCCCCCGCAACACAAACCCGAATGGATCAATACACTATGAATGGGTCCGGACCTGCCGAAACAGTCTACGAGAACCCCCCCTCCCAGAATGAAATCTTACACAATCCTCCAGGCTATACGCTCCTCGCAGGCCTCCGTGGGAAACAAAATAGGCGAGGGACGAGTGGACATGGCCCTCATACTGCAGGACCTCCGAAATGCCCCGGCCCGCATATCGTAAGTTGAATCCCACTTCTCCACAGTAGAAGATGACGTGCAACAACTGAAGGAACAAGTCACACAACTCCGATCCCAAACGAAGCAACTGCATAGGAGAGTCGAGGATGAAGAAAACCTTTCGAGACGCAATAATCTCCGCCTAGTGGGCTTTCCCGAAGGGACAAAACAGAGACAAACTGCGACTTTCATCGAGACCTGGACCAAATCCTGCATGCCCGAGGGTGAATTATCGGCATGGTTTACCATGGAACGGGCTCATCGGGCACTAGCGCCCAAGCCACTACCGGGTGCCCCACACCGACCGATCATTGCCAACATTCTCAACTTTAAAGATAGAGACACAATCCTGCAAGGGCACAAAATCATGGTCTTCCCAGATTAAGCTTCAAATGAGAACCTCTTCAGAAGATAAAGGGGTTCAGGGGGGACATGGAGCTGGTTCAAGAGGTCCAGAAGCCCGTGCTCCTAGTAGCAATTACAAAATTCAATCATAGGGCTAGTGTTCCTTGGTAAAACTAGAGAGGAAGGGAGGAACGAATTCTGAAAGTGTAGAGGGTGGCTCTGCTGGGGTTTTGGGAGTAGACAGTCAATGAGACTGTTTATGGTACCCTCACACATCCCCTAGAGGATGTCATGCTTCATCATTGGGCGATGCTCCTCATGGGGCCAGTGCTGCAATGCCACACGGGTCCCCCGAAGGGTTGCTTTGGCGGAGATCTTTTTCGAGGCTGCCATATAGATGAATGCAAGTGAGGTGGGTTGTGACGTGGGGTGTAGTGTGCAAGTTTAAAACTGGTATGGGAGTTTCCTAACGCAAAGCTTTATTAACAGGAATACTCTTCCAGGAATAAAAACCTATTGTAGGTTGAGGCTATCTCTAGGTTTCAAAGGAAACCGAGTTGTCAACAAGTATGAGAACACGTAAGAGAACTCCAATTACTGTCTCAAGAGCGGGACCTAGTGGTGGTCACCCCTCAATTAATGTGTCAACATGTTTCGCGCCTAGATTGGTCATAGGGATCCGGGGCGCTTAATCAGGACAAAAAAACATAAGAACATTTAGTGGATAAACTACCCCACACTGAGCGGTGCCTGTTCGTGCTGCCTACTGTGTGTGTGTTGTGTTGTTCCAAGTGCGACCTTTAGGGAGAAAGAAAGCATAGTAGTCGAGATATTAAAGGCACTGGTAGAACGGTTGTTGTTCCAACAGTGAAATCCCTTGGTCGAAAGGTTCTCCCATAGTACCCCAATCGTGTGTAGTATTAACTATGATAGAAGTATAAAAAACAAATTTCTGTACAAGTGCATGAAAACATGATCAGCAGTAAGGCTCAGAACAATGGTCATTTTGTGGAACCCACGAGAGTGAGTAGGCATAGTGAAGTCCATAGAAGACACTGATACTGTGGTCTGGAACTTGCAATCTCTATATGTCTTGCTTTTATCATTCTGGGAGAGGTGTGTTAGATGAAGCCTAGTATCAGTGGTTCGCCATATCAACCTGGAAAGTCATCAGGGGAATCTAAAAACATATATCAATGCTGACTCAAGTGTTACCATCTGTATTGTTTCATAGAGTCTAGCTGAGTGGAATTGGTCATATATACACTTTTGACACGAACTGCAGAAATGTTTCAAGATGGTGTATGTTACTCGCATCTTGCATGAAATCCTGGTTGTTTTAGATACAACTGGTAAATGTCACACCATACCAAGCCCCATCTGAGGATTCTCGAGGGCATGATATGTTGGCATTATTGTTGGATGTGGCATACATCATAATCGTGCAATGCAGCGTTGCAGTGTGGGCATACATGGATATGCATACATGGATATACAAACACAGAACTAGTGCCCCCTCAATATTTGCACGATAGTAGGTGCGGGGGCTGTTGCTGAATGATATAGCTATGTCGAGTTGTTACAATGATTGTGCGCCCATACACACCGTGCTCGCCAACCAACATCAGGTGTCACAATTCATAGTGCGATAATGTATGGTTCAAAAAGAATTGTATAGAAGTCCGGTATATCGAGCTCACCTGAAGTTCGGCGTACTCCAGCATCATCGGGTGATGCAGAGGTGCTGTGTTGTACGCGTTCTACCTGAAAATATTTATGCAGTTCACAACATGTCAGTAATTATAACAAGGAGAGGAACGTGTTGGTCGGTGTTCAGGCCGACTTAGTCTGTACTCACAGTTACGGAGTGCAGCCAAATCGTCCACCTACCCTCCTCCGAGTTCCCGGACGAAGCAATACTGCAAGAATTGCGGTTGCTTAAGATTCGTTCCGACCGCGGGAAAACTGGAGCACTGACCTGTCAATTTGACGGTACTGCGCAAGTCCAGTGGCCATCTTAGATTACACCAGGGAAGTGCAGGCCCAGCGGAGGACCTACGTCGAGATCAAACAGAAACTGCGTGCACTCAATCTCCAGTACAAGCTACTTTCCCCGGCTCGCCTCTGAGTAACCTTCCAGAACAAAACCCACTTCTTTGAATCACCGGGGGTGGCAGGGACTTGGCTGACTGAAGGGCGCCCTTCCCGATCCTGGGTGGCGACCTCTCCTCCTGCCTACCGATCCATGGCCACAGCGCCTGCAAGCTCCAGGTCCCAGAGGTGACGCACCCGTTCCCGCAGGGGTCACGGGGCCCAGAGAGGAATTTCCACCTCGCCCACTGCTGACTCCCGTAAATCTGGAGTGCCGCATGGGTCTTCTGCCATCACAACCCCGCACTGAGGCCGATCCATTGAGAGAGCAACCGCCGTAGGATGCCCCTATACGCCTCTGGACTCTGGGTCAATGGACACTGACCTTTCCCGAAGCTCGTAAATCTAACAGCAAGCTAACCAGAAAGCAAGTCCAATCCCCTAGTGAAGATCGCTCCCATGAAATGTTGGATTGGACTGTTCAGTAGAGCTGGTGTGGTCAGCAAGACTCTCTAATGGAAACGAACACATCCTGATGCATGGAGGGGTCCATCAAGCAGCTTCCACACTAAGCTCTGCAGTTTAGTTCTGTTGTAACTACTGTTACTAGGGCGACAGATGCTTCCTTTCCAGAAGTATAGGGTGGGGGATGGTTTGGGGGGGCGGGACCGTTGTCCCTAGTTATGTTTTACTCTTGTTAGACAGCGACAGCAACCAATTTCTCACTATGAACCTACACACACACAGCGCTCGTGACAAAGGACTAGGACTCTGCTTATACTTAACCACCGATCACCTGGCCCACCAGGTCAGACACAACACTGGCCCCTCATGACTCTACACACAGACCATGACGCATTCAACATATACGGGGGAGCCCCTGCGAATCCTCTCCTGGAATGTCAACAGGCTTCTCAATTAGGTGAAGTCCTGAGATATGCCTATAGATACGCCCCCAATGCCCTTCTGCTCCAAGAGACACATCTCATGGGTAATTACTGTCCCTTTCTTGCGAGACATGGATTCAATAGAGTCTGGCACACTGGATTTGAGCAAGGCTCGTGCGGGGTGGCAATCCTTCTACGGCACGCCTTTCCCTTTGTACCCACTAATGTAATCAGAGACCCTCACAGCCGCTTTGAGGCCCTGGACGGGACTCTGAGAGGGACAGTCGTCAACCTAGTGTCTCTTTATGTGCCACCGACAACCCTGTCAACCACCTTGAAAGTCACAGACGACAATATATCATCCCTGTCCCTGGGTTTGATGGCGATTGGGGGTGACTTTATTGCGGTCATGCAACCAGACTTAGACACCACAGGCACACCTTCCCCCAGCAGGACCCTGCAGGCGAAGAGACTGACGGAGAGAGTCAGCGACGGCGAAGAGAGTGGGCGGCAAAGTTGGGCGTATGTGAGGTCTGGAGGACATGGAACCCCAGAAAACTCCACTATACATTTCTGCGGAGCACCACACCCTCGCATGTATTGATCTGGTCCTCATGCCCTCCCCAGATTGCCACCACTTCACGGACATTAGCATCCACCCCAGGGGCATATCGGATCACTCTCCTCTTCTCCTCAGAATAGGAGGCCCTTTGGGAGCGTTGCGCCCCATTTGGAGGCTGAATGCCTGGTTTCTGCAAGGTGGCAAATTTCGGAAGACACTTCGGGAGGAACTCCAACAATACTTTCTCACTAACCAAAACACAGTCCCTTCCCAAGGAACACTCTGGAAGGCTGGTAAAGCCACAATCCGAGGCGTCGCCAAGAGGCAACTTAAGGCCAGACGGCTGGCACAGGAAAGCCGGCTCACCCTCCTAGAAGCCCAGGCGATCCGCTTGGAACAGGCCTCACCCAAGTCAATGGGAGAGAGGGAGAGTCGACAACTTGGGTTATTGAGAGACAAAATAAAACAAATATCGCTTGAATCTGCAAAATTAATGTGGAGGTCCTCCGTAGCACGCGTGTATAGATGGGGAGACAAAAACGGGAAGATACTCCATAGACTGGCATCTCAACCACTGGCGAACCATATAGTCCCGGAGATCCAAGATCATCTAGGTGTTACCTAGACGATCGCCTAACTCTATCACCCAAACCTTTGCTGACTACTACTCTCGACTCTACGCAACTGCCCGGGCCGAATCCTCAGCTCCTGTGCTGTCTAGAGAAGGGGCGACCCAACTACCCCGACTGCTAGACCCAGAAGCGGCCCACCTAGATCTTCCTATCACGAGAGAGGAAATAGGAGAGGCCAACTCCCTGGTCACACCTGGAGGCCCAGATGTATTCCCACGGGAATATTACGCTTCATACCGAGAGATACTGATAACCCACCTCCATGACCTCTATACCGAAGTAGTAGAGAAAGGAACTTTCCCCTCAAAACAGATGTAGCAACCATGGTCATCATCCCTAATTCACAACCCCCATTGGCCTCCTGCTCGGACTATCGTGTTGAAAGCACCAGACCTAACACAGACCCTAATCCCACCTCAGCCAATGAGAAATGTAATCACTGGATCCAAACCTCCCTCGACGTTGTGCTTCCCATAAGGCTCGCCCATCATAAAGCCAGAACAAAGACGGCCCCCTGGTATTCCACTAAATTGCGGGAGCTCAAGCAACACTGTAAAAAGCTAGAGAGGAAATGGCGACAGACCTATAATAAGACCTATAAACTAGAGATTAAACTCGCTCAAGCTGCCTTCTATGAGGAAAAAATCAAGGCAGCCTCAAACTCCCCTAAGGAGATCTATCGGATTGCTAAGACTCTCTCTAAATTACCCCAGAAGCTACCCTCCTCTGATGATGCCCTATCCCGATGCAATAACCTGGCAGAATTTTTCCATCAGAAAGTACAAATTATCTACTCTACCTTCACCCCTATCCAGCCCGATCTCACCAACAACCCAGTACGCGGAACTCAAGCCACATTGGAATCACTTCCTCCCCTAGATCTCATTTCCCTACACCCCATTCTGCATCGGGTAAAGTCAGGCTCTCCCCTAGATCCAGCACCTCCCGCGCTTTGTTACCGGTCATAGCAAGCATCTTGCCAACAGTCCTCGATCTGCTGAATGCCTCCATCTCTGCCGGAACGGTTCCTCCAGCCTGGAAATGTGCAATGGTTAAGGCCCTTATAAAAAAACCTAACCTAGACAAGAACAACCTGAGTAACTATCGCCCAATCTCCCTTCTTCCTTGGATGAGCAAGATACTAGAAAAACACATCAACTCAGTATTGGTAGAATTTGTAGAAACTAATAATCTACTTCAGACCTCACAGACTGGCTTCCGTCCCCAACACGGGACCGAAACCGCCCTCCTCGCCGTAGCGGAGGAGGCAAGGAGAATATTGGATCTTGGAGGCTCTGCGGCAATCATCCTCCTTGATCTCAGTGCCGCATTCGACACTGTAAACCACGACACACTGATCTTGAGACTAAAAAATCTGGGCATATCAGGGAATGCCATTGCCTGGCTACACTCCTTCCTAAGTGACCAATCCTTCCAAGTCTTTGAAGGTGAGGTGGTCTCCAAACGGATGCCCCTAAACTGTGGTGTGCCTCAGGGCTCCTCCCTGAGCCCCACGTTATTCAATATTTACATGAGCTACCTGGCAGAGATTGTCCTTCCATTCAACATAAAAATCATCACCTACGCTGACGACACTCAGCTGGTGGTAGCGCTAAACCACCCCGAAAAATCATCAAACAACCTGGAGTGCTGTCTCACCGAGGTGGCAAAGTGGATGGAACGTTCATGCTTGAAGCTTAACGTGGACAAAACCGAGATCTTGTTTCTCGGAAACTCCCCCTCTCTCAGGAGGGAGCAGTTTTGGCCAAAATGTCTTGGCCCCGCCCCAGTACCTTCAGCTCAAATCAAAAGCCTTGGCATCTGGCTGGACCGCTCCCTCAGTTTTAACTACCAGGCGACGAAACTCTCGGCCACATGCTACGGTCTCCTAAGGATGCTACGCAAGATACTTCCCCTACTCCCATTTCATGCGCGACAACTCATGGTACAAGGTCTTATCGTCTCCCGCCTGGATTACGGGAATGCTTTGTACCTAGGAGCCCCGCAATCTACTATCGGCAAGCTCCAAATATTCCAAATCTGCGCAGCCCGCACTCTTCTCCAGGTACCCCGCCGTCAGACCGCAGCCCCGGCACTAAAGAGTCTCCATTGGCTACCGGTCAAAGAGCGAATCCAATTTAAAGCCATGTGCATTGCGCACAGGGCCTTTTGGAAGACAGGCTCGCTAATCAGTCAGTCCCTGATAACACCCTACCAACCAAACAGGCATCTCCGGTCAGCATCCTCCTTCCTCGCTCGACTGCCCTCCATAAAGAGAGCCAGATGCGGCGGACGTTCCTTTTCCTACAACTCCGCCAAGCTCTGGAACGCACTCCCCCTATACATGCGAAAGGAGTCCAACCTCCTATCCTTCCGCAAACTCCTAAAAACTCTACTTTTTAACAACCACTGAGTCCTCCTTCTGCCTGCTTCTGTCCACAGCACTGGGATGCCTCAGGGTAGCTATCGCGCTATACAAATGTTTTTTTCATTTAATTTAATTTAATTTCATCTCTTTAATAAACACGGAAGTAAAAATCTATGCGACGATTCTGGCCCAGTGACTGAGACCCGTCCTCAGTAAGCTGGTCCACTCGGACTAGTGCGGCTTCATGCCACTTTGCAGTACCAGACAGTAACTCTCCCCTTAGCTAGCACTCCTGCTGATGAACTTTGAAAAAGCCTTCGACACAGTCGACTCGCGATATCTGGATTAAGTGCTAGACGCAACAGGCATGGGACAACGTTTCCGTCGCTTAGTGTGGGTCTTTATTCCAACCCCACAGCAAGAGTGCTCATCAACAGAGCCCTCTCGGAGGTCTTCCCCATCAGAAGAGGGACGAAACAGGGATGTCCCCAACCACCCCTCCTTTTTTCCCTGGCGGTAGAGCCTTTAGCCTGCCTCGTTCGAGCAGATGAGCGGATACAGGGGTGGAGATGGTGGGGTGCACATGAGGACTGGATTGTTCTCTATGCAGACGATGTCCTGCTCTTCTTAGCTGACCCAGCACAATCAGGACCCAGCTGCCTGCAAATCCTCCACACCTTTGAACAGTTATCAGGCCTACGTCTGAACCCTGATAGATCGACCTTGGTGCTCCTCCACACGTCGAGGGAATGCATAGACTTGCAGTCAACTATTTCCATACGACGCCTGTTATTCAAGTATTTGGGTATTTGGATCACGTTGCTCCCAGATCTAGCTTGGTCGCTTAACATTAGCCCACTAGTCAAGAAAACCAAGGAGGACCTTCGTAGATGTTAAGCTCTCCCACTTAACCCCATGGGGAGAATCGCCCTGTTTTAAATTACGGTTCTCCCCCGTTCTTGTATATCACCCATAACACCCCATTCCATCTCCCGCGTGGATGGCTCAAGGAGCTGGACAGCCTGGTCACGATGTTCCTCTGCGGCAACTCGAGACTGCGTATGGCCCTCACCCACTGTCAAATACCCCCCTTCGACGGAGGCATGGGAATGACCAACCTCTACTTAATCTACTTGGCTACTCGCCTATTAGTCCTGCATGACTGGTTAAACAGAGGTTGGCCAGACCCGGCTTATAGAGTCGAACTGGAGGGACTGGAATTTTCCCGGATCCAAACAATGTTATATGGGGGCCCAATACCTAGTGCACTTCCCGCGGTGACTCGGGCGGTCTTACTCGCCTGGCGCTCCGCGCTGCGCTACACGCACTAGGACACTAAACTCACGCAGCTGACTCCCCTGTGGCATGGCGCCTGGCTTCGGGAGGTGGGAGTCTTGGAAGGGTTTGGGAAATGGGACTTAATTGGTATAACACACCTGGGGGACGAGTGAAGGGGGGACCACCTTTGTTCCTCTCAAGACCTACAGACAACATACTCTCTGCACCTGTCACAATTCTACAAATACCTACAACTCTGTAATGCTCTTACCTCACTCGTGCCTGCAGGCACTACACTTCCAGAATTCAATCCCCTAGAGGCCCAAATCGTGATGGGTAATCTCGGGAAGGGAGGGGTATCGAGGATTTATCAGTCACTGACAAACAACTCCCCAACCACACTCGACCCCCCTCAGACACAGGTGGGAAACATGGGTGGGCCCACTGAAGGACGAGAACTGGAGGGACGCTCTGATGGTCCCCAAAATTATTTCAATTTAAGCCAGGCTCCGACTGGTCCAATTATACTATCTTCACTGTGCATACCTCACCCCAAACCACCTTCACCAAGCGGGGCTCTTGGCCACTCCGGCCTGTACACACTGTGGGTTAGTACCCGCGGTTTCTTCCACATGGTATGGGCAGGCGCCCACCTCACTCTGTACTGGGAGACACTAGTGTCCAAACGGTCCGACATATTGGGCTGGGAGGTACCACTCCACTCCCGGAACATGCTCCTGGGAGTCATGGACGGCCTAGACGGATCCCGTAGCGATAAGCTATTCCTGGGTACAGCCATAATAATGGCCAAACGAGACATTGCGACCGCATGGAAGGATCCTGACCCCCCCAGCATAGGCAAATGGCGCAAAGGCATAGACTGGTGTGCCACACAAGAAAAAACAGTATATGAGGCCAGATGGTGCCCCGCTAAACATGGTTGGGTATGGGGCAAATGGCTGAGTCTGTTAACGTAAAGGGAGCGAGCCGTAGAGCGGGATAGTCTGAATTTGATTTAATTACATTATGTATCAAAAACAACTAAGTGTGATGGCAAGATCAATGCATTATGTCTTGAAAAGAGAAATGAGCTGTACTGTGGTTTACTTCACGTCATGAAAACTCAATAGAATTGGTTATCAAAAAAAAACCTGCCAACATAAATAACTTAATTCCCCAGTGGATTCTGGTGAACCGAATAAGTCTCAGCTAAGGTGGTCAAACTTGAGAGACAGCACTCCATTCCTTTAATGGACACATGTAACTTCAACAAGTAGATGGAAAGTTCCCAGTCTCACTAAAATCAAATCACATGTCTCACATACAGTGAAACCTGCTGACAGAGAAATGTGTCACACATTGCATCATCTCTCTCACATCATTCAATAAATACAGTGGACTCTCACAAGTAAGAGTTTACTTTCCAGCATAGAATAGCATTACAACTCGCTATACATTCACAGATAAGTAAACTTTATAACTATTTGATAAAGTTCTAGCAAGTAGTGTAACATCAAAAAGTTGGGCTGATTAAAATATCCTGTAACATCATATTTTAACTAAGGTAAAACTAACAGCCCATTTACCTTCTATCTAATCTTATGCTGGGACAAAATCCTGATCAATAAAATCAACGAAAAATCTACAGATCTAATGAGTAAATTAAATCCGAAGAGACAGCAGCCTGCTATCTTGTGCTATAAAAAGCAGCAAGCCACTGGTGTCTTAAATCACATCCACAAACGTTGTTACTGCTTATGCTGAATAGGTCACTGTGAGAAATGTATCATTCACACTATGACATCACCAAAAATAACTCAAGCTTCAGATTAGCAGTGCATGTGCGCTAATCTCATGACAACGAGGGAAGAATGGTACAAGAAAGCTCACCTATTTCTAATCAATAATTAGACAGATTTATTTTTCATATTTGTTGTCAATTTATAAATCACTATGCGTTACTCAATTTAATTTAGGACACACCTTTAATACATGTCTCTTAATCCGTTAGAGTTGAGGAATTTGCCAGCCGCCAGACTATATCCAGCTGTCAGTGCCTTCTGCAGCATGATGGGGTGAGTAAAAATTCCTGCTTGCCTCCCTCCACCCATAGTGGTGTTATGTCATCCATACCATTGTCATGGTGGTCCTGGGGTAGTGTTACCACGGGGCTATATAATATTTGGTTAAAGCACTTGAATGTCTGACCCATCAAAGTATTTCCCATAATGGGTTTTCCAGTGGCTGTTCACAGGGATCGAACCACCATTCTTGATTGTACCCCTTTCGATATCAGCAATAGAGTTCAACAAGCACACTCCGCTTCAACATACGTCTCAGCCCAGGTATGTTTCCCAAGGTAGGCCATCTTGGGGTCAGCCAACTCTCTAAATTTTGCCAACAGGGGATCAATTGGGGCAAGTGTGGAGGTACTGGTAGAGATATTGTATCATTGTCAAGCTACATTTAACTCCCTCTTGAGACTCAGAAGCCAGATCCGCATTGATTTAAGGACTCTGTATGCTCTGTAATTGTTATCCCTGATATGGAAACTTTAAATACTTCCCAGATTGTTTGAAAAGAGGCAACTGACCCTACATTTCAATCAAAATACTAATTTATGGCCCCCGCCAGCTCTGCTCTGAATACTGCTCCCCTTAATGCTGTGGATGGAAACACCCATGGTCCATGTCTTTACAGTAAGTCAGGTATCCTAATAGCAAGTACAACAGATGAGTGGTTAAAGAATGTTTATGGGAAGTAATCAAGAAACTGGACCCAGGACCTTCTCGGGGACTGAAGACAGAAATCAATCCTCGAATATGCGTTGTGTTCAGTGGAGTACGGCGAGTAGGCCTTTGCTCCCTCCGCAGCTCACACCATCATGCTCAAGGATTTGTTGCAAGGCGTGCACTGATTTGGGGGCGCTAGTCCTGTCTCTCTGTCTGCTATCTCAATTAAGAACTTGATTAAAGTCACCCCCCCAAATAACACTGATGTCACCATGTCTACAATAATGCAGCATCATGTTCTCGAAAAACTTTGGAAGTTGTAGTTAAGTGTTTATGACTGTGATGGAAAAGTCAAAAAGTAAGCCAGCTAGATAAATGAATCTGCCCAAGGAGTCTCAATAAATATAACTAAGTGAGGAAGGCAATGCTTCATGGATTAAGATTACAACCCTAGGCATATATGAAATATAGGAAGCAAAGTAATTTGTGGTTCCCCAGCAATGCATAAAGCTAGCCCTGTCCCATGGTATCAGGGGCATTGCTTGAAGAAAAGCCAGTACTGCCCAAGGTCTTTCCAAATATACGAGTATCAATCTGCCTTTTTAGGGCTACCAAGTTCCTGTACAATCCATGTCTTACACCTAATTATAGGTGCCACCCCTGAAAATGAGAAACATAGCACACAATATGATGCAAATATCCATTAACAGTGGAGTAATGAAGGTCAAGTAGTTCCAGACACCTCGCTTCTCAGTGAATGCCATCAAACCAAAATTGAAAATGAAACCAAAGCCCTTTCCTCCCACCTCCCACACTGATAACACAACCATCAGTGATTACAACTGAAAAACTTCCCAAAGCAACTCAGTTGAGAGCAGCAAACTTGTGCTTAGCACAGGAGACAAGAAAGTTAGGGCCGGCTACCCACACATAGCGCAGTGCAATACAACTGTGATTTTAAATTGAAAACTTGGGGGCATATTTACATGCCTTAGCACCACTGCAGCGTCACTTTTTATGATGCTCCGGTGGCGCACAGTGCAGGCCTATATCTACAAGGTCACTTAAATCCACCCTGCGTCACTTTTCACAGTTTTGTAGAAAAGGTGTACGCTTGCATGAGTTACATTGGTTTCAGAAAATCAACTGCAACCACAGTGTCTGTCTCTGCTTTTTGAACTGTAAAACTGTAACTAATTGCTACCTTCCGCAGCTGAAGCTTTGTGTTTTGCTACCTTACAAGACTATGACCTAAACATCCATTGTTTTGTCGTTGTCATAACAGTGCATTGTATTTTACTGTTTTGCATTAATAAAATGTAACATTTATTTAGTGAAACAAATTAACAGGCAATGAAAATAATGTGCAAATAGGTGTTGTTTCAAAGGTAGAGATTAATCGGTTTACGGTGCAAGTGACATCATAGTGCTGCCATTTACGTAATGTCATGCCATTAAAACCATGTGCTTTCATTGTCCAGAACACTATAAAAGACTTACTATTTGGAGAGCAGTCAAGCTTTTGAGCATTTGGGCATTTGCATTTCACTTAGGCATTGCTTTGAGATCATTCTTATTTTTTAGTTGTGAGGGCTTGATGCAGAGTGGTCCTTTTGTATTAAGTTGTGCTAATACTATTTTGATTATTTGACAAATGTGCACTGGATATTTAATTTCTTAAAGGTACATTGCATTATTGCAGTTGTTATGATTTGTTTTGTGCTAATTACTGGTAGAACTCACTTTTGCTTTCTATAAAGATAGCTTTGAATAAATCTGAGATTAGTGTCTTTTCTTAATGTTCTCAGTTGGATCCCCCAAATTGACCCTCCTGAATGGTTATTGGGTTGGAGCTTCAACAAAGGCATCATATCCTACTAGTCGAGCATGGTCTAGGGGGCAGATGGGAATCAAAATTTCACCCTTAAAAGTCAGAATCTAACTTCACTCCTGAGTTGATTTTTGTAACCATAACTAACCCCAGAAAAGGTTGATTTTCCACACAGCTGAACGGGCAGCATAAAAACATGTGGGATAATTACTTTTTTTTCTAATTGCAGTCACCAATGCTATGGGCTCACGGTGGGGTTTATTCATGGAACTTGCTTTTATTTACACGACAACAGCATTTTCGATCAAATGTTAGACTGACTTGTCATGGCATTATATGAATCGCCCAGCTTTTTTTTCATTAACCAAAGACAAATTCATAAGTGCAAAATCCATTACCCTGGTGAAAAAACTCCCAGCGTATGAGGCACAGTGTTTTTTTAGGACTCACCTAAGACGTGCTGTCTGTTGCAAGTCCTTTTGATAGCTTACAGTGGGCTTAGAGCTCACCAATTGTTTACCAGGGCCAGAGCTTATAGTCATTTGTAGATGCACATATAACCACAGAGGGTATCCAATCCATTTTTTTTGGGGGTGGCAGAAGGTCCCACCTATCTGCTAGCCGCTTAAGTCACAGGGACTTCTGTTTGTAAGAGAAAAGACAATAGTTTTTCTAGTCAACAAAATGCATAGATTTCATGCTTGTACTAGGCAAAGGGATGGTTCTAATATCATTTCTAGGCAGACAATACAATGTCTTTCCACAGCACTGTATTGTTTCCAATCCAGTTATCAGGAACTGATGGCCAGGTTCCAACCCGAAGCAAGTAACATTTGTTAAAAACTAATAAGAGCTGTTATTTAAAAGTTTGGGATATATGGGTATGAATGAAAGGGTACAAACAGATAGGATACAACGTAACCCTGGCAATAAAGCGCTACACATTACTTTTAAAGATATGGTGCCACACAGAATGGAGTGTCCAAGAGGATTTCTGCAGTTTGCTATACTGATTTAACCAGGCTCATTCTCATTTCATTTAATTAGATGTGGGTAAAAGGGAATTTCCATGAGTGGAACAGTTGTGAAGTGTGCCTAGTTTCATACCAACCAATGGAGTTATATTTTTGACAGTCATGAAAATGAAATATTGTTATGGGTAAGGAAATGATACCATGTATGAACCAGGTAATAGGTGGTGTGCCACTTACTGTAAATGGTGCATCTTCAATTTGTTCTATATTTAATAGAGTGTATGTAGATTCTTTCTTAACCATTGTTTTTTGAATGATTGTCAAGTTATAGAGTTCAAATAAAGCTGTTTCATTAAGGAGTGGTCAAGGCATAAAACCATGTCGAAGTGTTTGTAATGCCCAATTTCATTGACAAAATTTTCTTAACTGAGCCGGCCCATGTTGTAGCAACTTCAGCTCGCCTTTCATGAGGTCTAAGGCTGAGGACAAAATGTGATTTTGCCGGTAAACTCTTTTAGAAAGCGTGGGAATTCCATTGTTGATATCTTTAAAAAATGTATGTTTTCCTATGCTATTTGCCTAGATCTTTCTGCAGCTTCTTTTTCAGAATATTTATTTAATTCATTGTATATGGCATATATTCCTGTGGCAAGAAATCTTTTATTTCTTGGAGGACTTGGCCTCAAATGAAAGTCAGAAAAATCTACATGGTCAATAATGAAGGAGGAATGTTCTTTTACAGCTAAGAGACTAGAGGGTTCTAGCTATCTTTGGCATACCTTGCCTACACTGTATGTGGTAACCAGCACAGGTGTTTGTGTATTATAACATGAATCATGCCGATTCAGCTTAAGTCCAGGAGTGTCAGAAAGATAATGCTACATTCATGTTTTGAAATGATAGGGCCAACAGTCCAATCCTACAACAGATAATTGTGTTGAATTGTAGTATCCATTCTCTATCATTTTATTTACATATGGTTCAGATATATTTATTGGAAACTGCCAATTATGAAACATAGTCAGATTGACTTTTGGAATCGAAGGTTTCTTTAAATCCTTTATTGTTTGAAATCCTAGACAAGTAGACTGCTGGATAGTTTTGTTTAGAAGGATTATTTCTTTTAGTATTATACAGGTTGAAATAAGGCTTCTATACCTTGAACACACCCACCCCTTCTGAAGCTGAGCCTTATAATTCCTATAACAGTCTCAGGGCTCAAATGAGGTGCTGGTGTTCCTTTAAATTCATGTGCAATTTTGCACATCTTCATTTTCTATTTTCTATTCATTGAATACAGCTGCTGACTTTTTTTTAAAACTGATTCACAGCACCACATGATACCACACCAGCCTGACATCCACAAGCTTTGGCTGGTGGAGTTACAAGGTTTTAACCACACCAAATCAAATTCCTCCTATTTCCCAAAGCAACAAGCATCAACTAGACCAAACCTGGCACAACGACTTGGTTCCAACTTTTGACCAGCGTCAAGTCACTTGGCATTACCCTTGACACAAAGCTTTCAATTAAGGAAACACTGCCAAAAAAAACAAAGACTTGTACCAGTGCTCAAATCACCCTTGACACCAAGCTCTCACTGACCTAACACATTGCCAAGAAAAACAAGACTGCTTGCTACCTGCTCTCAAATAAATATTGATACCAAGCTCTCCTTCAGTGTACACATTACTTGGTATCCGCACTCGCTACTAAAGAAAGTGAACCTGATCCTTCCAGAAAGGAACTTCAGAACTGCAGTTCTTGTATTCTCACATCTGGATGTTGACAATAGCCAGCTCTGAGGACTCCTGTGAACCTGAAGTCTAAGTTTAGACTTTAGGTCTAAAGTTAGCCTTCAGGTCTAAATTTAGACTTCAGGTCTAAAGACAGACTATAAATCTAAACTTAGACTTCAGTTCTGCATTTAGACTACATGTCTGAACTTAGACTTTAGGTCTAAACTTAGACTTTTGGCCTGAACTTAGACTTCAGGTCTAAGGTTACCTTTGTAAATTGGGCGCCGTGTCTCTTCACTGGCACCGCTTAAAGGTATTATCCTGTTATTTTTTGCCTTTGACTCCGATGGAAGTGAGTACGCCCTCCGCTGTGCATGGTGCTTCAGTAATCACATTGTTCATTTCCACAGTGTAGAGCCTGCTAGTGCCCAGTTATACCCTTCAGAGTTCATTTGTAATAGGACGTCAGACAAGACAGCGTACCCCAGTGTCCTGTCAATGTTTTGTGTGCCTACAGTGAATGATACACTTAACCTAATAAATAATATACATCGGGTAAGTCAATGAAAAAGTGGCTGAGTTTTTAAAAAATGCACATTGTTATCTTCATTGTCTGAAGATTTTGTAGCGGTGGGAGCCCATAAAAAGATAGGACAGGCCATTTTTTTATGTGGGAAGTTCTCTGTCCCGATTGCAGAGTCTCTGCCCTCATAACCTTACTATTAAAAATGCAGTCTTGTGAATACTGAAAAAGCGGGAACTTATACTAAATATACATTTACCTGGGTGAATTAGGCCCCCAAGGATTACCCCTGGTAGGATTAAGCACCAGCAATAAAAAACTGGTAACACAAATAACAAAATAAATTCTGGTAAACCAAACCTATCTCAGCTAAGGTGGTCAAACCTGAGAGACAGATCTCCATACCTGTAATGGACAAATGTAACTGCAACAACTACATGAAAAGTTCCCAGGTTCACTAAAATCAAATCGCATATCTCACATACAGTAGAATCTGCCAACAGAGAAATGTGTCACACATTGCATCAACTCTCTCAAATCGTTCAACAAATACAGTGGACTCTCACAAGAGTTTATTTTCCAGCATCGAATAGAAATACAACTCGCTGCACATTTACACATAAGTAAACTTTATAACTATTTGATAAAGTTCTATCAAGTAGTGTAACATCAAAAAGTCATTTTATATTAGGACTGATTGAAATCTCCTATAACATCATATTTTAATTTAGGTAAACATAACATCCCATTTAACTTCTATCTAATCTTATGCTGGGACAAAATCCGGATCAATAAAATCATCAAAAAATGTACAGATCAAATGAGTAAATTAAATCTGAAGAGACCAGCAGCCTGCAATCTTGTGCTATAAAAAAACAGCGAGATACTTGTATCTTAAATCACATCCACAAATGTTGTTACTGCTTATGCTGAATAGGTCACTGTGAGAAATGCATCATTCACACTGTGACATCACCAAACATCACTCAAGCTTCAAGCTAGCAGTGCATGTGCGTTAATCTCATGACAACGAAGGAAGACTGGTACAAGGAAGTTCACCTATTTCTAATCAATAATTAGACAGATTTTCTTTTCATATTTGTTGTCAATTTATAAAGCACTGTGCACTACTCAATTATATTAAGGACACACCTTTAATACATGTCTCTTAACCCGTTACAGTTGAGGGACTTGCCACCCGACAGACTATCAATAGCCATCAGTACGTTCTGCAGCATGATGGCGTGAGTAAAAATTCCTGCTTCCCTCCCTCCACCCAGAGTGGGGTTATGTCATCCATAAAATCATCATGGTGGTCCTGGGGTAGTGTTACCACAGGGGTATATAATTTTTGGTTAAAGCACTGGAATGCCTGTACTAATAAAGTATTTCCCATAATGGGTTCTCCATTGGCTGTACACAGGGAACGCACCACCATTCTTGATTGCACCCCTTTTGGTATCAGCAATAGAGTTCAACAATGACACTCCCCCTCCACATACATCTCAGCCCTGGTATGTTTCCCAAGGTAGGCCATATCGGGGTCAGCCAACTCTCTAAATTCCGCCAACAGGGGTTCAATTCAGCCACGTATGGAGGTACTGGAGGAGATATTGTACCATTGGTAAGCTACATTTAACTTCCTCTTGAGACTCAGAAGCCAGGTCCGCATTGATTTAAGGAAGCTGTATGCTCTGAAATTGTTGTCCCTGACATGGAAACTTTAAATACTTCCCAGATTGTTTGATAAGAGGCATATGACCTTACATTTCATTCAAAATATTCATTTATGGCCCCCCGCCAGCTCTGCTCTGAATACTGCGTCCCTTAATGCTACTGATGGAAACACCCAAGGTCCATGTCTTTACAGTAAGTCAGGTAACATAATGGCAAGTACAATGGATGAGTGGTCACAGAATGTGCATGGGAAGTAATCAAGAAACTGGACCCAGGACCTCCTCGGGGGACTGAAGACAGAAATCAGTCCATGAATATGTGTTGCGGGCAGTGGAGTACGGCGAGTAGGCCTGTGCTCCCCCAGCAGCTCACACCATATGTCCACTAAACCATCATGCTCAAGGATTTGTACAAGGCGTACGCTGCATTGGGGACGCTAGTCCTGTCTCTGTGTCTGCTAACGAGTTCTCAATTAAGAACTAGATTAAAGTCACCCCCCCCCCTCCAATTAACACTTATGTCACCATTGGAAGTTGTAGTTAATTGTGTAGAAGTTTATGACTGTGATGGAAGAGTCACAAAGTAAGCCAGCTAGATAAACAAATCTGCCCAAGGAGTCTCAATGAATAAAACTAACTGAAGAGGGAAATGCTTCATGGATTAAGACAACCCTAACCATGTGTGAGTTACAGTAAGCAAAGTAATTTGTGGTTCCCCAGCAATGCATAAAGCTAGCTCTGTCCCAAAGTACCAGAGGCATTGCTTGAATAAAAAACACTTCTGCCCTGTGTCTTTCCAAATGTACGACTATCAAGCTACATTTTTAGGGCTACCAAGTTCCTGTACATTCCATGTGTAGGAAAGTAGGATCTGCTTTTATGGTTACCGCCACTTTTTGCTTGGTGCTAAGCTGTTTTTGACTAGTCTGACTGGAATCCTGCTAATCAGGACCCCAGTCTTTCTGCTTTCTCCCTTCAATTGTTATGTTCAGCACTTAGGTACATCTCAGATTATATGCTGGGGTAGCCATATCAGTCCCTAGTATATGGTACTAAGGTACCCAGGGCATAGGCACCCCAGAGGTCCCCCATGGGCTGAAGCATGTATTATGCCACCCATAGAAGACCATTCTAACTGTAACTACAAGCCTGCCATTGGAGCCTGTGTAAGCTGGTGCTAGTGCCACATACGAAAGATATAGGTTTCCTATATCTAGGGTCACTGCACTTAAAACCTATAAGTCACCCCTATAGCAGGCCTTTGCAATCCTGAAGGCAGGTGCTATGTTCTAAGTGTGCGGGTGCCACTGCATGAGCAGGATACCCCTACAGCCTACGGAGTCCATTCTCCCGGGTCGTAAGTGAAGCAGCCATATATGATATAGAGGGGCACCGCGTAATTACGCGATGACCATCTCGAAATCGGCTGCAACAAAACCTATCATGTTTGGTATCAAACATGTTGAAATCATACCCCCACACCGTAAACAGTGTGGGAGGTATGATTCCAAGCACTGGAAGAGCCCTCCATTAGGCTCTCAGTGTTCCCGGTACCAGCCTTCTAGACCTGGACAGTACAACATGGCAGCTGCCGACCAGAGACACGATTCTGCCCTCCTGCTGCTGAGCCAAGTTTGAGCAGGGGAAGGCAGAACAATAGGTATCCTTTCACAGGGAGGTTTGACCACCTCCCAGACAGGATTTAGTGTATTGGGGCTGGGTGGGTGCGCTTGCCAGCACCACCAAGTCTGCATGAGGGGCACATTTGGTGCCTCCTTGCATAGTCCAGTTCAAACCAGCCCTGGGAGCCGTTGCTCCCACTCTGGTGCGAAACTGGACAAAGGACATGGGAGTAACCTCCCCTCTGTCCAAACCCTCCCCTGGGAGGTTCCCCTGAATTGGCCCAGCCCTTTCCTTAGAGTACTTAAGGGCTTACTTGTGGGTGGGTTCCTAGATTCGTCGTGGGACATGATTCAATTCAGACACCACTTCAACTTCTACTGCCTGGGTACTCTGGACTTCACTGGACTTTGTTTGGGCTCGACCTCATCCCCATTTCAGTCTGCTGCATCGTCTGTGCCTGTGCACCATACAGGAACCTTCCAAGGCCTGTGGGCATCCAAGACACTTAAAGGAATCTCCCTTGAAGTGAAGGAGTCACTTCCCTGCATTCGCAGGCACCACAACTAAGCTGACTGGTCTGCTGATCCTGAGCTCCTACGGACTCTGAAAGGTTCAACAAAGCAGGCGGCGGTTCTCCACAGCTCTTGAGGCCTGCCCTGCCCTCTCACCAAGTTTGCGGCCAGTATCCCTCGTGGGAGCCACCGAACCCCCGTGCACCGCATTGACTTGTCGTTGCAAAGGCTTGTTGGCTTCCTTCCATCAAGATCGTCAGGCTCCAAGTAGCCCCAACCTAAAGCATCTCCAGTGACCAGAATCTTCGCCCACACCGCATCGTATGCATCGTGGCCTGCATCTTTTGTTGAGCTGCTCGAGGTCCTCTTGGGTCCTGTTGAGGGTCCCCTTTCTTTCTTTTGGGCTCCCCTGATTGCTCAGAGCCTGCCCTGACTCCCCTGCTTGTGGTGAGTCCCCTGGCCCTTGCTGGTCCCGACATTGCACCTTCTTCGACATCCAGGTTGTTTGCTGTTGCCAAGGCTTGTTGGTGCTCCCGACAGACACCGAACCCTCAGTTCTTGACATCCGACGTGGGACAGCATGTGCACGGCTCCTGGTCTTCCTCAGCTTTGCCTGGTCCTCACAGCTGCAGAGTTAAGGTCACAGTCAACTGTCCTGCAACACCTGACATCGGTGGGCATTCGCCTTCCAGGTCTCTGATTCACTCCTGAGTGACATATTTATTTTATTTATTTATTTTAAAAGTTTTATATAGCGCTGGCTAGACCCAGAGGTATCAGAGCGCATTACATGAGAAGATAATATAAAGCAAAAATGGCATATAAATAGATAAAAAAGATAATGAAACAACGTGTGAGATATACAAAACAAAAATAGATATACAGGTGCAAGAGCTATACACTTCAAGGAACTAGGTATATGATGTTAGGGAAATGGACCGATATTCCTGGACAAAATGTTACATGGTGATTGGAGATCAGGTGCAGGACACTTCAACTTGAACCCACCTTCGGATTCCACCTGACACTTTCTCCTCCTCCAGCAGCGGCACTTTCCTGAAGTCCTCCATTGGGTTCGATGGCGGTTTCCTACACCACTTCACACCTATGCACCCGGCTTCCCTGGTGTAGGTAACGTGGGTACTAGGGTATCCACAGGTGGGGTGGCTCTCCAACCTTTTGTCCTCCACAGGGTTTCTTCAGGGTCCACTGGGAAGAGTCCTTAATCTTTAAAATTGCAACCACGACTTACACGTTGATTTGTACGGAGAACTCGGTCGTGTTCCCACACTACACACGACCTTCGTGGGGCTCCTAGTCACTCACCTTGGGTGGTTTCTTGGGTCGCTGGCACTTCTACGTCCCCTGGACATTGTCTAGACACAAGTCATGGTTCTTATACCACTTTCTTAGTAAATGGTTTGGTCCCCCCCTTGGGTCCCCTGTGTGTTCTGTGCTATTTACGTGATTTCTATGCAAAGTATTGTGTGCATTGTGCATATCTCCAGGTAGGAGATATTTGTATGTGTTAGGGAGTATTATATAATAAAAGCATATTTTTATAAATATCTTGTGTGGTTCTTTTTCGATTAATCTATATCTATAAGATTGCATTCTGGTAAAACAAGCTGCTTTACACCTCTTCTGGACTAGGCCTGAAGGCTGCTCTCCACAGCTACCACTTAGAGAGCTTTCTATGGTTGTCTAAGACCTCCTAAATCACCATAAGGGTTGTCTGGGCTGGTACAGGGTCTCCACTTACATAAGTGTACGTCATATACCAGGCCAGCCTCTCACACCATGTCATGCACTTAATTATGTGTGCCACCTGAAAAGGAGAAACATAGCACACATTAAACAACATGATGCAAATATCCATTAGCAGTGGTGTAACTAATGAAGGTCAAGTAGTTCCAGAAACCTCGCTGCTCAGTGAATGATGTCAAACCAAAATTTGCAAATGAAAACCAAACCCCTTTCTTCCCACCTCCCACACTGATAACCCAACCATCAGTGATTACAACTGAAAAACTTGCCAAAGTAACTCAGTTAAGACGAGCAAACTTGTGCTTAGCACAGGAGACAAGAAAGTTAGGGCCGACTATCCGCACATAGCGCAGTGCAGCACAACTGCGATTTGAAATGAATAACTTGTGAGCATATTTACATGCCCTAGCGCCACTGAAGCATCACTTTTTTGATGCTCTGGTGGCGCGCTGAGGAGGCCCATATCTACAAGGCCACTTAAAGCCACCCTGGGTGGCTTTTCACTGCCTTGTAGATAAGGTGGAAAATCAAGCAGCACAAGTCCATGTGTTGCCTTACATTGGGGCAGGGAGGCGTGCCATGGGTGTTGCTGTGGGTGTTTCAATGCAACACCCGAGGATTTTGACACTGCCCCATATTTACAACATAGCATGAATTTATGGCAGTGCCAAAAACTTAAGCCTCCCCAGAGCAGGCATAATGAGGAGGAATGTTTACATTTCTCTTCGTTTTTCCCTCTTTCCACATGCTGCTTTCTGCAACACACATAGAATGAGGAAAACACCTCTTGTGATTGTTTTTGTGCAGGAAGCTTCCCCTTCCTGCACGAAAACAACCATGCCAACAACACAGACACACTGGCACCATGGTGCTAGGCTGCCTACATTGGCGCAATGCTGCAATTTTTGCGCCAGCTGCCAGGGAGGAATGCACTCTATCTTGTAAATACAGTGCATTGCTGTCCTTTCAAATTGATGTAGGGCAGCGCAGCAAAATGATTTGCAGTGCTGCCCTACGCCAATTCTTTGTAAATAGGCCCCTTGAATACTGCAACAAATGTCTAAAGCATGGTGTAGCACCAGGTATTAGTGACTGTTATTGTGAAGACCATCTTCAGGAGTATAGCTGAGACCCGCGGCCCTCTAATACAGCTGTCAAATCAGGGCTGAATGTCCACCCCATGAGACGTCGTTTGTTAAGGAATAGTAAAAGAATCCACCCACTTTAATCCTACAACTAACTTTAAAAGAGCTTGTTTCAGGAATCAATCACCTCTCATCCTGAAACTAACTGTAAAACAACTTGTTTCAGGAATCCACCAGCTCTAATCCTGAAACTATCCTTAAAACAACTTCTTTTTTATGAATCTATTCGCTTTAATCCTGAAACTAATTTTAAAACAACTTGTTTTAGGAATCCACTCACCCCATTATAAAACTAACTGTAAAAATACTTGTTTCAGGAATCCACTCATTCCAATCTTGAAACTAACTTTAAAATAACTTGTTTCAGGATCTACCAGCTCTAATCCTGAAAATAACTTTAAAACAACTTGTTTCAGGAATCCACTCAATCAAATACTGAAACTAACTTTATAACAGCTTGTTTCAGGAATCCACTCACTCCAATCCGGAAACTAAATTATAAACAACTTGTTTCAGGAATCCGCCAGCTCTAATCCTGAAACTAACTTTAAAACAAACTGATTCAGGAATCTGCTCGTCCTGATCCTGAAACTAACTTTAAAACAACAGTTTCAGAATTCCGCACTCCCGAATCATAAAACTAATGTTAAAACAACTTGCTTCAGTAATGCACTCGTCCTAATCCTACAAATAATATTTAAAAAACTTGTTTCATTAATCCACTCACTCTAATCCTAAAACTAACTTTAAAATAACTTGTTTCAGCAATCCACTCATTCTTAACCCAAAACTAACTTTACAAAAAACTTGTTTCAGCAATCCACTCGCCCTATCCTAAAACTAACTTTAAAATAACTTGTTTCAGCAGTCCACTCGCTCAAAATCCTGAAACAAACTTTAAAATAACTTGTTTCAGGGAATCCACCAGCTCTAATCCTGAAACTAACTTTAAAACAATTTGTTTCAAGAATCCACTCGCTCCAATCCTAAAACTAACTTTAAAACAACTTGTTTCAGGAATCCACTCGCTCCAATCCTGAAACTAACTTTAAAACAACTTGTTTCAGGAATCCACCAGCTCTAATCCCGAAACTAAGTTTAAAACAACTTCTTATAAGAATCCACTCGATTTAATCCTGAAACTTACTTTAAAGCAACTTGTTTCATGAATGCTCTCTCTCTAATCCTATAACTAACTTTAAAACAACTTGTTTCAGCAATCCACTCACCCTAATCCTAAAACTGACTTTAAAACAACTAGTTTCAGCAATCCACTCACCCTAATCCTGAAACTAACTTTAAAACAGCTTGTTTCAGGAATCCACACGCTCCAATCTTAACACTATTTTTAAAACAACTTGTTTCAGGAATCCATTCGCTACAATCCTGAAACTAATTTTAAAACAACTTGCTTTAGCAATCCACTCACCCAAATCCTAAAGCTAACTGTAAAACAACTTGTTTCAAGAATCCACCAGCTCTAATCCTGAAACTAAATTTAAAACAACTTCTTTCAGGAATCGAATCACTTTAATCCTGAAACTAAGTTTCAAACAACATGTTTCAGGAATCCACTTGCTCTAATCCTCAAACTAACTTTAAAACAACTTGTTTCAGAAATCCACTCACTTTAATATTACAACTAATTTTAAAACAACTTGTTTCAGGAATCCATGAGCTCTCATCCTGAAACTAACAACAAAACAATTAGTTTCAGGAATCCACCAGCTCTAATTCGGAAACTATCTTTAAAAACCACTTCTTTCAGGAATCAACTCGCTTTAATCCTGACACTAACTTTAAAACAACTTATTTCAGGAATCCATTCACCGTAATCCTGAAACTAAATTTAAAACAACTTGTTTCTGGAATCCACCAGCTCTAATCCTGAAACTAACAATAAAACAACTTGTTTCAGGATTCCACCAGCTCTAATCCTAAACCTAATATTAAAACAACTTGTTTCAGGAATCCACCAGCTCTAATCATGAAACTAGCTTTAAAACAACTTGTTTCAGGAATCTATTCGCTGTAATCCTGAAACTAACTTTAAAACAACTTGTTTCTGGAATCCACCAGCTCTAATCTTGAAACTAACATTAAAACAACTTCTTTCAGGAATCCACTCGCTTTAGTCTTGAAACTGAATTTAAAACAAGTTGTTTCAGGAATTCGCTCGCCCTAATCCTGAAATTAACTTTCAACAACTTGTTTCAGGAATCAACTCACCCCAATCCTAAAACTAACTTTAAAATTACTTATTTCAGGAATCCACTTGCCCTAATCTTAAAACAAATAAAAAAATGTTTTTTTCAGGAATCCACTCACTACAACCCTGAAGCTGACTTTAAAATAACTTGTTTTAGGAATCCACCAGCTTTAATCCTGACACTACCTTCAAAACAACTTGTTTCAGGAATCCACTCGCTCCAATCCTGAAACTAACTTTAATACTACTTGTTTCAGGAATCTACCAGCTCCAATCCTGAATTAACTTTAAAACAACTTGTTTTAAATCCACTGGCTCTAATCCTGAAACTAACTTTAAAACAGCTTGTTTTAGGAATCCACCCATTCCAATCCTGAAACTAACTTTAAAATAACTTGCTTCAGGAATCCACCAGCTCTAACCCTGAAACTAACTTTCAAACAACTTGTTTCAGGAATCCACTCGCCCCAATACTAAAATGAACTTTAAAACAACGTGTTTCAGCAATCCACTCACCCTAATTTTAAAATTAACTTCACATCAACTTGTTTCAGGAATCCACTTGTTCCAATCCTTTAACTAACTTTAAAACAGCTTGTTTCAGGAATCCACTCGCTCCAATCCTGAAATTAACTTCAAAACAGCTTGTTTCAGGAATCCACTTGCTCCAATCCTGAAACTAATTTTAAAACAACTTGTTTCAGGAATCCACTCGCTCCAATCCTGAAACTAACTTTAAAACCGCTTGTTTCAGGAATCCACTCGCTCCAATCCTATGACTAACATTAAAACAACTTGTTTCAGGAATCCTCTCGCCCTGATCCTGACACTAACTTTAAAACAACTTCTTTCAGAAATCCCCTCACCCGAATCATAAAACTAACTTTAAAACAGCTTGTTTCAGTAATCCACTTGCCTTCATCCTAAACCGAGCATTAAAACAACTTGTTTCAGACATCCACTCACCCAAATCCCACAAATAACATTTAAACAATTTATTTAAGTAATCCACTCACTCCAATCCTGAAACTAACTTTAAAACATCTTCTTTCAGGAATCCACTGTTCAATCATGAAACTAACTTTAAAACAACTTGTTTAAGAAATCCACTCGTTCCAAATCTTAAAAGTAACTTTAAAACAACTTGTTTCCGGAATCTACCAAAAGAACTTCTATCAGGAATCTACTCGATTTAATCCTGAAACTAACTTTAAAACAACTTGTTTCAGGAATCCACTCAACTCTTATCCTAAAACTAAGTTTAAAACAACTTAATTTAGGAATCAATCAGCTCTCATCCTGAAACTAACTTTAAAACAGGTTGTTTCAGGAATCCGCCAGCTCTAATCCTGAAACTATCTTTAAAACAACTTGTTTCAGGAATCCACCAGCTATAATCCTGAAACTGTATTTAAAACAACTACTTTCAGGAATCCATTCACTTTAATCTTGAAACCAACATTATAACAACTTGTTTTTGCATTTCTGTGAGAAGCTAACCTGGTATATGATGTCCACTAATGTAATTGGGCACCCTGCACCAGTCCAGACAACCCTTATAGTGATTTATGAGGTCTTAGACAACCTTAGAAAGCTCTCTAAGCCATAGCTGTGGAGAGCAGCCTTCAGGCTTAGTCCAGAAGGAGTGTAAAGCAGCTTGTTGTACCAGAATGCAATCTTATAGTATAGATTAAGTGAAAAAGAACCACACAAGGTATTTATAAAAATATGTATTTATTATATAATACTCTAACACCTTTATATATCTCCTACCCAGAGATAAACACAATGCACACAATACTTTGTATAGAAATACAGTAAATAGCACAAAATACACAGTGGGCCCGGGGGGATGGGACCAAACCATATACTAAGAAAGTGGTATAAGAACCACGACTCGGATCAAGAAAAGGTAGAGAGGATGTAGAAGTGCTTGGGACCCAAGGAACCACCCAAGGTGAGTGACTAGGAACCTCACAGAGAGCGTGTTCAGTGTGGGAACATGGCCGCGTGGTCCGTGCAAGTCTACGTGTAAGTCGCAGTTGGATTTTTAAAGATTAAGGACCCTTCCCAGTGGACACTGAAGAAAACCCGTGGAAAACAGAAGGTTGGAAAGCCACCCCACACGTGGATAACCTAGTACGCACGTTATCTACACCAGGAGAACAGGGTGCATAGGTGTGAAATGGTGTCGGAAACTGCCGTCGAACCCAATGGAGGACTTCAGGAAAGTGCCGCTGCTGAAGAAGGAGAAAGTGTCCGGTGGAATCCGAAGGTGGATTCTAGTTAAGAGGTACCTGCAAGCAGAGGGGACAGAGTCCATGTCACTCAAGAGTGACTCAGAGATTTGGAAGATGAATGCCCACCAATGTCGGGAGTTGCAGGAGAGCTGCCTACTACTGGGGGCACTAGGGGGTGTTGTAGTAGTAGTAATAGTAGAAGCAGTATCCTTATTGCTGGCCTTGGGACAATCAGAATCATATTTCTTGTGACCTTGCTTTTTGCAAACAAAGCAATAAGGCTGACGGTGACCTTGACTCTGCAGCTGTGAGGACCAGGCGATGCTGAGGAGCCGTGCATGAGCTGTCCCACATCAGATGTCGAGTGCTGAGTGGTCTTTGTATGGAGGGAGAACCAACAAGCCTTGGCAAATGCAACCCACGTAGAAGTAGAAGAAGGTGCAATGTTGGGACCAGCAAGGTCCACGGGACTTACCACAAGCAGGGGAATCAGGGCAGGCCCGATCAATCAGGGGAACCCAAAAGAAACAAAGGTGACTCTGAAATGGACCCACAGCCCAGAGGCACTGGAGTCACGAGAGTACCTCAAGCATCTCACCAAAAGATGCAGGCCATGATTCACAATGATGTGGTGTGGCCGAAGATTCTGGTCACTGGAGATGCTCGAGGTGGGGCTACTTGGAGCCAGAAGATTTTCTTGGAAGGAAGCCAACAAGTATTTGCAAATAAAAGTTGACGTGGTGCACAGGTGTTCCGTTATTGCAGTCCCCACGAGGGATACTGGCCTCAAACTTGGTGAGAGGGCAGGGCAGGCCTAGAGAGCTGTGAAGAATAACCACCTGTGTTGCAGAACCTTACGGAGTCCAGAGGAGCTCAGAATCAGCAGACAGGTCGACTTAGTTGTGGTGCCTACAAATGCAGGGAAGTGACTCCTTCACTTCAAGGGAGATTCCTTCAGGTGTCTTTGATGCGCACAGGCCTTGGAAGGTTCCTGTATGGTGCACAGGCACAGACGAAGCAGCAGACTGGAAGGAGAACAAAGTCGAGCACAAACGAAGTCCAGAGTGCCAGACGGTAGAAGAAGAAGTGGTGTCTGAATTGAATCTTGTCCCATGATGAAACTAGGGACCCACCCACAGGTAAGCCCTTAAGTACCCTCAGGAAAGGTTGTGACCATTCAGGGGACCCTCCCAGGGAAGGGCCAGGACACAAGGGAGGTTACTCCCATGTACTTTGTCCAGGTTCACACCAGAGCAGGAGCCAACTGCTCCCAGAGCTGGTTTGAACTGGACTATGCATGGAGGCAACAAATGTGCCCCTCATGCAGAATTAGTGGCGCTGGCAAGCGCACCCACCCGGTCCCAATACACTAAATCCCATCTGGGAGGTGATTACACCTCCCTGTGACAGGATGCCTATTGTTCTGCCTTCTCCTGCTCGAGCTTGGTTCAGCAGCAGGAGGGCAGAATCAGGTCGGCAGCAACCATTTTGTGCTGTCCGGGTCTAGAAGGCTGACACCAAGAACAATCAGAACCTAACGGAGGGCTCTTGCAGTGCTTGGAATCATACCTCACATACCGTTTATGGTGTGGGGGTATGATTCCAACATGTTTGATACCAAACATTATAGGATTCGTTGCAGCCAGATGGTCATCACGTAATTACGAGTTGTCCCTCTATATGGTATATGGCTGCTTCACTTACAACCCAGGAGAATTGACTCCATAGGCTGTAGGGGTGTCCTGCTCATGCAGGGGCACCCTCACACTTAGACCCAAGCACCCTGCCTTCAGGATTGCAAAGGCCTGCTATAGGGGTGACTTATAGTTTTTAAGTGCAGTGACCCTAGATATAGGAAACCTATATCTGTAGTAAGTGGTGCTAGCACCATCTTACACAGGCTGCAATGGCAGGCCTGTAGTTCCATTTTAAATCGTCTCCCATGGGTGGCATAATGCATGCTTCAGCCCATGGGGGACCTCTGGGGTACCTATGCCCTGGGTGCCTTAGTACCATATACTAGGAACTGATAAGGGTACCCCAGTATCCAAGCTGGGATGTACCTAAGTACTGAACATAACAATTTAAGGGAGAAAGCAGAGAGACTGGGGTCCTGATTAGCAGGACCCCAGTCAGACTAGTCAAAAACAGCTCAGCACCAGGCAAAAAAGTAGGGGTAGCAAGGCAGAAGGTTCCTACCTTCTTACAGGCAGATTCACTAACAATCCAGGAGAATGGACTCCATAGGCTGTAGGGGTGTCCTGCTCATGCAGGGGCACCCTCACACTTAGAACATAGCACCCCACCTTCAGGATTGCAAAGGCCTGCTATAGGGGCGACTTATAGGTTTTAAGTGCTGTGACCCTAGATATAGGAAACCTATATCTTTCGTAAGTGGTGCGAGCACCAGCTTACACAGGCTGCAATGGCAGGCCTATAGTACCATTTTGAATGGTCTCTCATGGGTGGCATAATACATGCTTCAGCCCATGGGGGACCTCTGGGGTACCCATGCCCTGGGTACCTTAGTACCATATACTAGGGACTTATAAGTGTACCCCAGTATCCAATCTGGGATGTACCTTAGTACTGACCATAACAATTTAAGGAAGAAAGCAGAGAGACTGGGGTCCTGATTAGCAGGATCCCAGTCTGAGCAGTCAAAAACAGCTTAGTACCACGCACAAAGTGGGGGTAACCATGCAGAAGGATCCTACCTTCCTACAATGAACCTAACTTTGAAACAACTAGCTTCAGGAATCCATTCACTCAAATCCTGAAACTAACTTTAAAACAGCTTGATTCAGGAACAAGCCAGATCTAATCCTGAAAGTAACTTTAAAACAACTTGTTTCAGGAATACATCAACTTTCATAATGACACTAACTTTAAAACAACATGTTTCAGGCATCCACCAAATCTAATTCTAAAACTATCTTTAAAAGAGCTTCTTTCAGTAATCCACTCACTTTAAACCTGAAACTAACTTTAAAACAAATTGTTTCATCAATCCACTCGTCCAAATCCTAAGACTAACTTTAAAACAACTTGTTTCAAGAATCCATCAGCTTTCATCCTGAAACTAACTTTAAAACAACTTGTTTCAGGAATCCGCCAGCTCTAATTCTGAAACTAACTTTAAAACAACTTGTTTCAGGAATCCACTCACTCCAATCCTGAAACTAACTTTAAAAGAACTTGTTTCAGGAATCCACTCACCTCGAACATTAAACTGACTTTAAAACAGCTTGATTCAGCAATCCACTCACCCTAATCCTGAAACTTACTTTAAAACAGCTTCTTTCAGGAATCCACTCACTCTAATCCTGAAACTAATTTAAAAAAAATGTGTTTCAGTAATCCACTACCCCTGATCCTAAACCTGACTTTAAAACAACTTGTTTGAGCAATCCACTCCTCCTAATCCTGAAACTAACTTTAAAGCCGCTTGTTTCTGGAATCCACTCGTTTCAATCCTGAAACTAACGTCAAATGAACTTGTTTCAGGAATCCACCAGCTCTAATGCTGAAACTATTTTTAAAACAACTTGTTTCAGGAATCCACAAGCTCTAATCCTGAAACTAACTTTAAAACAACTTCTTTCAGAAATCCACTTCCTTTAAACCTGGATCTAACTTTAAAACAACTTGTTTCAGGAATCCACTTGCTCTAATCCTGAAACTAACTTTAAAACAACTTGTTTCAGGAATCCATCAGCCTTCATCCTGGAACTAACTTTAAAAGAACTTGTTTCAGGAATCAGGAATCCCCCAGCTCTACTCCTGAAAGTAACTTTAAAACAACTTGTTTCAGGAATCCACCAGCACTAATTCTGAAACTATTTTTAAAAGAACTTTTTTCAGGAATCCACTTGCTTTAATCCTGAAACTAACTTTAAAACAACTTGTTTCATGCACTCCCTTGCCCAAATCTTAAAACTAACTTTAAAATAACTTGCTTCAAGAATCCACCAGCTCTAATCCCGTAGCTATTTTTAAAACAACTTGTTTCAGGAATCTACCAGCTCTAATCCTGAAACTAAATTTAAAACAACTTCTTCCAGGAATCCACTCTCTTTAATCCTGAAATTAACTTTAAAATAACTTGATTCAGGAATCCATCAGCCTTCAACCTGAAACTGACTTTAAAACAACTTGTTTCAGGAATCCACCAGCTCAACTCCTGAAACTAACTTTAAAACAACTTCTTTTAGGAATCCACCAACTCTAATCGGAAAACTATCTTTAAAATAACTTCTCTCAGGAATCCACTCGCTTTGATCCTGAAATGAACTTTAAAACAACTTGTTTCATTAATCCGCTCATCCTGAAACTAATGTTAAAAGAACTTGTTAGAAGAATCAACTCGCCCCAATCCTGAAACTAACTTTAAAAAGATTTGTTTCAGCAATCCACTCACCCTAATCCTAAAACTGACTTTAAAACAACTTGTTTCAGCAATCCACTCGCCATAATCCTGAAATTAACTTTAAAACAGCTTATATCAGGAATCCACTCACTCCAATCCTGAAACTAACTTCAAAATAACTTCTTTCAGGAATCCACCTGCTCTCATCCTGAAAGTATTTTTAAAACAACTTGTTTCAGGAATCCACCATCTTGAATCCTGAAACTAACTTTAAAACAACTTCCTTCAGGAATCCACTGGCTTTAATCCTGAAACTAACTTTAAAACAACTTGTTTCAGGAATCCACTTGCTCTAATCCTGAAACTAACTTTAAAACAACTTGTTTCAGGAATCCAGCAGCTCTACTCCTGAAACCTACTTTGAAACCTCTTGTTTCAGGGATCTTCCAGCTCTAATTCTGAAACTATCTTTAAAATAACTTCTTTCAGGAATACACTCGCTTTAATCCTGAAACTAACTTTAAAACAACTTGTTTCATCAATCCCCTCGTCCAAATCTTAAAACTACCTTTACAGTACTTGTTTCAAGAATCCATGAGATCTAATCCTGCAACTATTTTTAAATCAACTTGTTTCAGGAATCCACCTGCTCTGATCCTAAAACTAACTTTAAAACCACTTCTTTCAGGAATCCACTCTCTTTAATCCTTAAACTAACTTTAAAACAAATTGTTTAAGGAATCCATCAGCCTTCATGCTGAAACTGACTTTAAAACAACTTGTTTCAGGAATCCACCAGTCCTATTCCTAAAACTAACTTTAAAACAACTTGTTTCAGGAATCCACCATCTCTACTCCTGAAACTAACCTTAAAACATCTTGTTTAAGTAATCCACCAGCTCTAATCCTGAAACTAACTTTAAAACAATTTGTTTCAGCAATCCACTTGTCCAAATCTTAAAGTAAATTTATAACAACTTGTTTCAAGAATCCACTTGGGGGCGTGGCCAACTGGTGGAGAAAATGGGCGCACACTAGTGCGGCTCCGATCATTATCTCTCCTTAAAGTATCCTGCATCTGATCTGGCTGCACGAGACGTGCATAAGGCGGCGACCAAGTGGGGAGCGTGGGAACTTGGCACCAGGACCCAAAAAATGACCTTTGTCATGGCTGGACGCTAGCGAGGTCACGGCCCAACAGGGCCCAGAAGCCGCGGAGACACGTAGGCACAGGCATGACCGCGAGGCGGCGGACTCGGCTACGCGGCGCGGTCGCACCCACGATCACACCTAGGAAAAGAGGCCTTACTACAACTACAGCGTGGAGCAGCGTGGAAGAGAACCTGATCGGGCGGCGGCGGAGCGCAATTCAAAGAGGAGCCCGCCCAGAAGACCCCATCAAGTAAGAGCAATTCCCCAGGATCGCCGATGCGACGGCTGTGGGCCTGAGCAACGGCATAAAGTGACACTGGTACAGCGGAGGCTGAACAGGTTGGGACCCCAGGCCGACTTTAATGTGGGGCGAGAAGGATTTGCTGACCCCCGGTGACGCTCGTGGTGTGGCCTGGCATTGGAAGGCACCATGACTGATCTGCAGGAGTGGGAAGGCCCATCGGGGGTGAAGTAGGCTGATGTGCCTTGGCGGCAACTATAAAATTGGACAATGAGGGGCCGTGGAGAGCACTGGATACAACACCGGGCGTGATTAGCTCCCAGAAGTACAGAGGCATAGATCTGCCACAACAACTGTGTTGCACGAATCCTCTGGCACATTGTACTGTCTCTAGTGAATGCCCCAGGGGCGCCTTGGTTCCCCGGGAGGGGGAAAACCGACAGGCCACGTGGGAGTCTCCCCGGTAGGCGGCTGTGAGTACCCCAACACATCGAACCTGTGGCCCACAACGTGACAATGGCAACTAACAAAGGGGGACGAGGTTCGCATCAGCCCAAGATAGGCACATTCTCTTGGCAGAAAACACAGGAGGGAGGAACGCCTGGCCCAGGATCGGAACAGGAGGCTCAACAAAAGCTGACGGAGTAGGAATCCCCCACCCTAGACGATGTAATGGCAGTGATTACCAGCATGCGCACCTCCTTGGAGGGATGCCTAGACTCCGTCTCCACGGATATATCCCTTCTCCGAGCGGCCCTCAAGAAGATGGATTCCAGGGTCGAGGAGGTGGAAGATGTCGCTCGAGATCTGGTCGCAGACACGACAACTCTCAAGAAACAAGTCTCAGATCTGCAAATTCACACCGAAACCTTAACAGCGCAGCTGGACGACTACGAGGGCAGGTCGAGATGCAATAACGTCTGCATTTTAGGAGTGCCGGAGAGAGCCGAGGGACAAGCAGTGGACCTCCTTGTGGAGGACCTAGTAACGAAGAACCTGCAGCCCAAAAACCTCTCCAACTATTTCTCCATAGAGCGTGCACACCGCATGCCAGGGGGCAGGCCTAAGCCGGGTGCATCCCCCGACCCATGTTGGCTCGGGTGTTTAACTTTAGGGACCGGGACATTATTCTTCAAACACACATAGTGCTCCCCCCTCAAGTATGAAAACAGCACAATATCATTCTTTTCGGAATTTACCTCAAAGGTACAGAGGCAAAGGCACTCCTTCCTAGAGGTCACCAAAACCCTTAGAGAGAGGGAAATTAAATATGCCATGCTGTGTCCAGCGAAACTGAGCCGGGTGATGTATGGGATTGGCTGGATGGATGGCGGAGAGGGGCGATCGAGGGAACCCGGACCGGCACGAGCGATGAGCAGGGAAAACACAGAAACGACAAGAACCTGTCCAGGGAGACAGAGACCAACACACAACGGGTGGCTCGTGAATCGCCTGGCAGTATTCATGTTAGTGACTAGAGGAGTGCACTCCTTGAGAAATGGGAATAATGAACTGCTTCAATAGGTGCCTTTGCAACCTGATCTGAGGAGTGATCTTGTCGTGTGGTTTGTGGCCTCCTGGTCTGCCTTGCTACGTTGACTAAGGCCTGGCTGCAATGATGCCTTTTTGCGCACGTTACTTTGTGCCGTTGTTTTTCCAGCCTCTGCTTCTGCCCGGCTATTTTAGCACTGTCTGCATGTCTGTATTTCACCTTTTCTCCTGTTCCCTTTGGGCTATGTCTGCACACCATGTACAAGGTCGAAAAACAACGTCCCTTGTTCCTGCTGATCTGGCCAGTCCCTCGCACTTAGACATAACACTATGTACAGCTGCCCTGGAGAAATTTGTGTGCTTTTAATATTGTGATTTTCACGGTTAGAGACACTTGGAGAAAAACCTTTCCAGAGAGAAGAGCTGTGCTTGTCTGATGATGTAAACCTTGCATCTAGATATTGAGGTATGGGGGTTCGCTCGACAAAGCCCAGAGGTCTTCTGTTTTTATAATAAACTAGCAACTAGCACGGGGAGGGTGGTATAGTCATTTAGCCATATATCCACTGCTTTATGAAATGCTTTCCCCGTTTGTATTCTATGGAGTTGTAACTATGCTGATTATATTATCCTTATGCATTATGCTGATAGTACTGGCACGTGTACTGTATCTTAGAGCACGGTAGTTGAAATAAACATTTTAAACTATACATTGTCTCTTCTTACGCACGTTGTGGACAGGTATGAGTGAGTTATGAAAGGGTGTTCTTGCTCCTGCGAGTCCTGAGAGAGAGATACCGTGTTCTGGGTTGTCTAATCATTGGTAGCATTGTTGCTAATGAGACGCTAAAGCTAGTCGCATTGGGGTGTTAGGTGCTAAGGTGTATGGTTGGCTCACCACTATATTCCGAGGTCCTATTATCCTGTGCATAGCTCTGTGTATGTGCAGAATCCCTACAACATGGCGCCCAATGTGGGGCTGCTTATCTGCGAGACGCTTGAGTAGTATTTGTGCTTGTCCACAACTCCCTTCACAGACGCTTCCGGAAGCGTGTGTGACGGTGATACCTCCTATATTGACGTTTTTATAGGTTCTTTCAAGCTTGAAGTTGTTAAAAGGTTTCTTAAATAATACCCTCTATTGTGCTGCAACATATTAGGTTGTCAGAAACTTTTAGCCTAAAATGGCTACTCAAATTGCGGCACATAGCCGCGCAGCGCTCCGAGCTCACTTGACAGTGTATGGGGTGCCTGACGCGGGTGTCGATCTGATCTTTGTGGTACAAGCAGATCCAGCTTACCACTTTGAGGTGTTTTACTCATGGATCACTTTTCCTGCGGTGGATGGGGCTGATAATTTGTTCCATGAATATACGGCCACCGCTGTCCCTAATAACTATAGACCGTATAGGAATCTTGAACTACCGCTCATGGCTTGGCAACACCGTGTTTGGTTTGATGGCGCCCTCCCCCAACCGGTTACCGCGGTTCGTTTAGGCCCCTTATCAATTGAAGGGGCCACTTGGCCTGTCTTGGCTGGGTATACCCCACATCCGCGTTATATGACGGTGGCAGTCGGTGAACTGTGTAATTTGCATTCGTCTTTGATACGAGTGCATAGAGCTTTAGTACAGTATGTTACAGGCAACATCCAGGGAGTCCCGCCTGGAGTTGCAGCCCATCCAGCTGGAGCAGGCGGTATAACCATAAGTCCTGTCATGGTTAATTCGGTGATGGGCAAGCGCCCACAAAATAAGGATGATTTTCCTTATTGGCTTGCAGAAAAATTTGACCAGCTGGAGGCAGTTTTTCCAAATACATCTCCCGTGGAAAAACACAGGATTTTGACGATTAGTTTGCCAAAAGACTTAGTACCCGAGTTGGCAGAATGCAACAACTGGGGTAGGGTATTCGCCGCAGTATATGCAAAGTGTTTCGGCACTCCTTCCATGACGGTTCTCCCCTCTGTGATTAAACGAGTGCAGGATGAACATGGCCCTGAAGCGGCTGTGGAATTAGGGATGAGACTGGTGGGAGTGTTCGACGTAGTAGCTGATTTGATCCTTGCGAATGTCAAGGGTGATGCAGTTAACTTTCAAGTAGCTAATGCTTTGGTCCCAGATCTGGACAAGCCGCGCGAATTACCGAAAAGTATTGCACAGGCTTACACAAAAATTGGCCGCAATAGCTTGGGAGTTAAGCCTTTTGCTAAATCGCAAACACAATCGCAACAACAACCAAAAACTCAGTCTGAGAAAGATGAGAAACCAGTTTTTACTAAAAAGAGCTGGAGGTTGAAAAAACAGGGTAAGCAACAGAAGAAGCCGGGGCTCGCGAGGCGCATCCCCGGTTTCCGTCTCTTCTGAACGCACTTATAATTTGCGTGATAGGGCGAGAATTAAATCTCCAGAGAGATTTCAAGTCCCTGATTCGCGTTCTCCTCGTTCTTCACAGGCACCAACAACTTCACAGGCTGGTGGAGGAGATCACGAGGATAGAGGAAGGGGTCGAGAGGCTCCACAGGGACGAGACCAACCTCGACAACAGGTCAGAGGGAAAGCAGAAGAATTTCAACATTCTCGCCCACAGTTTCAGAAGAAGAAAGTTGCCGCTGTAACAGCGAGATATGCCACAGACGGTGAGAACGAGACTCCTGAAATGGACGTGGGCGGTGACACTCCTAGACAGCGCCGCGGAAGTTACCATAGTGCGGGAGGCGCTACGTCCTCATGTGGAGGCGACAGCAACTGAAACATTCATTACTGTCGAGACAGCAGATACCAGAGTGGCACCCCCAGACAGACTATATAATATTGTCATTCAAATTGAAGGTGACATACAGCGTGTTATTAAAGGAACTTTTTGGGAAAATCTGACCTCTTCGTACGACATTTTGTTAGCGGAGGCGGATTGGCCGCCCCCATTCGTACTTGCTGCGCGTAAAGGGGAGGAGGTAATCCTTCCGAGCTTTTCTCGCCATGTCCCCAAGGACAAAGCAGAGGCTCTTGCAGCTGAATGGGCTATGTCCCTAGCTCCAGCGTTATACCGCAACCACGTGGGCTGGGATGAAGATTCACCACCCCATGATATTCCTTTGCGGTCGCTGCCACAGCCACAACCCCCAATATCCCATCAAACGGGAAGCAAAAGGCCCCGTTTCCGTAATTCTGACTCAGTTAGAATATCAGGGAGTAATTGAAACATGCGTATCACCCTTGAGTAATCCCCTATTCGCGGTTTCTAAACCTGATGGATCGTACCGCTTGGTTTTGGATTACCGACATTTGAACTCACATTGTCGGACCTTTGCGGTGCAAAACACACATAGTTCTGCGCTAGTAGACAGTCTTGGTCGTAAAAAATATAAAACTACACTTGACCTATCCAATAGATTCTACACGCACAACTTGGCCCCGGAGAGTAGCCAATGGAGAGCTTTTACCTCCGGTGGTAAATTGTTCCAATTCCGGCGTTTACCTATGGGCTACAAGAACAGTCCAGGCGTATTCGCTGCCCGTGTTGTCTCTTTGTTAGATGGCATAGACCCAGATG
Organism: Calotriton arnoldi; assembly: GCA_963921515.1. Taxonomy (NCBI): domain Eukaryota; kingdom Metazoa; phylum Chordata; class Amphibia; order Caudata; family Salamandridae; genus Calotriton; species Calotriton arnoldi. Next base: position 708,272 of record CAWUFW010002464.1, on the reverse strand, counting down.
CATGTTCGTACGTCAATGATATCTATCTGACAGACGACGAGTTATTCCCGCATCTTTCCCGAGTGGACCGCATTATTCTCGAATTTGCGGTTCTAGGTTATAAGTTTAACTTACCAAAATCACACATTGCTGAATTTATTGTTTTGTTTTTGGGCTATGAGCTCAACAATGAAGGTAAGGGCTTAGCCCCCATTTCCTTGAGAAATGTGCACTTTTGTGCCCTCCTACCACTCTGAAGAAACTTCAGTCTTTACTGGGTTTTCTGAACTTCGGGCGTACTTACATTCCCGAATATGCCCAGCGTATCAAGCCACTGTATGCCTTGATACAACCTAACTTTTCGAAGTCATGCTGGCTTCCGGAGCATTCCTCCATTCTGCAGTCTTTGCAGACAGACCTACTTGAGTCTAAATTCTTGTTGACTCGTGACAACCACACAAACCTGGTGATTAGAATCATTCCAGGGGCAGTGGGTTTCACGTACTTGACCTTTAACGAAGGTGACACAGTACCGATTGCATACAAGTCACATCTTTACACTTCTGCAGAAATGCGCTTTTCCTCTGTGGAGAAAGTTTTGACTGCAGTGCAGAAGGCGATTCTGAAGGAACGCGTACTGGCACAGGGAAAACGCATTTTGGTGGTAACACCCTATCCTGCCCTAGAGGCAGTGACGAAAGCAAGTGTTCCGAACTCTAAAGCTTTGCACCCCCGTTGGATACAATGGGCAACATCTTTGACGTCTCCGGATGTCACTTTTATCTTTGATTCTTCTCTTCAGACTCCGGAGATTTTGCAGTATGAATTCGTTCATCCTCCTCCTCTGTCTTTGCTACCGTTTGAGGAATACGAATGTATTATCTATACCGATGGTTCGGCACAACCGGCCACGGGTTCCAAGCATGCTTATTCAGCAGCATGTGCTATTGTTGCAGGTACCTTTGTGGCCGGTAAGTTCAAATCAACTGTAGTGCATACTCAGGCACTAGGAGACAGTACTGCACAATTGGCCGAGCTGCGCGCATTGGTGCTAGCACTTGAGTTCGCTAATCCGGATGTGACCACTCTTATTGTATGCGATTCTTACTACTGTGTTCAGTCTTACAATGACAATCTATTCTTTTGGTCACAAAATGACTATAGAGATGCAAAAGGCAGCACTATCAAGCATAAAATGCTTTGGGTTCGAGTGGCAGATCTACAACAACGTCTGCCTCTCACACAGGTGGTACACACTCTTGACCACCAGCGTGTGGGCGCACACGCTGTCGGTAACGGTTTGGCAGACGAAGCTGCCAAATCAGCAGTAGCCACGTGCTCAGTCGCAGCAGTTACCAGATCCATGTCTAAAATAGATACTGATATTCTAGCAGCTATTGCTGCGACAAAGGAAGGTGCTAATTACCCTAGGGGTTTCCCTTCAAAATACTCTTATCAATTAGGTCCCGAACAGGCTCCTTACGTAAGAATTCCAAATGTTGGTGATCGGCTGATTCCCAACGCGGACCGCAGATTTTCCTTGATAACGGCAGCACACGAAGGCATGGCTTCGGCTCATGCTGGGGTGTCTTCGACTGTTTCCATCTTGCAGCAGCGTTACTGGTGGCGTGGTTTATACAAACAAACCCGTACTTATGTGCTTTCTTGTGAAGTTTCTCAGCAGATTAAGCCTTCCACGGTTACACGGCCACCACAGACCCCACTCTGCATTTCTAACAGACCTTTTGGGTGTGTTTACCTGGATTACTGCGGTCCATTCTCTTCAGACACTGCATATAAATATATCTTAGTTGCAGTGGATTTGTGCACCCGTTTCATCTGGGTTTGGCCACAACGAAGTGTTGACGCTCGAAATGTCATAAGGGATTTGCGTGTCTTTGTGGGAATTTTCACCTGTGGCACCTTCCATTCTGACCAAGGTCCAGCGTTCGCCTCTAAGGCTTACAATGACGCAATGGGTTCACTGGGGGTGCGGGTGAAATTTTCGTCACCATATCGGCCTGAGGGCAATTCGATTGTTGAACGTATGAACCGTGACTTAAAGCAATCCTTGACAGCTAGAGTCTTAGGTACTGGCAGAAACTGGCTGGCCCACTTGTATACCGTACAACGTGCACTTAATAATCTCCCTAGAAGACCTCTGGGTGGGCGGACCCCATACGAAATGCTCTTTGGCATAAGAATGTTTGTGCCTGACCTTGATGGTCTAGACATGGCGGCGCAATCCACCATCTTTGATGTAGATAACCATTCTACTATGTTACAGGACTTACAAGAAGCCCGAGACAAACTTGCAATCGCACATTTACCTTCAGCCACAGATGCTGCGCTGCAGATTCCGGTTGCTGGCTGGCTTTCGAAGATTGCAGATCTGGTTCGAGAGAAGGTGGAGAACAAAAAGGAATTCGGACCCTCTTATCGTGCACCAGTTCCAGTCCTTGGCTTGAAGGGAACTCGTACAGTCATCTTACCACCGCTTCCTGGTCGCAAAGAGAACAGATACATCTCAGTGGAAAATGTCAAGCTACAACATCTGGCCGATCCTGAATAGTGTTACACCAGCGGTCTCTTGTCCTGTCATTTCCTGGACAAATGTTCGTGGCCCTCCTGCCCGTACGGTCACTTATGTTGCTATCGAGATGGTAGATTTGCCTGATCGCCTGCTCGACTACCCGGATTCCCCCTGCAACGAGGAGACCGAGTATACCTACCCCGCCACAGAGTCCGTGGCTCATCTACCAACAACGCCACTGAGCCCAACACGTTATTCCTTTGACTCGGATTCCACTTCATCACTTGTCCCATCCAAATTCAGTATTCTTGTATCCTGGTTCAGAGACAATTTTCTGATCCCCCCATGGACATACATCTGGTTGGTACTTTTCCTGATTTTTTTGTTCATGTCCATTGGCTTTGTCACCGTGTTTTTTCTGCTCATCAATGGACACTATTTGGCAGAACGCTCTGCAGTGAACTGTGTCGCTGGAACTTTGGCTCCACATTCTTCATCTCACATCATGAAGTGAGACCACACATTTGTGAACATTTCAGCTTTTCCAGTCGCTGATGGCATCGTATGGGATGCGGTAAACTTCCAAATTCATGGACCGACCGAAATTATTAATGTACCAAATGTCCTTTGTGTTTCAATGGGTGATGTCGTAAAAAGTAATGTTCATTCTGACGATTGGGATGTGCATGCAGTTGAAGCATTATTTACTGATTTGAAATATTATGCAGCTTTTAATGCTGAGGATTTGTACCTGAATTCTGCAAGTTATGCTGATTTGTATTGTTACCAGCATTGGGGCAACCACTTTGTTCATAAACCGAGTGCACTGCGTGTTCCTTTTAACTATACCCAATGGGAGCATTGTCCAACGCCTTTGCCAGGTAGCTCCCAGACTCTTAGAAATAAATTTACTTACTTTACAGACTTTGATAGATCGAACCCTGGGTCCTATTATTTTAAATTAAACACTTCATCCACTCAGAAAATCATGTTGACCCATACCAAATTGCTATATTCAGGTTCCTTTTTAAGCGCCTTAGCTGGGGGTGGTTATGAGTACTGGAAGGACACTGTTGATCTGAAATCAATTTGGGGCTCCAAACCATGGCAGGTGCAAGGCACAGAAGCCTTGCACCGGGCTTGCCTTATCCCGGCCCAAATTCTATTTCTGAATACCACCATCTATCAAACTACATGTTGGGGGTTGGCTACTTCCAAACAATTGAATGCACCTTCCATTCCTGCATTGTCTTTCACTCCCAACGGGAGCTTGCATTTCAATATGTCCCTTACAAATGTACAAGCACTGTTTCAAAACAATTCGTTTAATATCTCTGCGCTTGTTCGGTCACCCTGGTTGGCTTGGCCCATAGCGTCTAATGCCTGCCAACTGCGTTTTCCTGACTCAGTTCCGGGTTACAAACAGGATAGGCCGGATCCCAGGTTTTCTAACTCTCGTACTGTGACAACATATTCTGTTGGTAAATTATGTAAACAGTGGTTGCAGCACTCTTCCCTTGATTCTGTTAAACAACATTTATCCCTCCTATCAGGCAACATTGATCTGTCCGACTTTATTTTGGGGCCTCGTGGTCCGCGACCTAAGAGATTCATTTATGAAACTTATAATGAACTCTGGATGCTTTCACAAATTGAAGCTGCTTCCCGTCTACGGGAAATAGATCAAGCAAATTTGGAAAAGGTGCTTGCTGTTGTTGACAATAGTATTAATACCCTGTCTTCCCGCATTTACACGTTAGAGAATATTGTGTCCTCTGTTGTTGATATTGTACAAGATGATGTGTCAGTGTTATATCATGGACAGAATCAATTGCGTTCAGTTATGCAGTTTGCATGGACATTGCAGACGCTTAAGTTAGGTAAAGTTCCTTGGCATTTTTTGAACACCTCTGCCTTATTCCTGCCTTTTAATTTAACTGACAAACAGCAGTTCATGTCCATGAAGGATGCAGCATACACTCTGTTACATATCGAGAAAATAGAGCCCTTACCATTCTCTGTGGCGGAATTGGATTCTGCAGTGTGGCTCGTTCATGGGGTTATCGCCTTGCCTTTTTCATTGTTTGAATTTAGTTCGTGCATGAAGCATTATCCTGTAGGCCGTTTCCAGCCTTTGGGTAGTGCCTTCCTGCATGAACTTTGGTCCCTGCCTTTCATGTTTAAATGCCTTAGAGACGGAAGGGAGGTTTTTCTCACGGGGAGTCATGCGATTCAACTGTGGGTCATTCCCTTGTTTGCAAACACATTCAATTGCACGGGGCTTGTAACGTTTCGGCTCCGAATCTTGCTTGTGTGTTGAAGGGCATTCCTGCTCCTGCTATTTCTCCTACTTTCACTGTGCTTGCGAATGGTAGCTATCTGCTTTTGAATAACCAAGACTGCTGTGGCATGCTGGCCGGCATACCCTATATTGTTACAGTTTCGCACAGGGTTGTCTGCTGCAAAAATGTGCTTTTTCCTCCCCCGCACGACATCATAGATAGTTCCGTTTGGCCTTCCATTCCTACTCTGAGGGCGGATTTCAATAAATTGAGCAGAATAAAGGCACTATTATTGAACCAGGAGGTTATGTTCACGTCCGCCCGGGAGACATTCATTCTCCAGGTGGCGAGTACCCACAGTGAAATACAGGCCCTTTTGAACACTAACCTCCCACAACATTTCGGTGAACTGATTCACCATGTTTTTAATGCATCACGCACTGAAGGTCTGGTGCACTTTTTTAAAGTTGTGGGCTCTGGCCTTGTGACCTCTTTTCAGACTATTTTTGGTGTAATACCAGCTTTTATTCATTCCATTTTTTCCAGCGTCTTTGGTGGCTTTCCGTTGATCCTCGCCTTAGTGGCTGGTATACTGCTTTTGGTCTGTTTACTACGCAATGGCTGCACCTCCTTGGGCCCTTCTCGACCCAGGTCGTCTCCGGATGCTCCGTGAGCGCATTCTCGCTGGTTTCGGCGTCCTGCCATTGGCGACACTCAGTGTGTCCTATAGACTTTCTTTTTGCTTTGCGTATTTCACTTACGTGCAACCTGTGATGTCTTGCATCAGATGTCCTTCCTTGTGGTCCTTGGATTATTGCCTCTCCAATACGTCTCTGTCTCGACCGGATTTTGTCCTGCTGGTGGGTCCCTTAGAGGCCCATGAACGGGACTGTTCCGGTGCAGGCTACATGGCGCGTGCGGCTGCACTGGGGATTTTGGCACAATGGGATATCTGGGCGGCTGCTCAGAATCTCCTACAACAAAGTTATATTGAGTACCATGCAAGTTGTCCCGCAATGCTGTTCGCTGCTCCCTCTTGCAAGGAACATGACTGCAGCTTTGATTTACTGGACTGGATGGCGTCGCTTTTTTCCGACGATTCCAATGATGTCCTCTTGGAAGGTGTGGCATTTTTCTGCACTTACACTCTGTTGGATTGACAGGGCCTTCGCTTTCTGCGACCTGCCTCGCTGGCTTTTTTTTTTAACCTCTGCAATTATTTTTTCATCTCACCTTCGTTGTCCTTCGTGGGGACCGCTCCACAACGGACGTTTCTGTTCTGCTCAATCTATTTGAACTCTGTCATCATCCTATGTCTTGGCCGATGGACTGCCCAGGGGAGGGTGTTGTGTGGTTTGTGGCCTCCTGGTCTGCCTTGCTACGTTGACTTAGGCCTGGCTGCCATGATGCCTTTTTGCGCACGTTACCTTGTGCCGTTGTTTTTCCAGCCTCTGCTTCTGCCCGGCTATTTTAGCACTCTCTGCATGTCTGTATTTCACCTTTTCTCCTGTTCCCTTTGGGCTACGTCTGCACACCATGTACAAGGTCGAAAAACAACGTCCCTTGTTCCTGCTGATCTGGCCAGTCCCCCGCACTTAGACATAACACTATGTACAGCTGCCCTGGAGAAATTCGTGTGCTTTTAATATTGTGATTTTCACGGTTAGAGACACTTGGAGAAAAACCTTTCCAGAGAGAAGAGCTGTGCTTGTCTGATGATGTAAACCTTGCATCTAGATATTGAGGTATGGGGGTTCGCTCGACAAAGCCCAGAGGTCTTCTGTTTTTATAATAAACTAGCAACTAGCACGGGGAGGGTGGTATAGTCATTTAGCCATATATCCACTGCTTTATGAAATGCTTTCCCCGTTTGTATTTTGTAACTATGCTGATTATATTATCCTTATGCATTATGCTGATAGTACTGGCACGTGTACTGTATCTTAGAGCACGGTAGTTGAAATAAACATTTTAAACTATACAGTGTCTCTTCTTACGCACGTTGTGGACAGGTATGAGTGAGTTATGAAAGGGTGTTCTTGCTCCTGCGAGTCCTGAGAGAGAGATACCGTGTTCTGGGTTGTCTAATCATTGGTAGCATTGTTGCTAATGAGACGCTAAAGCTAGTCGGATTGGGGTGTTAGGTGCTAAGGTGTATGGTTGGCTCACCACTATATTCCGAGGTCTTATTATCCTGTGCATAGCTCTGTGTATGTGCAGAATCCCTACAATCCCTTAGAGGCTTCTAAGGGACCAACGACCTGGAACGAGTTATCAGGACTGCACGATGGGGGATAAGCAGAAACAATGGCCTGCGATCGTCGACATGAGGAGCGGCTAAGTATAAAATAACTGTACACATGCGTCTCCTGTAGCAAACGGTCTGATCGAAATGGAGGGAGGTGGAAGGGGGAAGTTTGGCCCACGACTCCTCCAACACAGGGATGGGAGAGCAACGGGCACTCTGCATAGTTGGGGAGTCGGCCTATGGACACCGTCATGCTTTGAGGCAGGGAGGGGGGAGGTGGGAGTTGTCGGGGGTTGTAGAAATGTTTGTTATATTGTTTATGCACAGCAATGAAACACATCACAGTGGTCACTTCCAGGGTCAGACACATGGCACTAAACCTTAGAGACACCAGGGCTTGAGGAAGGGGGAGTATCACAATCAAGTTTCAGCTTACTCCATGCAGTGGGGAGGATAAATAGTACACTAAGCCTGGGACCAAAGAAGGTGCACAGAGAGAGAGACTTCTGTTCCAATATCTCCCGGGGAAAAGAGGCCCATACATATTCTCCAAATCATCGCAACCAAATAGTATACACCTATCGCCATGGCTAGTAAGACGGCAAGGGACCTGAAGCTCCTCACATGGAATGTGAACGGGTTAGGACACAAACTCAAATGGGGCATAGTTCTCCAGTATTTAAAACGCCGAGTGCCCGACATAGCCCTATTGCAAGAGACTCACCTTATCAGCAACACCTGCAAAGCCTTGAATCAATGGGGTTATCAGCTCATCGCCCACGCAGGATTCACCCCTAGCTCACGAGGGACAAGTATTCTTATCTGTAAGAACTGCCCATACATGGTCAGTAAAACATGGGTTGATGGACAGGGTAGGCTCGTAGATGCAACTGGCACATGGGAAGTGAAACCCCTGAGCGTAATGTCAGTATATGTTCCACCTGCAATACGACAATCCACATTAATCGATCTAAGCAAATTCATTTTGGACCTCCCTATGGGTACCCTAGTAATGGGAGATGATTTTACCTTAACGCTGAATGGAATGACCGACCAACGACCCCCACGTCGAGATCCCTGCACTGTGTCAAAACTAGCAGATTTCCTTTCGGCCCCTGGCCTGGTTGACATCTGGAGACAGCTTAACCCTGCAGCCCGCCAGTTTACCTTCCATTCAGGAGCCTGCGACAGCCAGTCCCATATAGACTATTTATTCATGCACACTGACGACGCCACTGACTTCGTTGAGGCCAGGTGCTTGGCGAGGGGTATCTCCGACCACTCTCCAGTACTGGCCAGGATGGTAGTTGACTATCAATCCAGACACACAACTCTCACAGTTAACCCAGGGTCACTAAAAATTCCACATATAAAAACAGAATTATTGACCTATTTTTCAGCAAAAATGTTGGCTCAGTGACCTCCTCTCAGTCCCTGTAGGGTGCTTTTGGGGCCGTTATAAAAGGCAGAGCTCTGGCTCTGATGACAGGGCACAAAAAAGAATTAACAAGGCGAATAGAAAAACTCGAGGAGGACATTTTAGAGGACGAGAAGAAACTAACTCGTACTAGTGATGACCGACTCAAACAAACACTAGATGCCAAAAAACAAGACTATAGACAGCTTCTCACAGAGGCAGCAAAGTCCAGACAAAAGACAATATATCATAAGATATATGAACACGGGGAACAGACGTGTAAGTTATTGGCCTGGCTTGAGAGAAGGGTACAAGCACACAGATGGGTCCACCAATTGAGGGGGGCGAGGGGGAGAGGAAATAGCTGACCCCCAGGAGATTGCAGACAAGTTTGCCACCCATTTTGATGCAATCTATACATCAGCCTCCAAGTCCTCTGCTCTGGACGCCCGAAACCTCCTAGCCACTATCCAGGTCACCGGCTTCTCACTCGTAGAGCGGGAATCTCTTGAGGGAGACCTAACAGAAGAAGAGAGACAACAGCAATACGAGATATACGCTCGGGTAAGGCCATGGGACCCAATGGGCTCCCAATCGAGTTGTTTAACCCCTTGACCGCGATCGGAATTCCGCTCGTGTGCTGGACATTCCGATCGCGGGTGTGGTCGTGACGAGCTCAGCTCGTCATGCGCACAGCGCTACCGCGCAGCATGATGAGCTGAGCTCGTCACGCGCATCGAAGGGGTTAAACTATCGGCCACTAAGTTGATACCACACCTTCGAGATCTGTACATAGATAGCTATCAAAAAGGTCTCCTGCCAGATGAGATTCGGCTAGCTACGATCGTAGTAATACACAAACAGGGCAAGCCAACAGAGGACTGCAGTGCATATCGACCCCTCTCGCTCCTCACCGTAGAGGCCAAAATCCTCGCCAAGGCATTGGCGAACCGACTTATCCCCATAATCACAAATCTGGTACACCCTGATCAATCAGGTTTTATGCCGGGCCGAAACACTGCCTTAGATCTCCATCGTCTCCATGGTGTGCTGGATAGGGTGGACACGATACGGGAGGACGCTGGCCTGCTGTCACTCAATGCCAAAATGGCATTTGACACTATTGAATGGCCCTTCCTATTTGAGGTGCTGGAGCGAATGAGCTTCGGACCCAACTTCATAAAATGGATTAAGCTCCTATATCCCCGGCATCGTCAATTCACCACATCCTCCACATATTCCGCATCTTCAGCAATCACTCAGGCTACACTATAAATTGGACTAAATCCCTACTATTTCTATTTCACTGCCCTGGGCCAAAATTGCCGAAAGACTGCGATATCCCCGTAGTAGTGGAAGGTTTCCTATATTTGGGAATCTATGTGATCCCTGACCCAACACTATTTCATGACACCAATCTACATGGGCCATTGACCCGCTTGCGTAACGATGTTCAACACTGGTGAGCCCTCCCGCTGACCCTTCTAGGATGAGCAGCTCTTTTTAAAATGCTGGCACTGCCTCATTTTTTGTATGCATTGCAAAATACCCCCTCAAGGTACCAGATTCCTATTTTATAAGCATTGAAAGTGCAGTGTGGACTCTGCTGTCGGACGGTAGGGCACCACGTATTGCAATGCAGAAACTGACGGGAGATGGTATGACGGCGGGATCACCCTACCTGATCTTAAACTATACTACTGGGCATCCCAGCTGACGGTAATCAATCGATGGGTCCATGGTCCACAAACTGAGCCGAGCCTTCAGACAGATAGGTGGCTAATGGGACAGGGTGGATATCGTAGAGCCCTCTATTCGAACCCCAAATGCCTATACCTCACCGGCCCTACAGCCCGCACTATAGAAGTGTGGCATCCGGTCACCAAAAAGCTAGGGTGGCATCAGAAAATCACACAAGTAACCCCACTCTGGAAGCCTGAGTGGCTAGGCAGACTGAGCTCTTGTCCCAGGTTTGACAACTGGGACCTAATTGGCATCTCAGCAGTGGGGGATATGTGCTATAAAAAGGGGCTGATCGCATTTGCAGATCTTCAGAAAGAATATCAATTAGCACAGACCGAAACCTTCAGGTATCTGCAGAATAGTCATGCCCTTAAAGCTGCGATACCTGAGGGGGGCCTATTGCTATTAAATCCTATGCCCAAGAAAGCCATATCTCTAACATATAAGAAGCTGATCAATAATCAACCGGGTGTGTTGGCACATCTTAAGCAGCAATGGGAGGCAGATGTGGGAGGCTTAGAGGATGAAGACTGGCGAGACGTGTTGGCCTCCCCCCGAGAGATTGCCATCCCCATGATACTAAAACTGGTCCAGCTTAAAATCCTACATAGAACTTACCTGTCAGCTAGAACCCTGGTTAAGATGGGGAGGAGGACGGACACACATTGCCTCTGACGATGTTCTCATGAGGGAACCTTCTTCCACAGGATGTGGGAATGTCCGGCCATCCAGGCCTACTGGGCTGCGGTTACATCCAGAATGGAAAATGTGGGGGGGGGGACTTAATGCCTCCTCGAAACTCTGCTTATTAAACATATGGGAAGCCACTGACCTAACCCATACCGAACAATCCTGGGCATCATTGGGGTGGGCCTTTGCCAAATGGAACATAGCACAACAATGGGGAGTCGAAGAACTACCATCAATAAGAAGAAGGGAGGCCGACATGGACAGGGGCATGATAGCAGAGAAAGACGTCTTTAAAAACAGGGGATGCCCTAAAAAATGGGACCGTAAGTGGGTGGCTTGGAACACATATCGGGTCAAAATATGTCTGTTTCCCAAGGTTGAACTGCGCCGGAGGGTGGGGGGGGCGCGAGATCCACTGGAGGTAGGAGGGGAGAGATACAGTAACGCTGGGAATATTTTGGACTGAAACATCAACTGTAAAGAGCACCTGTGATGTACTTGATTTCTGTCAAACTGCTGATTGTATTGCTGAGCTTTTTGTTGTTTTGTTAAATAAAAAGAGTTTAAAAAAAAAGAATCCACTCGCTTTAATACTGAAACTTACTTTAAAATATCTTGTTTCATGAATCCACCAGCTCTAATCCTGAAACTATTTTTCAAACAACTACTTTCAGGAATCCATCGGCTCTAATCCTGAAACTAACTTTAAGACAACTTCTTTCAGGAATCCACTCGCTTTAATCCTGAAACTAACTTTAAAAGAACTTGTTTCGGGAATCCACTTGCTGTAATCTTGAAATTAACTTTCAAACAACTTGTTTCAGGAATCCACTCCTTTAATCCTACAACTAACTTTAAAAAACTAGTTACAGGCATCCATCAGCTCTCATCCTGAAACTAACTTTAAAACAACTTGTTTCAGGAGTCCACCAGCTCTACTCCTGAAACTAACTTTAAAACAATTTGTTTCAGGAATCCACCATCTCTACTCCTGAAACTAACTTTAAAACACATTATTTCAGGGATCCACCAGCTTGAATTCTGAAACTATCTTTAAAATAACTTCTTTCAGGAATCCACTCGCTTTAATCCTGAAATTAACTTTAAAACAACTTGTCAATCCCCTCCTCCAAATTTTAAAACTAACTTTAAAACAACTTGTTACAAGAATCCACAAGCTCTAATCCTGCAACTATTTTTAAAATAACTCGTTTCAATAATCCACCAGCTCTAATCCTGAAACTAACTTTAAAACAACTTCTTTCAGGAATCCACTATCTCTAATGCTGTAACTAACTTTAAAACACATTGTTAAAGGAATCCACTCACTATAATCCTGAAACCAAATTTAAAACAACTTGTTTCAGGAATCCATTCACTTTAATACTACAACTAACTTTAAAAGAACTTGTTTCAGGAATCCATCAGCCTTCTTCCTGAAACTGACTTTCAAACTACTTGTTTCAGGAATCCACCAGCTCCACTCCTGAAACTAACTTTAAGAAACTTGTTTCAGAAATCCACCAGCTCTAATCCTAAAACTATCTTTAAAACGACTTGTTTCAGGAATCCACCAGGTCTAATCCTGAAACTAACTTTAAAACAACTTGTTTCAGGAATCCACCAGCTCTACTCCTGAAACTAACTTTAAAACAACTCATCTCAGGAATCCACAAGCTCAAATCCTTAAACTATCTTTAAAACAGCTTGTTTCAGGATTCCACTTGATTTTATCCTGAAACTAAGTTTAAAACAACTTTTTTCAGGAATCCGCTATCCCTAATCCTGAAACTAACTTTAAAACAATGGTTTACAGGAATCAACTCACCCCAATCCTAAAACTAACTCTAAAATGATTTGTTTCAGCAGTTCACTCACCCAAATCCTAAAACTGACTTTCAAACAACTTGTTTCAGCAATTCACTTGCCCTAATTCTGAAACTAACTTTAAAACAGCTTGTTTACCGAATCCACTCACTCCAATCCTGAAACTAACTTCAAAATAACTTGTTTCAGGAACCCACCAGCTCTAATCTTGAAACTATTTTTAAAACAACTTGTTTCAGGAATCCACCATCTCTGATCCTGAAACTAACTTTAAAACAACTTCCTTCAGGAATCCACTCACTTTAAACCTGTAACTAACTTTAAAACAACTTGTTTCATCAATACCCTCATCCAAATCTTAAAACTAACTATAAAACAACTTGTTTAAAGAATCCATGAGCTCTAATCCTGCAACTATTTTTAAAACAAGTTGATTCAGGAATCCACCAGCTCTAATCCTGGACCTAACTTTAAAACAACTTCTTTCAGGAATCCACTCACCTTAATCCTGCAACTAAATTTAAAACAACGGGGCATATTAGCAAGAACCTCGATAAAATTATCGCCGTTTTAGCGGCAGGAAACTGCCGCTAAAACGGCGATAATGGGCTTGCTAATATGCGTTATAGAATTCCAATAGAAGCCCAGGTTAGATGTGCAGGACATCTAACCTGGGCTTCTATTAGAATTCTATAGCGCATATTATCAAGCCCATTATCGCCGTTTTAGCGGCAGTTTCCTGCCGCTAAAGCGGCGATAATTTTAACGAGCTTCTTGCTAATATGCCCCAACATGTTTCAGGAATCCACCTACTTTAATCCAACAACTAACTTTAAAACAAATTGTTTGGGGAATCCATCAGCCTTCATTCTGAAACTGACTTTAAAACATCTTGGTTCAGGAATCCTCCAGCTCTGCTCCTGAAACTAATTTTAAAACAATTTGTTTCAGGATTCCACGAGCTCTAATCCTGAAACTATCTTTAAAACAACTTGTTTTAGGAATCCACAATCTCTACTCTTGAAACTAACCTTAAAACAACTTGTTTAAGGAATCCACCAGCTCTAATCCTGAAACTAACTTTAAAACAATTTGTTTCAGAAATCCACTCATCCAAATCTTAAAAGTACCTGTAAAAGAACTTGTTTCAAGAATCCGCTCGGTTTACTCCTGAAACGTTCTTTAAAATATCTTCTTTCATGAATACACCAGCTCTAGTCCTGAAAATATTTTTCAAACAATTAATTTCAGGAATCCACCAGCTTTAATCCTGAAACTAACTTTAAAACAATTTGCTTCAGCAATCCAGTCGCTCAAATCTTAAAAGTACCTTTAAAACAACTTCCTTCAGGAATCCACTCACTTTAAACCTGTAACTAACTTTAAAACAACTTGTTTCATCAATACCCTCATCCAAATCTTAAAACTAACTATAAAACAACTTGTTTAAAGAATCCATGAGCTCTAATCCTGCAACTATTTTTAAAACAAGTTGATTCAGGAATCCACCAGCTCTAATCCTGGAACTAACTTTAAAACAACTTCTTTCAGGAATCCACTCACCTTAATCCTGCAACTAAATTTAAAACAACATGTTTCAGGAATCCACCTACTTTAATCCAACAACTAACTTTAAAACAAATTGTTTGGGGAATCCATCAGCCTTCATTCTGAAACTGACTTTAAAACATCTTGGTTCAGGAATCCTCCAGCTCTGCTCCTGAAACTAATTTTAAAACAATTTGTTTCAGGATTCCACGAGCTCTAATCCTGAAACTATCTTTAAAACAACTTGTTTTAGGAATCCACAATCTCTACTCTTGAAACTAACCTTAAAACAACTTGTTTAAGGAATCCACCAGCTCTAATCCTGAAACTAACTTTAAAACAATTTGTTTCAGAAATCCACTCATCCAAATCTTAAAAGTACCTGTAAAAGAACTTGTTTCAAGAATCCGCTCGGTTTACTCCTGAAACGTACTTTAAAATATCTTCTTTCATGAATACACCAGCTCTAGTCCTGAAAATATTTTTCAAACAATTAATTTCAGGAATCCACCAGCTTTAATCCTGAAACTAACTTTAAAACAACTTCTTTTAGTAATCCACTCACTTTAATCCTGGAACTAACTTTAAAAGAACTTGTTTCAAGAATCCAGTCACTTGATTCCTGAAACTTACTTTAAAATATCTTGTTTCATGAATCCACCAGCTCTAATCCTGAAACTATTTTTCAAACAACTACTTTCAGGAATCCATCGGCTCTAATCCTGAAACTAACTTTAAGACAACTTCTTTCAGGAATCCACTCGCTTTAATCCTGAAACTAACTTTAAAAGAACTTGTTTCGGGAATCCACTTGCTGTAATCTTGAAATTAACTTTCAAACAACTTGTTTCAGGAATCCACTCCTTTAATCCTACAACTAACTTTAAAAACTAGTTACAGGCATCCATCAGCTCTCATCCTGAAACTAACTTTAAAACAACTTGTTTCAGGAGTCCACCAGCTCTACTCCTGAAACTAACTTTAAAACAATTTGTTTCAGGAATCCACCATCTCTACTCCTGAAACTAACTTTAAAACACATTATTTCAGGGATCCACCAGCTTGAATTCTGAAACTATCTTTAAAATAACTTCTTTCAGGAATCCACTCGCTTTAATCCTGAAATTAACTTTAAAACAACTTGTCAATCCCCTCCTCCAAATTTTAAAACTAACTTTAAAACAACTTGTTACAAGAATCCACAAGCTCTAATCCTGCAACTATTTTTAAAATAACTCGTTTCAATAATCCACCAGCTCTAATCCTGAAACTAACTTTAAAACAACTTCTTTCAGGAATCCACTATCTCTAATGCTGTAACTAACTTTAAAACACATTGTTAAAGGAATCCACTCACTATAATCCTGAAACCAAATTTAAAACAACTTGTTTCAGGAATCCATTCACTTTAATACTACAACTAACTTTAAAAGAACTTGTTTCAGGAATCCATCAGCCTTCTTCCTGAAACTAACTTTAAGAAACTTGTTTCAGAAATCCACCAGCTCTAATCCTAAAACTATCTTTAAAACGACTTGTTTCAGGAATCCACCAGCTCTACTCCTGAAACTAACTTTAAAACAACTCATCTCAGGAATCCACAAGCTCAAATCCTTAAACTATCTTTAAAACAGCTTGTTTCAGGATTCCACTTGATTTTATCCTGAAACTAAGTTTAAAACAACTTTTTTCAGGAATCCGCTATCCCTAATCCTGAAACTAACTTTAAAACAATGGTTTACAGGAATCAACTCACCCCAATCCTAAAACTAACTCTAAAATGATTTGTTTCAGCAGTTCACTCACCCAAATCCTAAAACTGACTTTCAAACAACTTGTTTCAGCAATTCACTTGCCCTAATTCTGAAACTAACTTTAAAACAGCTTGTTTACCGAATCCACTCACTCCAATCCTGAAACTAACTTCAAAATAACTTGTTTCAGGAACCCACCAGCTCTAATCTTGAAACTATTTTTAAAACAACTTGTTTCAGGAATCTGAAACTAACTTTAAAACAACTTCCTTCAGGAATCCACTCACTTTAAACCTGTAACTAACTTTAAAACAACTTGTTTCATCAATACCCTCATCCAAATCTTAAAACTAACTATAAAACAACTTGTTTAAAGAATCCATGAGCTCTAATCCTGCAACTATTTTTAAAACAAGTTGATTCAGGAATCCACCAGCTCTAATCCTGGAACTAACTTTAAAACAACTTCTTTCAGGAATCCACTCACCTTAATCCTGCAACTAAATTTAAAACAACATGTTTCAGGAATCCACCTACTTTAATCCAACAACTAACTTTAAAACAAATTGTTTGGGGAATCCATCAGCCTTCATTCTGAAACTGACTTTAAAACATCTTGGTTCAGGATCCTCCAGCTCTGCTCCTGAAACTAATTTTAAAACAATTTGTTTCAGGATTCCACGAGCTCTAATCCTGAAACTATCTTTAAAACAACTTGTTTTAGGAATCCACAATCTCTACTCTTGAAACTAACCTTAAAACAACTTGTTTAAGGAATCCACCAGCTCTAATCCTGAAACTAACTTTAAAACAATTTGTTTCAGAAATCCACTCATCCAAATCTTAAAAGTACCTGTAAAAGAACTTGTTTCAAGAATCCGCTCGGTTTACTCCTGAAACGTACTTTAAAATATCTTCTTTCATGAATACACCAGCTCTAGTCCTGAAAATATTTTTCAAACAATTAATTTCAGGAATCCACCAGCTTTAATCCTGAAACTAACTTTAAAACAACTTCTTTTAGTAATCCACTCACTTTAATCCTGGAACTAACTTTAAAAGAACTTGTTTCAGGAATCCATTCGCTCTAATCCAGAAACTGACTTTAAAAGATCTTTTTTCAGGAATCCACTCCTTTAATCCTACAACTAACTTTAAAAAAACTAGTTACAGGCATCCATCAGTTCTCATCCTGAAACTAACTTTAAAACAGTTTGTTTCAGGAGTCTACCCGCTGTACTCAAGAAACTAACTTTAAAACAACTTGTTTCAGGAATTCACAAGCTCTAATTCTGAAACTATCTTTAAAATAAATTCTTTCAGGAATCCACTTGCTTTAATCCTGAAACTAACTTTAAAACAACTTGTTTTTATCACTTCCCTCATATAAAGCTTAAAACTTACTTTGAAACAACTAAGTTTCAAGAATCCACCAGTTCTAATCCTGAAACTAACTTTAAAACAACTTCTTTCATAAATGCACTTGTTTAAACCTGGAACTAACTTTACTTGTTTTAGGAATACACTCACTCTAATCCTGAAACTAACTTTAAAACAACTTGTTTCAGGAATCCATCAGCTTTCATCCTGAAACTCAATTTAAAACAACGTGTTTCAGGAATCCCCAGCTCTGCTCCAGAAGCTAGCTTTAAACCAACTTGTTTCACAAATCTACCAGCAATAATTATGAAACTATATTTAAAAGAACTTCTTTCAGGAATCCACTCACTATAATCCTGAAACTAACTTTAAAACAACTTGTTTTATCAATCCCCTTGTCCAAATCTTAAAACTAACTTTAAAACAACTTGTTTCAGGAATCCACTCTTTTAATCCTACAGCTAACTTAAAAAAAACTAATTACAGGCATCCATCAGCTCTCATCCTGAAGCTAACTTTAAAACAACTTGTTTCAGGAATCCACCATCTCTACTCCTGAAACTAAACTTAAAACAACTTGTTTCAGGAATCCACCAGCTCTAATCCTGAAACTAACTTTAAAACAACTTCTTTCAGGAATCCACTCTCTTTGATACTGAAACTAACTTTAAAACATATTGTTTAAAGAATCCACTCGCTTTAATCCTGTGGCTAAATTTAAAAAAGCTTGTTTCAGGAATCCACTCACTTTAATCCTACAACTAACTTCAAAACAACTTGTTTCAGGAATCCATCAGCCTTCATCCTGAACCTGGCTTTCAAACAACTTGTTTCAGGACTCCACCAACTCTAATACTGAAACCATCATTAAAACTACATGTTTCAGGAATCCACCATTTCTACTCATGAAACTAACCTTAAAACAACTTGTTTAAGGAATCCACCAGCTCTAATCCTGAAACTGACTTTAAAACAATTTGTTTCAGCAATCCACTCGTCCAAATCTTAAAAGTTTCTTTAAAACGACTTGTTCCAAGAATCCACTTGCTTTAATCCTGAAACTTACTTTAAAATATCTTGTTTCACGAATCCACCAGCTCTAACCCTCAAACTAACTTTAAGACAACTTCTTTCAGGAATCCACTCGCTTAAATCCTGAAACTAAATTTAAAACAGCTTGTTTCAGAAATCCATCAGCCTTCATCCTGAAACTGACTTTAAAACAACTTGTTTCAGGAACACACAAGCTTCACTCCTGAAACTAATTGTAAACAATTTGTTTCAGGAATCCACCAGCTCTAATCCAGAAACTATCTTTAAAACTATTTGTTTCAGGAATCCACCATCTCTACTTCTGAAACTAACCTTAAAACAACTTGTTTAAGGAGTCCACCAGCTCTTATCCTGAAACTAACTTTAAAACAACTTGTCTCAAGAATCCACTCGCTTTAATCCTGAAATTATCTTTAAAATATCTTGTTTCATAAATCCGCCAGCTCTAATCCTGAAACTATTTTTCAAACAACTACTTTCAGGAATCCACCAGCTCTAATCCTGAAACTAACTTTAAGATAACTTCTTTCATTAATCCACTCGCTCTAATCCTGAAACTAACTTTAAAGATCTCGTTTCAGGAATCCACTCCTTTAATCCTACAACTAACTTTAAAACAACTTGTTTCAGGATTCCACCTGCTCTAATCCTGAAACTAAATTTAAAACAACTTGTGTCAGGAATCCTCTCACTTTAATCCTACAACTAACTTTAAAAAAACTAGTTACAGGCATCCATCAGCTTTCATCCTGAAACTAACTTTAAAACAACTTGTTTCAGGATTACACCTGCTCTAATCCTGAAACTATCTTTAAAACAACTGGTTTCAGGAATCCACGATCTCTACTCCTGAAACTAAGTTTAACACAACTTGTTTCAGGAATCCACCAGCTCTAATCCTAAAAAAACTTTAAAACAACTTGTTTCAGGAATCCTCTCACTTTAATCCTACAACTAACTTTGAAACAACTTGTTTCACGAATCCATCAGCCTTCATTCTGAAACTGACTTTAAAACATGTTGTTTCAGGAATCCTCCAGCACTACTCATGAAACTAACTTTAAAACAACTTGTTTCAGGATTCCACCAGCTCTAATCCAGAAACTTTCTTTAAAACAACTTGTTTCAGGAATCCACAATCTCTACTTCTTAAACTAACCTTAAAACAACTTGTTTAAGGAGTCCGCCAGCTCTTATCCTGAAACTAACTTTAAAACAACTTGTTTCAAGAATCCACTCGCTTTAATCCTGAAATTTACTTTAAAATATCTTGTTTCATAAATCCGCCAGCTCTAATCCTGAAACTATTTTTCAAACAACTACTTTCAGGAATCCACCAGCTCTAATCCTGAAGCTAACTTTAAGATAACTTCTTTCATTAATCCACTCGCTCTAATCCTGAAACTAACTTTAAAGATCTCGTTTCAGGAATCCACTCCTTTAATCCTACAACTAACTTTAAAACAACTTGTTTCAGGATTCCACCTGCTCTTGTTGTATTCCTCTTAGGGTGTCCATAAACGGGCTTTCCAGTATCATGTCCTTATATAGGCACAATTCGCCCTGCCCTTATATAGGCATAAAATCCCAGCCCTTATTTAGGCATTAAACCGTGCACTCCAAATACAGGCATGGTCTCTGACATCCGTCCACCCTAACGTCACAACGAGTTCTTGAAGAACAGACCCTTAGGCTGCGGGCGTCTCCCTAGTCCAGGACTATTGATTTCTTCAAGGACTCGTATATTATGCATGAACCATTACTCCTTAGGGGTTCATTCATGACGTCTTCCGTTGTCCGACTCACGTCAATGCTAACATTCTGAGGTAATTCTCAGGTATAAATATACCTTCTCTAGCCCCTGTAAATCAGACGAGACCTCGACTTCAGAGGAGCCCGCTTCCCGGCCTGACGCACTGAGAAGACGCTGTCATCCCTGCACGCAGAGAGTCCAGCTTCCAGTGATCTGACTTCCCTTGTGGGGTGTTGGAGTTCGAGTTTGGCAAAGAGATTCCTACCTCTCTCATTCTTCAGGTATGGAGCAGACTAGAACCTAGAGGGACTCTTGGCATACTAGGCATACTAGGCTTAACATACTCTTAGTATACCATAGTAAGGAATACTTCACCTACTTCATACCTCTTCCTATACCTAGGTTAGCTTAGGTACATTGGGGTAGAACTAGATTAGAAACGCATCGTATGAGTACTCGCATTTTTAGTCTGTGTTATTTATGTAAATGCATATGTACTAAAAGATAATGCTCTCGCAGTATTATTTATTTCTACTGCTCACACTGTACATTATTTATCTTGCATACTGTCTTGTGATCGTAACAGCACATTTTACTTACACCAGAAACAAGACTGTTCAATAAATCTTTTATTGAAACGCCCGTCTATTTCTTTCTGTGTAACTTGGAGAAAACTAAGCATGCACGACTGAGCTGAGTGAAATAGTTATCTATTGTTTCCACAACTCTGGGACACGTTCTGATTCTAAAGGGAAACACAGTGGTCATGTTTTGCGGCTGCCAGAAACTACTCCCTTCTTGTTGTCAAGGAGTTTCTAGTGGCCTCTGAGCTAGCTGGCACAAGTAATTAAGTTTAATATACTCGATAGGGACATACTGACCGTAGTCCTATGTCAAACCTATAGGATATATTATTCCAATGCGCAGAGCCTATTAGGGAAATAGGAGCTACACTACATGGCGCCCAACGGTTTGGTAAGGCAGTAATTCAACGTTAGATACTGAGTAACTTAGCCGTGCTTTTTCTCTCAAGAGACCCCTACCCATATACTCCAAAAGACGTCTGGAGTGGGCAGGGTTAAGTATCCGCCACGGCTACATAGGGCAGTACCCTATATATTAGCTGTTTGGTTTGCTCAACGTTGAAGGATACAGTGTTCCAAAATATTGTGCACCTTATCTTTGTTTCCTTGAAACTTGTTCTACATTTTTCAAAAAACAAAAATGCCTGACTCCGACAATGACGCCGGAAACGGTGTAGCTGCGGCTGATCCAGCCCAAGCAGCAGCTTTTATCATTACCGGTTTAAATGAAACCGAGGAGGGTGTTATAGACATCGCTCCAAACTTAAGAAGAGCCATCACTCTAAAACTCATAAAACATGGCCTACCACCAAGGGGAGGTAGAGCAGTTTTCGTGATAGAGGCACACAAATCTTTTCAGACAGAGGTATTCTATTCATGGGTAATATTTCCTGAAACCAATCCAGTAACACACATGTTTCACTTCTACAAAGAAGATGAACCACCAGAGGAATACATTCCTTTCGAGGATATAGAAATTCCATTAACATACCAGGAGCATCAGCTCTGGTTTAAAGGCGCCCTAAAACATCACAGAAACATTACCAGGCTCAGTCCACTAGGTAGACCAGGAGCAACATGGCCGATTCTAGCCGGCTACACACCTCATCCTGAACTGGATATAATGTCAGATGAGGACTTACTTGTTCAAATACAAGAATTAATAAAAATCTACAGACAATTGGTCCAATATGTCATGCAGACTTTTACAGTCCAGCAACCATTAACACTTCCAAATCCAACTCCCCAACAGGGGAATACCCTAAAAATTACACCACAGACTCTATACGCAGTCATGGGTAAAATGCCCACAAAACGTGAGCAAATTCCTTTCTGGATAGCTCAAAAAATTACTCAAATCGAAGCAATATTTCCAAATACTAGCCCATATGAGAAACACAGAATACTGACAATCAGTTTACCAATGGGGATCACACCACAACTGGAAGACTGCACCACTTGGGGCTCAGTCTTTGCTGCCATCTATACTAAAACACATGGCATTCCGTCAATTGCGGTGATACCTGATGTCCTGAAACAAATTCAAAATGAATACGGGGCAGAGCCTGCTCTAATTTTATGTTTGAAATTACTGAAATATTTCGACCAGGTCTCAACAATAATATTATCTAATATTAAAGGGGAGGCAGCAGCAGTGGCGATCCACCAAAAATTAAGGGAATTTGATGTTACAGAACATCAAACAGAGCTACCCAGAATTATAGAACAATCTTATGCAGAATTAGGCAGAGATAGTTTGGGTGGAAGACCAGTGAAGCAGAAGCTATCTGAAAGTCCTGAGAAGGACTCAATTAAACAAACTCCTACATCTTCTAAAAAGAAGTGGGATACTAATAAACAAAATTCAAACGAGAAACATTCTCAATCCCGAGGTAGGTCTCCTCAAAAGGAGCCCTCTGAAAGGAGGTATAACCTCAGGAATAGGGATAATTTGAGAAAACCTGACAGGTATCAAGATACTGATACACGTTACTCTCGTCCCTTTCAGATCTCATCACAGACTTCGGAAAGAAGAGGACGATCAGAACATAGAGAAGAACGCGTGAAATCGAAAGACGACAAACACGCTCCAAAAACTAAAGCAAAACCTCAATTCTCCAAAAAGAAAGTAGCAGGTCTAAAGATCAGACATGCCGAGAATACTGAGAACACAACTCAAGAACGGAGAATGGGCTCAGACAATGCTGGACAGTGCAGCAGAAGTTACAATAGTTCGCCAGAACCTGAAGGAACTTCTGGAGATAGTGGACTTGAATGAGTACATCACGGTTGAGACTGTAGACCCCAGGGTTAGTACTCCACAAAAGTTATATGACATAACACTCCGGATGGAGGGAGACAAACCTAGACAGGTGAAAGCACTTTTTTGGGAAAGACTATCAAAGGGCTATGACATACTTCTAGCAGAAAAGGACTGGCCACCACAATTTGTCAGGGAGTGCCCACATGGCGAGGACATAATTATGCCTGCCTTCTCCAACCATATACCAATGCATCTAAGATATACATATGCCAGGAAATGGGCAGTGGCCCAGGCCCCAGCAATATATAAAAATCATGTAGGATGGGATGAAGACTCACCTCACCATAAAATACATCTGAAACATGAACCAACTGCACAACGGCAGTATCCAATAAAGCAAGAAGCTAAAAAACAGGTCAGGGAGATCTTAGATCAACTTGAATATCAAGGGGTGATTGAAACATGCACCTCCTCAATGAACAATCCTTTGTTTCCTGTCTCCAAACCAGACAATACATTTCGTCTAGTTTTGGATTACAGACACCTAAACACTTGTTCTAAAACTTTTGCAGTGCAAAATGCACATAGCACAGCATTAATGAATCACATTGTGCGTAAAAAATATAAAACAACATTAGACATCTCAAACGGTTTCTTTTGTCAAAACATAGCACCTGAAAGCAGGTACTTAACAGCATTCTCCATAATGGGGACCCAGCGTCACTTTTGTCGACTCCCACAAGCGTTCAAGAACAGCCCAGGTTTATTCTCAGCGAGGGTAACGGAGTTACTACAAATTTATGACAATGAGGCATTGTCCTATGTCGATGACATATATCTGACAGACGATGACCTGGAAAAACACTATAACAGGGTGAGCACCATTATACTGGGTTTCGCCTCTGAGGGCTACAAGTTCAACTTTAAAAAGTCCAGAATTGCCCATCTCAATGTCCTATTTTTAGGATATGAACTTTCAAGTGAAGGCAAGAGCTTAGCAGCTAACTTTTTAGAAAAGTGTGCGCTGCTCCAACCTCCAAAAACGCTAAAAAACTTACAATCCATCCTGGGTTTCCTAAATTTTGGAAGAACATACATTCTAAATTACGCAGAAAGGGTTGAACCTCTCTACGCATTAATCAAACCTGATTTTTCGATCAGAAACTGGACACAGGAACACACAGAAATCTTGCGTTCACTCCAGGCTAATATGTTAGCAACAAATCACTTACAAACACGCGTAAGTCAACGCAATTTGGTGATCCGAATAATTTCGGGTCAATGTGGATTCACCTACTTAACCTTCAATGAGGGTGAGAAAATACCAATCGCATACAAATCCCATTTGTACACACAAGCGGAAATGCGCTTCAGTTCAACTGAAAAAATTCTAACAGCAGTTCAAAGCGCTGTAGCAAAAGAAAGAGCCTTAGCCCAAGGGAAACGCATTATTGTCGTAACCCCAGTACCGGCTTTAGAAGCGGTCACAAAAGCAAGCATTCCAAATGCTAAAGCATTACATCCAAGATGGATACAATGGGTTAATTCTCTTGCTGCAACAGATGTTGAATATGTTTTTGATCCAGATTTAAAAACACAAGCATTCCTGCAATATGAACAAGAATGTCCTCTGCCTACTGAAATTATGCCTCTCGATCAGTACGAATTCATAATTTACACTGACGGATCCGCACAACCCGCAACAGGGAGTAAGCAAGCTTACAGTGCAGCGTGTGCAATCGTTAAAGGTCGCATGCAAAATGGCATCTTCAGACCTATGGTCACAAAAACTCAATCTCTAGGAGATTGTACAGCTCAGCGAGCTGAACTACAAGCATTTAAACTGGCACTTGAAAGTACAGATCGAGAATTCCCCACACTAATAGTGTGCGATTCCTTTTACTGTGTTCAGTCGTATAATGACTATATACAAAACTGGCTTGAAAATGGTTTCAAAGATGCGAAAGGTGGCACAATAAAGCACAAAATGCTTTGGGAACAAGTAGTTCAGTTGAAAAACGAACTACCAAAGGCTCACGTGATCCACACACTGAGTCATCAACGTGATGGCGTTCACGTTGCAGGGAATTCATTGGCTGATGAAGCCGCAAAGGGGGCTGTTCAGACGGCTTCCGTAGCTGCGATCACTCGTTCAAAAACAAAAATAGATGGTGAGATAATGTTGGCTGTCAATGCATCAAGCAAAGGCAGCAGTGCAGCGTTACTAAAAAAGTTTCCACTCAAGTACTCTTATGTAATTGATGTGGGGGATAGGGTAATTCCAAACATGGAACGCAGAGCAGCCTTGATTTATGAAACACATTTGGGGGAGGGTCTGTCACATCAAGGGATCTCTAAAACAATTTTGACGTTAAAAGAGATGTACTGGTGGCCTGGAATGAATACAGAAATTCACATATTCATCAACAACTGCTTAGACTGTAAATTACAGCGAGAGAGCCACCAGACACCATGCTGCGAATGCGGCAGCCCAGTACAGACACCATTGTTAGACAGCATTAGACTATCTACGCGCCTGCGTCCTACTGGACAAAGGCATTCCCACAAATACTGAATCTAGGTTCCTATGGTTATGGCCTCAGCGCTCGGCTGACGCTCGAACTGTTATAAAAGATTTGCGAGTCTTTATCGGCACATACGCAATAGGCACGCTACATTCTGACCAGGGTCCTGCGTTTAGCTCTCGTTCTTACAAAGAAGCCATGGCCAGTCTGGGCGTTGCATTGCGGTACTCCTCTCCATTCCATCCTGAGGGAAATTCGGTTGTGGAAAGGAAAAACCGGGACATAAAGTAGTCTATAACAGCTAGGGTATTAGGTTCGGGTGATGGGTGGGTCAAACACCTTAGTGTGGTTCAACGCTCTTTGAATAATCTGCCAAGTAGTTCTCTAGGGGGGTCACTCCATATGAGGTCCTATTTGGGACAAGAATGTGGGTACCAGACCTTGAACACGTAGGCACAGTGGTGGAAAATAAACCGTTTGATATCAAAGATCGTTTGGCTGTTTTACAGGAACTCAATAAATTAAGAACGAAACAAAGCAACGTATTCCTACAGCCAACCACCACTGGGGAAAAATCGGCGGTCCCAGCAAGGCCTGTCTGGATTCCAAAAGTTGGGGATCTAGTCAGAGAAAAGATTGCGGAAAAGAAGGAATTTGGACCTTCTTACAGACAACCAGTACCTGTCCTAGCAGCTCAAGGAACAAGAACAGTACTTCTGCCGCCCCTTGCTGGAAGAAAGGAGAAAAGATTTGTGTCCATCGACCTCATCAAACCACAGTATGTGGCCAATACTAAATAGTAGGCCTCGTGGACTCCGACCTAGTAGCAGACGCACTCCTCTCGCTACTATCCAAGAGGTTCAGACTGAATCCCTCTTGAAAACCAAGTAACAGTTCGTCCAAATACACCTGTCTACACCAACGTGGCAAGTGATGAACTGGTTCCGGTGATTTCTACAAATCCTGATGCAATTCCAACAATTGACAGAACTGCTTCTGGCTATTTCATTAACTTTGATACGTTCTCAGAAGATCCGAGTGAACCTGAAACGACGCCAGCATCATTCAAACTCAAGCAGCAAGTACAAGACGTTCTTCACCTTTTGAAAAAGACTTATCTGGTTTCTCCATGGAATGAACTCTGGATTACATCTGGACTTTTTATTTTCCTGCTCTGGCTAGCTTTGGTAACAACTGTGAGCGTGCTTATAAGTGGCAGATACATCCATGTGAATACTGAAGAAAAAGGCGTGAACGTACTTTTGAAACCTCATAAATTTTCCCATCGTGAAGCAAGAGACTTGTCATCAGTGAACATCACAGCTGTTCCTATACAGGATGGTATAGTGTGGGACAAAACAGATTTTGAAATCTTCGGTCCGACGGAACAATTGAACATTCCACATTTGTTTAAAATTTCACTAAGTGATCTAATTACGTCCAGTACCTATTCAGATGATTGGGACTTTGAGACTGTGAATGACATAATGTTTGACCTAGAAAAATCTGCTGCATTTTCTAAACATGAATATTTAGAGGGTTCATCAGACTATGAACAAATGTATTGTTATAACCACTATGGTCATCATTATTTGCATCAATCTGCATATCCAAGAAATGTGTTTATGTTTAACCAATGGGAGCATTGTCCTACACCACCACACGGTAGTTCAAAAACATTTGCCAACAAGTTTCCATATTTTTCAGGTTACAATACATCTGATCCAGAAATGTTTTACTATAAAAATGTAAACAAGACAGGACTGAAAATTATGTTAACAAATACAAAACAGATTTACTCTGAATTATTTAATGCCTAACTGTCTAGACAGGGTTTCGACTTTTGGAAAGACACAATAGACACAAAAACTGTGTGGGGTACTAAAGAATGGCAAGTGCAGGGGATAGAAGCTTTATTTAGAGCCTGTATCATCCCAGAACAAATAATGTTTTTGAATGAAACCATCCAACAAACATCTGGTCTTGGATTAGCCAAGATCAAAGAAATGAACACACCTTCTGTACCAACACCTGCCAGAGATAACGATACACAGGCAGTGGTGACAGTTGACAATATACTACAACTCAACAGATCTAATCCTGATTGGAAAAAATGGTTGATCTGGCCCACAGACACGAATAACTGTCATGAAAGATTCCTGAATAAAACTCAGGGCTTTACTATTAATAGGCCAGACCCAAGATACGTCCAAAGACAACATCCGGGGGTAGTAACAACATACAGTGTAGGAAAATTATGCCTCGATTGGCTGCATAAGTCTACACTACAGGATGTGAAACAACACTTAATCTTACTTAAAAAGGACGCAGACCTTAGGGACTTCTTGCTTGGACCAAGAAAACCACGTCAAAAACGTTTCATATATGCCGGCATTTATGCTGCCTATAATGAAGCATGGAAAGTATGCCAGATCGAGGCTGCAGAAAGAATACGTGAACTTGATCGTATTAATATAGAGAAAACACTCTCTATAGTCGACAATGGGTTAACAACTGTGTCCTCCAGAATTTATTCATTGGATGGCATTGTATCCTCTGCTATCGGCATGCTAGAACAAGATTTGGCGTTGTTACAGCAAGGCCAGTCTCAATTACGTTCTATTATGTTATTAAGCTGGACGCTGCAATCTTTGCGAGCGGGCTATGTGCCTTGGGGTTTCATCAACACGTCGGCTCTGTTTGCAGAATACAATCTAACTGATAAACAGATCGAACGGGCACAAAGAGGAGCAAAGTATACAGTGCTGAGCATTGAAAAACTGGAAAAATTACCATTCACAGTGGCAGAAAAACCAGCTACAGAATGGCTTATTCATGGCAAAATAACATTACCTGTGAATACTTTTCAGTTTCAGTATTGCCTCAGACAAATGCAAGCAGGCAAATATGAAAGGTTGGGTAAGGAATACATTAAGACATCTTGGGATTTACCGTATACATATAGATGTTGGAGTGGGGATCGTGAAGTGTTTTTGAGCAGTACACACTGTAAACGTGCACTGAGCGGTTCACTTATATGTCAGGACATTTCTTTACACAGGGCTTGTAATGGTTCTGTGGCAAATTTGTCTTGCCATCAGCAGGGTACACCAGCTGCTGTGATTAATCCAACGTTTGGACAACTTTCTAATGGGAGTTACCTCATGTTGAATGATCAGAGTTGCTGCGGCATGTTGCCAGGCATCCCATATCTAGTAACGGTCAACTCCAGGGTCACTTGCTGTATGCAAGTATTGTTTCCCCAATAGACACAGTCAGGGAGTCGCCTCTATGGCCTTCGCTGAACATCTCTTTTATAAGATTTGATACTTTGAGCAGAATGAAAGCCATGCTTTTACAGCAAACAGTGCCTTTGACCTCGGCCAAAGAAACCTATGATCTATAAGTAGCAAGGACTTCGGCTGAGATACAGACTTTAATACATGCAAACTGCCCTATACATTTCGTTGAAATGATAACACGTATCTTCAACATGTCTGATACAAGTGGAATTATACATGTATTTAAGAGCATCTGTACCGGTCTGTTAGCACCTTTCCAGGCAATACTCGGAATCATCCCGAACTTTGCACATTCGGTGATTGGTGGCATACCATTAATTCTAGAACTTGTTGCAGGAATTCTATTTCTCTTCCTGCTATTGCGCTATGGCCAGCCTATTCGCAGACATCACTCCGAGCGAAATGGAGAAAGCTCTCCTTGAACGAAAGTGCCGTGAGCGAATAGTACAGCTATTGGGCATGACTCGTCTACGGGACCTTAATAGAACTTGGTTCCTGTCATTCAGACCAATCTGGCAAGATTGCATCTTACCTGTTCTACGATGCCTGCTATGCGGTGAAGAATGCGTGTTGGACACCTGTCTAACATTTCCATCAGCTACGCCAACGGATGTCGATACTCTGCTGGTCCCGATAACGGCCCATGCTCTGTGTTGTCCCCAAAGGCTACCAATCCTGATGTCAGCATTCATTGAGATCTCACAGACGCTTCCGGCTGCTGCTGAGGTACGAGAAAGATCTACAGGCACACAGGTAACAACGGACGCGAACTTTGCTGCGGCACCCTATGCTGGAAGCGAAGCTTCACACCTCTGTGCAATTAATCTGCTACACGAGGTGTTCCAACTGACACCAACTACAGTGGATGATGTTTTGTCTATAGAAATAGATGCTCTCATGTTTACACCAGACCCGTAAACTGACTCTGATTCAGCATACAGTGTTCCAGAGATGCAGTAACAATTTGGCCTTCATTTTAAAAAAACTTGGAACTCTACCAAATTTGAACTTTAGTCCCATTTTTTCGAAGGAAAATGGCACTTCAATCTGCTTAAAGTAGAACTAGCCTTATAGTACAGACTTCGCGGTACTTCCACGGACACTTAGTCATCTTGTGTGTCTAGAACAGTTCATTAATTTTCATGACATGAAATGACTTTGATTTTTGAACAACTTATAGATCATTTTTGTCATATGTAAATATTACTGCTTATTTTCATTCCAATTGCATTTAATTTAGAAATTTATGCCAGAAATGAAAAGCATTGCTTGATATGTACAGTACCTTTTGCATTTTTAATATGTTTTTTAATACTTTTAAGAAATATTTTTTAATATGCAGTACTCCATTTAATGTTTAGCATTTTAAATGTTTAGCATTTTAGTATTATCGTACACACGAAAGTGGAGTGGGTGTTGTATTCCTCTTAGGGTGTCCATAAACGGGCTTTCCAGTATCATGTCCTTATATAGGCACAATTCGCCCTGCCCTTATATAGGCATAAAATCCCAGCCCTTATTTAGGCATTAAACCGTGCACTCCAAATACAGGCATGGTCTCTGACATCCGTCCACCCTAACGTCACAACGAGTTCTTGAAGAACAGACCCTTAGGCTGCAGGAGTTTCCCTAGTCCAGGACTATTGATTTCTTCAAGGACTCATATATTATGCATGAACCATTATTCCTTAGGGGTTCATTCATGACGTCTTCCGCTGTCCGACTCACGTCAATGCTAACATTCTGAGGTAATTCTCAGGTATAAATATACCTTCCCTAGCCCCTGTAAATCAGAGGAGACCTCGACTTCAGAGGAGCCCGTTTCCCCCGCTGTCCGACTCACGTCAATGCTAACATTCTGAGGTAATTCTCAGGTATAAATATACCTTCCCTAGCCCCTGTAAATCAGAGGAGACCTCGACTTCAGAGGAGCCCGTTTCCCGGCCTGACGCACTGAGAAGACGCTGTCATCCCTGCACGCAGAGAGTCCAGCTTCCAGTGATCTGACTTCCCTTGCGGGGTGTTGGAGTTCGAGTCTGGCAAAGAGATTCCAACCTCTCTCATTCTTCAGGTATGGAGCAGACTAGAACCTAGAGTGACTCTTGGCATACTAGGCATACTAGGCTTAACATACTCTTAGTATACCATAGTAAGGAATACTTCACCTACTTCATACCTCTTCCTATACCTAGGTTAGGTTAGGTACATTGGGGTAGAACTAGATTAGAAACGCATCGTATGAGTACTCGCATTTTTAGTCTGTGTTATATATGTAAATGCATATGTACTAAAAGATAATGCTCTCGCAGTATTATTTATTTCTACTGCTCACACTGTACATTATTTATCTCGCATACTGTCTTGTGATCGTAACAGCACATTTTACTTACACCAGAAACAAGACTGTTCAATAAATCTTTTATTGAAACGCCCGTCTATTTCTTTCTGTGTAACTTGGAGAAAACTAAGCATGCACGACTGAGCTGAGTGAAATAGTTATCTATTGTTCCCACGACTCTGGGACACGTTCTGATTCTAAAGGAAAACACAGTGGTCATGTTTTGCGGCTGCCAGAAACTACTCCCTTCTTGTTGTCAAGGAGTTTCTAGTGACCTCTGAGCTAGCTGGCACAAGTAATTAAGTTTAATATACTCGATAGGGACATACTGATCTTAGTCCTATGTCAAACCTATAGGATATATTATTCCAATGCGCAGAGCCTATTAGGGAAATAGGAGCTACACTACACTCTAATCCTGAAACTAAATTTAAAACAACTTGTTTCAGGAATCCTCTAACGTTAATCCTACAACTAACTTTAAAACAACTTGTTTCACGAATCCATCAGCCTTCATTCTGAAACTAACTTTAAAACACCTTGTTTCAGGAATCCTCCAGCTCTACTCCTGAAACTAACTTTAAAACAACTTGTTTCAGGATTCCACCAGCTCTAATCCAGAAACTTTCTTTAAAACAACTTGTTTCAGGAATCCACAACCTCTACTCCTAAAACTAACCTTAAAATAACTTGTTTAAGGAATCTACCAGCTTTAATCCTGAAACTAACTTTAAAACAATTTGCTTCAGCAATCCAGTCGCTCAAATCTTAAAAATACCTTTAAAACAACTTTTTTCAAGAATCCAGTCACTTGATTCCTGAAACTTACTTTAAAATATCTTCTTTCATCAATCCACCAGCTCTAATCCTGGAACTACCTTTCAGACAACTTCTTTCAGGAATCCAGTCACTTTAATCCTGAAATTAACTAAAAAAAAAAACCTGTTTTATCAATCCCCTTGTCCAAATCCTAAAACTAACTTTAAAACAACTTGTTTCAAGAATCCACCAGCTCTAGTCCTGAAACTAACTTTAAAACAACATTTTTCAGGAATGCACTCACTTTAAACCTGGAACTAACTTTAAACCAACTTGTTTCAGGAATCCACTCGCTCTAATCCTGAAACTAACTTTAAAACAACTTGTTTCAGGAATCCCCCAGATCTACTCCTCAAACTAACTTTAATACAACTTGTTTGACGAATCCACCAGCGCTAATTCTGAAACTATCATTAAAAGATCTCCTTTCAGGAAACCACTCACTTTAGACCTGAAAATAAATTGACTTGTTTCAGGGTTCCACCAGGTCTAATTCTGAAACTATCTTTAAAATAACTTGTTTCGGGAATCCTCCAGCTCTACTCCTGAAACTACCTTTAAAACATCTTGTTTCACGAATCCACCAGCACTAATTCTGAAACTATCTTCAAAAGAACTTCTTTCAGGAATCCACTCCTTTATTACTACAACTAACTTAAAAAAAATTGTTACAGGCATCCATCAGCTTTCATCCTGAAACTAACTTTGAAACAACTGGTTTCAGGATTCCACCACCTCTAATTCTGAAACTATCTTTAAAATAACTTTTTTCAGGAACCCACTCGCTTTAATCCTGAAAACTAACTTTAAAACAAATTGTTTAAGGAATCCAGTCGCTTTAATCCTGAAACTAACTTTAAAAGAACTTGTTTCAGGAATGAACTCGCTCTATTCCTGAAACTAACTTTAAAAGAATTTGTTTCAGGAATCTACTCCTTTAATCCTACAAATAACTTTAAAAAACTGGTTACAGGCATCCATCAGCTCTCATCCTGAAACTATCTTTAAAACTACTTGTTTCAGTAATCCACCATCTCTACTCCTGAAACTAACCTTAAAACAACTTGTTTCAGGATTCCACCAGCTCTAATCCTGAAACTATCTTTAAAACAACTCGTTTTAGGAATCCACCATCTCTACTCTTGAAACTAAACTTAAAACAAATTGTTTAAGGAATACACTCGCTTTACTCCTGAAACTAAATTTAAAACAACTGGTTTCAGGAATCCACTCACTTTAATCCTACAACTAACTTTAAATCAATCAATCAATCAATCATGTCACTTATAAAGCGCACTACATACCCGCGAGGGTCTCAAGGCACTGGGGGAAGAGGGGGGTGGTGCTGCTACTGATCGAAGAGCCAGGTCTTGAGGAGTCTTCTGAAGGCCAGTAGGTCTTGGGTCTGCCGAAGGTTGGTGGGGAGGGTGTTCCAGGTCTTGGCGGCAAGGTGGGAGAAGGATCTGCCGCCGGCGGTCGTTTTCCGGATGAGGGGGACTGTGGCGAGGGCGAGGCTGGTGGAGCGGAGCTGGCGGGTGGGGGTGTAGAAGCTGAGTCGTCTGTTGAGGTAGGCTGGTCCGGAGTTGTGGAGTGCTTTGTGTGCGTGGGTGAGGAGCTTGAAGGGTATCCTCTTGTTGACAGGGAGCCAGTGCAGGTCTCTCAGGTGGGGTGTGATGTGGCTGCGTCGGGGGATGTCGAGGATAAGATGTGCAGAGGCGTTCTGGATGCGTTGCAGCCGTCTCAGGAGCTTAGCCGTCGTTCCTGCGTAGAGGGCGTTTCCGTAGTCCAGCCTGCTGGTGACGAGGGCCTGGGTGACTGTTTTTCTTGTTTCGGTGGGGATCCACTTGAAGATCCTGCGGAGCATTCGGAGGGTGTTGAAGCAGGATGAGGAAACGGCGTTGACCTGCTTAGTCATGGAGAGGGTGGGGTCGAGGATGACCCCTAGGTTGCGTGCGTGGTCGGTGGGTGTCGGGGCTGTTCCCAGTGATGTTGGCCACCAGGAGTCGTCCCATGCTGAAGGGTTGGAACCAAGGATGAGGACCTCCGTCTTGTCCGAGTTCAGCTTCAGGCGGCTGGTACTCATCCATTCGGCGACGGCCTTCATTCCTTCGTGGAGGTGGGCTTTGGCGGTGTGAGGGTCTTTGGTGAGGGAGAGGATCAGCTGGGTGTCGTCGGTGTAGGAGATGATGTTGAGGTTGTGCTGTCGGGCGACGTGGGCGAGGGGTGCCATGTAGATGTTGAACAGAGTTGGGCTGAGGGAGGAGCCTTGGGGTACGCCGCAGATGATCTTGGTGGCTTTGGATCGGAAGGGGGCGAGGCGGACGCTTTGTGTTCTGCCGGAGAGGAAGGATGTGGTCCAGTCCAGGGCCTTCTCTTGGATCCCGGCGTCGTGAAGGCGTGTTCGTAGTGTGTGGTGGCAGACCGTGTCGAAGGCGGCTGATAGGTCCAGGAGGATGAGGGCTGCTGTTTCTCCGGCGTCTAGCAGGGTCCTGATGTCATCGGTGGTGGCGATGAGGGCGGTTTCGGTGCTGTGGTTGCTGCGGAAGCCGGACTGGGAAGGGTCCAGGATGTTGTTCTCCTCGAGGTAGCGGGTCAGTTGTTTGTTGACGATTTTCTCGGTGACCTTCGCGGGGAACGGGAGCAGAGAGATGGGTCGGAAGTTCTTGAGGTCCTTGGGGTCTGCCTTGGGTTTCTTGAGTAAGGCGGTGATCTCGGCGTGCTTCCAGCTTTCCGGGAAGGTTGCTGTCTCGAAGGAGATGTTGATTATTTTCCGGAGATGGGGCGCGATGGCTGTACTGGCTTTGTTGAAGACGTGGTGAGGGCACGGGTCTAGCGGTGAGCCGGAGTGGATGGTGTTCATGATCTCGCTGGTGTCCTCGTCGTTGATGTTGGTCCAGGAGAGCAGGCGGTTGGTGGTTGTGGGGGCAGTGGTCTCGGTGGTTGCCGGGCGGTCGTGGTGTTGAAGCTGTCGTGGATGTCGGCGATTTTGCGGTGGAAGAAGGTGGCCAGTGAGTCGCACAGGTCTCGCGACGGCGGGATGTCGTTGGTGTTGGAGCTGGGGTTGGAGAGTTCCTTCACGATGTTGAAGAGCTCTTTGCTGTTGTGTGCGTTGTTGTCTAGGCGGTCTTTGAGTGAGGCCCTTTTGGCGGATCTGATGAGGTGATGGTGACTGCGGGTGGCGCTCTTGTGGGCGGCGTAGCTGTCCGCTGTCCGTTCGTGGAGCCAGATCTTCTCCAGTTTTCGGCATGTTCGTTTGGAGGCCTGGAGGTCTTCGGTGAACCAGGTGGCTTTCTTGCTGGTGTGGCTGTTGGGCGGATTCTTGAGCGGGGCGAGGGTGTTGGCGCAGTCGTCGATCCACTGTCTGAGGTTGCGGGCGGCGGTGTCGGGGTCGGAGGGTTCGGCGGGTGAGCTCAGGGCGAGGGTTGTGGTTAGCTGGTCTTCGGTGACTCTGCTCCAGCAGCGGCGAGGCATTTGTTCGGTGCGGTGGTGCGTGGTGGGCTTCCTGTAGGTGAAGTGGATGCAGTGGTGGTCAGTCCAGTGGGGTTCGGAGGTGTGGTTGAAGGAGACGTGTGGGCTTGCGGAAAAGATGGAGTCTAGCGTGTGGCCGGCGGCGTGGGTGGGTGTAGTCACGAGCTGTCTGAGTCCGAGGGTGGCGAGGTTGTCGATCAGGGTGGTGGAGTTGGTGTCCTTGTTGTTCTCGAGGTGGAAGTTCAGGTCCCCGAGGAGGATGTAGTCCGTGGAGGCGATGGCGTGTGTGCTGACGAAGTCAGCAATAGAATCGCTGAACTGTGGTCGGGGTCCGGGGGTCTGTAGATGAGGGTTCCTCTGAGGGTGGTGTTGGGATCGGTGTGGATCTGGAAGTGCATGTGTTCGGCGGTGCTGAGGGTGTCGTCGGTGTTGGTTGAGACTCTGAGGGTGTTCCTGTGGACGATGGCGATGCCTCCTCCGACTCCGTTGGTGCGGTCCCGGCGGGTGATCTTGTAGCCGTCCGGGATGGCAATGGCGATGTCAGGGGCTGAAGCGGGATTCAGCCAGGTCTCCGTCAGGAATGCGACGTCTGGGGAGGTTGAGTCGAGAAGGTCCCAGAGTTCGATGGCGTGTTTGCGGGCGGAGCGGGTGTTGAGGAGGATGCATCTGAGGTAGTTGGGTTCTTTCCTGGGCGGTGGTTTGGCAGGGCGGGTGCTGGCGAAGCTGCAGTTCCGGCAGGTGAAGGGCCCTTGGGTGCGCTTCAGGGTGGCCAGGTAGCAGGCGTGATCTTTTCCGGGGTTGAGTGCGTGGAGGGTGCTGGCGTCGTATCGGCGTCTGTTGATGTGGCGGGCGCGGGGATGCCCGGACCAGGGGTTCTGGCGCTGGGCGCGGTCCCGGCGCGGACGGCGCAGCGGCCGCCATAAATGGGGAGGTGGGAGGGAGGAGCAGGGAATGGGGCAGCGAATGGGCAGTGAGGGGGCGGGGCCGCAGGGCGCAGCGGCGGGAAACAGGCACAGAAAGGAAAAAACTAGCACAATCAGGGCAGCAAGGGGGCACAGAAAGGAAAAAACTAGCACAATCAGGGCAGCAAGGGGGCACAGAAAGGAAAAAACTAGCACAATCAGGGCAGCAAGGGGGCACAGAAAGGAAAAAACTAGCACAATCAGGGCAGCAAGGGGGCACAGAAAGGAAAAAACTAGCACAATCAGGGCAGCAAGGGGGCACAGAAAGGGAAAAAACGAGCACAATCAGGGCAGCAAGGGGCACAGAAAGGAAAAAACGAGCACAATCAGGGCAGCAAGGGGGCACAGAAAGGAAAAAAAGAGCACAATCAGGGCAGCAAGGGGGCACAGAAAGGAAAAAACGAGCACAATCAGGGCAGCAAGGGGGCACAGAAAGGAAAAAAAAAAAAAACGAGCACAATCAGGGCAGCAGGATGGGGGCACAGAAAGGAAAACACGAGCACAATCAGGGCAGCAAGGGGGCATAGAAAGGAAAAAAAAAACGAGCACAATCAGGGCAGCAAGGGGGCACAGAAAGGAAAAAACGAGCACAATCAGGGCAGCAAGGGGGCACAGAAAGGAAAAAACGAGCACAATCAGGGCAGCAAGGGGGCACAGAAAGGAAAAAAACGAGCACAATCAGGGCAGCAAAGGGGCACAGAAAGGAAAAAAAAACGAGCACAATCAGGGCAGCAAGGGGGCACAGAAAGGAAAAAACGAGCACAATCAGGGCAGCAAGGGGGAACAGAAAGGAAAAAACGAGCACATTCAGGGCAGCAAGGGGGCACAGAAAGGAAAAAAACGAGCACAATAAGAGGCAGCAAGGGGGCACAGAAAGGAAAAAACGAGCACAATCAGGGCAGCAAGGGGGCACAGAAAGGAAAAAACGAGCACAATCAGGGCAGCAAGGGGGCACAGAAAGGAAAAAAACGAGCACAATCAGGGCAGCAAGGGGGCACAGAAAGGAAAAAACGAGCACAATCAGGGCAGCAAGGGGGCACAGAAAGGAAAAAACGAGCACAATCAGGGCAGCAAGGGGGCACAGAAAGGAAAAAAAACGAGCACAATCAGGGCAGCAAGGGGGCACAGAAATGAAAAAACGAGCACAATCAGGGCAGCAAGGGGGCACAGAAAGGAAAAAAAACGAGCACAATCAGGGCAGCAAGGGGGCACAGAAAGGAAAAAACGAGCACAATCAGGGCAGCAAGGGGGCACAGAAAGGAAAAAACGAGCACAATCAGGGCAGCAAGGGGGCACAGAAAGGGAAAAAAACGAGCACAATCAGGGCAGCAAGGGGCACAGAAAGGAAAAAACGAGCACAATCAGGGCAGCAAGGGGGCACAGAAAGGAAAAAACGAGCACAATCAGGGCTGCAAGGGGGCACAGAAAGGAAAAAACGAGCACAATCAGGGCAGCAAGGGGGCACAGAAAGGAAAAAAAGAGCACAATCAGGGCAGCAAGGGGGCACAGAAAGGAAAAAACGAGCACAATCAGGGCAGCAAGGGGGCACAGAAAGGAAAAAAAAAAAAACGAGCACAATCAGGGCAGCAGGATGGGGGCACAGAAAGGAAAAAACGAGCACAATCAGGGCAGCAAGGGGGCATAGAAAGGAAAAAAAAACGAGCACAATCAGGGCAGCAAGGGGGCACAGAAAGGAAAAAACGAGCACAATCAGGGCAGCAAGGGGGCACAGAAAGGAAAAAAACGAGCACAATCAGGGCAGCAAGGGGGCACAGAAAGGAAAAAACGAGCACAATCAGGGCAGCAAGGGGGCACAGAAAGGAAAAAAAAACGAGCACAATCAGGGCAGCAAGGGGGCACAGAAAGGAAAAAACGAGCACAATCAGGGCAGCAAGGGGGCACAGAAAGAAAAAAACGAGCACAATCAGGGCAGCAAGGGGGCACAGAAAGGAAAAAACGAGCACAATCAGGGCAGCAAGGGGGCACAGAAAGGAAAAAAAAACGAGCACAATCAGGGCAGCAAGGGGGCACAGAAAGGAAAAAACGAGCACAATCAGGGCAGCAAGGGGGAACAGAAAGGAAAAAACGAGCACATTCAGGGCAGCAAGGGGGCACAGAAAGGAAAAAAACGAGCACAATCAGGGCAGCAAGGGGGCACAGAAAGGAAAAACGAGCACAATCAGGGCAGCAAGGGGGCACAGAAAGGTAAAAAAAACGAGCACAATCAGGGCAGCAAGGGGGCACAGAAAGGAAAAAAAAACGAGCACAATCAGGGCAGCAAAGGGGCACAGAAAGGAAAAAAAAACGAGCACAATCAGGGCAGCAAGGGGGCACAGAGGAAAAACGAGCACAATCAGGGCAGCAAGGGGGCACAGAAAGGAAAAAACGAGCACAATCAGGGCAGCAAGGGGGCACAGAAAGGAAAAAACGAGCACAATCAGGGCAGCAAGGGGGCACAGAAAGGAAAAAAACGAGCACAATCAGGGCAGCAAGGGGGCACAGAAAGGAAAAAACGAGCACAATCAGGGCAGCAAGGGGGCACAGAAAGGAAAAAACGAGCACAATCAGGGCAGCAAGGGGGCACAGAAAGGAAAAAAAAACGAGCACAATCAGGGCAGCAAAGGGGCACAGAAAGGAAAAAAAAAAACGAGCACAATCAGGGCAGCAAGGGGGCACAAAGGAAAAAACGAGCACAATCAGGGCAGCAAGGGGGCACAGAAAGAAAAAAACGAGCACAATCAGGGCAGCAAGGGGGCACAGAAAGGAAAAAACGAGCACAATCAGGGCAGCAAGGGGGCACAGAAAGGAAAAAAAACGAGCACAATCAGGGCAGCAAGGGGGCACAGAAAGGAAAAACGAGCACAATCAGGGCAGCAAGGGGGAACAGAAAGGAAAAACAGAGCACATTCAGGGCAGCAAGGGGGCACAGAAAGGAAAAAAACGAGCACAATCAGGGCAGCAAGGGGGCACAGAAAGGAAAAAACGAGCACAATCAGGGCAGCAAGGGGGCACAGAAAGGAAAAACGAGCACAATCAGGGCAGCAAGGGGGCACAGAAAGGAAAAAAAAACGAGCACAATCAGGGCAGCAAGGGGGCACAGAAAGGAAAAACGAGCACAATCAGGGCAGCAAGGGGGCACAGAAAGGAAAAAACGAGCACAATCAGGGCAGCAAGGGGGCACAGAAAGGAAAAAAAACCGAGCACAATCAGGGCAGCAAGGGGGCACAGAAATGAAAAAACGAGCACAATCAGGGCAGCAAGGGGGCACAGAAAGGAAAAAAAAACGAGCACAATCAGGGCAGCAAGGGGGCACAGAAAGGAAAAAACGAGCACAATCAGGGCAGCAAGGGGGCACAGAAAGGAAAAACGAGCACAATCAGGGCAGCAAGGGGGCACAGAAAGGGAAAAAAACGAGCACAATCAGGGCAGCAAGGGGCACAGAAAGGAAAAAACGAGCACAATCAGGGCAGCAAGGGGGCACAGAAAGGAAAAAACGAGCACAATCAGGGCTGCAAGGGGGCACAGAAAGGAAAAAACGAGCACAATCAGGGCAGCAAGGGGGCACAGAAAGGAAACAAGCATTTGCAATGCAAACGGTCTCGGCTTTGGGACCTTATATGTATTTAGCTATGCAGTACCTTAGCCTGGGTGGTGAAACATCTACTGTTTTTGAACATGGAGGGAAAGTAAGCACCAAACTGTGTGACATGCCACGTATGGGAACACATGGAGAGAAATATTGCCTTTTAGCAGGAAATGGTATAGTCCAAAGCTCTGTTTTTAATATAATATCAGGGCCTTCGGTGGTTATATCGCTGAAAATACATGATTTGAAAAAAATATTATTGTTTACGGGTGCTTGTGGAAGAGAAGTTCTATGGACTGGAATCTAGAGAATGCTAAAGTGATTAGCTAGAGTTCCTCATCAGAAAGCAATACACCTGGTAAACAAGCACCCTGGGGCACAAACGTGAATGCAAAGTGTATCAAAAGGACACTCTTTCCCCAAGCCAGCTATTTCTGTAATTCTGCAGTTAGGTGTTTATTTTACCCCCGGCCATTAACATTCGATCTGAAAAACCGCACAATAAAGCAGATTAGTACCAATTATGCTGTAACAAAACACTAGGACTCAGAAGCCAGCACAACTCTAAAATCCATTAGCATTGTAGTTACCCAAATGTATTATACCTTTATATAAATTGATGTATCCGATGCATTACTCTAGATTTGCTTTTGTTACATTTTTAGCCCCTACACTAAACACCGAGGCACCATTTCCTGCCTTTTAACTCTTTCCCCGACTTTTTAATAGCTTCAGATTTTTTGAAGCACGGTATGCGCTGCCTGCCCCCAATTGTGCTTTTGAAAGTTAAGTATATGATAAAAAGGAAACGTCAGACCGACAAAAGTGTCCAGGCACCTGGGACTCTCGTGTGCAGTCACAGTCAAGCCGCATTAAGATTTGCCCACAAGCAGACTGTCAAAGAAATGTTTGAAGCTGTTGGTGCAGCGCGAGTGGACTATGCCAATTACTCATTCATTCATTCACTCTGCTCAGCGCCTCGGGCTGGAGTCGGACCAGGTAGGAGAAGAAACGTTGAGCCGAGGTGGTTGGGAGATGCCAATTTAATTTGTTAGCCTGTGAAATAACAGTTTACATTAACGTGCTATCAAAAGTCGTTCGGTGCTGCTGAACTCTTTTAATATGATTTACTCACAGGGCATGAGATCCGGAATGGCCGCAGCGTTTGACATTGTCAGTGCGAAGGAATGTGACACGCTGGATTGCCTGCAGACATGCCTGCTTGAGACATGCCTGCAGGCTTCCTCCCTGCTGAAGGGTTGGTTTGGAGGTCAGCATGACGTCCCGCCTCTCTCAAAGACACGAGATATCCATATTAAAATAGTGTTCTCCAAATTTTCCCGCGATCTGAGTTTCCATCGATGTGACATGAAAGCATGATTCCAGTTTGAGCAAATTATTGCTATGAACTGCAATAAGCAGAGGGCGTTGTGAGCGGTACAGTCGCATTTCACGCTATTGTTTTAACGAGATCTGGCATCCCCAGCAGATTTTTCAAATGCCTGCGCGGTGGGATGAGTTTTCATTAATGTGATCGTGTACAAGCAGCGGCACAACCATGCTTCACAATGGTGTGCTGCATGGCTGACACGGCGATTATAGAGCTTGCTAATATCACATTTACTCCATTAGACAGACTTTTCACCCTAAGCAGTACACCTGTATTGCTTTTATAACAAGATGGTGGCCATCTGTGACAGCCACCAGGGTACAGTTGCTAAATAGGCACTGTGCTTCCTGACAAGTGAAACTGAGCCACAAAAGCAAAGCCAGGCTCGTGTGTAAGCATTGAACCTTCACAGAACGGACGCCGATCCTTCAGGTAACAAGGGCTCCATGTGTGCATAAGCACTAGTTGCGTTACAGACGAACACATTCATTTTTAGGCACTTAGTGATTTGTCCAAAATCACAGCCTAAGTATGAGCCTCCCGCTAGACTCGAACCCGGTTCACTCAGCTTTAAAGTCGGACGTGCGTGGAAATCCCACCCAACATATTATAACGCGTCAGCAATCATCTGGAACTATGCACGTGTTGCACTGTGGAGACAGACACAACGAGGACATAAAATAACATTCACGTACCCTGCCCTCGGTAAAGCGCATCGCAGGATGCGCATTTGCATTACAGCTGCCATTGAGGTCCTGGTAATGGAGAGCGCCGCGAGCTCCTGCCTGCCCTCGGTAAAGCAGGATGTGCATTTGCATTACAGCTGCCATGCTTCCGCTTCCGGGTAACGGAGCCGTGAGAATCACGACTTAAACGAGAGACTGGACAGGTCAGGCAAAAAGAGTGCAAATCCACTCAGCCAATCAGAGGAGAAGACAAGCATTTACAAATGCAATAGGACTCGTATTTACGCGAGCCCTATTGCATTGTAAACAAAACTGCGGTCGTGCAAGAAGGCAGGAACGGGAGTGGGTGGGGGGTTGCGGTGGCCAGAGAAGTGACGGACTGCGGGAGGGAACGGGGGAGGCAGGGGAACAGAACTGGTTTGAAAGTAAAGGGGCCGATAGCCATGGAGGGACAAAAATGACGTCATGGCCGTCAGGAGGCGGGACTAACGTGCCGAACACCAATCAGAATGCGGCATTTACGATTTCGGCCAATTAAAAAGAAAGCCAGAAAGTGGGCGGAGCTTCCCCCACTATAGTGTATACAGCATCTCTCGACGAGACAGCGCATGCGCTGCCTAGTCCGAGACCTAAAAAAGAGCACAATCAGGGCAGCAAGGGGGCACAGAAAGGAAAAAACGAGCACAATCAGGGCAGCAAGGGGGCACAGAAAGGAAAAAAAAAAAAACGAGCACAATCAGGGCAGCAGGATGGGGGCACAGAAAGGAAAAAACGAGCACAATCAGGGCAGCAAGGGGGCATAGAAAGGAAAAACAAACGAGCACAATCAGGGCAGCAAGGGGGCACAGAAAGGAAAAAGCGAGCACAATCAGGGCAGCAAGGGGGCACAGAAAGGAAAAACGAGCACAATCAGGGCAGCAAGGGGGCACAGAAAGGAAAAAGCGAGCACAATCAGGGCAGCAAGGGGGCACAGAAAGGAAAAAACGAGCACAATCAGGGCAGCAAGGGGGCACAGAAAGGAAAAAAAAACGAGCACAATCAGGGCAGCAAGGGGGCACAGAAAGGAAAAACGAGCACAATCAGGGCAGCAAGGGGGCACAGAAAGAAAAAAACGAGCACAATCAGGGCAGCAAGGGGGCACAGAAAGGAAAAAACGAGCACAATCAGGGCAGCAAGGGGGCACAGAAAGGAAAAAAAACGAGCACAATCAGGGCAGCAAGGGGGCACAGAAAGGAAAAAACGAGCACAATCAGGGCAGCAAGGGGGAACAGAAAGGAAAAAACGAGCACATTCAGGGCAGCAAGGGGGCACAGAAAGGAAAAAACGAGCACAATCAGGGCAGCAAGGGGGCACAGAAAGGAAAAAACGAGCACAATCAGGGCAGCAAGGGGGCACAGAAAGGAAAAAAACGAGCACAATCAGGGCAGCAAGGGGGCACAGAAAGGAAAAAAAAACGAGCACAATCGGGGCAGCAAGGGGGCACAGAAAGGAAAAACGAGCACAATCGGGGCAGCAAGGGGGCACAGAAAGGAAAAAACGAGCACAATCAGGGCAGCAAGGGGGCACAGAAAGGAAAAAAAGCGAGCACAATCAGGGCAGCAAGGGGGCACAGAAATGAAAAAACGAGCACAATCAGGGCAGCAAGGGGGCACAGAAAGGAAAAAAAAACGAGCACAATCAGGGCAGCAAGGGGGCACAGAAAGGAAAAAGCGAGCACAATCAGGGCAGCAAGGGGGCACAGAAAGGAAAAACGAGCACAATCAGGGCAGCAAGGGGGCACAGAAAGGAAAAAACGAGCACAATCAGGGCAGCAAGGGGGCACAGAAAGGAAAAAAAACGAGCACAATCAGGGCAGCAAGGGGGCACAGAAAGGAAAAAAAACGAGCACAATCAGGGCAGCAAGGGGGCACAGAAAGGAAAAAACGAGCACAATCAGGGCAGCAAGGGGGCACAGAAAGGAAAAAGCGAGCACAATCAGGGCAGCAAGGGGGCACAGAAAGGAAAAAACGAGCACAATCAGGGCAGCAAGGGGGCACAGAAAGGAAAAAAAAACGAGCACAATCAGGGCAGCAAGGGGGCACAGAAAGGAAAAAAAAACGAGCACAATCA
Organism: Calotriton arnoldi; assembly: GCA_963921515.1. Lineage (NCBI taxonomy): Eukaryota > Metazoa > Chordata > Amphibia > Caudata > Salamandridae > Calotriton > Calotriton arnoldi. Next base: position 664,033 of record CAWUFW010002464.1, on the reverse strand, counting down.
AATTGTTTAAGGAATATACTCGCTTTAATCCTGAAACTAAATTTAAAACAACTGGTTTCAGGAATCCATTCACTTTCATCCTACAATTAACTTTAAAACAACTTGTTTCAGGAAACCTTTATCCTTCATTCTGAAACTGACTTTAAAACATCTTGTTTCAGGAATCCTCCAACTCTACTCTTGAAACTAACCTTCAAAGAACTTGTTTAAGGAATCCACCAGTTCTAATCCTGAAACTAACTTTAAAAAATTTGTTTCAGCATTCCACTTGTCAAAATCCTAAAAGTACCTTTAAAACAACTTGTTTCAAGAAACCACTCACTTTAATCGTGAAACTTACTTTAAAATATCTTGTTTCTTGAATCCACCAGCTCTAATCCTGAAACTATTTTTCAAACAAGTACTTTCAGGCATCCACCAGCTCTAATTCTGAAACTAACATTAAAAGAACTTATTTCAGGAATCCGCTCACCTTAATCCTGAAACTAACTTTAAAAGAACTTGTTTCAGGAATCCACTCAATCTCATCCTCAAATTAACTTTAAAAGGACTTGTTTCAGGAATCCAAGTCTTTATTCCTACAACTAACTATAAAAAACTAGTTACAGGCATCCATCAGCTCTCATCCTGAAACTAACTTTAAAACAACTTGTTTCAGGAATCCACCAGCTCTAATCCTGAAACGAACTTTAAAACAACTTTTTTCAGGAATGCACTCACTTTAAACCTGGAACTAACTTTAAACCAACTTGTTTCAGGAATCCACTCGCTCTAATCCTGAAACTAACTTTAAAACAACTTGTTTCAGGAATCCATCAGCTTTCATCCTGAAACTAACTATAAAATAACTTGTTTCAGGAATCCCTCAGATCTACTCCTCAAACTAACTTTAATACAACTTGTTTGACGAATCCACCAGCACTAATTCGGAAACTATCTTTAAAAGATCTCCTTTCAGGAAACCACTCACTTTAGTCCTGAAACTAACTTTAAAATTACTTGTTTCAGGGGTCCACCAGGTCTAATTCTGAAACTATCTTTAAAATAACTTGTTTCGGGAATCCTCCAGCTCTACTCCTGAAACTAACTTTAAAACAACTTGTTTCACGAATCCACCAGCACTAATTCTGAAACTATCTTCAAAAGAACTTCTTTCAGGAATCCACTCCTTTATTACTACAACTAACTTAAAAAAATTAGTTACAGGCATCCATCAGCTTTCATCCTGAAACTAACTTTGAAACAACTGGTTTCAGGATTCCACCAACTCTAATTCTGAAACTATCTTTAAAATAACTTTTTTCAGGAACCCACTCGCTTTAATCCTGAAAACTAAGTTTAAAACAAATTGTTTAAGGAATGCACTCGCTTTAATCCTGAAACTAACTTTAAAAGAACTTGTTTCACTAATGCACCAGCTCTAATCCTGAAACTAACTTTAAAACAACTCGTTTTAGGTATCCACCATCTCTACTTCTGAAACTAAACTTTAAACAACTTGTTTCAGGATTCCACCAGTTCTAATCGTGTAACTATCTTTAAAACAACTTGTTTCAAGAATCCACCATCTCTACTTATGAAACTAACCTTCAAAGAACTTGTTTAAGGAATCCACCAGTTCTAATCCTGAAACTAACTTTAAAACAACTCGTTTCAGCATTCCACCATCTCTACTTCTGAAACTAAACTTAAAACAACTTGTTTCAGGAATCCACCAGCTCTAATCCTGAAACTAACTTTAAAACAACTTCATTCAGGAATCCACTCTCTTTAATCCTGAAACTAACTTTAAATCAAATTGTTTAAGGAATATACTCGCTTTAATCCTGAAACTAAATTTAAAACAACTGGTTTCAGGAATCCACTCACTTTCATCCTACAATTAACTTTAAAACAACTTGTTTCAGGAAACCTTTATCCTTCATTCTGAAACTGACTTTAAAACATCTTGTTTCAGGAATCCTCCAACTCTACTCTTGAAACTAACCTTCAAAGAACTTGTTTAAGGAATCCACCAGTTCTAATCCTGAAACTAACTTTAAAACAATTTGTTTCAGCATTCCACTTGTCAAAATCTTAAAAGTACCTTTAAAACAACTTGTTTCAAGAAACCAATCACTTTAATCATGAAACTTACTTTAAAATATCTTGTTTCTTGAATCCACCTGCTCTAATCCTGAAACTATTTTTCAATCAACTACTTTCAGGAATCCACCAGCTCTAATCCTGAAACTAACTTTAAGACAACTTCGTTCAGGAATCCACTCGCTTTAATCCTGAAACTAACTTTAAAACTAATTATTTAAGGAATCCACTCGCTTAAATCCTGAAACTAAATTTAAAACAACTTGTTTCAGGAATCCACTCACTTTAATACTACAACTAACTTTAAATCAACTTTTTTCAGGAATCCATCAGCCTTCATCCTGAAACTGACTTTAAAACAACTTGTTTCAGGAATCCACAAGCTCTAATTCTGAAACTAACTTTAAAACAATTTGCTTCAGCAATCCACTCGTCCAAGTCTTAAAAGTAACTTTAAAACAACTTGTTTCAAGAATCCACTCGCTCTAATCCTGAAACTAACTTAAAAAAAACTTGTTTCAGGAATCTATCAGCTTTCATCCTGAACCTAACTATAAAACAACTTGTTTCAGGAATCCCCCAGCTCTACTCCTGAAACTAACTTTAAAACAACTTCTTTCACAAATCCACCAGCATTAATTCTGAACTTCTTTCAGGAATCCACTCACTTTAATCCTGAAACTAACTTTAAAATGACTTGTTTCAGGGATCCACCAGCTCTAGTTCTGAAACTATCTTTAAAATAACTTCTTTCAGGAATCCACTTTCCTTAATCCTGAAATGAACTTTAAAACAACTTGTTTCATCAATTACCTCGTCCAAATCCTGAAACTAACTTTAAAACAACTTCATTCAGGAATCCACTCTCTTTAATCCTGAAACTAACTTTAAATCAAATTGTTTAAGGAATATACTCGCTTTAATCCTGAAACTAAATTTAAAACAACTGGTTTCAGGAATCCACTCACTTTCATCCTACAATTAACTTTAAAACAACTTGTTTCAGGAAACCTTTATCCTTCATTCTGAAACTGACTTTAAAACATCTTGTTTCAGGAATCCTCCAACTCTACTCTTGAAACTAACCTTCAAAGAACTTGTTTAAGGAATCCACCAGTTCTAATCCTGAAACTAACTTTAAAACAATTTGTTTTAGCATTCCACTTGTCAAAATCTTAAAAGTACCTTTAAAACAACTTGTTTCAAGAAACCAATCACTTTAATCATGAAACTTACTTTAAAATATCTTGTTTCTTGAATCCACCTCCTCTAATCCTGAAACTATTTTTCAATCAACTACTTTCAGGAATCCACCAGCTCTAATCCTGAAACTAACTTTAAGACAACTTCGTTCAGGAATCCACTCGCTTTAATCCTGAAACTAACTTTAAAACAAATTGTTTAAGGAATATACTCGCTTTAATCCTGAAACTAAATTTAAAACAACTGGTTTCAGGAATCCACTCACTTTCATCCTACAATTAACTCGTTTTTTCAGGAATCCATCAGCCTTCATCCTGAAACTGACTTTAAAACACTTGTTTCGGGAATCCACCAGCTTCGCTCCTGAAACTAACTTTAAAACAACTTGTTTCAGGAATCCACAAGCTCTAATTCTGAAACTAACTTTAAAACAATTTGCTTCAGCAATCCACTCGTCCAAGTCTTAAAAGTATCCTTAAACCAACTTGTTTCAAGAATCCACTCGCTCTAATCCTGAAACTAACTTAAAAAAAACTTGTTTCAGGAATCTATCAGCTTTCATCCTGAACCTAACTATAAAACAACTTGTTTCAGGAATCCCCCAGCTCTACTCCTGAAACTAACTTTAAAACAACTTCTTTCACAAATCCACCAGCATTATTTCTGAAACTATCTTTAAAAGAACTTCTTTCAGGAATCCACTCACTTTAATCCTGAAACTAACTTTAAAATGACTTGTTTCAGGGATCCACCAGCTCTAGTTCTGAAACTATCTTTAAAATAACTTCTTTCAGGAATCCACTTTTCTTAATCCTGAAATGAACTTTAAAACAACTTGTTTCATCAATTACCTCGTCCAAATCTTGAAACTAACTTTACAAGGACTTGTTTCAGGAATCCACTCCTTTAATCCTACAACTTACTTTACAAAAACTAGTTACAGGTATCCATCAGCTCTCATCCTGAAAGTAACTTTAAAAGAACTTGTTTCAGGGATCCACCAGCTCTAATTCTGAAACTATCTTTAGAATAACTCCTTTGAGGAATCCAGCCACTTTAATCCTGAAACTAACTAAAAAAAAAAACCTGTTTTATCAATCCCCTCGTCCAAATCCTAAAACTAACTTTAAAACTACTTGTTTCAAGAATCCACCAGCTCTAATCCTGAAACAATTTTCAAAACAACTTGTTTCAGGAATCCACCAGCTCTAATCCTGAAACAAACCTTAAAACAACTTTTTTCAGGAATGTACTCACTTTAAACCTGGAACTAACTTTAAACCAACTTGTTTCAGGAATCCATCAGCTTTAATCCTGAAACTAACTATAAAACAACTTGTTTCATGAATCCCCCAGATCTACTCCTCAAACTAACTTTAATACAACTTGTTTGACGAATCCACCAGCACTAATTCTGAAACTATCTTTAAAAGATCTTCTTTCAGGAAACCACTCACTTTAATCCTGAAACTAACTTTAAAATGACTTGTTTCAGGGGTCCACCTGCTCTAATTCTGAAACTATCTTTAAAATAACTTTTTTCAGGAACCCACTCGCTTTAATCCTGAAAACTAACTTTAAAACAAATTAATTGGAGAAGTGTGGCTCAATGGTTAGAGCGGCAGACCCTGATGCAGAGATCTGGCCTGGGACCAGGGTTCAATTCCCACCTCGGCGGGTCTTGGGCTCAACTTCCTCGGACCTGATAATTCTCGCCTCGGTGCCTATTCTAATCATGGGTCCCACTCTGCAACTCTGGGCAATAGCTTGCTTAATCTCCACAACGGCCCCACCAGCGCTGGGATGCTTGGCTTCACCTTGGGGGTGCCCAGGAGTGGACATTTCACAGGGAAAAGCCAGGAAGGGTTCCACAGCGGTATGCGTTCAGCGCCAGGAAGCCTCAGGGTAGCAGTGCGCTTTACAAGTACAAATTCATTTAATTTAATCCTGAAACTAACTTTAAAAGAACTTGTTTCAGGAATGCACTCGCTCTATTCCTGAAACTAACTGTAAAAGAATTTGTTTCAGGAATCTACTCCTTTAATCCTACAAATAACTTTAAAAAACTAGTTACAGTTCTCATCCTAAAACTATCTTTAAAACTACTTGTTTCAGAAGTCCACCATCTCTACTCTTGAAACTAACCTTAAAACAACTTGTTTCAGGATTCCACCAGCTCTAATCTTGAAACTATCTTTAAAACAACTCGTTTTAGGAATTCACCATCTCTACTCCTGAAACTAAACTTAAAACAAATTGTTTAAGGAATACACTCGCTTTAATCCTGAAACTAAATTTAAAACAACTGGTTTCAGGAATCCACTCACTTTAATCCTACAACTAACTTTAAATAAACTTTTTTCAGGAATCCATCAGCCTTCATCCTGAAACTGACTTTAAAAGAACTTGTTTCAGGGATCCACCAGCTCTAATTCTGAAACTATCTTTAGAATAACTTCTTTGAGGAATCCAGCCACTTTAATCCTGAAACTAACTAAAAAAAAAAAACCTGTTTTATCAGTCCCCTCGTCCAAATCCTAAAACTAACTTTAAAACAAATTGTTTCAAGAATCCACCAGCTCTAATCCTGAAACAATTTTCAAAACAACTTGTTTCAGGAATCCACCAGCTCTAATCCTGAAACGAACCTTAAAACAACTTTTTTCAGGAATGTACTCACTTTAAACCTGGAACTAACTTTAAACCAACTTGTTTCAGGAATCCATCAGCTTTAATCCTGAAACTAACTATAAAACAACTTGTTTCAGGAATCCCCCAGATCTACTCCTCAAACTAACTTTAATACAACTTGTTTGACGAATCCACCAGCACTAATTCTGAAACTATCTTTAAAAGATCTTCTTTCAGGAAACCACTCACTTTAATCCTGAAACTAACTTTAAAATGACTTGTTTCAGGGGTCCACCAGCTCTAATTCTGAAACTATCTTCAAAAAACTTCTTTCAGGAATCCACTCCTTTAGTACTACAACTAACTTAAAAAAATTAGTTACAGGCATCCATCAGCTTTCAACCTGAAACTAACTTTGAAACAACTGGTTTCAGGATTCCACCAGCTCTAATTCTGAAACTATCTTTAAAATAACTTTTTTCAGGAATGCACTCGCTCTATTCCTGAAACTAACTTTAAAAGAATTTGTTTCAGGAATCTACTCCTTTAATCCTACAAATAACTTTAAAAAACTAGTTACAGTTCTCATCCTAAAACTATCTTTAAAACTACTTGTTTCAGAAGTCCACCATCTCTACTCTTGAAACTAACCTTAAAACAACTTGTTTCAGGATTCCACCAGCTCTAATCCTGAAACTATCTTTAAAACAACTCGTTTTAGGAATCCACCATCTCTACTCCTGAAACTAAACTTAAAACAACTTGTTTAAGGAATACACTCGCTTTAATCCTGAAACTAAATTTAAAACAACTGGTTTCAGGAATCCACTCACTTTAATCCTACAACTAACTTTAAATAAACTTTTTCAGGAATCCATCAGCCTTCATCCTGAAACTGACTTTAAAACAACTTGTTTCAGGAATCCACCAGCTTCACCCCTGACACTAACTTTAAAACAACTTGTTTCAGGAATCCACCAGCTCTAATACTGAAACTTTCTTTAAAACAACTTGTTTCAGGAATCCACCAGCTCTAATCCTGAAACTATCTTTAAAACTACTTGTTTAAGGAATCCACCAGCTCTGATTCTGAAACTAACTTTAAAACAATTTGTTTCAGCAATCCACTCATCCAAGTCTTAAAAGTAACTTTAAAACAACTTGTTTCAGGAATCCACTCGCTCTAATCCTGAAACTAACTTAAAAAAAACTTGTTACAGGAATCTATCTGCTTTCATCCTGAACCTAACTATAAAACAACTTGTTTCAGGAATTCCCCAGCTCTACTCCTGAAACTATCTTTAAAACAACTTGTTTCACAAATCCACCAGCATTAATTCTGAAATTAGCTTTAAAAGAACTTCTTTCAGGAATCCACTCACTTTAATCCTGAAACTAACTTTAAAATGACTTATTTCAGGGATCCACCAGCTCTAATTCTGAAACTATCTTTAAAATAACTTCTTTCAGGAATCCACTTGCTTTAATCCTGAAACGAACTTTAAACAACTTGTTTCATCAATCCCCTCGTCCAAATATTAAAAGTAACTTTAAAACAACTTGTTTCTGGAATCCACTTGCTTTGATCCTGAAACTACCTTTAAAGGAACTTGTTTCAGGAATCCACTTGCTCTAATCCTGAAACTAACTTTAAAAGTATTTGCTTCAGGAATCCACTCCTTTAATCCTACAACTTACTTTACAAAAACTAGTTACAGGTATCAATCAGCTCTGATCCTGAAACTAACTTTAAAACAACTTGTTTCAGGAGTCCACCAGCACTAATTCTGAAACTATCTTTAAAAGAACTACTTTCAGGAACCCACTCGCTTTAATCCTGAAAACTAACTTTAAAACAAATTGTTTAAGTAATCCACTTGCTTTAATCCTGAAACTAACTTTAAAAGAACTTGTTTCAGGAATGCACTCGCTCTAATCATGAAACTAACTTTAAAAGAATATGTTTCAGGAGTCTACTCCTTTAATCCTACAAATAACTTTAAAAAACCAGTTACAGGCATCCATCAGCTCTCATCCTGAAACTAAGTTTAAAACAACTTGTTTCAGGATTCCACCAGCACTAATCCTGAAACTATCTTTAAAACAACTCATTTTAGGAATCCACCATCTCTACTCCTGAAACTAAACTTAAAACAAATTGTTTAAGGAATACACTCGCTTTAATCCTGAAACTAAATTTAAAACAACTGGTTTCAGGAATCTACTCACTTTAATCCTACAACTAACTTTAAATAAACTTTTTTCAGGAATCCATCAGCCTTCATCCTGAAACTGACTTTAAAAGAACTTGTTTCAGGGATCCACCAGCTCTAATTCTGAAACTATCTTTAGAATAACTTCTTTGAGGAATCCAGCCACTTTAATCCTGAAACTAACAAAAAAAAACCTGTTTTATCAGTCCCCTCGTCCAAATCCTAAAACTAACTTTAAAACAACTTGTTTCAAGAATCCACCAGCTCTAATCCTGAAACAATTTTCAAAACAACTTGTTTCAGGAATCCACCAGCTCTAATCCTGAAACGAACCTTAAAACAACTTTTTTCAGGAATGTACTCACTTTAAACCTGGAACTAACTTTAAACCAACTTGTTTCAGGAATCCATCAGCTTTAATCCTGAAACTAACTATAAAACAACTTGTTTCAGGAATCCCCCAGATCTACTCCTCAAACTAACTTTAATACAACTTGTTTGACGAATCCACCAGCACTAATTCTGAAACTATCTTTAAAAGATCTTCTTTCAGGAAACCACTCACTTTAATCCTGAAACTAACTTTAAAATGACTTGTTTCAGGGGTCCACCAGCTCTAATTCTGAAACTATCTTCAAAAAACTTCTTTCAGGAATCCACTCCTTTAGTACTACAACTAACTTAAAAATTAGTTACAGGCATCCATCAGCTTTCAACCTGAAACTAACTTTGAAACAACTGGTTTCAGGATTCCACCAGCTCTAATTCTGAAACTATCTTTAAAATAACTTTTTCAGGAACCCACTCGCTTTAATCCTGAAAACTAACTTTAAAACAAATTGTTTAAGGAATCCACTCGCTTTAATCCTGAAACTAACTTTAAAAGAACTTGTTTCAGGAATGCACTCGCTCTATTCCTGAAACTAACTTTAAAAGAATTTGTTTCAGGAATCTACTCCTTTAATCCTACAAATAACTTTAAAAACTAGTTACAGTTCTCATCCTAAAACTATCTTTAAAACTACTTGTTTCAGAAGTCCACCATCTCTACTCTTGAAACTAACCTTAAAACAACTTGTTTCAGGATTCCACCAGCTCTAATCCTGAAACTATCTTTAAAACAACTCGCTTTAGGAATCCACCATCTCTACTCCTGAAACTAAACTTAAAACAACTTGTTTAAGGAATACACTCGCTTTAATCCTGAAACTAAATTTAAAACAACTGGTTTCAGGAATCCACTCACTTTAATCCTACAACTAACTTTAAATAAACTTTTTCAGGAATCCATCAGCCTTCATCCTGAAACTGACTTTAAAACAACTTGTTTCAGGAATCCACCAGCTTCACCCCTGACACTAACTTTAAAACAACTTGTTTCAGGACTCCACCAGCTCTAATCCTGAAACTTTCTTTAAAACAACTTGTTTCAGGACTCCACCAGCTCTAATCCTGAAACTTTCTTTAAAACTACTTGTTTAAGGAATCCACCAGCTCTGTTCTGAAACTAACTTTAAAACAATTTGTTTCAGCAATCCACTCATCCAAGTCTTAAAAGTAACTTTAAAACAACTTGTTTCAAGAATCCACTCGCTCTAATCCTGAAACTAACTTAAAAAAACTTGTTACAGGAATCTATCTGCTTTCATCCTGAACCTAACTATAAAACAACTTGTTTCAGGAATTCCCAGCTCTACTCCTGAAACTATCTTTAAAACAACTTGTTTCACAAATCCACCAGCATTAATTCTGAAATTAGCTTTAAAAGAACTTCTTTCAGGAATACACTCACTTTAATCCTGAAACTAACTTTAAAATGACTTATTTCAGGGATCCACCAGCTCTAATTCTGAAACTATCTTTAATATAACTTCTTTCAGGAATCCACTTGCTTTAATCCTGAAACGAACTTTAAACAACTTGTTTCATCAATCCCTCGTCCAAATATTAAAAGTAACTTTAAAACAACTTGTTTCTGGAATCCACTTGCTTTGATCCTGAAACTACCTTTAAAGGAACTTGTTTCAGGAATCCACTCGCTCTAATCCTGAAACTAACTTTAAAAGTATTTGCTTCAGGAATCCACTCCTTTAATCCTACAACTTACTTTACAAAAACTAGTTACAGGTATCAATCAGCTCTCATCCTGAAACTAACTTTAAAACAAATTGTTTCAGGAGTCCACCAGCACTAATTCTGAAACTATCTTTAAAAGAACTACTTTCAGGAACCCACTCGCTTTAATCCTGAAAACTAACTTTAAAACAAATTGTTTAAGTAATCCACTTGCTTTAATCCTGAAACTAACTTTAAAAGAACTTGTTTCAGGAATGCACTCGCTCTAATCATGAAACTAACTTTAAAAGAATATGTTTCAGGAGTCTACTCCTTTAATCCTACAAATAACTTTAAAAACCAGTTACAGGCATCCATCAGCTCTCATCCTGAAACTAAGTTTAAAACAACTTGTTTCAGGATTCCACCAGCTCTAATCCTGAAACTAACTTTAAAACAACTCGCTTTAGGAATCCACCATCTCTACTTCTGAAACTAAACTTAAAACAACTTGTTTCAGGAATCCACCAGCTCTAATCCTGAAACTAACTTTAAAACAACTTCATTCAGGAATCCAGTCTCTTTAAACCTGAAACTAACTTTAAAACAAATTGTTTAAGGAATACACTCGCTTTAATCCTGAAACTAAATTTAAAACAACTGGTTTCAGGAATCCACTCACTTTATACCTACAATTAACTTTAAAACAACTTGTTTCAGGAAACCTTCATCCTTCATTCTGAAACTGACTTTAAAACATCTTGTTTCAGGAATCCTCCAACTCTACTCCTGAAACTAACTTTAAAACAACTTGTTTCAGGATTCCACCAGTTCTAATCCTGAAACTATCTTTAAAACAACTTGTTTCAAGAATCCACTATCTCTACTCATGAAACTAACCTTCAAAGAACTTGTTTAAGGAATCCACCAGTTCTAATCCTGAAACTATCTTTAAAACTACTTGTTTAAGGAATCCACCAGCTCTGTTCTGAAACTAACTTTAAAACAATTTGTTTCAGCAATCCACTCATCCAAGTCTTAAAAGTAACTTTAAAACAACTTGTTTCAAGAATCCACTCGCTCTAATCCTGAAACTAACTTAAAAAAAACTTGTTACAGGAATCTATCTGCTTTCATCCTGAACCTAACTATAAAACAACTTGTTTCAGGAATTCCCCAGCTCTACTCCTGAAACTATCTTTAAAACAACTTGTTTCACAAATCCACCAGCATTAATTCTGAAATTAGCTTTAAAAGAACTTCTTTCAGGAATCCACTCACTTTAATCCTGAAACTAACTTTAAAATGACTTATTTCAGGGATCCACCAGCTCTAATTCTGAAACTATCTTTAATATAATTTCTTTCAGGAATCCACTTGCTTTAATCCTGAAACGAACTTTAAACAACTTGTTTCATCAATCCCCTCGTCCAAATATTAAAAGTAACTTTAAAACAACTTGTTTCTGGAATCCACTTGCTTTGATCCTGAAACTACCTTTAAATTAACTTGTTTCAGGAATCCACTCGCTCTAATCCTGAAACTAACTTTAAAAGTATTTGCTTCAGGAATCCACTCCTTTAATCCTACAACTTACTTTACAAAAACTAGTTACAGGTATCAATCAGCTCTCATCCTGAAACTAACTTTAAAACAACTTGTTTCAGGAGTCCACCAGCACTAATTCTGAAACTATCTTTAAAAGAACTACTTTCAGGAACCCACTCGCTTTAATCCTGAAAACTAACTTTAAAACAAATTGTTTAAGTAATCCACTTGCTTTAATCCTGAAACTAACTTTAAAAGAATATGTTTCAGGAGTCTACTCCTTTAATCCTACAAATAACTTTAAAAAACCAGTTACAGGCATCCATCAGCTCTCATCCTGAAACTAAGTTTAAAACAACTTGTTTCAGGATTCCACCAGCTCTAATCCTGAAACTAACTTTAAAACAACTCGTTTTAGGAATCCACCATCTCTACTTCTGAAACTAAACTTAAAACAACTTGTTTCAGGAATCCACCAGCTCTAATCCTGAAACTAACTTTAAAACAACTTCATTCAGGAATCCAGTCACTTTAAACCTGAAACTAACTTTAAAACAAATTGTTTAAGGAATACACTCGCTTTAATCCTGAAACTAAATTTAAAACAACTGGTTTCAGGAATCCACTCACTTTATACCTACAATTAACTTTAAAACAACTTGTTTCAGGAAACCTTCATCCTTCATTCTGAAACTGACTTTAAAACATCTTGTTTCAGGAATCCTCCAACTCTACTCCTGAAACTAACTTTAAAACAACTTGTTTCAGGATTCCACCAGTTCTAATCCTGTAACTGTCTTTAAAACAACTTGTTTCAAGAATCCACTATCTCTACTCATGAAACTAACCTTCAAAGAACTTGTTTAAGGAATCCACCAGTTCTAATCCTGAAACTAACTTTAAAACAATTTGTTTCAGCATTCCACTTGTCAAAATCTTAAAAGTACCTTTAAAAAAACTTGTTTCAAGAAACAACTCACTTTAATCATGAAACTTACTTTAAAATATCTTGTTTCTTGAATCCACCAGCTCTAATCCTGAAACTATTTTTCAAACAACTACTTTCAGGCATCCACCAGCTCTAATCCTGAAACTAACTTTAAAAGAACTTATTTCAGGAACCCGCTCACCTTAATCCTGAAACTAACTTTAAAAGAACTTGTTTCAGGAATCCAATTCTTTATTCCTACAACTAAGTTTAAAAAACTAGTTACAGGCATCCATCAGCTCTCATCCTGAAACTAACTTTAAAACAACTTGTTTCAGGAGTCCACCAGCTCTACTCCTGAAACTAACTTTAAAACAACTTGTTTCAGGGATCCACCAGCTCTAATTCTGAAACTATCTTTAAAATAAATTCTTTCAGGATTCCACTTGCTTTAATCCTGAAACGAACTTTAAACAACTTATTTCATCAATCTCTTCATCCAAATCTTAAAACTAACTTTAAAACAACTTGTTTCTGGAATCCACTTGCTTTAATCCTGAAACTAACTTTAAAGGAACTTGTTTCTGGAATCCACTCGCTCTAATCCTGAAACTAACTTTAAAAGAATTTGTTTCAGGAATCCACTCCTTTAATCCTACAACTTACTTTACAAAAACTAGTTACAGGTATCCATCTGCTCTCATCCTGAAACTAACTTTAAAGCAACTTGTTTCAGGAGTCCACTAGCACTAAATTCTGAAACTATCTTTAAAATAAATTCTTTCAGGATTCCACTTGCTTTAATCCTGAAACGAACTTTAAACAACTTATTTCATCAATCTCTTCATCCAAATCTTAAAACTAACTTTAAAACAACTTGTTTCTGGAATCCACTTGCTTTAATCCTGAAACTAACTTTAAAGGAACTTGTTTCAGGAATCCACTCGCTCTAATCCTGAAACTAACTTTAAAAGAATTTGTTTCAGGAATCCACTCCTTTAATCCTACAACTTACTTTACAAAAACTAGTTACAGGTATCCATCTGCTCTCATCCTGAAACTAACTTTAAAGCAACTTGTTTCAGGAATCCACCAGCACTAAATTCTGAAACTATCTTTAAAAGAACTACTTTCAGGAACCCACTCGCTTTAATCCTGAAAACTAACTTTAAAACAAATTGTTTAAGTAATCCACTCGCTTTAATCCTGAAACTAACTTTAAAAGTACTTGTTTCAAGAATGCACTCGCTCTAATCCTGAAACTAACTTTAAAACAACTTGTTTCAGGAATCCACCAGCACTAAATTCTGAAACTATCTTTAAAAGAACTACTTTCAGGAACCCACTCGCTTTAATCCTGAAAACTAACTTTAAAACAAATTGTTTAAGTAATCCACTCGCTTTAATCCTGAAACTAACTTTAAAAGTACTTGTTTCAGGAATCCACCAGCTCTAATTCTGAAACTAACTTTAAAACAATTTGCTTCAGCAATCCACTCGTCCAAGTCTTAAAAGTAACTTTAAAACAACTTGTTTCAAGAATCCACTCGCTCTAATCCTGAAACTAACTTAAAAAAACTTGTTTCAGGGATTCACCAGCTCTAATTCTGAAACTATCTTTAAAAGAACTTCTTTCAAGAATCCACTCACTTTAATTCTGAAACTATCTTTAAAATAACTTCTTTCAGGAATCCATTTGCTTTAATCCTGAAATGAACTTTAAAACAACTTGTTTCATCAATTACCTCGTCCAAATCTTAAAACTATCTTTAAAACAACTTGTTTCTGAAATCCACTCGCTTTAATCCTGAAACTAACTTTAAAAGAACTTGTTTTTAGGAATCCACTCCTTTAATCCTACAACTTACTTTACAAAAACTAGTTACAGGTATCCATCAGCCCTCATCCTGAAAGTAACTTTAAAACAACTTGTTTCAGGGATCCACCAGCTCTAATTCTGAAACTATCTTTAGAATAACTTCTTTCAGGAATCCAGTCACTTTAATCCTGAAACTAACTAAAAAAACCCTGTTTTATCAATCCCCTCGTCCAAATCCTAAAACTAACTTTAAAAAACTTGTTTCAAGAATCCACCAGCTCTAATCCTGAAACAATTTTTAAAACAACTTGTTTCAGGAATCCACCAGCTTTAATCCTGAAACGAACTTTAAAACAACTTTTTCAGGAATGCACTCACTTTAAACCTGGAATTAACTTTAAACCAACTTGTTTCAGGAATCCACTTGCTCTAATCCTGAAACTAACTTTAAAAAACTTGTTTCAGGAATCCCCCAGATCTACTCCTCAAACTAACTTTAATACAACTTGTTTGACGAATCCACCAGCACTAATTCTGAATCTGACTTTAAAAGATCTTCTTTCAGGAAACCACTCACTTTAATCCTGAAACTAACTTTACAATGACTTGTTTCAGGGGTCCACCAGCTCTAATTCTGAAACTATCTTTAAAATAACTTGTTTCGGGAATCCTCCAGCTCTACTCCTGAAACTAACTTTAAAACAACTTGTTTCACGAATCCAGCAGCACTAATTCTGAAATTAGCTTTAAAAGAACTTCTTTCAGGAATCCACTCACTTTAATCCTGAAACTAACTTTAAAACAAATTGTTTAAGGAATACACTCGCTTTAATCCTGAAACTAAATTTAAAACAACTTGTTTCAGGAATCCACTTGCCTTAATCCTGAAACGAACTTTAAACAACTTATTTCATCAATCTCTTCATCCAAATCTTAAAACTAACTTTAAAACAACTTGTTTCTGGAATCCACTTGCTTTAATCCTGAAACTAACTTTAAAGGAACTTGTTTCAGGAATCCACTCGCTCTAATCCTTAAACTAACTTTAAAAGAATTTGTTTCAGGAATCCACTCCTTTAATCCTACAACTTACTTTACAAAAACTAGTTACAGGTATCCATCAGCTCTCATGAACTTGTTTCAGGAATGCACTCGCTCTAATCCTGAAACTAACTTTAAAAGAATTTGTTTCAGGAATCTACTCCTTTAATCATTCAAATAACTTTAAAAAACCAGTTACAGGCATCCATCAGCTCTCATCCTGAAACTAACTTTAAAACAACTTGTTTCAGGATTCCACCAGCTCTAATCCTGAAACTATCTTTAAAACATCACGTTTTAGGAATCCACCATCTCTACTTCTGAAACTAAACTTAAAACAACTTGTTTCAGGAATCCACCAGCTCTAACCATGAAACTAACTTTAAAATAACTTCATTCAGGAATCCACTCTCTTTAATCCTGAAACTAACTTTAAAAAAACTTGTTTCAGGATTCCACCAGTTCTAAACCTGATACTAACTTTAAAACAACTTGTTTCAGCATTCCAATTGTCAAAATCTTAAAAGTAACTTTAAAACAACTTGTTTCAAGAATCCCCTCGCTCTAATCCTGAAACTAACTTAAAAAACTTGTTATAGGAATCTATCAGCTTTCATCCTAAACCTAACTATAAAACAACTTGTTCCAGGAATCCCCCAGCATTAATTCTAAATTTAGCTTTAAAAGAACTTCTTTCAGGAATCCACTCACTTTAATCCTGAAACTAACTTTAAAACGACTTATTTCAGGGATCCACCAGCTCTAATTCTGAAACTATCTTTAATCAATCAATCACAAGATTTGTAAAGCGCACTACTTACCCGCGAGGGTGTCAAGGCGCTGAGGGAGAGGAGGGGGGGTGTTGCCGCTACTGGTCGAATAGCCAAGTCTTGAGTCGTCTCCTGAAGGTCAGCAGGTCTTGGGTCTGTCGTAAGTTGAGGGGAAGGGTGTTCCAGATCTTGGCGGCGCGGTGAGAGAAGGATCTTCCTCCGGTGGTGGTTCTCCCGATGCGCGGGACGGTGGCCAGGGAGAGGTCGGCGGAGCGGAGTTGATGGTTGGGAACGTAGAAGGAGAGTCGACTGTTGAGGTAGGCTGGGCCGGTTTCGTGGAGTGCCTTGTGTGCGTGGATCAGGAGTTTGAAGGAGATTCTCTTGTCGACGGGGAGCCAGTGCAGGTTTTTCAGGTGGGGGGTGATGTGGCTGTGGCGTGGAATGTCGAGGATCAGGCGTGCAGAGGCGTTTTGGATTCTTTGCAGTCGTTTGATGAGCTTGGTCGGGGCTCCTGCATAGAGGGCGTTTCCGTAGTCGAGTCTGCTGCTGACGAGGGCCTGGGTGATTGTTCTTCTCGTGTCTGTCGGGATCCACCTGTAGATCTTGCGGAGCATGTGGAGGGTGTTGAAGCAGGAGGAGGAGACTGCGTTGACTTGCTTGGTCATGGTGAGCGTTGAGTCGAGGATGACTCCCAGGTTGCGTGCGTGGCGTGTTGGTGTCGGGGGTGCCCCTAGTGAGGAGGGCCACCAGGAGTCGTCCCAGGCTGATGGGTTGGAGCCGAGGATGAGGATCTCCGTCTTGTTTGTGTTCAGCTTAAGTTGGCTGCACTTCATCCAGTCGGCGACGGCTTTCATTCCTTTGTGGAGGTTGGATTTGGCGGTGAGGGGGTCCTTGGTGAAGGAGAGGATCAGTTGAGTGTTGTCGGCGTAGGAGATTATGTTGAGGTCGTGCTGTCGGGCGATGCGTGCGAGTGGAGCCATGTAGATGTTGAACAGTGTCGGACTGAGGGAAGATCCCTGGGGTACGCCGCAGATGATCTTGGAGGCTTTGGATCGAAATGGGGGGAGGCGGACGCTCTGGGTTCTGCCGGAAAGGAAGGAGGTGGTCCAATCCAGGGCCTTGTCTCGGATCCCTGTGTCGTGGAGGCGTGTGCGTAGTGTGCGGTGGCAAACAGTGTCGAAGCGGCGGAGAGGTCCAGGAGAATGAGGGCCGCCGCCTTTGGCGGCGATGAGGGCGGTCTCGGTGCTGTGGTTGCTGCGGAATCCTGACTGCGAGGGGTCCAGGATGCTGTTATCTTCGAGGTAGCGGGTGAGCTGTCTGTTGACGATCTTCTCGATGACCTTAGCTGGGAATGGAAGCAGGGAGATGGGCCGGAAGTTCTTGAGGTCGCTCGGGTCCGCCTTGTGTTTTTTTAGTAGGGCGTTGATCTCGGCGTGTTTCCAGCTCTCTGGGAAGGTCGTGGTCTCGAAGGAGAGGTTGATGACGTTGCGCAGGTGGGGTGCGATGGAGCTGCCGGCTTTGTTGAAGATGTGGTGTGGAAAAGGGTCTGATGGGGAGCCGGAGTGGATTGTGCCCATGGTCTTGATTGTGTCCTCGGTGTTCACGTTGACCTAGGCTGTCAGGGGGTCGTGGTCGATGGGGTGCGGTGGGTCTGATGTGCCGGGGCCTGTTGGGGTCGTCCGGGAGTCGAAGCTGTCGTGGATGTCGGCGATCTTGCGGTGGAAGAAGGTGGCGAGGGAATCACACAGGGCTTGCGACGGCGGGATGTCATTGGCGTTGGAGCTGGGGTTGGAGAGTTCCTTCACGATGCTGAAGAGCTCCTTGCTGTTGTGTGCGTTGTTGTCGAGGCGGTCTTTGAAGGAGGTCCTCTTGGCGGACCTGATGAGGTGATGGTGGTTGCGGATGGCGTCTTTGTGGGCTGCGCGGCTGTCCGGCGTCTTCTCGCTGTGCCATTTGTTCTCCAGTTTCCGGCAGGTGCGCTTGGATGCTAGGAGTTCCGGGGTGAACCAGCTGGCTCTCTTGCTGGTGTCTTTGTAGGTTGTTTTTTTCAGCGGGGCTAAGGTGTTGGCGCAGTCGTCCATCCATCGTCTGAGATTGCGGGCGGCGGCGCCGGGGTTGAGGGGTCGGTGGATGGGCTGAGTGCGAGGTTTGTCTGGAGTTGGTCTTCGGTGACTTTGCTCCAGCATCTGCGGGGGATCTGTAGGGTGCGGTGGTGTGCGGCGGGTTTCCGGAAGGTGAAGTGGATGCAGTGGTGGTCGGTCCAGGTGAGTTCGGAGGTGTGGCTGAAGGAGACGTGGGAGCTAGAGGAGAAGATAGCGTCGAGCGTGTGTCCGGCGATGTGGGTCGGCGTCGTGACGAGCTGTTTCAGTCCGAGGTTGTCGATCAGGGTGGAGGAGTTGCTGTCGTTGTTGTTCTCCAGGTGAAAGTTCAGGTCTCCGAGGAGGATGTAGTCAGTGGAGGTCAGGGCGTGCGTGCTGATGAAGTCGGCGATGGAGTCGCTGAACTAGGGTCGGGGTCCGGGGGGTCTGTAGATGAGGGTGCCTCTTACGGTGGTGTTGGGATCCATGTGGATCTGGAAGTGCATGTGTTCGGCGGTGCTGAGAGTGTCGTCGGTGCTGTTCGAGACCTTGATGGTGTCTTTGTGGACGATGGCGATTGCTCCTCCGATTCCGTTGGTGCGGTCTCTGCGGGTGATCTTGTAGCCATCGGGGATGGCTATGGCGATGTCGGGTGCGGAGGATTCGTTCATCCAGGTCTCTGTCAGGAAGGCGACGTCCGGTGATGAGGTGTCGAGTAGGTCCCAGAGCTCGACGGCGTGTTTGCGTGCGGAGCGGGTGTTTAGTAGGATGCACCGGAGATGGTTGAGGTCGTCCTTGGCGGGAGTCTCGGGCTCTCCGAGGCAGGTGAAGCTGCAGTTCCGGCAGGTGAAGGGTCCATGGGTGCATTTCGGGGCGGCCTTGAAGCAGGTGGAGGTCCGTCCTGGGTTGAGAGCGATGAGGGTGCTGGCGTCGTATCGGAGGTGGTCTTCGTGGCGGATGCGGGAGCCAGGGGTTCTGGCGCTGGGCGCGGTCCAGGCGTGGACGGGCGCAGACGG
This sequence comes from Calotriton arnoldi, assembly GCA_963921515.1. Classification (NCBI taxonomy): domain Eukaryota; kingdom Metazoa; phylum Chordata; class Amphibia; order Caudata; family Salamandridae; genus Calotriton; species Calotriton arnoldi. Next base: position 644,646 of record CAWUFW010002464.1, on the reverse strand, counting down.
GCTTGCCTTAGGCGCGCCTTCGGCGCACCAGCGGCGCGGCCACGCAGCGGCCACCATATATGGGGAGGTGGGAGGGAGGAGCAGCTGGGAGGTGGGAGGCAGGTGCAGCGAGTGGTCAGCGAGGGTGGTGGGGCCGCAGGGGACACAGCGGCGGGAAACAGGAGGGCGAGGGGATACAGAATTCAAAAAGGGCACAGGGGGGCACAGAACGAAAAAACAGTGCACAGCAGTGGGGGCACAGAATGGAAGGGCAAAAACAGTGGAAAAACAGTGGGGGCACAGAACGAAAAAACAGTCACAGCAGTGGGGGCACAGAACGGAAGGGCAAAAACAGTGGAAAAACAGTGGGGGCACAAATATAGAGGGGAGAGACAGTAACAGTGACGCTCACAAGGCAAGAACCTACCTACGGCCTACCACTGGCCACCAGGGATGAGGCGCAGGTGGTAGCCTGCGGGTGGAGGAGGGCCTCAGATCAGCAGCAGCAGGGAGCTGGACGCACAGGTGGCGCTGTGCGGATGGGGGGCGACCTACCCAGAGGTCAAGGGTCGCTCACCTCACCGCACAGCGGCCGCCATATATGGGGAGGTGGGAGGGAGGAGCAGCTGGGAGGCGGGAGGCAGGGGCAGCGAGTGGTCAGCGAGGGGGGCGGGGCCGCAGGGGACACAGCGGCGGTAAACAGGAGGGCGAGGGGGTACAGAAATCATAAAGGGCACAGGGGGGCACAGAACGAAAAAACAGTGCCCAGCAGTGGGGGCCAGATCGGAAGGGCAAAAACAGTGGAAAAACAGTGGGGGCACAGAACGAAAAAACAGTCACAGCAGTGGGGGCACAGAATGGAAGGGCAAAAACAGTGGAAAAACAGCGGGGGCACAAATATAGAGGGGAGAGACAGTAACAGTGACGCTCACAAGGCAAGAACCTAAAATAACTTGTTACAGGAATCCACTCAATCTCATCCTCAAATTAACTTTAAAAGGACTTGTTTCAGGCATCCATCAGCTCTCATCCTGAAACTAACTTTAAAACTTCTTGTTTCCGAAATCCACCATCTCTACTCCTGAAACTAACCTTAAAACAACTTTTTTCAGGATTCCACCAGCTCTAATCCTGAAACTATCTTTAAAACAACTCGTTTTAGTAATCCACCATCACTACTCCTGAAACTAAACTTAAAACAAATTGTTTAAGGAATACATTCGCTTTAATCCTGAAACTAAATTTAAAACAACTGGTTTCAGGAATCCACTCACTTTAATCCTACAACTAACTTTAAATCAACTTTTTCAGGAATCCATCAGCCTTCATCCTGAAACTGACTTTAAAACAACTTGTTTCAGGAATCCACCAGCTCTAATCCTGAAACTTTCTTTAAAACAACTTGTTTCAGGAATCCACTTATTTAATCCTGAAACGAACTTTAAAACAACTTGTTTCATCAATCCCCTCGTCCAAATATTAAAAGGAACTTTAAAACAACTTGTTTCTGGAATCCACTTGCTTTGATACTGAAACTACCTTTAAAGGAACTTGTTTCAGGAATCTACTTGCTCTAATCCTGAAACTATCTTTAAAACTACTTGTTTAAGGAACCCACCAGCTCTGATTCTGAAACTAACTTTAAAACAATTTGTTTCAGCAATCCACTCATCCAGGTCTTAAAAGTAACTATAAAACAACTTGTTTCAGGAATCCCCCAGCTCTACTCCTGAAACTATCTTTAAAACAACTTGTTTCACAAATCCACCAGCATTAATTCTGAAATTAGCTTTAAAAGAACTTCTTTCAGGAATCCACTCACATTAATCCTGAAACTAACTTTAAAACGACTTATTTCAGGGATCCACCAGCTCTAATTCTGAAACTATCTTTAAAATAACTTCTTTCAGGAATCCACTTGCTTTAATCCTGAAACGAACTTTAAAATAACTTGTTTCATCAATCCCCTCGTCCAAATATTAAAAGTAACTTTAAAACAACTTGTTTCTGGAATCCACTTGCTTTGATCCTGAAACTACCTTTAAAGGAACTTGTTTCAGGAATCCACTCGCTCTAATCCTGAAACTAACTTTAAAAGAATTTGCTTCAGGAATCCACTCCTTTAATCCTACAACTTACTTTACAAAAACTAGTTACAGGTATCAATCAGCTCTCATCCTGAAACTAACTTTAAAACAACTTGTTTCAGGAGTCCACCAGCACTAATTCTGAAACTATCTTTAAAATAACTTCTTTCAGGAATCCACTTGCTTTAATCCTGAAACGAACTTTAAAATAACTTGTTTCATCAATCCCTCGTCCAAATATTAAAAGTAACTTTAAAACAACTTGTTTCAGGAACCCACTCGCTTTAATCCTAAAAACTAACTTTAAAACAAATTGTTTAAGTAATCCACTGGCTTTAATCTTGAAACTAACTTTAAAGAACTTGTTTCAGGAATGCACTCGTTCTAATCCTGAAACTAAATTTAAAAGAATATGTTTCAGGATTCCACCAGCTCTAATCCTGAAACTAACTTTAAAACAACTTGTTTCAGGAGTCCACCACCACTAATTCTGAAACTATCTTTAAAAGAACTACTTTCAGGAACCCACTCGCTTTAATCCTGAAAACTAACTTTAAAACAAATTGTTTAAGTAATCCACTCGCTTTAATCCTGAAACTAACTTTAAAAGAACTTGTTTCAGGAATACACTCGCTTTAATCCTGAAACTAAATTTAAAACAACTGGTTTCAGGAATCCACTCACTTTAATCCTACAATTAACTTTAAAACAACTTGTTTCAGGAAACCTTTATCCTTCATTCTGAAACTGACTTTAAAACATCTTGTTTCAGGAATCCTCCAACTCTACTCTTGAAACTAACTTTAAAAAACTTGTTTCAGGATTCCACCAGTTTTAAACCTGTAACTATCTTTAAAACAACTTGTTTCAGCATTCCAATTGTCAAAATCTTAAAAGTAACTTTAAAACAACTTGTTTCAAGAATCCACTCGCTCTAATCCTGAAACTAACTTAAAAAACTTGTTATAGGAATCTATCAGCTTTCATCCTGAACCTAACTATAAAACAACTTGTTTCAGGAATCCCCCAGCTCTACTCCTGAAACTAACTTTAAAACAACTTGTTTCACAAATCCACCAGCATTAATTCTAAAATTAGCTTTAAAAGAACTTCTTTCAGGAATCCACTCACTTTAATCCTGAAACTAACTTTAAAACGACTTATTTCAGGGATCCACCAGCTCTAATTCTGAAACTATCTTTAAAATAACTTCTTTCAGGAATCCACTTGCTTTAATCTTGAAACGAACTTTAAAACAACTTGTTTCATCAATCGCCTCGTCCAAATCTTAAAACTAACTTTAAAACAACTTGTTTCTGGAATCCACTTGCTTTAATCCTGAAACTACCTTTAAAGGAACTTGTTTCAGGAATCAACTCGCTCTAATCCTGAAACTAACTTTAAAAGAATTTGCTTTAGAAATCCACTCCTTTAATCCTACAACTTACTTTACAAAAACTAGTTACAGGTATCAATCAGCTCTCATCCTGAAACTAACTTTAAAACAACTTGTTTCAGGAGTCCACCACCACTAATTCTGAAACTATCTTTAAAAGAACTACTTTCAGGAACCCACTCACTTTAATCCTGAAAACTAACTTTAAAACAAATTGTTTAAGTAATCCACTGGCTTTAATCCTGAAACTAACTTTAAAAGAATTTGTTTCAGGAATCTACTCCTTTAATCCTACAAATAACTTAAAAAAACTAGTTACAGGCATCCATCAGCTCTCATCCTGAAACAATCTTTAAAACTACTTGTTTCAGAAATCCACCATCTCTAATCCTGAAACTAACTTTAAAACAACTCGTTTTAAGAATCCACCATCTCTACTACTGAAACTAAACTTAAAACAACTTGTTTCAGGAATCCACCAGCTCTAATCCTGAAACTAACTTTAAAACAACTTCATTCAGGAATCCACTCTCTTTAATCCTGAAACTAACTTTAAAACAAATTGTTTAAGGAATACCCTATCTTTAATCCTGAAACTAAATTTAAAACAACTGGTTTCAGGAATCTACTCACTTTAATCCTACAATTAACTTTAAAACAACTTGTTTCAGGAAACCTTCATCCTTCATTCTGAAACTGACTTTAAAACATCTTGTTTCAGGAATCCTCCAACTCTACTCCTAAAACTAACTTTAAAACAACTTGTTTCAGGATTCCACCCGCTTCTAATCCTGTAACTATCTTTAAAACAACTTGTTTCAAGTATCCACCATCTCTACACATGAAACGAACCTTCAAAGAACTTATTTAAGGAATCCACCAGTTCTAATCCTGAAACTAACTTTAAAACAATTTGTTTCAGCAGTCCACTTGTCAAAATCTTAAAAGTACCTTTAAAACAACTTGTTACAAGAAACCACTCACTTTAATCATGAAACTTACTTTAAAATATCGTGTTTCTTGAATCCACAAGCTCTAATCCTGAAACTATTTTTCAAACAACTACTTTCAGGCATCCACCAGCTCTAATCCTGAAACTAACTTTAAAAGAACTTGTTTCAGGAATCCGCTCACCTTAATCCTGAAACTAACTTTAAAAGAACTTGTTTCAGGAATCCACTCAATCTCATCCTCAAATTAACTTTAAAAGGACTTGTTTCAGGAATCCAATTCTTTATTCCTACAACTAACTTTAAAAAAACTAGTTACAGGCATCCATCAGCTCTCATCCTGAAACTAACTTTGAAACAACTGGTTTCAGGATTCCACCACCTCTAATTCTGAAACTATCTTTAAAATAACTTCTTTCAGGAATCCACTTGCTTTAATCCTGAAACGAACTTTAAAACAACTTGTTTCATCAATCGCCTCGTCCAAATCTTAAAACTAACTTTAAAACAACTTGTTTCTGGAATCCACTTGCTTTAATCCTGAAACTACCTTTAAAGGAACTTGTTTCAGGAATCAACTCGCTCTAATCCTGAAACTAACTTTAAAAGAATTTGCTTTAGAAATCCACTCCTTTAATCCTACAACTTACTTTACAAAAACTAGTTACAGGTATCAATCAGCTCTCATCCTGAAACTAACTTTAAAACAACTTGTTTCAGGAGTCCACCACCACTAATTCTGAAACTATCTTTAAAAGAACTACTTTCAGGAACCCACTCACTTTAATCCTGAAAACTAACTTTAAAACAAATTGTTTAAGTAATCCACTGGCTTTAATCCTGAAACTAACTTTAAAAGAACTTGTTTCAGGAATGCACTTCGCTCTAATCCTGAAACTAACTTTAAAAGAATTTGTTTCAGGAATCTACTCCTTTAATCCTACAAATAACTTAAAAAACTAGTTACAGGCATCCATCAGCTCTCATCCTGAAACAATCTTTAAAACTACTTGTTTCAGAAATCCACCATCTCTAATCCTGAAACTAACTTTAAAACAACTCGTTTTAAGAATCCACCATCTCTACTACTGAAACTAAACTTAAAACAACTTGTTTCAGGAATCCACCAGCTCTAATCCTGAAACTAACTTTAAAACAACTTCATTCAGGAATCCACTCTCTTTAATCCTGAAACTAACTTTAAAACAAATTGTTTAAGGAATACCCTATCTTTAATCCTGAAACTAAATTTAAAACAACTGGTTTCAGGAATCTACTCACTTTAATCCTACAATTAACTTTAAAACAACTTGTTTCAGGAAACCTTCATCCTTCATTCTGAAACTGACTTTAAAACATCTTGTTTCAGGAATCCTCCAACTCTACTCCTAAAACTAACTTTAAAACAACTTGTTTCAGGATTCCACCCGTTCTAATCCTGTAACTATCTTTAAAACAACTTGTTTCAAGTATCCACCATCTCTACACATGAAACGAACCTTCAAAGAACTTATTTAAGGAATCCACCAGTTCTAATCCTGAAACTAACTTTAAAACAATTTGTTTCAGCAGTCCACTTGTCAAAATCTTAAAAGTACCTTTAAAACAACTTGTTACAAGAAACCACTCACTTTAATCATGAAACTTACTTTAAAATATCGTGTTTCTTGAATCCACAAGCTCTAATCCTGAAACTATTTTTCAAACAACTACTTTCAGGCATCCACCAGCTCTAATCCTGAAACTAACTTTAAAAGAACTTGTTTCAGGAATCCGCTCACCTTAATCCTGAAACTAACTTTAAAAGAACTTGTTTCAGGAATCCACTCAATCTCATCCTCAAATTAACTTTAAAAGGACTTGTTTCAGGAATCCAATTCTTTATTCCTACAACTAACTTTAAAAAACTAGTTACAGGCATCCATCAGCTCTCATCCTGAAACTAACTTTGAAACAACTGGTTTCAGGATTCCACCACCTCTAATTCTGAAACTAACTTTAAAAGAACTTGTTTCAGGAATGCACTCGCTCTAATCCTGAAACTAAATTTAAAAGAATATGTTTCAGGATTCCACCAGCTCTAATCCTGAAACTAACTTTAAAACAACTCGTTTTAGGAATCCACCATCTCTACTTCTGAAACTAAACTTAAAACAACTTGTTTCAGCAATCCACTAGCTCTAATCCTGAAACTAACTTTAAAACAAATTGTTTCAGGAATCCACTCACTTTAATCCTACAATTAACTTTAAAACAATTTGTTTCAGGAAACCTTCATCCTTCATCCTGAAACTGACTTTAAAACATCTTGTTTCTGGAATCCTCCAACTCTACTCTGAAACTAACTTTAAAACAACTTGTTTCAAGAATCCACCATCTCTACTCATGAAACTAACCTTCAAAGAACTTGTTTAAGGAATCCACCAGTTCTAATCCTGAAACTAACTTTAAAAAATTTGTTTCAGCATTCCACATGTCAAAATCTTAAAAGTACCTTTAAAACACCTTGTTTCAAGAAACCACTCACTTTAATCATGAAACTTACTTTAAAATATCTTGTTTCTTGAATACACCAGCTCTAATCCTGAAACTCTTTTTCAAACAACTACTTTCAGGCATCCACCAGCTCTAATCCTGAAACTAACTTTAAAAGAAGTTGTTTCAGGAATCCAATACTTTATTCCTACAACTAACTTTAAAAAAACTAGTTACAGGCATCCATCAGCTCTCATCCTGAAACTAACTTTAAAACAACTTGTTTCAGGAGTCCACCAGCTCTACTCCTGAAACTAACTTTAAAACAACTTGTTTCAGGGATCCACCAGCTCTAATTCTGAAACTTTCTTTAAAATTCTTTCAGGAATCCACTCGCTTTAATCCTGTAACTAACTTTAAAACAAATTGTTTAAGGAATCCACTTGCTTTAATCCTGAAACTAACTTTAAAAGAAGTTGTTTCAGGAATCCAATACTTTATTCCTACAACTAACTTTAAAAAAACTAGTTACAGGCATCCATCAGCTCTCATCCTGAAACTAACTTTAAAACAACTTGTTTCAGGAGTCCACCAGCTCTACTCCTGAAACTAACTTTAAAACAACTTGTTTCAGGGATCCACCAGCTCTAATTCTGAAACTTTCTTTAAAATAAATTCTTTCAGGAATCCACTCGCTTTAATCCTGTAACTAACTTTAAAACAAATTGTTTCAGGAATGCACTTGCTCTATTCCTGAAATTAACTTTAAAAGGACTTGTTTCAGGAATCCAATTCTTTATTCCTACAACTAACTTTAAAAAAAACTAGTTACAGACATCCATCAGCTCTCATCCTGAAAGTATCTTTAAAACTACTTGTTTCAGAAATCCACCATCTCTACTCTTGAAACTAACCTTAAAACAATTTGTTTCAGGATTCCACCAGCTCTAATCCTGAAACTATCTTTAAAACAACTCGTTTTAGGAATCCACCATCTCTACTCCTGAAACTAAACTTAAAACAAATTGTTTAAGGAATACACTCGCTTTAATCCTGAAACTAAATTTAAAACAACTTTTTTCAGGAATCCATCAGCCTTCATCCTGAAACTGTCTTTAAAACAACTTTTTACAGGAATCCACAAGCTTCACCCCTGACACTAACTTTAAAACAACTTGTTTCAGGAATCCACCAGCTCTAATCCTGAAACGTTCTTTAAAACATCTTGTTTCAGGAATCCACCAACTCTAATCCTGAAACTATCTTTAAAACTACTTGTTTAAGGAATCCACCAGCTCTAATTCTGAAACTAACTTTAAAACAATTTGTTTCAGCAATCCACTCGTCCAAGTCTTAAAAGTAACTTTAAAACAACTTGTTTCAAGAATCCACTCGCTCTAATCCTGAAACTAACTTAAAAAAAACTTGTTACAGGAATCTATCAGCTTTCATCCTGAACCTAACTATAAAACAACTTGTTTCAGGAATCCCCCAGCCCTTCTCCTGAAACTAACTTTAAAACAACTTGTTTCACAAATCCACCAGCATTAATTCTGAAATAAGCTTTAAAAGAACTTCTTTCAGGAATCCACTCACTTTAATCCTGAAACTAACTTTAAAACGACTTGTTTCAGGGATCCACCAGCTCTAATTCTGAAACTTTCTTTAAAATAACTTTTCAGGAATCCACATACTTTAATCCTACAATTAACTTTAAACAACTTATTTCATCAATCTTTTCATCCAAATCTTAAAACTAACTTTAAAACAACTTGTTTCTGGAATCCACTTGCTTTAATCCTGAAACTAACTTTAAAGGAACTTGTTTCAGGAATCCACTCGCTCTAATCCTGAAACTAACTTTAAAAGAATTTGTTTCAGGAATCCACTCCTTTAATCCTGAAACTAAATTTAAAACAACTGGTTTCAGGAATCCACTCACTTTAATCCTACAATTAACTTTAAAACAACTTGTTTCAGGAAACCTTTATCCTTCATTCTGAAACTGACTTTAAACCATCTTGTTTCAGGAATCCTCCAACTCTACTCTTGAAACTAACTTTAAAAAAACTTGTTTCAGGATTCCACTAGTTTTAAACCTGTAACTATCTTTAAAACAACTTGTTTCAGCATTCCAATTGTCAAAATCTTAAAAGTAACTTTAAAACAACTTGTTTCAAGAATCCACTCGCTCTAATCCTGAAACTTACTTAAAAAAACTTGTTATAGGAATCTATCAGCTTTCATCCTGAACCTAACTATAAAACAACTTGTTTCAGGAATCCCCCAGTTCTACTCCTGAAACTAACTTTAAAACAACTTGTTTCACAAATCCACCAGCATTAATTCTAAAATTAACTTTAAAAGAACTTCTTTCAGGAATCCACTGACTTTAATCCTGAAACGAACTTTAAAACGACTTATTTCAGGGATCCACCAGCTCTAATTCTGAAACTATATTTAAAATAACTTCTTTCAGGAATCCACTTGCTTTAATCCTGAAACGAACTTTAAAACAACTTGTTTCATCAATCGCCTCGTCCAAATCTTAAAACTAACTTTAAACCAACTTGTTTCAGGAATCCACTCGCTCTAATCCTGAAACTAACTTTAAAAGAATTTGCTTTAGAAATCCACTCCTTTAATCCTACAACTTACTTTACAAAAACTAGTTACAGGTATCAATCAGCTCTCATCCTGAAACTAACTTTAAAACAACTTGTTTCAGGAGTCCACCACCACTAATTCTGAAACTATCTTTAAAAGAACTACTTTCAGGAACCCACTCGCTTTAATCCTGAAAACTAACTTTAAAACAAATTGTTTAAGTAATCCACTGGCTTTAATCCTGAAACTAACTTTAAAAGAACTTGTTTCAGGAATGCACTCGCTCTAATCCTGAAACTAACTTTAAAAGAATTTGTTTCAGGAATCTACTCCTTTAATCCTACAAATAACTTAAAAAACTAGTTACAGGCATCCATCAGCTCTCATCCTGAAACTATCTTTAAAACTACTTGTTTCAGAAATCCACCATCTCTAATCCTGAAACTAACTTTAAAACAACTCGTTTTAGGAATCCTCCATCTCTACTACTGTAACTAAACTTAAAACAACTTGTTTCAGGAATCCACCAGCTCTAATCCTGAAACTAACTTTAAAACAACTTCATTCAGGAATCCACTCTCTTTAATCCTGAAACTAACTTTAAAACAAATTGTTTAAGGAATACCCTATCTTTAATCCTGAAACTAAATTTAAAACAACTGATTTCAGGAAGCTACTCACTTTAATCCTACAATTAACTTTAAAACAACTTGTTTCAGGAAACCTTCATCCTTCATTCTGAAACTGACTTTAAAACATCTTGTTTCAGGAATCCTCCAACTCTACTCCTAAAACTAACTTTAAAACAACTTGTTTCAGGATTCCACCAGTTCTAATCCTGTAACTATCTTTAAAACAACTTGTTTCAAGTATCCACCATCTCTACACATGAAACTAACCTTCAAAGAACTTATTTAAGGAATCCACCAGTTCTAATCCTGAAACTAACTTTAAAACAATTTGTTTCAGCAGTCCACTTGTCAAAATCTTAAAAGTACCTTTAAAACAACTTGTTACAAGAAACCACTCACTTTAATCATGAAACTTACTTTAAAATATCGTGTTTCTTGAATCCACAAGCTCTAATCCTGAAACTATTTTTCAAACAACTACTTTCAGGCATCCACCAGCTCTAATCCTGAAACTAACTTTAAAAGAACTTGTTTCAGGAATCCGCTCACCTTAATCCTGAAACTAACTTTAAAAGAACTTGTTTCAGGAATCCACTCAATCTCATCCTCAAATTAACTTTAAAAGGACTTGTTTCAGGAATCCAATTTGTTATTCCTACAACTAACTTTAAAAAAACTAGTTACAGGCATCCATCAGCTCTCATCCTGAAACTAACTTTGAAACAACTGGTTTCAGGATTCCACCACCTCTAATTCTGAAACTATCTTTAAAATAACTTTTTCAGGAACCCACTCACTTTAATCCTGAAAACTAACTTTAAAACAAATTGTGTAAGTAATCCACTCGCTTTAATCCTGAAACTAACTTTAAAAGAACTTGTTTCTGGAATGAACTCGCTCTATTCCTGAAACTAACTTTAAAAGAATTTGTTTCAGGAACCTACTCCTTTAATCCTACAAATAACTTTAAAAACTAGTTACAGGCATCCATCAGCTCTCATCCTGAAACTATCTTTAAAACTACTTGTTTCAGAAATCCACCATCTCTACTCCTGAAACTAACCTTAAAACAAATTGTTTAAGGAATACACTCGCTTTACTCCTGAAACTAAATTTAAAACAACTGGTTTCAGGAATCCACTCACTTTAATCCTACAACTAACTTTAAATAAACTTTTTTCAGGAATCCATCAGCCTTCATCCTGAAACTGACTTTAAAACAACTTGTTTCAGGAATCCAGCAGCTTCACCCCTGACACTATCTTTAAAACTACTTGTTTAAGGAATCCACCAGCTCTGATTCTGAAACTAACTTTAAAACAATTTGTTTCAGCAATCCACTCATCCAAGTCTTAAAAGTATCTTTAAAACAACTTGTTTCAAGAATCCACTCGCTCTCATCCTGAAACTAACTTAAAAAAAACTTGTTACAGGAATCTATCTGCTTTCATCCTGAACCTAACTATAAAACAACTTGTTTCACAAATCCACCAGCATTAATTCTGAAATTAGCTTTAAAAGAACTTCTTTCAGGAATCCACCCACTTTAATCCTGAAACTAACTTTAAAACGACTTATTTCAGGGATCCTCAAGCTCTAATTCTGAAACTATCTTTAAAATAACTTCTTTCAGGAATCCACTTGCTTTAATCCTGAAACGAACTTTAAAACAACTTGTTTCATCAATCCCCTCGTCCAAATATTAAAAGTAACTTTAAAACAACTTGTTTCTGGAATCCACTTGCTTTGATCCTGAAACTACCTTTAAAGGAACTTGTTTCAAGAAACCACTCACTTTAATCATGAAACTTACTTTAAAATATCTTGTTTCTTGAATCCACCAGCTCTAATCCTGAAACTATTTTTCAAACAACTACTTTCAGGCATCCACCAGCTCTAATCCTGAAACTAACTTTAAAAGAACTTATTTCAGGAATCCGCTCACCTTAATCCTGAAACTAACTTTAAAAGAACTTGTTTCAGGAATCCACTCAATCTCATCCTCAAATTAACTTTAAAAGGACTTGTTTCAGGAATCCAATTCTTTATTCCTACAACTAACTGTAAAAACTAGTTACAGGCATCCATCAGCTCTCATCCTGAAACTATCTTTAAAACAACTTGTTTCAGAAATCCACCATCTCTACTCCTGAAACTAACCTTAAAACAACTTGTTTCAGGATTCCACCAGCTCTAATCCTGAAACTATCTTTAAAACAACTCGTTTTAGGAATTCACCAACTCTACTCCTGAAACTAAACTTAAAACAAATTGTTTAAGGAATACACACGCTTTAATCCTACAACTTACTTTACAAAAACTAGTTACAGGTATCAATCAGCTCTCATCCTGAAACTAACTTTAAAACAACTTGTTTCAGGAGTCCACCACCACTAATTCTGAAACTATCTTTAAAAGAACTACTTTCAGGAACCCACTCGCTTTAATCCTGAAAACTAACTTTAAAACAAATTGTTTAAGTTATCCACTGGCTTTAATCCTGAAACTAACTTTAAAAGAACTTGTTTCAGGAATGCACTCAGCTCTAATCCTGAAACTAACTTTAAAAGAGTTTGTTTCAGGAATCTACTCCTTTAATCCTACAAATAACTTTAAAAAACTAGTTACAGGCATCCATCAGCTCTCATCCTGAAACTATCTTTAAAACTACTTGTTTCAGAAATCCACCAGCTCTAATCCTGAAACTAACTTTAAAACAACTTCATTCAGGAATCCACTCTCTTTAATCCTGAAACTAACTTTAAAACAAATTGTTTAAGGAATACCCTATCTTTAATCCTGAAACTAAATTTAAAACAACTGGTTTCAGGAATCTACTCACTTTAATCCTACAATTAACTTTAAAACAACTTGTTTCAGGAAACCTTCATCCTTCATTCTGAAACTGACTTTAAAACATCTTGTTTCAGGAATCCTCCAACTCTACTCCTAAAACTAACTTTAGAAACAACTTGTTTCAGGATTCCACCAGTTCTAATCCTGTAACTATCTTTAAAACAACTTGTTTCAAGTATCCACCATCTCTACACATGAAACTCAGGAATCCGCTCACCTTAATCCTGAAACTAACTTTAAAAGAACTTGTTTCAGGAATCCACTCAATCTCATCCTCAAATTAACTTTAAAAGGACTTGTTTCAGGAATCCAATTCTTTATTCCTACAACTAACTTTAAAAAAACTAGTTACAGGCATCCATCAGCTCTCATCCTGAAACTAACTTTGAAACAACTGGTTTCAGGATTCCACCACCTCTAATTCTGAAACTATCTTTAAAATAACTTTTTCAGGAACCCACTCGCTTTAATCCTGAAAACTAACTTTAAAACAAATTGTTTAAGGAATCCACTCGCTTTAATCCTGAAACTAACTTTAAAAGAACTTGTTTCTGGAATGAACTTGCTCTATTCCTGAAACTAACTTTAAAAGAATTTGTTTCAGGAACCTACTCCTTTAATCCTACAAATAACTTTAAAAAACTAGTTACAGGCATCCATCAGCTCTCATCCTGAAACTATCTTTAAAACTGCTTGTTTCAGAAATCCACCATCTCTACTCCTGAAACTAACCTTAAAACAACTTGTTTCAGGATTCCACTTGCTCTTATCCTGAAACTAACTTTAAAACAATTTGTTTCAGGAATACATCAGCTTTCATCCTGAAACTAACTATAAAACAACTTATTTCAGGAATCCCCCAGATCTACTCCTCAAACTAACTTTAATACAACTTGTTTGGCGAATCCACCAGCACTAATTCTGAAACTATCGTTAAAAGATCTCCTTTCAGGAAACCACTCACTTTAATCCTGAAACTAACTTTAAAATGACTTGTTTCAGTGGTCCACCAGCTCTAATTCTGAAACTTTCTTTAAAATAACTTGTTGTCAATCCCCTCGTCCAAATCCTAAAACTAACTTTAAAACAACTTGTTTCAAGAATCCACCAGCTCTAATCCAGAAACAATTTTTAAAACAACTTGTTTCAGGAATCCACCAACTCTAATCCTGAAACGAACTTTAAAACAACTTTTTTCAGGAATGTACTCACTTTAAACCTTGAATAACCTTTAAACCAACTTGTTTCAGGAATCCACTTGCTCTTATCCTGAAACTAACTTTAAAACAATTTGTTTCAGGAATACATCAGCTTTCATCCTGAAACTAACTATAAAACAACTTATTTCAGGAATCCCCAGATCTACTCCTCAAACTAACTTTAATACAACCTGTTTCACGAATCCAGCAGCACTAATTCTGAAACTATCTTCAAAAACTTCTTTCAGGAATCCACTCCTTTATTACTACAACTAACTTAAAAAAATTAGTTACAGGCATCCACCAGCTTTCATCCTGAAACTAACTTTGAAACAACTGGTTTCAGGATTCCACCAGCTCTAATTCTGAAACTATCTTTAAAATAACTTTTTTCAAGAACCCACTCGCTTTAATCCTGAAAACTAACTTTAGATCAAATTGTTTAAGGAATCCACTCGCTTTGATCCTGAAACAAACTTTAAAAGCACTTGTTTCAGGAATGCACTCGCTCTATTCCTGAAACTAACTTTAAAAGAATTTGTTTCAGGAATCTACTCCTTTAATCCTACAAATAACTTTAAAAAACTAGTTACAGGCATCCATCAGCTCTCATCCTGAACTATCTTTAAAACTACTTGTTTCAGAAATCCACCATCTCTACTCCTGAAACTAACCTTAAAACAACTTGTTTCAGGATTCCACCAGCTATAATCCTGAAACTATCTTTAAAACAACTCATTTTAGGAATCCACCATCTCTACTCCTGAAACTAAACTTAAAACAAATTGTTTAAGGAATACACTCGCTTTAATCCTGAAACTTTAATAAAACAACTGGTTTCAGGAATCCACTCACTTTAATCCTACAACTAACTTTAAATCAACTTTTTCTGGAATCCATCAGCCTTCATCCTGAAACTGACTTTAAAACAACTTGTTTCAGGAATCCAGCAGCTTCACCCCTGACACTAACTTTAAAAGAACTTGTTTCAGGAATCCACCAGCTCTAATCCTGAAACTTTCTTTAAAACAACTTGTTTAAGGAATCCAGCAGCTCTGATTCTGAAACTAACTTTAAAACAATTTGTTTCAGCAATCCACTCATCCAAGTCTTAAAAGTAATTTTAAAACAACTTGTTACAGGAATCTATCTGCTTTCATCCTGAACCTAACTATAAAACAACTTGTTTTAGGAATCCCCCAGCTCTACTCCTGAAACTATTAAATATTAAAAGTAACTTTAAAACAACTTGTTTCTGGAATCCACTTGCTTTGATCCTGAAACTACCTTTAAAGGAACTTGTTTCAGGAATCCACTCGCCCTAATTCTGAAACTAACTTTAAAAGAATTTGCTTCAGGAATCCACTCCTTTAATCCTACAACTTACTTTACAAAAACTAGTTACAGGTATCAATCAGCTCTCATCCTGAAACTAACTTTAAAACAACTTGTTTCAGGAGTCCACCAGCACTAATTCTGAAACTATCTTTAAAAGAACTACTTTCAGGAACCCACTCGCTTTAATCCTAAAAACTAACTTTAAAACAAATTGTTTAAGTAATCCACTTGCTTTAATCCTGAAACTACCTTTAAAGGAACTTGTTTCAGGAATGCACTCAGCTCTAATCCTGAAACTAACTTTAAAAGAATATGTTTCAGAAATCTACTCCTTTAATCCTACAAATAACTTTAAAAAACTAGTTACAGGCATCCATCAGCTCTCATCCTGAAAGTAACTTTAAAACAACTTGTTTCAGGATTCCACCAGCTCTAATCCTGAAAATAACTTTAAAACAACTCGTTTTAAGAATCCACCATCTCTACTTCTGAAACTAAACTTAAAACAACTTGTTTCAGGAATCCACCAGCTCTAATCCTGAAACTAACTTTAAAACAACTTCATTCAGGAATCCACTCTCTTTAATCCTGAAACTAACGTTAAAACAAATTGTTTAAGGAATACACTCGCTTTAATCCTGAAACTAAATTTAAAACAACTGGTATCAGGAATCCACTCACTTTAATCCTACAATTAACTTTAAAACAACTTGTTTCAGGAAACCTTCATCTTTCATTCTGAAACTGATTTTAAAACATCTTATTTCAGGAATCCTCCAACTCTACTCCTGAAACTAACTTTAAAACAACTTGTTTCAGGATTCCACCAGTTCTAATCCTGTAACTATCTTTAAAACAACGTGTTTCAAGAATCCACCATCTCTACTCATGAAACTAACCTTCAAAGAACTTGTTTAAGGAATCCAGCAGTTCTGATCCTGAAACTAACTTTAAAACAATTTGTTTCAGCATTCCACTTGTCAAAATCTTAAAAGTACCTTTAAACAACTTGTTACAAGAAACCACTCACTTTAATCATGAAACTTACTTTGAAATATCTTGTTTCTTGAATCCACCAGCTCTAATCCTGAAACTGTTTTTCAAACAACTACTTTCAGGCATCCACCAGCTCTAATCCTGAAACTGACTTTAAAAGAACTTATTTCAGGAATCCGCTCACCTTAATCCTGAAACTAACTTTAAAAGAACTTGTTTCAGGAATCCAATTCTTTATTCCTACAACTAACTTTAAAAAAACTAGTTACAGGCATCCATCATCTCTCATCCTGAAACTAACTTTAAAACAACTTGTTTCAGGAATCCACCAGCTCTAATCCTGAAACGAATTTTAAAACAACATTTTTCAGGAATGCACTCACTTTAAACTTGGAACTAACTTTAAACCAACTTGTTTCAGGAATCCACTCGCTCTAATCTTGAAACTAACTTTAAAACAACTTGTTTCAGGAATCCATCAGCTTTCATCCTGAAACTAACTATAAAACAAATTGTTTCAGGAATCCCCCAGATCTACTCATCAAACTAACTTTAATACAACTTGTTTGACGAATCCACCAGCCCTAATTCTGAAACTATCTTTAAAAGATCTCCTTTCAGGAAACCACTCACTTTAGTCCTGAAACTAACTTTAAAATGACTTGTTTCAGGGGTCCACCAGGTCTAATTCTGAAACTATCTTTAAAATAACTTGTTTCGGGAATCCTCCAGCTCTGCTCCTGAAACTACCTTTAAAACAACTTGTTTCACGAATCCACCAGCACTAATTCTGAAACTATCTTCAAAAGAACTTCTTTCAGTAATCCACTCCTTTATTACTACAACTAATTAAAAAAATTAGTTACAGGCATCCATCAGCTTTTACCCTGAAACTAACTTTGAAAGAACTGGTTTCAGGATTCCACCACCTCTGATTCTGAAACTATCTTTAAAATAACTTTTTCAGGAACCCACTCGCTTTAATCCTGAAAACTATCTTTAAAACAAATTGTTTAAGGAATCCACTCGCTTTAATCCTGAAACTAACTTTAAAAGAACTTGTTTCAGGAATGAACTCGCTCTAATCCTGAAACTAACTTTAAAAGAATTTGTTTCAGGAATCTACTCCTTTAATCCTACAAATAACTTTAAAAAACTAGTTACAGGCATCCATCAGCTCTCATCCTGAAACTCACTTAAAACAACTTGTCTCAGGATTCCACCACCTCTAATCCTGAAACTAACTTTAAAACAACTCGCTTTAGGAATCCACCATCTCTACTTCTGAAACTAAACTTAAAACAACTTGTTTCAGGAATCCACCAGCTCTAATCCTGAAACTAACTTTAAATCAAATTGTTTAAGGAATACACTCGCTTTAATCCTGAAACTAAATTTAAAACAACTGGTTTCAGGAATCCCCTCACTTTAATCCTACAATTAACTTTAAATCAACTTGTTTCAGGAAACCTTCATCCTTCATTCTGAAACTGACTTTAAAACATCTTGTATCAGGAATCCTCCAACTGTACTCCTGAAACTAACTTTAAAACAACTTGTTTCAGGATTCCACCAGTACTAATCCTGTAACTATCTTTAAAACAACTTGTTTCAAGAATCCACCATCTCTACTCATGAAACTAACCTTCAAAGAACTTGTTTAAGGAATCCACCAGTTCTAATCCTGAAACTAACTTTAAAACAATTTGTTTCAGCATTCCACTTGTCAAAATCTTAAAAGTACCTTTAAAACAACTTGTTTCAAGAAACCACTCACTTTAATCATGAAACTTACTTTAAAATATCTTGTTTCTTGAATTCACCAGCTCTAATCCTGAAACTATTTTTCAAACAACTACTTTCAGGCATCCACCAGCTCTAATCCTGAAACTAACTTTAAAAGAACTTATTTCAGGAATCCGCTCACCTTAATCCTGAAACTAACGTTAAAAGAACGTGTTTCAGGAATCCACTCAATCTCATCCTCAAATTAACTTTAAAAGGACTCGTTTCAGGAATCCAATTCTTTATTCCTACAACTAACTTTAAAAACTAGTTACAGGCATCCATCAGCTCTCATCCTGAAACTAACTTTAAAACAACTTGTTTCAGGAATCCAGCAGCTCTAATCCTGAAACAGACTTTAAAACAAAATTTTTCAGGAATGCACTCACTTTAAACTTGGAACTAACTTTAAACCAACTTGTTTCAGGAATCCACTCGCTCTAATTCTGAAACTAACTTTAAAACAACTTGTTTCAGGAATCCATCAGCTTTCATCCTGAAACTAACTATAAAACAACTTGTTTCAGGAATCCCCCACATCTACTCCTCAAACTAATTTTAATACAACTTGTTTGACGAATCCACCAACACTAATTCTGAAACTATCTTTAAAAGATCTTCTTTCAGGAAACCACTCGCTTTAATCCTGAAACTAACTTTAAAATTACTTGTTTCGGGGGTCCACCAGCTCTAATTCTGAAACTATCTTTAAAATAACTTGTTTCGGGAATCCTCCAGCTCTACTCCTGAAACTAACTTTAAAACAACTTGTTTCACGAATCCAGCAGCACTAATTCTGAAACTATCTTCAAAAAAACTTCTTTCAGGAATTCACTCCTTTATTACTACAACTAACTTAAAAAAATTAGTTACAGGCATCCATCAGCTTTCAACCTGAAACTAACTTTGAAACAACTGGTTTCAGGATTCCACCAGCTCTAATTCTGAAACTATCTTTAAAATAACTTTTTTCAGGAACCCACTCGCTTTAATCCTGAAAATTAACTTTAAAACTACTTGTTTAAGAAATCCTCCAGCTCTGATTCTGAAACTAACTTTAAAACAATTTGATTCAGCAATCCACTCATCCAAAACAACTTGTTTCAAGAATCCACTCGCTCTAATCCTGAAACTAACTTAAAAAACAAATTGTTACAGGAATCTATCTGCTTTCATCCTGAACCTAACTATAAAACAACTTGTTTCAGGAATTCCCCAGCTCTACTCCTGAAACTATCTTTAAAACAACTTGCTTCACAAATCCACCAGCATTAATTCTGAAATTAGCTTTAAAAGAACTTCTTTCAGGAATCCACTCACTTTAATCCTGAAACTAACTTTAAAACGACTTATTTCAGGGATCCACCAGCTCTAATACTGAAACTATCTTTAAAATAACTTCTTTCAGGAATCCACTAGCTTTAATCCTGAAACGAACTTTAAAACAACTTGTTTCATCAATCCCCTCGTCCAAATATTAAAAGTAACTCTAAAACAACTTGTTTCTGGAATCCACTTGCTTTCATCCTGAAACTACCTTTAAAGGAACTTGTTTCAGGAATCCACTCGCTCTAATCCAGAAACGAACTTTAAAAGAATTTGCTTCAGGAATCCACTCCTTTAATCCTACAATTTACTATACAAAAACTAGTTACAGGTATCAATCAGCTCTCATCCTGAAACTAACTTTAAAACAACTTGTTTCGGGAGTCCACCAGCACTAATTCTGAAACTATCTTTAAAAGAACTACTTTCAGGAACCCACTCGCTTTAATCCTGAAAACTAACTTTAAAACAAATTGTTTAAGTAATCCACTTGCTTTAATCCTGAAACTAACTTTAAAAGAACTTGTTTCAGGAATGCACTCGCTCTAATCATGAAACTAACTTTAAAAGAATATGTTTTAGGAATCTACTCCTTTTTTTTTAAGTTTAAGTTTATTAAGGAATGACAAAATTTAAAGGAGCAAGAAAAACAGCATATACTGAAAAATACAATACATCAAGAATATAGTCCTTACATAGTAGCAGTTTATAATAATGAAGAGGAAAAGAGGGGGAAAGGGAGGGGGAGAGAAAAACAAGGGAAGAAAAATGCATTATAATAGATTGATTTCTGAAAGCATAAAAGGAATTTAAAAAAAAGTAAAAAGTAAACTGTAATATGAAATACAACGGAAGGAGTATTAACAAGAATTTATGTGAGGGAATAAAAAAGACAACTAGTAAATTATGGCGGTTTCCGGACTTCATCCGAAGAATTAGCCGGTGCAACATAGGATGCGGCAAAGCAAGTTAAGTATGTGGATAAAGGAAGCCATAAAAGGTCTCTTTTAATGGACACAGATATGGGAGTAATGTAACTAGTGTCAAGTCTGTGATGGAAACAGACGGCATTCCACCATGCTCTAAAAGTAACTTTATCAGCCTGTTTCCAATTGGAAGTTATTAAATGGAGGGCTACTGCTAATAGTAAATCTATTAGTTTGAAGTTAGATGGTGATTGGGGCCAGGAAGATGATAAAGATCCTAAGAAAACGTTAGAGGGTGAGAATAATACTTTGGTTTTGAAAATTTTATTATTTGCGACCAAACTGATTCCCAAAAACGGTGTATGGGAGGACAATCAAAAAGCATGTGTTTTAAATGTGCATTTGTGCATGGGCAAGACCAGCAAGCCGGAGAAACATTTGTAGAGAAAGAAGCCAGCTTTGCAGGAGTAAACAAAAGGCGTTGGTAAACAAAATAAAGAGTTTGAGAAGTGTTAGCTGCTCTAGATGTTTTATGAATTTTGAACCATAGCTTGTCCCAGAAGGAAGTCGACCAACATTCTGTTAGATCCCTTTCCCAAGCCAATTCAGCCTTTGTTTTGCCTCTGTCAGAGGAAGGAAAAAGCCACTTATATAAAGATGAAGCAGAAGGAGAAGTAGATAGTAAGGGAAAGAGAGTAGAACATCTGGTAGGAGGAGTGGGAGTAGATGGTAAGGAAAGAAGATATTGGGAAAGAGCGGGAATTAGTAGATTGTAATGAGCTCTACAAGAAGATGGTAAGGAAAACTTTTTGGGAGATCCAAAAGGATAGAGGAACATCATTGAATAATAATTGTGAGATCCAGAGTAATCCCTTGAGTCTCCATGATTTCCAGTAAATAGTGCGATTTTTAATGCGTAATAAGTTATTATGCCAAATGGGCTGTTGATCTAATGAGGAATGAGAGGGATATGAGGAAGGTAAAAGAGGAGCGAGAATTTTACATGTATAAGAAATAACAGGGGTTCGAAAAGAGGAAATCTTATTAGTGAAAACAAGAGATTCTTTAAAATCAAAAGGAGACATGTAATACTTTTCTATAGACATCCAGATGGGAGGGTATATACACTGATTAGGAGAAAGCCAACGGGAAGATTGCTTTAAAGAGAAAGCATAATGATAAGACTTGAAATCCGGAAATTTAAGACCCCCAGAGGTCTTGTCTGTCTTCAACGTGGACAGAGCTATTCGGGGGGATTTGTTCTTCCAAAGAAATTTTATTAAAAGAGAATCAATTTTCTTAAAATAGAATCCAGGAATACTAACGGGAATCATAGAGAGAATATATAAAATCAAAGGAGAAAGGATCATCTTGATGGAATTTAGTCGTCCCCACCAAGAAAGAAAAAGCGGGTGCCAACGATCAATAGAGTCAGATAGAGTTTTGATAATATGGTCAAAATTTAGTTTTATTGTTTCCGGAATGTTTGAAGAGAACCATAGGCCCAGATATTTTATCTTAGCTATTTGCCAAGAAAAGCCAGTAGAAGCAAAATCTTGCTTAGGGCAGAGCACATTGAGAGGAAGCACTTCACATTTGTCTGGGTTAAGGCGATAGCCAGACAATTTGGAAAATGTATCAACCTGTTTTAGAAAAGAGGGAATGGACGTAGAAGGGTTAGAGCAATATAGGAGAATATCATCCGCATAAACGGACATTTTGACCTGAGATGTTCCAAGTTGAAAACCAGAAATTTGAGTATCTTGTCGAATTTTGGTCAAAAAGGGTTCTAATGCAATGATGAATAGGAGAGGTGAAAGGGGGCAACCCTGACGTACTCCCCTGAAGAGAGGAAAATAGTCCGAAGTTTTGCCATTAACTAAAATAGAAGCTCTAGGATTAGAATACAATAGTGAAATAAAAGATATTAATTTAGGAGGAAACCCTATCCACTTTAATGCCCGAAACATGAAATCCCACCCAATCCTATCAAACGCTTTTCCTGCGTCCAATGCTACATCTGCGATGGGGTAATCAAGAGAGGAAGCTTTGCTAAGAATATTAAAAAAGACTCTGGAGTTATCGGATGATAGACGACCTTTTACAAATCCCGATTGTTCAGGGCCAATAAGGTTAGGTAAAATAGGATCAATACGAAGAGCAAGGATTTTTGCAAATATCTTATAATCCGTATTGACTAATGTGATTGGACGATAGTTTTTGTAAAGGGAGGGGTCCTTATTCTCTTTTGGTATTAAACAGATCATGGCCTCCTGAAAAGTTCCAGAGGAAGAGCCATCTGAAATAAAAGAATTAAAAAGGGATAAGAGATTCGGGAGAAGCAGATTAGCAAAGTGCGCATAAAATTCAATAGTGAATCCGTCCGGACCTGGAGCTTTTCCTCTTTTTAATGCCGAGACTGCATGTGTGATTTCGGATAAAGTGATATCGGATTCTAATGAATTAAAATCCGTATCATGAGGAGGAAAGGGGTTCAATAGATTGAAAATAAGAAGAGAGATTGCTTGAAGACGGTTGCTGCTCAGGGGTATATACATTTTTATAAAATAAAACAAACTCGTTTAAAATATCGTTATCTTTAAATAAAGAGGTACCGGCAGTACTCCGCAGAGATTCTATTTTGGTCCGTTCGCATCGTATTTTGAGGTAGTTAGCTAGTAATTTCCCCATTTTATTTTGGCCCCCATAATAACGAGCACTGCTTTTTAAAAGATAAGAAGTTGCAGCTTCAGTAGATAATTTATTAAAGGTAAACTTTGCGTCAATAAGGTTTTTAACGAAATTTCAGAATTTGAGTGATAATAAATATATTCAAGTTGCTTGATCTTGGTAAGTAACTGGGAGTTTTTAGCTTTAAGATATTTCTTCTTTTGTGAGACAAAATTAATAACAAAGCCTCTAGCAGCAGCTTTGAAGGAATCCCAGATCATTACGGGAGAAGAGTCCGGAGTAGAGTTGAAAGAAAAGAACTCAGACACAAAGGAAGTGAATTGGCTTGAAAAATTAGGATCAGATAATAGAGTATTATTGAAACGCCATCTACCTCCATGAGGGGAAAAAGGTAGCAATTCGAAATCAACATAAACTGGGGCGTGGTCTGCTATTAGAATAGAGCCAATTTCGGAATGAGAGACCTGTTGAGATAGGGATTTGCTAAAAAAGAGATAATCTATTCGGGATTGTGAATGATGCGGAATGGAATAAAAGCTATATTCTCGAATGTCTGGATTGCAAAGCCTCCATATGTCAACTAAAGATTTACGGCGTATGGTGGAAGTAAATTGTGAATGCATCTTGGTGTTAGAGAATTTAACAGAAGAATGCCTGTCTAATATAGGGTCAATAACTTGGTTACAATCTCCACCGAAAATAACATATTCATCATCAAGCATAAGAAGTTTATCAGATACATAAGTCCAAAAAGCATTGTCGACAGTAACTGGTGCATAAATATTAAAAAGAATTAAAGGTATTTGATTTATGAGAAGTTTAACAATTACCCAACGACCCTCCGAATCTGATTCTTGGTGAACAACTGAGATCTGATATTTCTTATGACACAAAATAGAGACTCCATTCTTCTTACCTAGAGCTGGAGAAGATAAAACATTACCCACCCAGCCTCGTTTCAATTTAGATGCTTCAGCATCCGACAAATGGGTTTCTTGAATTAGTGCAATGTCCGCATCTAATTTAGCTAAATGGGTTAAAATCCGTTGTCTTTTTATAGGATTATTTACTCCTTTAACGTTCCATGTAATAACTCTAAATATAACCAATAAAGTTTAACATGCACAGTTACTATGCAAATAACAAGAGAACCAAATTCATTAGTGAGAGAAAGAAGAAATGTGGATAGAAAAAGATTGAAAAGGAATTTCAGAATTAGAAAGTGACAAGAAAGAGGAATAAATACACTTTCCTTGAATACAAAAAAGAAAAAAGGGAAAAGAGAGAAAGAAGAAAAGAGGGAAAGGAGGAAAAAGGAAGAGGAGAGAACATAACATGAAACAGAAATACAATTGAAATCCAACATATGGTAATAACGAAAAATACCAAAAAGACATACCACATAGAGACAATGAGAACGGGGATAGAGGAGCCACATGAGGGAGGTAGCACACCGGACGGGCGACTCTAGGAGAAGGCGGCAAAGGGAAATCCTCCAGGAATAAACAAGAGGGAGCATATATCAAAGGACCACCGAACCGCACCTGATACAAGGGAAAATAATTAAATTAACAGGGGATCTCAAGACATAACCAAAGACAACAAGAAAGAGAATAAAAAAACATGCAACGGCAAACATCCTTGAAATACTCAAGACTATTATGATCGAGGAATGTCCATGGATTCATCTCTGCAGGTGTCCAGAAAGTGTTGAAGAAGTGCAGGATCCTCATAGTTTGTCGTTTTATTGTTATAAGTGACCTTGAAGAGGCACGGATTAAATAAGCCATATCTAGCGTTTAGGCTACGGAGAGCAGGCCTCATATCCAGAAATTTCTTCCGACGGTCCTGAGCGAAGAAAAGACTAGAACCATTCCAAGTGATCCTCCCCTTCTGTTTAGCAGCTTGGATGACTTTAAGCAGATCTGTGTATTCTAGAAAGTATAATATTACACCTCTAGGTTTCATTGGAGAGGACGAGGAGCTGGCAGAGCGAGATATCTGACCTAAGCGATGAGCTCGTTGAATGTTCAAAGTGGGAGAGTCTGGAAGTCCCAGAAGCGTTGGCAGAAAGGATTGAAAAAAGGAAATAGGATTAGCACCTTCAAGACCCTACGCAAGACCGTAAATGCGTAGGTTGTTCCGCCTGTTACGGTTTTCCAAGTTTTCAACTTGTTGTTTAAGACGTTGTACTTCTCTGTCCAAGTAGGGAACCTGGTCGGTAATTACTTGGACTGAAGCAACTCTTCTGTCAAGGTCTTCAACTTTTTGTTCGGTATGAGACCAGTTATCCTCAAGGCTTTGAAGACGAGAATTTGTTTCCGCCATATAAGGCTTGAGAGAGCGGATTTCTTCAAGTAAAAGTTCCATGGAGTTTGAGGAGGAAGAGTTGGTGGGGGAAGGAGGGTTCATCTTCACTCGTTTGCCTGGTGTAGAAGTAGGCGCAGAAGGTATTTTGGAATTAATTTTAGAGCCAGAACGAGAATTATTAGGGGATGAACCCTTTGTTGCAACAGCATCCTTGACTACCTCATCCATGTTGTCTTGCAACACACTGAAAGGGTTATTGTCTTCTAATGATGCACAGCTAGTATTAATGGGTTGAGCACCGCTACGATTGGAGCGTAACATTGTCGTTGAAGGAAAGTGAGGAGAAGAGAACTGGAGTGTGAGTTCCAAAACCTAAAATGGCGGCTAAAAGTACAATATGCACTTCTGAGGAGAGTGGAGACTGTACCCTAAATCAGCCAAAAAGAAGCATACTGCTGGTACAAGCTCCATAGCAGAGGAAATGAGGTGGAAGTTCAAGTATATTTTCTGTGAAGCATATCTCAGGGCGGAGCGTGCATCAGAGTATCAAGCGGGAAGCAGGGGGAGCGATAAATAAAACAAAATGGCGGCCTCGAGTCAGGAGCGAGCCGTGATCCATGGAAAAGCTGATAAAGTCATTTTTCGCTCACCCCATGCAGCCGCGAAGGTCTCCTTTAAGGCAGAAGAGGTTCCGCTACATAGATTTGCAGTTCTGCGGCTCGTGCGACTGGGCTGGAGTCCCGGAGGATTTCCGTCGCGCTATATCCCCACGGAGCTCTCCAGAGCGGCGGCCATCTCCTCTGGCTCCTAAGCCACGCCCCCAGGAATCTACTCCTTTAATCCTACAAATAACTTAAAAAAACTAGTTACAGGCATCCATCAGCTCTCATCCTGAAACTAACTTTAAAACAACTTGTTTTAGGAATCCACCATCTCTACTTCTGAAACTAACTTTAAAACAACTTAATTCAGGAATCCACTCTCTTTAATCCTGAAACTAACTTTAAAACAAATTGTTTAAGGAATAGACTCGCTTTAATCCTGAAACTAAATTTAAAACAACTGGTTTCAGGAATCCACTCACTTTAATCCTACAATTAACTTTAAAACAACTTGTTTCAGGAAACCTTCATCCTTCATTCTGAAACTGACTTTAAAACATCTTGTTTCAGGAATCCTCCAACTCTACTCCTGAAACTAACTTTAAAACAACTTCTTCCAGGATTCCACCAGTTCTAATCCTGTAACTATCTTTAAAACAACTTGTTTCAAGAATCCACCATCTCTACTCATGAAACTAACCTTCAAAGAACTTGTTTAAGGAATCCACCAGTTCTAATCCTGAAACTATTTTTCAAACAACTACTTTCAGGCATCCACCAGCTCTAATCCTGAAACTAACTTTAAAAGAACTTATTTCAGGAACCCGCTCACCTTAATCCTGAAACTAACTTTAAAAGAACTTGTTTCAGGAATCCAATTCTTTATTCCTACAACTAACTTTAAAAAAACTAGTTACAGGCATCCATCAGCTCTCATCCTGAAACTAACTTTAAAACAACTTGTTTCAGGAGTCCACCAGCTCTACTCCTGAAACTAACTTTAAAACAACTTGTTTCAGGGATCCACCAGCTCTAATTCTGAAACTATCTTTAATATAAGTTCTTTGAGGAATCCACTCGCTTTAATCCAGAAACTAACTTTAAAACAAATTGTTTAAGGAATCCACTTGCTTTAATCCTGAAACTAACTTTAAAAGAACTTGTTTCAGGAATGCACTCGCTCTATTTCTGAAATTAACTTTAATAGGACTTGTTTCAGGAATCCAATTCTTTATTCCTACAACTAACTTAAAAAAAACTAGTTACATGCATCCATCAGCTCTCATCCTGAAACTATCTTTAAAACTACTTGTTTCAGAAATCCACCATCTCTACTCCTGAAACTAACCTTAAAACAATTTGTTTCAGGATTCCACCAGCTCTAATCCTGAAACTATCTTTAAAACAACTCGTTTTAGGAATCCACCATTTCTACTCCTGAAACTAAACTTAAAACAAATTGTTTAAGGAATACACTCGCTTTAATCCTGAAACTAAATTTAAAACAACTTTTTTTCAGGAATCCATCAGCCTTCATCCTGAAACTGACTTAAAAACAACTAGTTTCACGAATCCACCAGCTTCACCCCTGACACTAACTTTAAAACAACTTTTTCAGGAATCCACCAGCTCTAATCCTGAACCTTTCTTTAAAACAACTTGTTTCAGGAATCCACCAGCTCTAATCCTGAAACTATCTTTAAAACTACTTGTTTAAGGAACCCACCAGCTCTAATTCTGAAACTAACTTTAAAACAATTTGTTTCAGCAATCCACTCGTCCAAGTCTTAAAAGTAACTTTAAAACAACTTGTTTCAAGAATCCACTCGCTCTAATCCTGAAACTAACTTAAAAAAACTTGTTATAGGAATCTATCAGCTTTCATCCTGAACCTAACTATAAAACAACTTGTTTCAGGAATCCCCCAGCTCTACTCCTGAAACTAACTTTAAAACAACTTGTTTCACAAATCCACCAGCATTGATTCTGAAATTAGCTTTAAAAGAACTTCTTTCAGGAATCTACTCATTTTAATCCTGAAACTAACTTTAAAACGACTTGTTTCAGGGATCCACCAGCTCTAATTCTGAAACTTTCTTTAAAATAACTTCTTTCAGGAATCCACTTGCTTTAATCCTGAAACGAACTTTAAACAACTTATTTAATCAATCTCTTCATCCAAATCTTAAAACTAACTTTAAAACAACTTGTTTCTGGAATCCACTTGCTTTAATCCTGAAACTAACTTTAAAGGAACTTGTTACAGGAATCCACTCGCTCTAATCCTGAAACTAACTTTAAAAGAATTTGTTTCAGGAATCCACTCCTTTAATCCTATAACTTACTTTAAAAAAACTAGTTACAGGTATCCATCAGCTCTCATCCTGAAACGAACTTTAAAACAACTTGTTTCAGGAGTCCACAGCACTAAATTCTGAAACTATCTTTAAAAGAATTACTTTCAGGAACCCACTCGCTTTAATCCTGAAAACTAACTTTAAAACAAATTGTTTAAGTAATCCACTCGCTTTAATCCTGAAACTAACTTTAAAAGTACTTGTTTCAGGAATGCACTCGCTCTAATCCTGAAACTAACTTTAAAACAACTTGTTTCAGGAATCCACAAGGTCTAATTCTGAAACTAACTTTAAAACAATTTGCTTCAGCAATCCACTCATCCAAGTCTTAAAAGTAACTCTAAAACAACTTGTTTCAAGAATCCACTCGCTCTAATTCTGTAACTAGCTTAAAAAAACTTGTTTCAGGAATCTATCAGCTTTCATCCTGAACCTAACTATAAAACAACTTGTTTCAGGAATCCCCCAGCTCTACTCCTGAAACTAACTTTAAAGCAACTTGTTTCACAAATCCACCAGCATTAATTCTGAAACTTTCTTTAAAAGAACTTCTTTCAGGAATCCACTCACTTTAATCCTGAAACTAACTTTAAAATGACTTGTTTCAGGGATCCACCAGCTCTAATTGTGAAACTATCTTTAAAATAACTTCTTTCAGGAATCCACTTGCTTTAATCCTGAAATGAACTTTAAAACAACTTGTTTCATCAATTACCTCGTCCAAATCTTAAAACTAACTTTAAAACAACTTGTTTCTGGAATCCACTCGCTTTAATCCTGAAACTAACTTTACAAAAACTAGTTACAGGTATCCATCAGCTCTCATCTTGAAAGTAACTTTAAAACAACTTGTTTCAGGGATCCGCCAGCTCTAATTCTGAAACTATCTTTAGAATAACTTCTTTCAGGAATCCAGTCACTTTAATCCTGAAACTAACTAAAAAAAACAAAACTGTTTTTATCAATCCCCTTGTCCAAATCCTAAAACTAACTTTAAAACAACTTGTTTCTGGAATCCACTCGCTTTAATCCTGAAACTAACTTTAAAGAACTTGTTTCAGGAATCCACTCGCTAAAATCCTGAAACTAACTTTAAAATAAATTGTTTCAGGAATCCACTCCTTTAATCCTACAACTTACTTTTAAAAACCTAGTTACAGGCATCCATCAGCTCTCATCCTGAAACTATCTTTAAAACAACTCGCTTTAGGAATCCACCATCTCTAGTACTGAAACTAAACTTAAAACAACTTGTTTCAGGAATCCACCAGCTCTAATCCTGAAACTAACTTTAAAACAACTTCATTCAGGAATCCACTCTCTTTAATCCTGAAACTAACTTTAAAACAAATTGTTTAAGGAATACCCTATCTTTAATCCTGAAACTAAATTTAAAACAACTGGTTTCAGGAATCTACTCACTTTAATCCTACAATTAACTTTAAAACAACTTGTTTCAGGAAACCTTCATCCTGAAACTGACTTTAAAACATCTTGTTTCAGGAATCCTCCAACTCTACTCCTAAAACTAACTTTAAAACAACTTGTTTCAGGATTCCACCAGTTCTAATCCTGTAACTATCTTTAAAACAACTTGTTTCAAGTATCCACCATCTCTACACATGAAACTAACCTTCAAAGAACTTATTTAAGGAATCCACCAGTTCTAATCCTGAAACTAACTTTAAAACAATTTGTTTCAGCAGTCCACTTGTCAAAATCTTAAAAGTACCTTTAAAACAACTTGTTACAAGAAACCACTCACTTTAATCATGAAACTTACTTTAAAATACCGTGTTTCTTGAATCCACAAGCTCTAATCCTGAAACTATTTTTCAAACAACTACTTTCAGGCATCCACCAGCTCTAATCCTGAAACTAACTTTAAAAGAACTTGTTTCAGGAATCCGCTCACCTTAATCCTGAAACTAACTTTAAAAGAACTTGTTTCAGGAATCCACTCAATCTCATCCTCAAATTAACTTTAAAAGGACTTGTTTCAGGAATCCAATTCTTTATTCCTACAACTAACTTTAAAAAAACTAGTTACAGGCATCCATCAGCTCTCATCCTGAAACTAACTTTGAAACAACTGGTTTCAGGATTCCACCACCTCTAATTCTGAAACTATCTTTAAAATAACTTCTTTCAGGAACCCACTCGCTTTAATCCTAAAAACTAACTTTAAAACAAATTGTTTAAGTAATCCACTGGCTTTAATCCTGAAACTAACTTTAAAAGAACTTGTTTCAGGAATGCACTCGCTCTAATCCTGAAACTAAATTTAAAAGAATGTTTCAGGATTCCACCAGCTCTAATCCTGAAACTAACTTTAAAACAACTCGTTTTAGGAATCCACCATCTCTACTTCTGAAACTAAACTTAAAACAACTTGTTTCAGCAATCCACTAGCTCTAATCCTGAAACTAACTTTAAAACAACTTATTTCAGGAATCCACTCTCTTTAATCCTGAAACTAACTTTAAAACAAATTGTTTCAGGAATCCACTCACTTTAATCCTACAATTAACTTTAAAACAATTTGTTTCAGGAAACCTTCATCCTTCATCCTGAAACTGACTTTAAAAAATCTTGTTTCAGGATTCCTCCAACTCTACTCTGAAACTAACTTTAAAACAACTTGTTTCAAGAATCCACCATCTCTACACATGAAACTAACCTTCAAAGAACTTGTTTAAGGAATCCACCAGTTCTAATCCTGAAACTAACTTTAAAAAATTTGTTTCAGCATTCCACTTGTCAAAATCTTAAAAGTACCTTTAAAACAACTTGTTTCAAGAAACCACTCACTTTAATCATGAAACTTACTTTAAAATATCTTGTTTCTTGAATACACCAGCTCTAATCCTGAAACTCTTTTTCAAACAACTACTTTCAGGCACCAGCTCTAATCCTGAAACTAACTTTAAAAGAACTTGTTTCAGGAATCCAATACTTTATTCCTACAACTAACTTTAAAAAACTAGTTACAGGCATCCATCAGCTCTACTCCTGAAACTAACTTTAAAACAACTTGTTTCAGGGATCCACCAGCTCTAATTCTGAAACTTTCTTTAAAATAAATTCTTTCAGGAATCCACTCGCTTTAATCCTGTAACTAACTTTAAAACAAATTGTTTAAGGAATCCACTTGCTTTAATCCTGAAACTAACTTTAAAAGAACTTGTTTCAGGAATGCACTTGCTCTATTCCTGAAATTAACTTTAAAAGGACTTGTTTAAAAAAAAACTAGTTACAGACATCGATCAGCTCTCATCCTGAAACTATCTTTAAAACTACTTGTTTCAGAAATCCACCATCTCAATTTGTTTAAGGAATCCACTCACTTTAATCCTGAAACTAACTTTAAACAACTTATTTCATCAATCTTTTCATCCAAATCTTAAAACTAACTTTAAAACAACTTGTTTCTGGAATCCACTTGCTTTAATCCTGAAACTAACTTTAAAGGAACTTGTTTCAGGAATCCACTCGCTCTAATCCTGAAACTAACTTTAAAAGAATTTGTTTCAGGAATCCACTCCTTTAATCCTACAACTTACTTTACAAAAACTAGTTACAGGTATCCATCAGCTCTCATCCTGAAACTAACTTTAAAACAACGTGTTTCAGGAGTCCACCAGCACTAATTCTGAAACTATCTTTAAAAGAACTACTTTCAGGAACCCACTCGCTTTAATCCTGAAAACTAACTTTAAAACAAATTTTTAAGTAATCCACTCGCTTTAATCCTGAAACTAACTTTAAAAGAACTTGTTTCAGGAATACACTCGCTTTAATCCTGAAACTAAATTTAAAACAACTGGTTTCAGGAATCCACTCACTTTAATCCTACAATTAACTTTAAAACAACTTGTTTCAGGAAACCTTTATCCTTCATTCTGAAACTGACTTTAAAACATCTTGTTTCAGGAATCCTCCAACTCTACTCTTGAAACTAACTTTAAAAAAACTTGTTTCAGGATTCCACCAGTTTTAAACCTGTAACTATCTTCAAAACAACTTGTTTCAGCATTCCAATTGTCAAAATCTTAAAAGTAACTTTAAAACAACTTGTTTCAAGAATCCACTTGCTCTAATCCTGAAACTAACTTAAAAAACTTGTTATAGGAATCTATCAGCTTTCATCCTGAACCTAACTATAAAACAACTTGTTTCAGGAATCCCCCAGCTCTACTCCTGAAACGAACTTTAAAACAACTTGTTTCACAAATCCACCAGCATTAATTCTAAAATTAGCTTTAAAAGAACTTCTTTCAGGAATCCACTCACTTTAATCCTGAAACTAACTTTAAAACGACTTATTTCAGGGATCCACCAGCTCTAATTCTGAAACTATCTTTAAAATAACTTCTTTCAGGAATCCACTTGCTTTAATCCTGAAACAAACTTTAAAACAACTTGTTTCATCAATCGCCTCGTCCAAATCTTAAAACTAACTTTAAAACAACTTGTTTCTGGAATCCACTTGCTTTAATCCTGAAACTACCTTTAAAGGAACTTGTTTCAGGAATCCACTCGCTCTAATCCTGAAACTAACTTTAAAAGAATTTGCTTTAGAAATCCACTCCTTTAATCCTACAACTTACTTTACAAAAACTAGTTACAGGTATCAATCAGCTCTCATCCTGAAACTAACTTTAAAACAACTTGTTTCAGGAGTCCACCACCACTAATTCTGAAACTATCTTTAAAAGAACTACTTTCAGGAACCCACTCGCTTTAATCCTGAAAACTAACTTTAAAACAAATTGTTTAAGTAATCCACTGGCTTTAATCCTGAAACTAACTTTAAAAGAACTTGTTTCAGGAATGCACTCGCTCTAATCCTGAAACTAACTTTAAAAGAATTTGTTTCAGGAATCTACTCCTTTAATCCTACAAATAACTTAAAAAACTAGTTACAGGCATCCATCAGCTCTCATCCTCAAACTATCTTTAAAACTACTTGTTTCAGAAATCCACCATCTCTAATTCTGAAACTAACTTTAAAACAACTCGCTTTAGGAATCCACCATCTCTACTACTGAAACTAAACTTAAAACAACTTGTTTCAGGAATCCACCAGCTCTAATCCTGAAACTAACTTTAAAACAACTTCATTCAGGAATCCACTCTCTTTAATCCTGAAACTAACTTTAAAACAAATTGTTTAAGGAATACCCTATCTTTAATCCTGAAACTAAATTTAAAACAACTGGTTTCAGGAATCTACTCACTTTAATCCTACAATTAACTTTAAAACAACTTGTTTCAGGAAACCTTCATCCTTCATTCTGAAACTGACTTTAAAACATCTTGTTTCAGGAATCCTCCAACTCTACTCCTAAAACTAACTTTAAAACAACTTGTTTCAGGATTCCACCAGTTCTAATCCTGTAACTATCTTTAAAACAACTTGTTTCAAGTATCCACCATCTCTACACATGAAACTAACCTTCAAAGAACTTATTTAAGGAATCCACCAGTTCTAATCCTGAAACTAACTTTAAAACAATTTGTTTCAGCAGTCCACTTGTCAAAATCTTAAAAGTACCTTTAAAATAACTTGTTACAAGAAACCACTCACTTTAATCATGAAACTTACTTTAAAATATCGTGTTTCTTGAATCCACAAGCTCTAATCCTGAAACTATTTTTCAAACAACTACTTTCAGGCATCCACCAGCTCTAATCCTGAAACTAACTTTAAAAGAACTTGTTTCAGGAATCCGCTCACCTTAATCCTGAAACTAACTTTAAAAGAACTTGTTTCAGGAATCCACTCAATCTCATCCTCAAATTAACTTTAAAAGGACTTGTTTCAGGAATCCAATTCTTTATTCCTACAACTAACTTTAAAAAACTAGTTACAGGCATCCATCAGCTCTCATCCTGAAACTAACTTTGAAACAACTGGTTTCAGGATTCCACCACCTCTAATTCTGAAACTATCTTTAAAATAACTTCTTTCAGGAACCCACTCGCTTTAATCCTAAAAACTAACTTTAAAACAAATTGTTTCAGGAATGCACTCGCTCTAATCCTGAAACTAAATTTAAAAGAATGTTTCAGGATTCCACCAGCTCTAATCCTGAAACTAACTTTAAAACAACTCGTTTTAGGAATCCACCATCTCTACTTCTGAAACTAAACTTAAAACAACTTGTTTCAGCAATCCACTAGCTCTAATCCTGAAACTAACTTTAAAACAACTTATTTCAGGAATCCACTCTCTTTAATCCTGAAACTAACTTTAAAACAAATTGTTTCAGGAATCCACTCACTTTAATCCTACAATTAACTTTAAAACAATTTGTTTCAGGAAACCTTCATCCTTCATCCTGAAACTGACTTTAAAAAATCTTGTTTCAGGATTCCTCCAACTCTACTCTGAAACTAACTTTAAAACAACTTGTTTCAAGAATCCACCATCTCTACACATGAAACTAACCTTCAAAGAACTTGTTTAAGGAATCCACCAGTTCTAATCCTGAAACTAACTTTAAAAAATTTGTTTCAGCATTCCACTTGTCAAAATCTTAAAAGTACCTTTAAAACAACTTGTTTCAAGAAACCACTCACTTTAATCATGAAACTTACTTTAAAATATCTTGTTTCTTGAATACACCAGCTCTAATCCTGAAACTCTTTTTCAAACAACTACTTTCAGGCACCAGCTCTAATCCTGAAACTAACTTTAAAAGAACTTGTTTCAGGAATCCAATACTTTATTCCTACAACTAACTTTAAAAAAACTAGTTACAGGCATCCATCAGCTCTCATCCTGAAACTAACTTTAAAACAACTTGTTTCAGGAGTCCACCAGCTCTACTCCTGAAACTAACTTTAAAACAACTTGTTTCAGGGATCCACCAGCTCTAATTCTGAAACTTTCTTTAAAATAAATTCTTTCAGGAATCCACTCGCTTTAATCCTGTAACTAACTTTAAAACAAATTGTTTAAGGAATCCACTTGCTTTAATCCTGAAACTAACTTTAAAAGAACTTGTTTCAGGAATGCACTTGCTCTATTCCTGAAATTAACTTTAAAAGGACTTGTTTAAAAAAAAACTAGTTACAGACATCGATCAGCTCTCATCCTGAAACTATCTTTAAAACTACTTGTTTCAGAAATCCACCATCTCAATTTGTTTAAGGAATCCACTCACTTTAATCCTGAAACTAACTTTAAAACGACTTGTTTCAGGGATCCACCAGCTCTAATTCTGAAACTTTCTTTAAAATAACTTCTTTCAGGAATCCACATACTTTAATCCTGAAACGAACTTTAAACAACTTATTTCATCAATCTTTTCATCCAAATCTTAAAACTAACTTTAAAACAACTTGTTTCTGGAATCCACTTGCTTTAATCCTGAAACTAACTTTAAAGGAACTTGTTTCAGGAATCCACTCGCTCTAATCCTGAAACTAACTTTAAAAGAATTTGTTTCAGGAATCCACTCCTTTAATCCTACAACTTACTTTACAAAAACTAGTTACAGGTATCCATCAGCTCTCATCCTGAAACTAACTTTAAAACAACGTGTTTCAGGAGTCCACCAGCACTAATTCTGAAACTATCTTTAAAAGAACTACTTTCAGGAACCCACTCGCTTTAATCCTGAAAACTAACTTTAAAACAAATTTTTAAGTAATCCACTCGCTTTAATCCTGAAACTAACTTTAAAAGAACTTGTTTCAGGAATACACTCGCTTTAATCCTGAAACTAAATTTAAAACAACTGGTTTCAGGAATCCACTCACTTTAATCCTACAATTAACTTTAAAACAACTTGTTTCAGGAAACCTTTATCCTTCATTCTGAAACTGACTTTAAAACATCTTGTTTCAGGAATCCTCCAACTCTACTCTTGAAACTAACTTTAAAAAACTTGTTTCAGGATTCCACCAGTTTTAAACCTGTAACTATCTTCAAAACAACTTGTTTCAGCATTCCAATTGTCAAAATCTTAAAAGTAACTTTAAAACAACTTGTTTCAAGAATCCACTTGCTCTAATCCTGAAACTAACTTAAAAAACTTGTTATAGG
Organism: Calotriton arnoldi; assembly: GCA_963921515.1. Taxonomy (NCBI): domain Eukaryota; kingdom Metazoa; phylum Chordata; class Amphibia; order Caudata; family Salamandridae; genus Calotriton; species Calotriton arnoldi. The sequence continues at coordinate 608,078 of CAWUFW010002464.1, read as the reverse complement.
AATCTATCAGCTTTCATCCTGAACCTAACTATAAAACAACTTGTTTCAGGAATCCCCCAGCTCTACTCCTGAAACGAACTTTAAAACAACTTGTTTCACAAATCCACCAGCATTAATTCTAAAATTAGCTTTAAAAGAACTTCTTTCAGGAATCCACTCACTTTAATCCTGAAACTAACTTTAAAACGACTTATTTCAGGGATCCACCAGCTCTAATTCTGAAACTATCTTTAAAATAACTTCTTTCAGGAATCCACTTGCTTTAATCCTGAAACAAACTTTAAAACAACTTGTTTCATCAATCGCCTCGTCCAAATCTTAAAACTAACTTTAAAACAACTTGTTTCTGGAATCCACTTGCTTTAATCCTGAAACTACCTTTAAAGGAACTTGTTTCAGGAATCCACTCGCTCTAATCCTGAAACTAACTTTAAAAGAATTTGCTTTAGAAATCCACTCCTTTAATCCTACAACTTACTTTACAAAAACTAGTTACAGGTATCAATCAGCTCTCATCCTGAAACTAACTTTAAAACAACTTGTTTCAGGAGTCCACCACCACTAATTCTGAAACTATCTTTAAAAGAACTACTTTCAGGAACCCACTCGCTTTAATCCTGAAAACTAACTTTAAAACAAATTGTTTAAGTAATCCACTGGCTTTAATCCTGAAACTAACTTTAAAAGAACTTGTTTCAGGAATGCACTTCGCTCTAATCCTGAAACTAACTTTAAAAGAATTTGTTTCAGGAATCTACTCCTTTAATCCTACAAATAACTTAAAAAAACTAGTTACAGGCATCCATCAGCTCTCATCCTCAAACTATCTTTAAAACTACTTGTTTCAGAAATCCACCATCTCTAATTCTGAAACTAACTTTAAAACAACTCGTTTTAGGAATCCACCATCTCTACTACTGAAACTAAACTTAAAACAACTTGTTTCAGGAATCCACCAGCTCTAATCCTGAAACTAACTTTAAAACAACTTCATTCAGGAATCCACTCTCTTTAATCCTGAAACTAACTTTAAAACAAATTGTTTAAGGAATACCCTATCTTTAATCCTGAAACTAAATTTAAAACAACTGGTTTCAGGAATCTACTCACTTTAATCCTACAATTAACTTTAAAACAACTTGTTTCAGGAAACCTTCATCCTTCATTCTGAAACTGACTTTAAAACATCTTGTTTCAGGAATCCTCCAACTCTACTCCTAAAACTAACTTTAAAACAACTTGTTTCAGGATTCCACCAGTTCTAATCCTGTAACTATCTTTAAAACAACTTGTTTCAAGTATCCACCATCTCTACACATGAAACTAACCTTCAAAGAACTTATTTAAGGAATCCACCAGTTCTAATCCTGAAACTAACTTTAAAACAATTTGTTTCAGCAGTCCACTTGTCAAAATCTTAAAAGTACCTTTAAAATAACTTGTTACAAGAAACCACTCACTTTAATCATGAAACTTACTTTAAAATATCGTGTTTCTTGAATCCACAAGCTCTAATCCTGAAACTATTTTTCAAACAACTACTTTCAGGCATCCACCAGCTCTAATCCTGAAACTAACTTTAAAAGAACTTGTTTCAGGAATCCGCTCACCTAAATCCTGAAACTAACTTTAAAAGAACTTGTTTCAGGAATCCACTCAATCTCATCCTCAAATTAACTTTAAAAGGACTTGTTTCAGGAATCCAATTCTTTATTCCTACAACTAACTTTAAAAAAACTAGTTACAGGCATCCATCAGCTCTCATCCTGAAACTAACTTTGAAACAACTGGTTTCAGGATTCCACCACCTCTAATTCTGAAACTATCTTTAAAATAACTTTTTTCAGGAACCCACTCGCTTTAATCCTGAAAACTAACTTTAAAACAAATTGTTTAAGTAATCCACTCGCTTTAATCCTGAAACTAACTTTAAAAGAACTTGTTTCTGGAATAAACTCGCTCTATTCCTGAAAATAACTTTAAAAGAATTTGTTTCAGGAACCTACTCCTTTAATCCTACAAATAACTTTAAAAAACTAGTTACAGGCATCCATCAGCTCTCATCCTGAAACTATCTTTAAAACTACTTGTTTCAGAAATCCACCATCTCTACTCCTGAAACTAACCTTAAAACAACTTGTTTCAGGATTCCACCATCTCTACTCCTGAAACTAAACTTAAAACAAATTGTTTAAGGAATACACTTGCTTTACTCCTGAAACTAAATTTAAAACAACTGGTTTCAGGAATCCACTCACTTTAATCCTACAACTAACTTTAAATAAACTTTTTCAGGAATCCATCAGCCTTCATCCTGAAACTGACTTTAAAACAACTTGTTTCAGGAATCCAGCAGCTTCACCCCTGACACTAACTTTAAAACAACTTGTTTCAGGAATCCACCAGCTCTAATCCTGAAACTTTCTTTAAAACAACTTGTTTCAGGAATCCACCAGCTCTAATCCTGAAACTATCTTTAAAACTACTTGTTTAAGGAATCCACCTGCTCTGATTCTGAAACTAACTTTAAAACAATTTGTTTCAGCAATCCACTCATCCAAGTCTTAAAAGTATCTTTAAAACAACTTGTTTCAAGAATCCACTCGCTCTCATCCTGAAACTAACTTAAAAAAAACTTGTTACAGGAATCTATCTGCTTTCATCCTGAACCTAACTATAAAACAACTTGTTTCACAAATCCACCAGCATTAATTCTGAAATTAGCTTTAAAAGAACTTCTTTCAGGAATCCACTCACTTTAATCCTGAAACTAACTTTAAAATATCTTGTTTCATCAATCCCCTCGTCCAAATATTAAAAGTAACTTTAAAACAACTTGTTTCTGGAATCCACTTGCTTTGATCCTGAAACTACCTTTAAAGGAACTTGTTTCAAGAAACCACTCACTTTAATCATGAAACTTACTTTAAAATATCTTGTTTCTTGAATCCACCAGCTGTAATCCTGAAACTATTTTTCAAACAACTACTTTCAGGCATCCACCAGCTCTAATCCTGAAACTAACTTTAAAAGAACTTATTTCAGGAATCGCCTCGTCCAAATCTTAAAACTAACTTTAAAACAACTTGTTTCTGGAATCCACTTGCTTTAATCCTGAAACTACCTTTAAAGGAACTTGTTTCAGGAATCCACTCGCTCTAATCCTGAAACTAACTTTAAAAGAATTTGCTTTAGAAATCCACTCCTTTAATCCTACAATTTACTTTACAAAAACTAGTTACAGGTATCAATCAGCTCTCATCCTGAAACTAACTTTAAAACAACTTGTTTCAGGAGTCCACCACCACTAATTCTGAAACTATCTTTAAAAGAATTACTTTCAGGAACCCACTCGCTTTAATCCTGAAAACTAACTTTAAAACAAATTGTTTAAGTAATCCACTGGCTTTAATCCTGAAACTAACTTTAAAAGAACTTGTTTCAGGAATGCACTCGCTCTAATCCTGAAACTAACTTTAAAAGAATTTGTTTCAGGAATCTACTCCTTTAATCCTACAAATAACTTAAAAAACTAGTTACAGGCATCCATCAGCTCTCATCCTGAAACTATCTTTAAAACTACTTGTTTCAGAAATCCACCATCTCTAATCCTGAAACTAACTTTAAAACAACTCGTTTTAGGAATCCACCATCTCTACTACTGAAACTAAACTTAAAACAACTTGTTTCAGGAATCCACCAGCTCTAATCCTGAAACTAACTTTAAAACAACTTCATTCAGGAATCCACTCTCTTTAATCCTGAAACTAACTTTAAAACAAATTGTTTAAGGAATACCCTATCTTTAATCCTGAAACTAAATTTAAAACAACTGGTTTCAGGAATCTACTCACTTTAATCCTACAATTAACTTTAAAACAACTTGTTTCAGGAAACCTTCATCCTTCATTCTGAAACTGACTTTAAAACATCTTGTTTCAGGAATCCTCCAACTCTACTCCTAAAACTAACTTTAAAACAACTTGTTTCAGGATTCCACCAGTTCTAATCCTGTAACTATCTTTAAAACAACTTGTTTCAAGTATCCACCATCTCTACACATGAAACTAACCTTCAAAGAACTTATTTAAGGAATCCACCAGTTCTAATCCTGAAACTAACTTTAAAACAATTTGTTTCAGCAGTCCACTTGTCAAAATCTTAAAAGTACCTTTAAAACAACTTGTTACAAGAAACCACTCACTTTAATCATGAAACTTACTTTAAAATATCGTGTTTCTTGAATCCACAAGCTCTAATCCTGAAACTATTTTTCAAACAACTACTTTCAGGCATCCACCAACTCTAATCCTGAAACTAAGTTTAAAAGAACTTGTTTCAGGAATCCGCTCACCTAAATCCTGAAACTAACTTTAAAAGAACTTGTTTCAGGAATCCACTCAATCTCATCCTCAAATTAACTTTAAAAGGACTTGTTTCAGGAATCCAATTCTTTATTCCTACAACTAACTTTAAAAAAACTAGTTACAGGCATCCATCAGCTCTCATCCTGAAACTAACTTTGAAACAACTGGTTTCAGGATTCCACCACCTCTAATTCTGAAACTATCTTTAAAATAACTTTTTTCAGGAACCCACTCGCTTTAATCCTGAAAACTAACTTTAAAACAAATTGTTTAAGTAATCCACTCGCTTTAATCCTGAAACTAACTTTAAAAGAACTTGTTTCTGGAATGAACTCGCTCTATTCCTGAAACTAACTTTAAAAGAATTTGTTTCAGGAACCTACTCGTTTCAGAAATCCACCATCTCTACTCCTGAAACTAAACTTAAAACAAATTGTTTAAGGAATACACTCGCTTTACTCCTGAAACTAAATTTAAAACAACTGGTTTCAGGAATCCACTCACTTTAATCCTACAACTAACTTTAAATAAACTTTTTTCAGGAATCCATCAGCCTTCATCCTGAAACTGACTTTAAAACAACTTGTTTCAGGAATCCAGCAGCTTCACCCCTGACACTAACTTTAAAACAACTTGTTTCAGGAATCCACCAGCTCTAATCCTGAAACTTTCTTTAAAACAACTTGTTTCAGGAATCCACCAGCTCTAATCCTGAAACTATCTTTAAAACTACTTGTTTAAGGAATCCACCAGCTCTGATTCTGAAACTAACTTTAAAACAATTTGTTTCAGCAATCCACTCATCCAAGTCTTAAAAGTATCTTTAAAACAACTTGTTTCAAGAATCCACTCGCTCTCATCCTGAAACTAACTTAAAAAAAACTTGTTACAGGAATCTATCTGCTTTCATCCTGAACCTAACTATAAAACAACTTGTTTCACAAATCCACCAGCATTAATTCTGAAATTAGCTTTAAAAGAACTTCTTTCAGGAATCCACTCACTTTAATCCTGAAACTAACTTTAAAACGACTTATTTCAGGGATCCACAAGCTCTAATTCTGAAACTATCTTTAAAATAACTTCTTTCAGGAATCCACTTGCTTTAATCCTGAAACGAACTTTAAAACAACTTGTTTCATCAATCCCCTCGTCCAAATATTAAAAGTAACTTTAAAACAACTTGTTTCTGGAATCCACTTGCTTTGATCCTGAAACTACCTTTAAAGGAACTTGTTTCAAGAAACCACTCACTTTAATCATGAAACTTACTTTAAAATATCTTGTTTCTTGAATCCACCAGCTGTAATCCTGAAACTATTTTTCAAACAACTACTTTCAGGCATCCACCAGCTCTAATCCTGAAACTAACTTTAAAAGAACTTATTTCAGGAATCCGCTCACCTTAATCCTGAAACTAACTTTAAAAGAACTTGTTTCAGGAATCCACTCAATCTCATCCTCAAATTAACTTTAAAAGGACTTGTTTCAGGAATCCAATTCTTTATTCCTACAACTAACTTTAAAAAACTAGTTACAGGCATCCATCAGCTCTCATCCTGAAACTATCTTTAAAACAACTTGTTTCAGAAATCCACCACCTCTACTCCTGAAACTAACCTTAAAACAACTTGTTTCAGGATTCCACCAGCTCTAATCCTGAAACTATCTTTAAAACAACTCGTTTTAGGAATCCACCATCTCTACTCCTGAAACTAAACTTAAAACAAATTGTTTAAGGAATACACACGCTTTAATCCTACAACTTACTTTACAAAAACTAGTTACAGGTATCAATCAGCTCTCATCCTGAAACTAACTTTAAAACAACTTGTTTCCGGAGTCCACCAGCACTAATTCTGAAACTATCTTTAAAAGAACTACTTTCAGGAACCCACTCGCTTTAATCCTGAAAACTAACTTTAAAGCAAATTGTTTAAGTAATCCCCTTGCTTTAATCCTGAAACTAACTTTAAAAGAACTTGTTTCAGGAATGCACTCGCTCTAATCCTGAAACTAACTTTAAAAGAATATGTTTCTGGAATGAACTCGCTCTATTCCTGAAACTAACTTTAAAAGAATTTGTTTCAGGAACCTACTCCTTTAATCCTACAAATAACTTTAAAAAACTAGTTACAGGCATCCATCAGCTCTCATCCTGAAAGTAACTTTAAAACAACTCGTTTTAGGAATCCACCATCTCTACTTCTGAAACTAAACTTAAAACAACTTGTTTCAGGAATCCACCAGCTCTAATCCTGAAACTAACTTTAAAACAACTTCATTCAGGAATCCACTCACTTTAATCCTGAAACTAACTTTAAAATGACTTGTTTCAGTGGTCCACCAGCTCTAATTCTGAAACTTTCTTTAAAATAACTTGTTTCGGGAATCCTCCAGCTCTAATTCTGAAACTATCTTTAAAATAACTTCTTGCAGGAATCCACTTGCTTTAATCCTGTAATGAACTTTAAAACAACTTGTTTCATCAATTACCTCGTCCAAATCTTAAAACTAACTTTAAAACAACTTGTTTCTGGAATCCACTCGCTTTAATCCTGAAACTAACTTTAAAAGAACTTGTTTCAGGAATCCACTCCTTTAATCCTAAAACTTACTTTACAAAAACTAGTTACAGGTATCCATCAGCTCTCATCCTGAAAGTAACTTTAAAACAACTTGTTTCAGGGATCCACCAGCTCTAATCCTGAAACGAACTTTAAAACAACTTTTTTCAGGAATGTACTCACTTTAAACCTGGAATAACCTTTAAACCAACTTGTTTCAGGAATCCACTTGCTCTTATCCTGAAACTAACTTTAAAACAACTTGTTTCAGGAATACATCAGCTTTCATCCTGAAACTAACTATAAAACAACTTATTTCAGGAATCCCCCAGATCTACTCCTCAAACTAACTTTAATACAACTTGTTTGACGAATCCACCAGCACTAATTCTGAAACTATTGTTAAAAGATCTCCTTTCAGGAAACCACTCACTTTAATCCTGAAACTAACTTTAAAATGACTTGTTTCAGTGGTCCACCAGCTCTAATTCTGAAACTTTCTTTAAAATAACTTGTTTCGGGAATCCTCCAGCTCTACTCCTGAAACTAACTTTAAAACAACCTGTTTCACGAATCCAGCAGCACTAATTCTGAAACTATCTTCAAAAAACTTCTTTCAGGAATCCACTCCTTTATTACTACAACTAACTTAAAAAAATTAGTTACAGGCATCCACCAGCTTTCATCCTGAAACTAACTTTGAAACAACTGGTTTCAGGATTCCACCAGCTCTAATTCTGAAACTATCTTTAAAATAACTTTTTTCAAGAACCCACTCGCTTTAATCCTGAAAACTAACTTTAGATCAAATTGTTTAAGGAATCCACTCGCTTTAATCCTGAAACTAACTTTAAAAGCACTTGTTTCAGGAATGCACTCGCTCTATTCCTGAAACTAACTTTAAAAGAATTTGTTTCAGGAATCTACTTCTTTAATCCTACAAATAACTTTAAAAAACTAGTTACAGGCATCCATCAGCTCTCATCCTGAAACTATCTTTAAAACTACTTGTTTCAGAAATCCACCATCTCTACTCCTGAAACTAACCTTAAAACACCTTGTTTCAGGATTCCACCAGCTCTAATCCTGAAACTATCTTTAAAACAACTCGTTTTAGGAATCCACCATCTCTACTCCTGAAACTAAACTTAAAACAAATTGTTTAAGGAATACACTTGCTTTAATCCTGAAACTTTAATAAAACAACTTGTTTCAGGAGTCCACCACCACTAATTCTGAAACTATCTTTAAAAGAACTACTTTCAGGAACCCACTCGCTTTAATCCTGAAAACTAACTTTAAAACAAATTGTTTAAGTAATCCACTCGCTTTAATCCTGAAACTAACTTTAAAAGAACTTGTTTCAGGAATACACTCGCTTTAATCCTGAAACTAAATTTAAAACAACTGGTTTCAGGAATCCACTCACTTTAATCCTACAATTAACTTTAAAACAACTTGTTTCAGGAAACCTTTATCCTTCATTCTGAAACTGACTTTAAAACATCTTGTTTCAGGAATCCTCCAACTCTACTCTTGAAACTAACTTTAAAAAACTTGTTTCAGGATTCCACCAGTTTTAAACCTGTAACTATCTTTAAAACAACATGTTTCAGCATTCCAATTGTCAAAATCTTAAAAGTAACTTTAAAACAACTTGTTTCAAGAATCCACTCGCTCTAATCCTGAAACTAACTTAAAAAACTTGTTATAGGAATCTATCAGCTTTCATCCTGAACCTAACTATAAAACAACTTGTTTCAGGAATCCCCCAGCTCTACTCCTGAAACTAACTTTAAAACAACTTGTTTCACAAATCCACCAGCATTAATTCTAAAATTAGCTTTAAAAGAACTTCTTTCAGGAATCCACTCACTTTAATCCTGAAACTAACTTTAAAACGACTTATTTCAGGGATCCACCAGCTCTAATTCTGAAACTATCTTTAAAATAACTTCTTTTAGGAATCCACTTGCTTTAATCCTGAAACGAACTTTAAAACAACTTGTTTCATAAATCGCCTCATCCAAATCTTAAAACTAACTTTAAAACAACTTGTTTCTGGAATCCACTTGCTTTAATCCTGAAACTACCTTTAAAGGAACTTGTTTCAGGAATCCACTCGCTCTAATCCTGAAACTAACTTTAAAAGAATTTGCTTTAGAAATCCACTCCTTTAATCCTACAACTTACTTTACAAAAACTAGTTACAGGTATCAATCAGCTCTCATCCTGAAACTAACTTTAAAACAACTTGTTTCAGGAGTCCACCACCACTAATTCTGAAACTATCTTTAAAAGAACTACTTTCAGGAACCCACTCGCTTTAAACCTGAAAACTAACTTTAAAACAAATTGTTTAAGTAATCCACTGGCTTTAATCCTGAAACTAACTTTAAAAGAACTTGTTTCAGGAATGCACTCGCTCTAATCCTGAAACTAACTTTAAAAGAGTTTGTTTCAGGAATCTACTCCTTTAATCCTACAAATAACTTTAAAAAACTAGTTACAGGCATCCATCAGCTCTCATCCTGAAACTATCTTTAAAACTACTTGTTTCAGAAATCCACCAGCTCTAATCCTGAAACTAACTTTAAAACAACTTCATTCAGGAATCTACTCTCTTTAATCCTGAAACTAACTTTAAAACAAATTGTTTAAGGAATACCCTATCTTTAATCCTGAAACTAAATTTAAAACAACTGGTTTCAGGAATCTACTCACTTTAATCCTACAATTAACTTTAAAACAACTTGTTTCAGGAAACCTTCATCCTTCATTCTGAAACTGACTTTAAAACATCTTGTTTCAGGAATCCTCCAACTCTACTCCTAAAACTAACTTTAAAACAACTTGTTTCAGGATTCCACCAGTTCTAATCCTGTAACTATCTTTAAAACAACTTGTTTCAAGTATCCACCATCTCTACACATGAAACTAACCTTCAAAGAACTTATTTAAGGAATCCACCAGTTCTAATCCTGAAACTAACTTTAAAACAATTTGTTTCAGCTGTCCACTTGTCAAAATCTTAAAAGTACCTTTAAAACAACTTGTTACAAGAAACCACTCACTTTAATCATAAAACTTACTTTAAAATATCGTGTTTCTTGAATCCACAAGCTCTAATCCTGAAACTATTTTTCAAACAACTACTTTCAGGCATCCACCAGCTCTAATCCTGAAACTAACTTTAAAAGAACTTGTTTCAGGAATCCGCTCACCTTAATCCTGAAACTAACTTTAAAAGAACTTGTTTCAGGAATCCACTCAATCTCATCCTCAAATTAACTTTAAAAGGACTTGTTTCAGGAATCCATTTCTTTATTCCTACAACTAACTTTAAAAAAACTAGTTACAGGCATCCATCAGCTCTCATCCTGAAACTAACTTTGAAACAACTGGTTTCAGGATTCCACCACCTCTAATTCTGAAACTATCTTTAAAATAACTTTTTCAGGAACCCACTCGCTTTAATCCTGAAAACTAACTTTAAAACAAATTGTTTAAGGAATCCACTCGCTTTAATCCTGAAACTAACTTTAAAAGAACTTGTTTCTGGAATGAACTCGCTCTATTCCTGAAACTAACTTTAAAAGAATTTTTTTCAGAAACCTACTCCTTTAATCCTACAAATAACTTTAAAAAACTAGTTACAGGCATCCATCAGCTCTCATCCTGAAACTATCTTTAAAACTACTTGTTTCAGAAATCCACCATCTCTACTCCTGAAACTAACCTTAAAACAACTTGTTTCAGGATTCCACTTGCTCTTATCCTGAAACTAACTTTAAAACAACTTGTTTCAGGAATACATCAGCTTTTATCCTGAAACTAACTATAAAACAACTTATTTCAGGAATCCCCCAGATCTACTCCTCAAACTAACTTTAATACAACTTGTTTGACGAATCCACCAGCACTAATTCTGAAACTATCGTTAAAAGATCTCCTTTCAGGAAACCACTCACTTTAATCCTGAAACTAACTTTAAAATGACTTGTTTCAGTGGTCCACCAGCTCTAATTCTGAAACTTTCTTTAAAATAACTTGTTGTCAATCCCCTCGTCCAAATCCTAAAACTAACTTTAAAACAACTTGTTTCAAGAATCCACTCAGCTCTAATCCTGAAACAATTTTTAAAACAACTTGTTTCAGGAATCCACCAACTCTAATCCTGAAACGAACTTTAAAACAACTTTTTTCAGGAATGTACTCACTTTAAACCTGGAATAACCTTTAAACCAACTTGTTTCAGGAATCCATTTGCTCTTATCCTGAAACTAACTTTAAAACAACTTGTTTCAGGAATACATCAGCTTTCATCCTGAAACTAACTATAAAACAACTTATTTCAGGAATCCCCCAGATCTACTCCTCAAACTAACTTTAATACAACCTGTTTCACGAATCCAGCAGCACTAATTCTGAAACTATCTTCAAAAAACTTCTTTCAGGAATCCACTCCTTTATTACTACAACTAACTTAAAAAAATTAGTTACAGGCATCCACCAGCTTTCATCCTGAAACTAACTTTGAAACAACTGGTTTCAGGATTCCACCAGCTCTAATTCTGAAACTATCTTTAAAATAACTTTTTTCAAGAACCCACTCGCTTTAATCCTGAAAACTAACTTTAGATCAAATTGTTTAAGGAATCCACTCGCTTTAATCCTGAAACTAACTTTAAAAGCACTTGTTTCAGGAATGCACTCGCTCTATTCCTGAAACTAACTTTAAAAGAATTTGTTTCAGGAATCTACTCCTTTAATCCTACAAATAACTTTAAAAAACTAGTTACAGGCATCCATCAGCTCTCATCCTGAAACTATCTTTAAAACTACTTGTTTCAGAAATCCACCATCTCTACTCCTGAAACTAACCTTAAAACAACTTGTTTCAGGATTCCACCAGCTATAATCCTGAAACTATCTTTAAAACAACTCGTTTTAGGAATCCACCATCTCTACTCCTGAAACTAAACTTAAAACAAATTGTTTAAGGAATACACTTGCTTTAATCCTGAAACTTTAATAAAACAACTTGTTTCAGGAATCCACTCGCTCTAATCCTGAAACTAACTTTAAAAGAATTTGTTTCAGGAATCCACTCCTTTAATCCTACAACTTACTTTACAAAAACTAGTTACAGGTATCCATCAGCTCTCATCCTGAAACTAACTTTAAAACAACTTGTTTCAGGAGTCCACCACCACTAATTCTGAAACTATCTTTAAAAGAACTACTTTCAGGAACCCACTCGCTTTAATCCTGAAAACTAACTTTAAAACAAATTGTTTAAGTAATCCACTCGCTTTAATCCTGAAACTAACTTTAAAAGAACTTGTTTCAGGAATACACTCGCTTTAATCCTGAAACTAAATTTAAAACAACTGGTTTCAGGAATCCACTCACTTTAATCCTACAATTAACTTTAAAACAACTTGTTTCAGGAAACCTTTATCCTTCATTCTGAAACTGACTTTAAAACATCTTGTTTCAGGAATCCTCCAACTCTACTCTTGAAACTAACTTTAAAAAAACTTGTTTCAGGATTCCACCAGTTTTAAACCTGTAACTATCTTTAAAACAACATGTTTCAGCATTCCAATTGTCAAAATCTTAAAAGTAACTTTAAAACAACTTGTTTCAAGAATCCACTCGCTCTAATCCTGAAACTAACTTAAAAAACTTGTTATAGGAATCTATCAGCTTTCATCCTGAACCTAACTATAAAACAACTTGTTTCAGGAATCCCCCAGCTCTACTCCTGAAACTAACTTTAAAACAACTTGTTTCACAAATCCACCAGCATTAATTCTAAAATTAGCTTTAAAAGAACTTCTTTCAGGAATCCACTCACTTTAATCCTGAAACTAACTTTAAAACGACTTATTTCAGGGATCCACCAGCTCTAATTCTGAAACTATCTTTAAAATAACTTCTTTTAGGAATCCACTTGCTTTAATCCTGAAACGAACTTTAAAACAACTTGTTTCATAAATCGCCTCATCCAAATCTTAAAACTAACTTTAAAACAACTTGTTTCTGGAATCCACTTGCTTTAATCCTGAAACTACCTTTAAAGGAACTTGTTTCAGGAATCCACTCGCTCTAATCCTGAAACTAACTTTAAAAGAATTTGCTTTAGAAATCCACTCCTTTAATCCTACAACTTACTTTACAAAAACTAGTTACAGGTATCAATCAGCTCTCATCCTGAAACTAACTTTAAAACAACTTGTTTCAGGAGTCCACCACCACTAATTCTGAAACTATCTTTAAAAGAACTACTTTCAGGAACCCACTCGCTTTAAACCTGAAAACTAACTTTAAAACAAATTGTTTAAGTAATCCACTGGCTTTAATCCTGAAACTAACTTTAAAAGAACTTGTTTCAGGAATGCACTCGCTCTAATCCTGAAACTAACTTTAAAAGAGTTTGTTTCAGGAATCTACTCCTTTAATCCTACAAATAACTTTAAAAAACTAGTTACAGGCATCCATCAGCTCTCATCCTGAAACTATCTTTAAAACTACTTGTTTCAGAAATCCACCAGCTCTAATCCTGAAACTAACTTTAAAACAACTTCATTCAGGAATCTACTCTCTTTAATCCTGAAACTAACTTTAAAACAAATTGTTTAAGGAATACCCTATCTTTAATCCTGAAACTAAATTTAAAACAACTGGTTTCAGGAATCTACTCACTTTAATCCTACAATTAACTTTAAAACAACTTGTTTCAGGAAACCTTCATCCTTCATTCTGAAACTGACTTTAAAACATCTTGTTTCAGGAATCCTCCAACTCTACTCCTAAAACTAACTTTAAAACAACTTGTTTCAGGATTCCACCAGTTCTAATCCTGTAACTATCTTTAAAACAACTTGTTTCAAGTATCCACCATCTCTACACATGAAACTAACCTTCAAAGAACTTATTTAAGGAATCCACCAGTTCTAATCCTGAAACTAACTTTAAAACAATTTGTTTCAGCTGTCCACTTGTCAAAATCTTAAAAGTACCTTTAAAACAACTTGTTACAAGAAACCACTCACTTTAATCATAAAACTTACTTTAAAATATCGTGTTTCTTGAATCCACAAGCTCTAATCCTGAAACTATTTTTCAAACAACTACTTTCAGGCATCCACCAGCTCTAATCCTGAAACTAACTTTAAAAGAACTTGTTTCAGGAATCCGCTCACCTTAATCCTGAAACTAACTTTAAAAGAACTTGTTTCAGGAATCCACTCAATCTCATCCTCAAATTAACTTTAAAAGGACTTGTTTCAGGAATCCATTTCTTTATTCCTACAACTAACTTTAAAAAAACTAGTTACAGGCATCCATCAGCTCTCATCCTGAAACTAACTTTGAAACAACTGGTTTCAGGATTCCACCACCTCTAATTCTGAAACTATCTTTAAAATAACTTTTTTCAGGAACCCACTCGCTTTAATCCTGAAAACTAACTTTAAAACAAATTGTTTAAGGAATCCACTCGCTTTAATCCTGAAACTAACTTTAAAAGAACTTGTTTCAGGAATGAACTCGCTCTATTCCTGAAACTAACTTTAAAAGAATTTTTTTCAGAAACCTACTCCTTTAATCCTACAAATAACTTTAAAAAACTAGTTACAGGCATCCATCAGCTCTCATCCTGAAACTATCTTTAAAACTACTTGTTTCAGAAATCCACCATCTCTACTCCTGAAACTAACCTTAAAACAACTTGTTTCAGGATTCCACTTGCTCTTATCCTGAAACTAACTTTAAAACAACTTGTTTCAGGAATACATCAGCTTTTATCCTGAAACTAACTATAAAACAACTTATTTCAGGAATCCCCCAGATCTACTCCTCAAACTAACTTTAATACAACTTGTTTGACGAATCCACCAGCACTAATTCTGAAACTATCGTTAAAAGATCTCCTTTCAGGAAACCACTCACTTTAATCCTGAAACTAACTTTAAAATGACTTGTTTCAGTGGTCCACCAGCTCTAATTCTGAAACTTTCTTTAAAATAACTTGTTGTCAATCCCCTCGTCCAAATCCTAAAACTAACTTTAAAACAACTTGTTTCAAGAATCCACCAGCTCTAATCCTGAAACAATTTTTAAAACAACTTGTTTCAGGAATCCACCAACTCTAATCCTGAAACGAACTTTAAAACAACTTTTTTCAGGAATGTACTCACTTTAAACCTGGAATAACCTTTAAACCAACTTGTTTCAGGAATCCATTTGCTCTTATCCTGAAACTAACTTTAAAACAACTTGTTTCAGGAATACATCAGCTTTCATCCTGAAACTAACTATAAAACAACTTATTTCAGGAATCCCCCAGATCTACTCCTCAAACTAACTTTAATACAACCTGTTTCACGAATCCAGCAGCACTAATTCTGAAACTATCTTCAAAAACTTCTTTCAGGAATCCACTCCTTTATTACTACAACTAACTTAAAAAAATTAGTTACAGGCATCCACCAGCTTTCATCCTGAAACTAACTTTGAAACAACTGGTTTCAGGATTCCACCAGCTCTAATTCTGAAACTATCTTTAAAATAACTTTTTCAAGAACCCACTCGCTTTAATTCTGAAAACTAACTTTAGATCAAATTGTTTAAGGAATCCACTCGCTTTAATCCTGAAACTAACTTTAAAAGCACTTGTTTCAGGAATGCACTCGCTCTATTCCTGAAACTAACTTTAAAAGAATTTGTTTCAGGAATCTACTCCTTTAATCCTACAAATAACTTTAAAAAACTAGTTACAGGCATCCATCAGCTCTCATCCTGAAACTATCTTTAAAACTACTCGTTTTAGGAATCCACCATCTCTACTCCTGAAACTAAACTTAAAACAAATTGTTTAAGGAATACACTCGCTTTAATCCTGAAACTTTAATAAAACAACTGGTTTCAGGAATCCACTCACTTTAATCCTACAACTAACTTTAAATCAACTTTTTTCTGGAATCCATCAGCCTTCATCCTGAAACTGACTTTAAAACAACTTGTTTCAGGAATCCAGCAGCTTCACCCCTGACACTAACTTTAAAAGAACTTGTTTCAGGAATCCACCAGCTCTAATCCTGAAACTTTCTTTAAAACAACTTGTTTCAGGAATCCACCAGCTCTAATCCTGAAACTATCTTTAAAACTACTTGTTTAAGGAATCCAGCAGCTCTGATTCTGAAACTAACTTTAAAACAATTTGTTTCAGCAATCCACTCATCCAAGTCTTAAAAGTAATTTTAAAACAACTTGTTACAGGAATCTATCTGCTTTCATCCTGAACCTAACTATAAAACAACTTGTTTTAGGAATCCCCCAGCTCTACTCCTGAAACTATTAAATATTAAAAGTAACTTTAAAACAACTTGTTTCTGGAATCCACTTGCTTTGATCCTGAAACTACCTTTAAAGGAACTTGTTTCAGGAATCCTCTCGCCCTAATTCTGAAACTAACTTTAAAAGAATTTGCTTCAGGAATCCACTCCTTTAATCCTACAACTTACTTTACAAAAACTAGTTACAGGTATCAATCAGCTCTCATCCTGAAACTAAATTTAAAACAACTTGTTTCAGGAGTCCACCAGCACTAATTCTGAAACTATCTTTAAAAGAACTACTTTCAGGAACCCACTCGCTTTAATCCTGAAAACTAACTTTAAAACAAATTGTTTAAGTAATCCACTTGCTTTAATCCTGAAACTACCTTTAAAGGAACTTGTTTCAGGAATGCACTCGCTCTAATCCTGAAACTAACTTTAAAAGAATATGTTTCAGAAATCTACTCCTTTAATCCTACAAATAACTTTAAAAAACTAGTTACAGGCATCCATCAGCTCTCATCCTGAAAGTAACTTTAAAACAACTTGTTTCAGGATTCCACCAGCTCTAATCCTGAAAATAACTTTAAAACAACTCGTTTTAAGAATCCACCATCTCTACTTCTGAAACTAAACTTAAAACAACTTGTTTCAGGAATCCACCAGCTCTAATCCTGAAACTAACGTTAAAACAAATTGTTTCAGGAATACACTCGCTTTAATCCTGAAACTAAATTTAAAACAACTGGTTTCAGGAATACACTCACTTTAATCCTACAATTAACTTTAAACCAACTTGTTTCAGGAAACCTTCATCTTTCATTCTGAAACTGATTTTAAAACATCTTATTTCAGGAATCCTCCAACTCTACTCCTGAAACTAACTTTAAAACAACTTGTTTCAGGATTCCACCAGTTCTAATCCTGTAACTATCTTTAAAACAACGTGTTTCAAGAATCCACCATCTCTACTCATGAAACTAACCTTCAAAGAACTTGTTTAAGGAATCCAGCAGTTCTGATCCTGAAACTAACTTTAAAACAATTTGTTTCAGCATTCCACTTGTCAAAATCTTAAAAGTACCTTTAAACAACTTGTTACAAGAAACCACTCACTTTAATCATGAAACTTACTTTGAAATATCTTGTTTCTTGAATCCACCAGCTCTAATCCTGAAACTGTTTTTCAAACAACTACTTTCAGGCATCCACCAGCTCTAATCCTGAAACTAACTTTAAAAGAACTTATTTCAGGAATCCGCTCACCTTAATCCTGAAACTAACTTTAAAAGAACTTGTTTCAGGAATCCACTCAATCTCATTCTCAAATTAACTTTAAAAGGACTTGTTTCAGGAATCCAATTCTTTATTCCTACAACTAACTTTAAAAAAACTAGTTACAGGCATCCATCATCTCTCATCCTGAAACTAACTTTAAAACAACTTGTTTCAGGAATCCACCAGCTCTAATCCTGAAACGAATTTTAAAACAACATTTTTCAGGAATGCACTCACTTTAAACTTGGAACTAACTTTAAACCAACTTGTTTCAGGAATCCACTCGCTCTAATCTTGAAACTAACTTTAAAACAACTTGTTTCAGGAATCCATCAGCTTTCATCCTGAAACTAACTATAAAACAAATTGTTTCAGGAATCCCCCAGATCTACTCCTCAAACTAACTTTAATACAACTTGTTTGACGAATCCACCAGCCCTAATTCTGAAACTATCTTTAAAAGATCTCCTTTCAGGAAACCACTCACTTTAGTCCTGAAACTGACTTTAAAATGACTTGTTTCAGGAATCCCCCAGATCTACTCCTCAAACTAACTTTAATACAACTTGTTTGACGAATCCACCAGCCCTAATTCTGAAACTATCTTTAAAAGATCTCCTTTCAGGAAACCACTCACTTTAGTTCTGAAACTACCTTTAAAGGAACTTGTTTCAGGAATCCACTCGCTCTAATCCTGAAACTAACTTTAAAAGAATTTGCTTCAGAAATCCACTCCTTTAATCCTACAACTTACTTTACAAAAACTAGTTACAGGTATCAATCAGCTCTCATCCTGAAACTAACTTTAAAACAACTTGTTTCAGGAGTCCACCACCACTAATTCTGAAACTATCTTTAAAAGAACTACTTTCAGGAACCCACTCGCTTTAAACCTGAAAACTAACTTTAAAACAAATTGTTTAAGTAATCCACTGGCTTTAATCCTGAAACTAACTTTAAAAGAACTTGTTTCAGGAATGCACTCGCTCTAATCCTGAAACTAACTTTAAAAGAGTTTGTTTCAGGAATCTACTCCTTTAATCCTACAAATAACTTTAAAAACTAGTTACAGGCATCCATCAGCTCTCATCCTGAAACTATCTTTAAAACTACTTGTTTCAGAAATCCACCAGCTCTGATCCTGAAACTAACTTTAAAACAACTTCATTCAGGAATCCACTCTCTTTAATCCTGAAACTAACTTTAAAACAAATTGTTTAAGGAATACCCTATCTTTAATCCTGAAACTAAATTTAAAACAACTGGTTTCAGGAATCTACTCACTTTAATCCTACAATTAACTTTAAAACAACTTGTTTCAGGAAACCTTCATCCTTCATTCTGAAACTGACTTTAAAACAATTTGTTTCAGCAGTCCACTTGTCAAAATCTTAAAAGTACCTTTAAAACAACTTGTTACAAGAAACCACTCACTTTAATCATGAAACTTACTTTAAAATATCGTGTTTCTTGAATCCACAAGCTCTAATCCTGAAACTATTTTTCAAACAACTACTTTCAGGCATCCACCAGCTCTAATCCTGAAACTAACTTTAAAAGAACTTGTTTCAGGAATCCGCTCACCTTAATCCTGAAACTAACTTTAAAAGAACTTGTTTCAGGAATCCACTCAATCTCATCCTCAAATTAACTTTAAAAGGACTTGTTTCAGGAATCCATTTCTTTATTCCTACAACTAACTTTAAAAAACTAGTTACAGGCATCCATCAGCTCTCATCCTGAAACTAACTTTGAAACAACTGGTTTCAGGATTCCACCACCTCTAATTCTGAAACTATCTTTAAAATAACTTTTTTCAGGAACCCACTCACTTTAATCCTGAAAACTAACTTTAAAACAAATTGTTTAAGGAATCCACTCGCTTTAATCCTGAAACTAACTTTAAAAGAACTTGTTTCTGGAATGAACTCGCTCTATTCCTGAAACTAACTATAAAACAACTTGTTTTAGGAATCCCCCAGCTCTACTCCTGAAACTATTAAATATTAAAAGTAACTTTAAAACAACTTGTTTCTGGAATTCACTTGCTTTGATCCTGAAACTACCTTTAAAGGAACTTGTTTCAGGAATCCACTCGCCCTAATTCTGAAACTAACTTTAAAAGAATTTGCTTCAGGAATCCACTCCTTTAATCCTACAACTTACTTTACAAAAACTAGTTACAGGTATCAATCAGCTCTCATCCTGAAACTAAATTTAAAACAACTTGTTTCAGGTGTCCACCAGCACTAATTCTGAAACTATCTTTAAAAGAACTACTTTCAGGAACCCACTCGCTTTAATCCTGAAAACTAACTTTAAAACAAATTGTTTAAGTAATCCACTTGCTTTAATCCTGAAACTACCTTTAAAGGAACTTGTTTCAGGAATGCACTCGCTCTAATCCTGAAACTAACTTTAAAAGAATATGTTTCAGAAATCTACTCCTTTAATCCTACAAATAACTTTAAAAAACTAGTTACAGGCATCCATCAGCTCTCATCCTGAAAGTAACTTTAAAACAACTTGTTTCAGGATTCCACCAGCTCTAATCCTGAAACTAACTTTAAAACAACTTCATTCAGGAATCCACTCTCTTTAATCCTGAAACTAACGTTAAAACAAATTGTTTAAGGAATACACTCGCTTTAATCCTGAAACTAAATTTAAAACAACTGGTTTCAGGAATACACTCACTTTAATCC
The DNA here is from genome assembly GCA_963921515.1 of Calotriton arnoldi. NCBI lineage: Eukaryota > Metazoa > Chordata > Amphibia > Caudata > Salamandridae > Calotriton > Calotriton arnoldi. The sequence continues at coordinate 587,814 of CAWUFW010002464.1, read as the reverse complement.
TACAATTAACTTTAAAACAACTTGTTTCAGGAAACCTTCATCTTTCATTCTGAAACTGATTTTAAAACATCTTATTTCAGGAATCCTCCAACTCTACTCCTGAAACTAACTTTAAAACAACTTGTTTCAGGATTCCACCAGTTCTAATCCTGTAACTATCTTTAAAACAACGTGTTTCAAGAATCCACCATCTCTACTCATGAAACTAACCTTCAAAGAACTTGTTTAAGGAATCCAGCAGTTCTGATCCTGAAACTAACTTTCAAACAATTTGTTTCAGCATTCCACTTGTCAAAATCTTAAAAGTACCTTTAAACAACTTGTTACAAGAAACCACTCACTTTAATCATGAAACTTACTTTGAAATATCTTGTTTCTTGAATCCACCAGCTCTAATCCTGAAACTGTTTTTCAAACAACTACTTTCAGGCATCCACCAGCTCTAATCCTGAAACTAACTTTAAAAGAACTTATTTCAGGAATCAGCTCACCTTAATCCTGAAACTAACTTTAAAAGAACTTGTTTCAGGAATCCACTCAATCTCATCCTCAAATTAACTTTAAAAGGACTTGTTTCAGGAATCCAATTCTTTATTCCTACAACTAACTTTAAAAAAACTAGTTACAGGCATCCATCATCTCTCATCCTGAAACTAACTTTAAAACAACTTGTTTCAGGAATCCACCAGCTCTAACCCTGAAACGAATTTTAAAACAACATTTTTCAGGAATGCACTCACTTTAAACTTGGAACTAACTTTAAACCAACTTGTTTCAGGAATCCATTCGCTCTAATCTTGAAACTAACTTTAAAACAACTTGTTTCAGGAATCCATCAGCTTTCATCCTGAAACTAACTATAAAACAAATTGTTTCAGGAATCCCCCAGATCTACTCCTCAAACTAACTTTAATACAACTTGTTTGACGAATCCACCAGCCCTAATTCTGAAACTATCTTTAAAAGATCTCCTTTCAGAAAACCACTCACTTTAGTCCTGAAACTAACTTTAAAATGACTTGTTTCAGGAATCCCCCAGATCTACTCCTCAAACTAACTTTAATATAACTTGTTTGACGAATCCACCAGCCCTAATTCTGAAACTATCTTTAAAAGATCTCCTTTCAGGAAACCACTCACTTTAGTCCTGAAACTAACTTTAAAATGACTTGTTTCAGGGGTCCACCAGGTCTAATTCTGAAACTATCTTTAAAATAACTTGTTTCGGGAATCCTCCAGCTCTACTCCTGAAACTACCTTTAAAACAACTTGTTTCACGAATCCACCAGCACTAATTCTGAAACTATCTTCAAAAGAACTTCTTTCAGGAATCCACTCCTTTATTACTACAACTAATTTAAAAAAATTAGTTACAGGCATCCATCAGCTTTCACCCTGAAACTAACTTTGAAAGAACTGGTTTCAGGATTCCACCACCTCTGATTCTGAAACTATCTTTAAAATAACTTTTTTCAGGAACCCACTCGCTTTAATCCTGAAAACTAACTTTAAAACAAATTGTTTAAGGAATCCACTCGCTTTAATCCTGAAACTAACTTTAAAAGAACTTGTTTCAGGAATGAACTCGCTCTAATCCTGAAACTAACTTTAAAAGAATTTGTTTCAGGAATCTACTCCTTTAATCCTACAAATAACTTTAAAAAACTAGTTACAGGCATCCATCAGCTCTCATCCTGAAACTCACTTAAAACAACTTGTCTCAGGATTCCACCACCTCTAATCCTGAAACTAACTTTAAAACAACTCGTTTTAGGAATCCACCATCTCTACTTCTGAAACTAAACTTAAAACAACTTGTTTCAGGAATCCACCAGCTCTAATCCTGAAACTAACTTTAAATCAAATTGTTTAAGGAATACACTCGCTTTAATCCTGAAACTAAATTTAAAACAACTGGTTTCAGGAATCCCCTCACTTTAATCCTACAATTAACTTTAAAACAACTTGTTTCAGGAAACCTTCATCCTTCATTCTGAAACTGACTTTAAAACATCTTGTATCAGGAATCCTCCAACTGTACTCCTGAAACTAACTTTAAAACAACTTGTTTCAGGATTCCACCAGTACTAATCCTGTAACTATCTTTAAAACAACTTGTTTCAAGAATCCACCATCTCTACTCATGAAACTAACCTTCAAAGAACTTGTTTAAGGAATCCACCAGTTCTAATCCTGAAACTAACTTTAAAACAATTTGTTTCAGCATTCCTCTTGTCAAAATCTTAAAAGTACCTTTAAAACAACTTGTTTCAAGAAACCACTCACTTTAATCATGAAACTTACTTTAAAATATCTTGTTTCTTGAATTCACCAGCTCTAATCCTGAAACTATTTTTCAAACAACTACTTTCAGGCATCCACCAGCTCTAATCCTGAAACTAACTTTAAAAGAATTTATTTCAGGAATCCGCTCACCTTAATCCTGAAACTAACGTTAAAAGAACTTGTTTCAGGAATCCACTCAATCTCATCCTCAAATTAACTTTAAAAGGACTTGTTTCAGGAATCCAGCAGCTCTAATCCTGAAACAGACTTTAAAACAACATTTTTCAGGAATGCACTCACTTTAAACTTGGAACTAACTTTAAACCAACTTGTTTCAGGAATCCACTCGCTCTAATTCTGAAACTAACTTTAAAACAACTTGTTTCAGGAATCCATCAGCTTTCATCCTGAAACTAACTATAAAACAACTTGTTTCAGGAATCCCCCAGATCTACTCCTCAAACTAATTTTAATACAACTTGTTTGACGAATCCACCAGCACTAATTCTGAAACTATCTTTAAAAGATCTTCTTTCAGGAAACCACTCGCTCTAATCCTGAAACTAACTTTAAAATGACTTGTTTCGGGGGTCCACCAGCTCTAATTCTGAAACTATCTTTAAAATAACTTGTTTCGGGAATCCTCCAGCTCTACTCCTGAAACTAACTTTAAAACAACTTGTTTCACGAATCCAGCAGCACTAATTCTGAAACTATCTTCAAAAAACTTCTTTCAGGAATTCACTCCTTTATTACTACAACTAACTTAAAAAATTAGTTACAGGCATCCATCAGCTTTCAACCTGAAACTAACTTTGAAACAACTGGTTTCAGGATTCCACCAGCTCTAATTCTGAAACTATCTTTAAAATAACTTTTTTCAGGAACCCACTCGCTTTAATCCTGAAAATTAACTTTAAAACAAATTGTTTAAGGAATCCACTCGCTTTAATCCTAAAACTAACTTTAAAAGAACTTGTTTCAGGAATGCACTCGCTCTATTCCTGAAATTAACTTTAAAAGAATTTGTTTCAGGAATCTACTCCTTTAATCCTACAAATAACTTTAAAAAACTAGTTACAGGCATCCATCAGCTCTCATCCTGAAACTATCTTTAAAACTACTTGTTTCAGAAATCCACCATCTCTACTCCTGAAACTAACCTTAAAACAACTTGTTTCAGGATTCCACCAGCTCAAATCCTGAAACTATCTTTAAAACAACTCGTTTTAGGAATCCACCATCTCTACTCCTGAAACTAAACTTAAAACAAATTGTTTAAGGAATACACTCGCTTTAATCCTGAAACTAAATTTAAAACAACTGGTTTCCGGAATCCACTCACTTTAATCCTACAACTAACTTTAAATATACTTTTTTCAGGAATCCATCGGCCTTCATCCTGAAACTGACTTTAAAACAACTTGTTTCAGGAATCCACCAGCTTCACCCCTGACACTAACTTTAAAACAACTTGTTTCAGGAATCCACCAGCTCTAATCCTGAAACTTTCTTTAAAACAACTTGTTTCAGGAATCCACCAGCTCTAATCCTGAAACTATCTTTAAAACTACTTGTTTAAGGAATCCACCAGCTCTGATTCTGAAACTAACTTTAAAACAATTTGTTTCAGCAATCCACTCATCCAAGTCTTAAAAGTAACTTTAAAACAACTTGTTTCAAGAATCCACTCGCTCTAATCCTGAAACTAACTTAAAAAACAAATTGTTACAGGAATCTATCTGCTTTCATCCTGAACCTAACTATAAAACAACTTATTTCAGGAATTCCCCAGCTCTACTCCTGAAACTATCTTTAAAACAACTTGCTTCACAAATCCACCAGCATTAATTCTGAAATTAGCTTTAAAAGAACTTCTTTCAGGAATCCACTCACTTTAATCCTGAAACTAACTTTAAAACGACTTATTTCAGGGATCCACCAGCTCTAATACTGAAACTATCTTTAAAATAACTTCTTTCAGGAATCCACTAGCTTTAATCCTGAAACGAACTTTAAAACAACTTGTTTCATCAATCCCCTCGTCCAAATATTAAAAGTAACTCTAAAACAACTTGTTTCTGGAATCCACTTGCTTTCATCCTGAAACTACCTTTAAAGGAACTTGTTTCAGGAATCCACTCGCTCTAATCCTGAAACTAACTTTAAAAGAATTTGCTTCAGGAATCCACTCCTTTAATCCTACAACTTACTATACAAAAACGAGTTACAGGTATCAATCAGCTCTCATCCTGAAACTAACTTTAAAACAACTTGTTTCGGGAGTCCACCAGCACTAATTCTGAAACTATCTTTAAAAGAACTACTTTCAGGAACCCACTCGCTTGAATCCTGAAAACTAACTTTAAAACAAATTGTTTAAGTAATCCACTTGCTTTAATCCTGAAACTAACTTTAAAAGAACTTGTTTCAGGAATGCACTCGCTCTAATCATGAAACTAACTTTAAAAGAATATGTTTTAGGAATCTACTCCTTTTTTTAAGTTTAAGTTTATTAAGGAATGACAAAATTTAAAGGAGCAAGAAAAACAGCATATACTGAAAAATACAATACATCAAGAATATAGTCCTTACATAGTAACAGTTTATAATAATGAAGAGGAAAAGAGGGGGAAGGGAGGGGGAGAGAAAAACAAGGGAAGAAAAATGCATTATAATAGATTGATTTCTGAAAGCATAAAAGGAATTTTAAAAAAAGTAAAAAGTAAACTGTAATATGAAATACAACGGAAGGAGTATTAACAAGAATTTATGTGAGGGAATAAAAAAGACAACTAGTAAATTATGGCGGTTTCCGGACTTCATCCGAAGAATTAGCCGGTGCAACATAGGATGCGGCAAAGCAAGTTAAGTATGTGGATAAAGGAAGCCATAAAAGGTCTCTTTTAATGGACACAGATATGGGAGTAATGTAACTAGTGTCAAGTCTGTGATGGAAACAGACGGCATTCCACCATGCTCTAAAAGTAACTTTATCAGCCTGTTTCCAATTGGAAGTTATTAAATGGAGGGCTACTGCTAATAGTAAATCTATTAGTTTGAAGTTAGATGGTGATTGGGGCCAGGAAGATGATAAAGATCCTAAGAAAACGTTAGAGGGTGAGAATAATACTTTGGTTTTGAAATTTTTATTATTTGCGACCAAACTGATTCCCAAAAACGGTGTATGGGAGGACAATCAAAAAGCATGTGTTTTAAATGTGCATTTGTGCATGGGCAAGACCAGCAAGCCGGAGAAAAATTTGTAGAGAAAGAAGCCAGCTTTGCAGGAGTAAACAAAAGGCGTTGGTAAACAAAATAAAGAGTTTGAGAAGTGTTAGCTGCTCTAGATGTTTTATGAATTTTGAACCATAGCTTGTCCCAGAAGGAAGTCGACCAACATTCTGTTAGATCCCTTTCCCAAGCCAATTCAGCCTTTGTTTTGCCTCTGTCAGAGGAAGGAAAAAGCCACTTATATAAAGATGAAGCAGAAGGAGAAGTAGATAGTAAGGGAAAGAGAGTAGACATCTGGTAGGAGGAGTGGGAGTAGATGGTAAGGAAAGAAGATATTGGGAAAGAGCGGGAATTAGTAGATTGTAATGAGCTCTACAAGAAGATGGTAAGGAAAACTTTTTTTGGAGATCCAAAAAAGATAGAGGAACATCATTGAATAATAATTGTGAGATCCAGAGTAATCCCTTGAGTCTCCATGATTTCCAGTAAATAGTGCGATTTTTAATGCGTAATAAGTTATTATTCCAAATGGGCTGTTGATCTAATGAGGAATGAGAGGGATATGAGGAAAGTAAAAGAGGAGCGAGAATTTTACATGTATAAGAAATAACAGGGGTTCGAAAAGAGGAAATCTTATTAGTGAAAACAAGAGATTCTTTAAAATCAAAAGGGGACATGTAATACTTTTCTATAGACATCCAGATGGGAGGGTATATACACTGATTAGGAGAAAGCCAACGGGAAGATTGCTTTAAAGAGAAAGCATAATGATAAGACTTGAAATCCGGAAATTTAAGACCCCCAGAGGTCTTGTCTGTCTTCAACGTGGACAGAGCTATTCAGGGGGATTTGTTCTTCCAAAGAAATTTTATTAAAAGAGAATCAATTTTCTTAAAATAGAATCCAGGAATACTAACAGGAATCATAGAGAGAATATATAAAATCAAAGGAGAAAGCATCATCTTGATGGAATTTAGTCGTCCCCACCAAGAAAGAAAAAGCGGGTGCCAACGATCAATAGAGTCAGATAGAGTTTTGATAATATGGTCAAAATTTAGTTTTATTGTTTCCGGAATGTTTGAAGAGAACCATAGGCCCAGATATTTTATCTTAGATATTTGCCAAGAAAAGCCAGTAGAAGCAAAATCTTGCTTAGGGCAGAGCACATTGAGAGGAAGCACTTCACATTTGTCTGGGTTAAGGCGATAGCCAGACAATTTGGAAAATGTATCAACCTGTTTTAGAAAAGAGGGAATGGACTTAGAAGGGTTAGAGCAATATAGGAGAATATCATCCGCATAAACGGACATTTTGACCTGAGATGTTCCAAGTTGAAAACCAGAAATTTGAGTATCTTGTCGAATTTTGGTCAAAAAGGGTTCTAATGTAATGATGAATAGGAGAGGTGAAAGGGGGCAACCCTGACGTACTCCCCCGTAGAGAGGAAAATAGTCCGAAGTTTTGCCATTAACGAAAATAGAAGCTCTAGGATTAGAATACAATAGTGAAATAAAAGATATTAATTTAGGAGGAAACCCTATCCACTTTAATGCCCGAAACATGAAATCCCACCCAATCCTATCAAACGCTTTTTCTGCGTCCAATGCTATAGCTGCAATGGGGTAATCAAGAGAGGAAGCTTTGCTAAGAATATTAAAAAAGACTCTGGAGTTATCGGATGATAGACGACCTTTTACAAATCCCGATTGTTCAGGGCCAATAAGGTTAGGTAAAATAGGATCAATACAAGAGCGAGGATTTTTGCAAATATCTTATAATCCGTATTGACTAAGGAGATTGGACGATAGTTTTTGTAAAGGGAGGGGTCCTTATTCTCTTTTGGTATTAAACAGATCATGGCCTCCTGAAAAGTTCCAGAGGAAGAGCCATCTGAAATAAAAGAATTAAAAAGGGATAAGAGATTCAGGAGAAGCAGATTAGCAAAGTGCGCATAAAATTCAATATTGAATCCGTCCGGACCTGGAGCTTTTCCTCTTTTTAATGCCGAGACTGCATGTGTGATTTCGGATAAAGTGATATTGGATTCTAATGAATTAAAATCCGTATCATGAGGAGGAAAGGGGTTCAATAGATTGAAAATAAGAAGAGAGATTGCTTGAAGACGGTTGCTGCTCAGGGGTATATACATTTTTATAAAATAAAACAAACTCGTTTAAAATATCGTTATCTTTAAATAAAGAGGTACCGGCAGTACTCCGCAGAGATTCTATTTTGGTCCGTTCGCATCGTATTTTGAGGTAGTTAGCTAGTAATTTCCCCATTTTATTTTGGCCCCCATAATAACGAGCACTGCTTTTTAAAAGATAAGAAGTTGCAGCTTCAGTAGATAATTTATTAAAGGTAAACTTTGCGTCAATAAGGTTTTTTAACGAAATTTCAGAATTTGAGTGATAATAAATATATTCAAGTTGCTTGATCTTGGTAAGTAACTGGGAGTTTTTGGCTTTAAGATATTTCTTCTTTTGTGAGACAAAATTAATAACAAAGCCTCTAGCAGCAGCTTTGAAGGAATCCCAGATCATTACGGGAGAAGAGTCCGGAGTAGAGTTGAAAGAAAAGAACTCAGACACAAAGGAAGTGAATTGGCTTGAAAAATTAGGATCAGATAATAGAGTATTATTGAAACGCCATCTACCTCCATGAGGGGAAAAAGGTAGCAATTCGAAATCAACATAAACTGGGGCGTGGTCTGCTATTAGAATAGAGCCAATTTCGGAATGAGAGACCTGTTGAGATAGGGATTTGCTAAAAAAGAGATAATCTATTCGGGATTGTGAATGATGCGGAATGGAATAAAAGCTATATTCTCGAATGTCTGGATTGCAAAGCCTCCATATGTCAACTAAAGATTTACGGCGTATGGTGGAAGTAAATTGTGAATGCATCTTGGTGTTAGAGAATTTAACAGAAGAATGCCTGTCTAATATAGGGTCAATAACTTGGTTACAATCTCCACCGAAAATAACATATTCATCATCAAGCATAAGAAGTTTATCAGATACATAAGTCCAAAAGCATTGTCGACAGTAACTGGTGCATAAATATTAAAAATAATTAAAGGTATTTGATTTATGAGAAGTTTAACAATTACCCAACGACCCTCCGAATCTGATTCTTGGTGAACAACTGAGATCTGATATTTCTTATGACACAAAATAGAGACTCCATTCTTCTTACCTAGAGCTGGAGAAGATAAAACATTACCCACCCAGCCTCGTTTCAATTTAGATGCTTCAGCATCCGACAAATGGGTTTCTTGAATTAGTGCAATGTCCGCATCTAATTTAGCTAAATGGGTTAAAATCCGTTGTCTTTTTATAGGATTATTTACTCCTTTAATGTTCCATGTAATAACTCTAAATATAACCAATAAAGTTTAACATGCACAGTTACTATGCAAATAACAAGAGAACCAAATTCATTAGTGAGAGAAAGAAGAAATGTGGATAGAAAAAGATTGAAAATGAATTTCAGAATTAGAAAGTGAAAAGAAAGAGGAATAAATACACTTTCCTTGAATACAAAAAAGAAAAAAGGGAAAAGAGAGAAAGAAGAAAAGAGGGAAAGGAGGAAAAAGGAAGAGGAGAGAACATAACATGAAACAGAAATACAATTGAAATCCAACATATGGTAATAACGAAAAATACCAAAAAGACATACCACATAGAGACAATGAGAACGGGGATGGAGGAGCCACATGAGGGAGGTAGCACACCGGACGGGCGACTCTAGGAGAAGGCGGCAAAGGGAAATCCTCCAGGAATAAACAAGAGGGAGCATATATCAAAGGACCACCGAACCGCACCTGATACAAGGGAAAATAATTAAATTAACAGGGGATCTCAAGACATAACCAAAGACAACAAGAAAGAGAATAAAAAAACATGCAACGGCAAACATCCTTGAAATACTCAAGACTATTATGATCGAGGAATGTCCATGGATTCATCTCTGCAGGTGTCCAGAAAGTGTTGAAGAAGTGCAGGATCCTCATAGTTTGTCGTTTTATTGTTATAAGTGACCTTGAAGAGGCACGGATTAAATAAGCCATATCTAGCGTTTAGGCTACGGAGAGCAGGCCTCATATCCAGAAATTTCTTCCGACGGTCCTGAGCGAAGAAAAGACTAGAACCATTCCAAGTGATCCTCCCCTTCTGTTTAGCAGCTTGGATGACTTTAAGCAGATCTGTGTATTCTAGAAAGTATAATATTACACCTCTAGGTTTCATTGGAGAGGACGAGGAGCTGGCAGAGCGAGATATCTGACCTAAGCGATGAGCTCGTTGAATGTTCAAAGTGGGAGAGTCTGGAAGTCCCAGAAGTGTTGGCAGAAAGGATTGAAAAAAGGAAATAGGATTAGCACCTTCAAGACCCTACGCAAGACCGTAAATGCGTAGGTTGTTCCGCCTGTTACGGTTTTCCAAGTTTTCAACTTGTTGTTTAAGACGTTGTACTTCTCTGTCCAAGTAGGGAACCTGGTCGGTAATTACTTGGACTGAAGCAACTCTTCTGTCAAGGTCTTCAACTTTTTGTTCGGTATGAGACCAGTTATCCTCAAGGCTTTGAAGACGAGAATTTGTTTCCGCCATATAAGGCTTGAGAGAGCGGATTTCTTCAAGTAAAAGTTACATGGAGTTTGAGGAGGAAGAGTTGGTGGGGGAAGGAGGGTTCATCTTCACTCGTTTGCCTGGTGTAGAAGTAGACGCAGAAGGTATTTTGGAATTAATTTTAGAGCCAGAACGAGAATTATTAGGGGATGAACCCTTTGTTGCAACAGCATCCTTGACTACCTCATCCATGTTGTCTTGCAACACACTGAAAGGGTTATTGTCTTCTAATGATGCGCAGCTAGTATTAATGGGTTGAGCACCGCTGCGATTGGAGCGTAACATTGTCGTTGAAGGAAAGTGAGGAGAAGAGAACTGGAGTGTGAGTTCCAAAACCTAAAATGGCGGCTAAAAGTACAATATGCACTTCTGAGGAGAGTGGAGACTGTACCCTAAATCAGCCAAAAAGAAGCATACTGCTGGTACAAGCTCCATAGCAGAGGAAATGAGGTGGAAGTTCAAGTATATTTTCTGTGAAGCATATCTCAGGGCGGAGCGTGCATCAGAGTATCAAGCGGGAAGCAGGGGGAGCGATAAATAAAACAAAATGGCGACCTCGAGTCAGGAGCGAGCCGCGATCCATGGGAAAGCTGATAAAGTCATTTTTCGCTCACCCCATGCAGCCGTGAAGGTCTCCTTTAAGGCAGAAGAGGTTCCGCTACATAGATTTGCAGTTCTGCGGCTCGTGCGACTGGGCTGGAGTCCCGGAGGATTTCCGTCGCGCTATATCCCCACGGAGCTCTCCAGAGCGGCGGCCATCTCCTCTGGCTCCTAAGCCACGCCCCCAGGAATCTACTCCTTTAATCCTACAAACAACTTAAAAAAACTAGTTACAGGCATCCATCAGCTCTCATCCTGAAACTAACTTTAAAACAACTTGTTTCAGGACTCCACCAGCTCTAATCCTGAAACTAACTTTAAAACAACTTGTTTTAGGAATCCACCATCTCTACTTCTGAAACTAAACTTAAAACAACTTGTTTCAGGAATACACCAGCTCTAATTCTGAAACTAACTTTAAAACAACTTAATTCAGGAATCCACTCTCTTTAATCCTGAAACTAACTTTAAAACAAATTGTTTAAGGAATAGACTCGCTTTAATCCTGAAACTAAATTTAAAACAACTGGTTTCAGGAATCCACTCACTTTAATCCTACAACTAACTTTAAATCAACTTTTTTCAGGAATCCATCAGCCTTCATCCTGAAACTGAATTTAAAACAACTTGTTTCAGGAATCCACCAGCTTCACCCCTGACACTAACTTTAAAACAACTTGTTTCAAGAATCCACCAGCTCTAATCCTGAAACTTTCTTTAAAACAACTTGGTTCAGGAATCCACCAGCTCCAATCCTGAAACTATCTTTAAAACTACTTGTTTAAGGAATCCACCCGCTCTGATTCTGAAACTAACTTTAAAACAATTTGTTTAAGCAATCCACTCATCCAAGTCTTAAAAGTAACTTTAAAACTACTTGTTTAAGGAATCCACTCGCTCTAATCCTGAAACTAACTTAAAAAAAACTTGTTACAGGAATCTATCTGCTTTCATCCTGAACCTAACTATAAAACAACTTGTTTCAGGAATACCCCAGCCCTTCTCCTAAAACTAACTTTAAAACAACTTGTTTCACAAATCCACCAGCATTAATTCTGAAATAAGCTTTAAAAGAACTACTTTCAGGTATCCATTCACTTTAATCCTGAAACTAACTTTAAAACGACTTATTTCAGGGATCCACCAGCTCTATTTCTGAAACTATCTTTAAAATAACTTCTTTCAGGAATCCACTCGCTCTAATCCTGAAACTAAATTTAAAAGAATATGTTTCAGGATTCCACCAGCTCTAATCCTGAAACTAACTTTAAAACAACTCGTTTTAGGAATCCACCATCTCTACTTCTGAAACTAAACTTAAAACAACTTGTTTCAGGAATCCACCAGCTCTAATCCTGAAACTAACTTTAAAACAACTTCATTCAGTAATCCACTCTCTTTAATCCTGAAACTAACTTTAAAACAAATTGTTTCAGGAATCCACTCACTTTAATCCTACAATTAACTTTAAAACAACTTGTTTCAGGAAACCTTCATCCTTCATCCTGAAACTGACTTTAAAACATCTTGTTTCAGGAATCCTCCAACTCTACTCTGAAACTAACTGTAAAACAACTTGTTTCAGGATTCCACCAGTTCTAATCCTGTAACTATCTTTAAAACAACTTGTTTCAAGAATCCACCATCTCTACTCATGAAACTAACCTTCAAAGAACTTGTTTAAGGAATCCACCAGTTCTACTCCTGAAACTAACTTTAAAACAATTTGTTTCAGCATTCCACTTGTCAAAATCTTAAAAGTACCTTTAAAACAATTTGTTTCGAGAAACCACTCACTTTAATCATGAAACTTACTTTAAAATATCTTGGGGCATATTAGCAAGACCCACATTAAAATTATCGCCGTTTTAGCGGCAGGAAACTGTCGCTAAAACGGCGATAATGGGCTTGCTAATATGCGTTATAGAATTCCAATAGAAGCCCAGGTTAGATGTGCAGGACATCTAACATGGGCTTCTATTGAATTCTATAACGCATATTAGCAAGCCCATTATCGCCGTTTTAGCGGCAGTTTCCTGCCGCTAAACGGCGATAATTTTAACGTGGGTCTTGCTAATATGCCCCATTGTTTCTTGAATCCACCAGCTCTAATCCTGAAGCTATTTTTCAAACAAGTACTTTCAGGCATCCACCAGCTCTAATCCTGAAACTAACATTAAAAGAACTTATTTCAGGAATCCAGCTCACCTTAATCCTGAAACTAACTTTAAAAGAACTTTTTCAGGAATCCACTCAATCTCATCCTCAAATTAACTTTAAAAGGACTTCATTCAGGAATCCAAGTCTTTATTCCTACAACTAACTTTAAAAAACTAGTTATAGGCATCCATCAGCTCTCATCCTGAAACTAACTTTAAAACAACTTGTTTCAGGAATCCACCAGCTCTATTCCTGAAACGAACTTTAAAACAACTTTTTCAGGAATGCACTCACTTTAAACCTGGAACTAACTTTAAACCAACTTGTTTCAAGAATCCACCATCTCTACTCATGAAACTAACCTTCAAAGAACGTGTTTAAGGAATCCACCAGTCCTAATCCTGAAATTAACTTTAAAACATTTGTTTCAGCATTCCACTTGTCAAAATCTTAAAAGTACCTTTAAAACAACTTGTTTCAAGAAACCAGTCACTTTAATCATGAAACTTACTTTAAAATATCTTGTTTCTTGAATCCACCAGCTCTAATCCTGAAACTATTTTTCAAACAACTACTTTCAGGCATCCACCAGCTCTAATCCTGAAACTAACTTTAAAACAACTTGTTTCAGGAATCCAATTCTTTATTCCTACAACTAACTTTAAAAAAACTAGTTACAGGCATCCATCAGCTCTCATCCTGAAACTAACTTTAAAACAACTTGTTTCAGGAGTCCACCAGCTCTACTCCTGAAACTAACTTTAAAACAACTTGTTTCAGGGATCCACCAGCTCTAATTCTGAAACTATCTTTAAAATAAATTCTTTCAGGAATCCACTTGCTTTAATCCTGAAACTAACTTTAAAACAAATTGTTTAAGGAATCCACTGGCTTTAATCCTGAAACTAACTTTAACAGAACTTGTTTCAGGAATGCACTCGCTCTATTCCTGAAATTAACTTTAAAAGGACTTGTTTCAGGAATCCAATTCTTTATTCCTACAACTAACTTTAAAAAACTGGTTACAGACATCCATCAGCTCTCATCCTGAAACTATCTTTAAAACTATTTATTTCAGAAATCCACCATCTCTACTCCTGAAACTAACCTTAACACAATTTGTTTCAGGATTCCACCATCTCTACTCCTGAAACTAAACTTAAAACAAATTGTTTAAGGAATACACTCGCTTTAATCCTGAAACTAAATTTAAAACAACTTTTTCAGGAATCCATCAGCCTTCATCCTGAAACTGACTTTAAAACAACTTGTTTCAGGAATCCACCAGCTTCACTCCTAAAACTAACTTTAAAACAACTTGTTTCAGGAATCCACCAGCTCTAATTCTGAAACTATCTTTAAACTATTTGTTTCAGCAATCCACTCATCCAAGTCTTAAAAGCAACGTTAAAACAACTTGTTTCAAGAATCCACTCGCTCTAATCCTGAAACTAACTTAAAAAAAACTTGTTTCAGGAATCTGTGGAAATACAGATTTTATAATGGACGTAAGCTCCTCCATTTTACATTTTGCAGTCACCATTTTGTGGTAACCTTTCTTTAGTCTGTCTCCTCAGCACAACATAATGTGCTCCTTTCAGCTACACAGAACAATGTTGATACGTCAAAAAGACCCCAGAGCATGTGTTTTTCTCTACTTGCTAACACGCAAGTAGGGCAGGATGCATTAACAAAAGGTCAATGACTCAATTACTTGACATTCCTATTCACTGATATCAACTGTATTACAGCTAACAAACACAAACTGCTGATGGCCACAAATTATTGTTGATACAGGATATGCGACCTTTTGTTCCATATCCAGATGATTAATCAAGTGAACGCCTGACTGTAACCACAGGCGTGTCTATGTTTATATGTCTGGCACAAATTATGCACAGTTCTGCTTTATTTCTGTTGACCACGGGATTACTGATAAGTGATGGGAGTTAGTGAGTAATCCTTATATATATGTGTTCTGCATGCCATGTATACATATTTCCAGAGGTACTGGTCCTGACTAGTACATGATACCATTCTGGGATCATTAATCATCCTTGGCAGCTGCTAATTTTGTCATATCCATTCCCACCTACGCTTGTTCCAGCACAAAGGTATATAAGACTGTCTATGACTATGTAAGTTGTCCACTTCTCTCATAGCCATATGGAGCTGTGAGGTGGTGTACCCGCTTGAGCACAATAAATCTTTTTATATTACAGTTACCTCCAACTGCTGGTCTTCCTTGTGTTGAACGTACCTGTGAGTGGTTGGAAAAAGGACCACTTCCACAAATTGGCGACTCTGGTGGGACCTCTCCGTGGGACATCCAACGGCTAGCTGAGTCCGTGGTTGAGAGGTGCTACCGAGGACCGAATGATCGTGGGGGCCCCTGCACTAACGAGTCAGAGTTTCTCCGCAGCTGCCATCTGAAGTCCCGACTGGCCTCTTGACACAGGATTCCCCGGCAGAGGTCCACGAGCTGATCCCTTTTGAAACAGACGTGTTGTCCGAAGACCAACAGTCGGACGATTTGAGGACACCACAGATTGGTGAGATTGTTCTGTTGCGTATTTTGTTAATTAAGTTTGGTTAATTACGTTTTGCTGATCAGTTTGGTAAAAAGAATAGTTATAACTACGAAGTACTAGGAACAATGAAGAAATGCATTTCTAAAACGTTCTGTTGTATAAATTCAGGTCACCGGTTGGACAAAAGTGTCCCCACTCCTGTTGAAGACAGTCCTGGTTGGATATTAATGATAAAAAGGAGTGAATGTGAACTTATACAATAGAATATGGCATGAGTACACAAAAACGGATAAGGAATTACAGTTTCCTATTAATGGTACCTTTGATTTAGCTAAATTACAGTATTTACAACAATGTATGATGGAACGGAAGGTCCGACCTGCTATGTTCGAAGTATTTCAAACATGGGAGAAATCTGCCAGAACTCGGAATATGAAACAAAAACAAGATAGGGAACGAGAGAAAAGAAAAACAACCATGGCTAAAGTAGCAGAATATAATAATATAAAAATAAATGAAAACATTGAACAGCATGACAGAGAGTTTAGGATGAAAACAGAAAAATGTTTTGTTGCGATAGAAAAAAGAAAGTGTCTCCTGTCGATGAAGTATTGGAGGATTTGTTAGACAAACCTCCCCCGTATAATATTGTCCAAATTCCTGCTCCGGGTCCAGCGGCTGGGGGTCAACCAGCTAATATTGTTGCCCAGACAATTCAGCAAATGCCCCCTCCTGTTGTGCAGACTCAACCGGTAGCCACTCCTGTTACGCAAGCCCAGCAGATAGCTACTCCCGTTACTACTAATCTTCCGGGTGCACATGGAGCGGTAGGTTACACCCCAACAGTACCGTCCGCTCCAGCACCAGTGTCCTCCAGCACAACGCCCCCAATGATAATGTCACTATTTACCCTGCAAAGTGATTCCCCTACGATAACTATGCGGAGACCGGACAACTGGATGGATTCCCCTTACTCTAGGTCACCAATCAGGGATAGACTAACACCGGACACATATGTCAGACATACCCGACTAGGTCTCGCTGAAAAAGATATTATTAAAAAAATGACCAAAAAGTGGATGGACCTAGGGGATATAACTAAAAGAGCAGCCTGGGAAACGTTTGAAGGAATGCCGGAATTAAGAGTTAAAAATGTTGTCATTAATAGTATGGTGACATGACTGTTTGCTCACTGCCACCTCTTATTAGAGGACAGTACCATTCTTTTTACGTCACCAGAATGGTTAAACAAATTATGGAGGGAGAGTGATCACTCCACATTGACGATCGCACAATGTAAAGGTGCGTTTAATGACTGTTATCAGTTCCAAAAAGAGCTAGATACTATCCTATCTGGTGCCACACAAAAGCATATCCACCAACATTATGGCCCATACCTTACTGATGATACTTCAGCTTTTCCCACGAGAGAAGTACATCCAATTGCTGATCCCAGGGGTGCACCTCACCCACCTATCCCACAATATGTTCATACTCCTTGGACTAGGGCTGATCTGTTAGCCATGAAAAAGAGTTACCTGATCCTCGAAAGAATCCAAGGATCTTTTATGAGCAACTGGAATCCGCCATTAATTTAACACCCATGATACTAAAAGATATTGATTTTTGTTTGACTTCTTGGTACCTCAAGATATATGGCGTCATGTTAGGGATAATAACTGCGCAACTATTAACTGGCCAAACATAGTACGTGATGATAATGGTAGACAAACAGGAAGGGCTGTGCCACAAACTCTAAAAGATTTACCAGGGCATATTATAACACGTATGCAGGAAATATTGCCCAGAGAAAAGGTGGATTGGGATAAATTGACAGCATGCCGGCAAAAGGAGGGAGAGGAGGTCACTGATTTTTTCACTAGATTAGAGGAGGTTTTTAAAGCATACAGTGGGCAAGATATACAGACTGTACAAGGGAAGCGTATCTTTGCTAATCCGTTTATTCATAATCTCCTACCTGACTTATCAGATAGTATAAAGACGTACGAAAGTACTTGGACAGCTAAAGATCCAGCTGAATTATTGACAATGGCCTGCTATTATGAGAATAAGAGAAATGCAGAAAAAGGAAAAAAGGATAAGCAAATGAAGGAGTTAAAAACAAAAGCCTTGATGCAGCAAGCTTTTCCTGATAGGGGAAGGTCAAGAGGACGTACAAACTTTCAGAGAGGTGGTGGACGTAGTCGAGGGGTTGGTCGAGCTGCTTCAGCTCCAGTGCAACAGAGAGCAGGGTTAGGATACAATACATGTGCCTATTGCTATCAGGAGGGTCACTGGAAGAATGAGTGCCCATTGTTACAGGGCCAGGGTCAGAGTATGAGAAATAATGCCAATACTTTCAGAGGGAACACAACTCCCCATGCAGACAGAGGAAGAGGTAGGGGACAACAGAGAAATTATAACGACGCCGAACAGACAAATCATTTTGACCAAAGGAATAATGCGTATTTTACACAGGATTATGCACAGGATGATGATCATCAGGATTGGACCCAATAGGGATGCCCAAGAGAGGACAGGGAGCGAGTGCAGATACCAGTGGATTCTTCAGGGCCATATGTAAAAATGATGGTTCAAGGTGAAGAGAGAGTGTTCCTTCTAGATACTGGTGCCACTAATACATCTATTTCCCACCACTTGCTCCCCCATGCTCCTCTCTCGGGAAGATTAGATAAGTCGGTGGGATTTTCTAATGCCGTTGTAACAAGCCCCATTTCGCAACCATTGGACTTCACTTTAGGTCCCATAACCGGGAGCATGCCATTTATATTAACAGACAAATGTTCACTTAATTTACTAGGTTTGAAGGCTTTAAAAATGATGCATGCTACTATATACTGTACACCAGATGGTGTTTACCTGACTTGCAAGAAAATAGCATTACCTAAGCAACCAGCACTATCTATACAATACATGGTTTCCGACTAAAATAACTTACCACCTGAACTTCGGGATATTGATCCAAAATGATGGGCACATGGACCAAACGATGTGGGAAAAATGGATATTGAGCCGGTACATATTAAAGTAAAACAAAATGTTAAATTGCCCCGCATTCTCCAATACAAAACATCAAAAGAAGGGGAGGAAGGTCTGAAATTAGTAATATCAGACCTATTGCAACGTCAGATACTACAAGAAGTCACAAGCAGCCTATGTAATAGTCCCATTCTACCTGTAATTAAACAAGATGATGGAACAGGACAGGTCAAATATCGGATGGTTGTTGATTTAAGAGCCATTAATAAAATAGTGGAACCACAATATACTGTTGTACCCGACATTACTGCCATGTTTTCGTCTGTACCACCTTCAGCCCAGTGGTTCACTGTAATTGATCTCAAAAATGCCTTCTTTAGTATTCCCATTCACCCAGATAGTCAGTATTTGTTCAGTTTTAGTTTCCAAGGGAGATCCTATCAATTCTGTCGAGCTCCACAGGGGTATACAGAAAGCCCTAGCATTTATAGCCAGGCATTAAAAAAACAACTAGATAACTGTATTATGCCATCAGGTACGGTATTACTGCAATATGTTGATGATTTATTAATCACCGCTGAAATGGAAGATATCTGTAAGCAGGCTACGCACGATGTTTTAACATTTCTCGCTTTGCATGGACATAAGGTTTCGCCAGCTAAACTACAGTATTGTCAACAGGAGTTAACCTATTTGGGTCACCTCTTGTCGAAAGGGGGAGGAGGCTATCTCCTGCCAGAATACAATCAATTCAGAACATTACCAGACCTAGAACTCAAAAAGATGTTTGTGCATTTCTGGGAATGGTCTCCTTTTGTAGGCAATGGGTACCAAATTTTTCTTGTCTGGCCAAACCATTATTGTCCTTAACTCACAAAGATGTGGAAGATCCCGTCCCTTGGGAGAAAGAACATCACGATAGTTTTATGGCTTTAAAAGCTGCTTTATGCAATGCACCTGCATTAGGTATGCCAGATTATACTAAAAGCTTTGCATTGTTCGTACATGAAAGGGAAGGGTGCGCAATGGCTGTATTAACACAGAAAAATGGAGAGAAGAATAGACCATGTGCCTATTTTTCCTCAACATTGGATCCGGTAGCAAGAGGCCTACCAAACTGCCTTAAAAATATTGCTGCGGCGGCTGCTGCAGTGAAACAGGCAGACTCCATTGTCCTTGGACATCCTGTTATGGTTTATGTCCCTCATTCAGTGGACATACTGTTAAACAAGACCAAAACGCAGCATTTAACAAATGCTAGATTGACTCATTATGAACTAATATTAATGGCTACTAATGTGACCTTGCAGCGGTGTAACACTATAAACCCAGCTACTCTGATGCCTCTCCCTTCGGAGCAGGATGAAGTACAACATGATTGCGTGATTGTCACTGAAACGAAAGGTCGAGTAGATTTGGTAGATGTACCTATGTCAAAGGTCGATGGAACATTATTTGTGGATGGCTCTTGTCTAAAGAGACCAGATGGAACCACCTCGGCAGCCTATGCAATAACAACCAATAAAACAGTTGTTGAAACATGTAAAATACAACAGATGTCTGCTCAGGCAGCTGAATTAATTGCTCTAACTAGAGCATGTGAACTTTCAGAGAAGTTAGTGGTAAACATCTACACTGACAGCCAGTACGCCTGGGGGGTGGCTCATAACTTCGGACGATTATGGGCCGAGAGAGGGTATATTACATCTGGAAGTGCTAAAATACAGCACGGCACCTTGATTACAAGATTATTAAATGCTCTTGCATTACCAGCTAAGTTGGCTATCATGAAGTGTAGTGCACACAAGAAAATCACAGACCATGTAGGCCAGGGAAATGCCTTTGCCGATGAGACAGCAAGGCATACTGCATTAAATGAGTACACATTAACATATGTAGTGTCAAGTGCAGATGAGGAAAAGAAAGAAATTGATCCTTACACACAGATAAAGGAAATTCAAGCATTTGCAAGTGAAGAAGAAAGAAAGCAATGGGTACAGGAAGGTTATTATTTTGACACACATCTTGGGGCTTGGATGAATACACTTGGAAAAAAATGGGTCCTGCCTGATAGTTTTCTCTTGCCCATACTTCAGATGGTCCATGGTCCTGCACACTTGGGAGCTGACGGGATGACAAATGCTATTGAGAAAATATGGGAGAACAAAAATATAAGAAAGTCAGCTGTAAAACTTTCTAAAAATTGTATGATCTGTGCTCTTCATAACGTGGGAAAAGGGATACAAGTACCACCTGGTCATTTCAGATTGCCAGAATACCCATTTGAATGTCTTCAGATGGATTTCATAGAAATGCCCCCTGCCAATGGAAAAAGATTTGTTTTAGTTGTCATATGCAGTTTTAGCAATTGGGTGGAAGCATTCCCTTTGAAAGATAATACCGCATTAAGCACAGCGAAAATGCTGCTGAAAGAGTATTTCCTCGCTACGGCCTGCCCAAAAGTCTGTGGAGTGATAACGGGTACATTTTTCAAATAAAATAATGGATCTAGTATGTCAAGCATTGGGGCTAAAACAAAAATTCCATTCAATTTATCATGCAAAATCAGCAGGGCTTGTAGAGCGCTACAATGCTACATTAAAAAATAAACTGCAAAAAATATGTGCATCAAGTACTCTCAGCTGGGTAGATGCTTTGCCAATAGCCTTGTTTTCTATGAGAACGACTGTTACATAAAAAACCGACTCTCCCCATATGAGCTTGTCATGGGGAGACCCGCAAATGTATATGGGTTTGCCTCTCCACCAAAGTTGCAAGAATTAACGCATTCTGCTTTATTGGATTATTGTAAAGAATTAACTACTGCTTTGTCTACCATTCGCCAACAGGTCAGAGACACTTGGTCCCCGCCTTTGGAAGGAGAAGTACATGACATCCGACCCGGGGACTGGGTCCTGACCAAGAACTTTGTAAGGAAGAACAGCCTACAACCCAGATGGAAGGAGCCATCTCAAGTTTTGTTAGTCACACAAACAGCAGTGCGATGTGATGGACACAAAAACTGGATTCATTTATCGAATGTGAAGAGAGCACCACCATTCTGGCCAAAATTGCCCCCGGAAGAGGACCGTTCTGACCGAAGGACTGGTGACTGCACTCCTACAAACATCGACAAACAACGAACTGTATCAGGATATAATCTACGCCCAAGGAAACTGAAGAGTGCTTAGGACGGAGCAAGCACCAACTGCCACGCACTGAGTAGTGCCAACTTTAAAGGACTAACTTGTGCAGTGAGGTTAGTAAAATAAGGACACTGCCGACAAAGGATCTAAAAGAAGAATAAAAGAATACCTCCCAAGCCCACAGACCCATAGGAGGAGAGGGCGCGAGGTGGTATTTTGTCGAAATAATACCAACTGCAGAGCCTGTAACAGTGAGGTCTATAACGAACACTGTTGGACTGTCACGCCTAAGTGAGATTGTATATTTCGAAATTCTTAAATATTATTCCTAACAGTATTGCTATTTGGAAACACAGTGAAGTGTATTATTTTGCCAAACATGGAGGATACATATTCTACCTTTAAATTGAACAAGAAAGGGCGTTCATACTCCAAATTATACATATTATTTGTGTTATTTTGTGTAATACCCCATTATTTTTGGTAAGCAATGAAAGTACACCCCCACTTCATGGAAATACCAGGAATATACCCTTTTGAAAATGAGGCAGCGTAGTGTGCTTGGGAGTATATGTATCAGAAGCAATGGTACTTCAAACATGGGGAATAGTACCAATTGCAATATGACATTTGAGGTGACTTCTCAAGAAATAACTGTTCCACTTTATGCCGGTGACTCAGTTTATTTCATTTGTGGTTCCAGGGCCTATACTTGGCTGCCAGTGAATTGGGGTGGCTGTTGTCATCTAAGTCTGGTAACACCAGCGATGTCTGTTAAAAGTACAAAGGAAGTAAATAGAGCGTCTAAAACACTGAGGGGTAGGAGGAGTGTAGATCAAGGAGATACAGTATCTGAGATAGCTGGGGATGTGCTGAAGACCTTTGTTCCATGGTATGGCCCGCTATAAATTCCAGGAATGTATGTAGGTTCTCCCGCCTATTGGACGCAACTGTAGAGGAAACAGCAGGGATCATTGATAACATCACAGTGGAGCTCAAGGCTGTCAGATTGGTTTCCCTTCAGAACCGGATGGTTCTAGATATGATGTTGGCAGAACGGGGTGGGGTCTGTAAGGTGATCGGGGTCTCCTGCTGCGTGTATATACCTGACTCCTCCACATCAGTTAGGGAAGCTGTCAAAATACTTTATGATATAGGGGCCCAAAAGCGAGATTGGGCGGTAATTTCCAGGAATCAACGGGTCAAGGGACGGCTTCTTGAGGAGAGGGAGAATTTGTGCATGCTTCCAGGACGCCGGGACAAGAGCCTCCCGCAAAGACATGTTAACAATTTGATTAACTTCGGGATTGATGGTGTCAGCCGCAGCGGCCAGAAGTCTCGCAGCACAGGGATCAGTTGGAGAGCCCGACTTCAAGGCCTTAAGAATTTTGAGAGAGCAGGACAGAGCTATAGGCTCAAAGGTTGACAACGTATTAGCAGGGCCAGCTGCAAGCTGGCCAGACGGGAAGCCGTAAGCACCGTGGAACAGGAGGAGAAAGTAGCTTGTATAATGCAAATTTTGTCCCAAAAAACTTTGCAAGAGTATTACACCAGGACTCCGAGGCTGCCGCAGCGCGAGCCTGAGCACTGGGAGACATAAAACTTTCCACAATAGAGAAAATTTCCTTTGAATTATTGTTGGCCTGGTCGATACGTGAAGTAAAGTATTTGCTCTTAGCGACCGCTATGGTGGCGTAATAGCTTTTTTGTTTGGATCTAAGTGAGTGTTTCGCCATAGGACAATAGCCACTGAAGCGCCATGCTCGCTCCAATCTTTTACATTCATGTTTCAGGGCTTTCAACTCTGAAGAAAACCAAGGTTTGGAGGGGGAATCTCTTGCCAGCTTAGGCAGGCACAGTGCAGATAGAGCGGACACCGAGTCAGAGATCCAGTCAGTAAACCTAGACACGTTCCCCTCCAAGTCTTGCTGAAAAGAAGGCCGAGATACAGCCAAAGTGCTGATGAACTGGAGAGGGTCAATTTTACTAAAAGTCGGAGGGCGATGGCAGCAGACCAGCCGAGCGGGCTGGGTGACTTCCCAGGAAAAACAAATGAGGAAATGTCCGACCAAGAAACAGGCGCCGGCTTGACCACCTGAATAGGAAAATTGAAAAAAATGGGGTCTAAGGTATGGCCCCCTTGATGGGTAGGATGAGTGACCCATTGAGAGAGTTGAGCCGATTGAAGGGAGTCAAGGAAATCAGCAGAGTCTCCAGCCTCAGGTTGATCGAGGTGAAGATTCACATCTCCCAGCCACCACGTCCCCACAAGATTTAAGAAAGGCACCAGCCGGACCAGGGGGACGGTAGATGAGGGAGCCACCTAATGTGAAATGGGCCGAGAACTGCATGCTGAAATCCAAAGCCTCACACTCGCCCCAAAGGCTAGAAGTTTCGCTATGGAGAGCCCAGTTATCCCTGTGCAGAATAGCCAGGCCACCCCCTCTGCCAACTCGGCGATCCACACGATGAAACTTATAGCCAGCAGGAGTAACCAGCGCAACAATGGGGTTGGATGAAGTGTCCAGCTAAGTCTCAGTGACAAACAACAAGTCTAATGAATTGTCAGAGACCAGGTCGAACACGTCCACATAATGCTTCCTCAAAGATCTAGCATTGATAAGAGCAGCTCTAATACACAAGGCCTTCGAGGATTTAATAGGCAAATTGCTAGAGGAAAGCTCTAGCGTCGGAGTAAAACCACAGTCAGAGCAAACAAAGTCCGAATTAAAAAGCATAGAGCAGCCGCTATAAGTGATGGGAGTTAGTGAGTAATCCTTATATATATGTGTTCTGCATGCCATGTATACATATTTCCAGAGGTACTGGTCCTGACTAGTACATGATACCATTCTGGGATCATTAATCATCCTTGGCAGCAGCTAATTTGTCATATCCATTCCCACCTACGCTTGTTCCAGCACAAAGGTATATGTAAGTAAGTCCGTTTTTATATAGCGCAGCTACTCACCCTTACGGGTCTCAAGGCGCTGGGGGCCGGAGTGGAAATTAAGTGAGCTATTGCCCAGAGTCACATGGTGCTGAGCTGAGCTGCCGCTGGAGCCGGGGATCGAACCGTGAACCCTGTGCTCCGAAGTCAACTGCCCTGGCCGCTGCACCACACCTCTCCATCACTATAAGACTGTCTATGACTATGTAAGTTGTCCACTTCTCTCATAGCCACATGGAGCTGTGAGGTGGTGTACCCGCTTGAGCGCAATAAATCTTTTTATATTACAGTTACATCCGACTGCTGGTCTTCCTTGTGGTGAACGTACCTGTGAGTGGTTGGAAAAAGGACCACTTCCACAGTAAAAGTAACTTTAAAACAACTTGTTTCTGGAATCCACTTGCTTTGATCCTGAAACTACCTTTAAAGGAACTTGTTTCAGGAACCCACTCGCTCTACTCCTGAAACTAACTTTAAAAGAATTTGTTTCAGGAATCTACTCCTTTAATCCTACAACTTACTTTACAAAAACTAGTTACAGGTATCCATCAGCTCTCATCTTGAAACTAACTTTAAAACAAATTGTTTAAGGAATCCACTCGCTTAAATCCTGAAACTAAATTTAAATCAACTTTTTTCAGGAATCCATCAGCCTTCATCCTGAAACTGAATTTAAAACAACTTGTTTCAGGAATCCACCAGCTTCACCCCTGACACTAACTTTAAAACAACTTGTTTCAAGAATCCACCAGCTCTAATCCTGAAACTTTCTTTAAAACAACTTGGTTCAGGAATCCACCAGCTCCAATCCTGAAACTATCTTTAAAACTACTTGTTTAAGGAATCCACCCGCTCTGATTCTGAAACTAACTTTAAAACAATTTGTTTAAGCAATCCACTCATCCAAGTCTTAAAAGTAACTTTAAAACAACTTGTTTCAAGAATCCACTCGCTCTAATCCTGAAACTAACTTAAAAAAACTTGTTACAGGAATCTATCTGCTTTCATCCTGAACCTAACTATAAAACAACTTGTTTCAGGAATACCCCAGCCCTTCTCCTAAAACTAACTTTAAAACAACTTGTTTCACAAATCCACCAGCATTAATTCTGAAATAAGCTTTAAAAGAACTACTTTCAGGTATCCATTCACTTTAATCCTGAAACTAACTTTAAAACGACTTATTTCAGGGATCCACCAGCTCTATTTCTGAAACTATCTTTAAAATAACTTCTTTCAGGAATCCACTCGCTCTAATCCTGAAACTAAATTTAAAAGAATATGTTTCAGGATTCCACCAGCTCTAATCCTGAAACTAACTTTAAAACAACTCGTTTTAGGAATCCACCATCTCTACTTCTGAAACTAAACTTAAAACAACTTGTTTCAGGAATCCACCAGCTCTAATCCTGAAACTAACTTTAAAACAACTTCATTCAGTAATCCACTCTCTTTAATCCTGAAACTAACTTTAAAACAAATTGTTTCAGGAATCCACTCACTTTAATCCTACAATTAACTTTAAAACAACTTGTTTCAGGAAACCTTCATCCTTCATCCTGAAACTGACTTTAAAACATCTTGTTTCAGGAATCCTCCAACTCTACTCTGAAACTAACTGTAAAACAACTTGTTTCAGGATTCCACCAGTTCTAATCCTGTAACTATCTTTAAAACAACTTGTTTCAAGAATCCACCATCTCTACTCATGAAACTAACCTTCAAAGAACTTGTTTAAGGAATCCACCAGTTCTACTCCTGAAACTAACTTTAAAACAATTTGTTTCAGCATTCCACTTGTCAAAATCTTAAAAGTACCTTTAAAACAATTTGTTTCGAGAAACCACTCACTTTAATCATGAAACTTACTTTAAAATATCTTGGGGCATATTAGCAAGACCCACATTAAAATTATCGCCGTTTTAGCGGCAGGAAACTGTCGCTAAAACGGCGATAATGGGCTTGCTAATATGCGTTATAGAATTCCAATAGAAGCCCAGGTTAGATGTGCAGGACATCTAACATGGGCTTCTATTGGAATTCTATAACGCATATTAGCAAGCCCATTATCGCCGTTTTAGCGGCAGTTTCCTGCCGCTAAAACGGCGATAATTTTAACGTGGGTCTTGCTAATATGCCCCATTGTTTCTTGAATCCACCAGCTCTAATCCTGAAGCTATTTTTCAAACAAGTACTTTCAGGCATCCACCAGCTCTAATCCTGAAACTAACATTAAAAGAACTTATTTCAGGAATCCGCTCACCTTAATCCTGAAACTAACTTTAAAAGAACTTTTTTCAGGAATCCACTCAATCTCATCCTCAAATTAACTTTAAAAGGACTTCATTCAGGAATCCAAGTCTTTATTCCTACAACTAACTTTAAAAAAACTAGTTATAGGCATCCATCAGCTCTCATCCTGAAACTAACTTTAAAACAACTTGTTTCAGGAATCCACCAGCTCTATTCCTGAAACGAACTTTAAAACAACTTTTTTCAGGAATGCACTCACTTTAAACCTGGAACTAACTTTAAACCAACTTGTTTCAAGAATCCACCATCTCTACTCATGAAACTAACCTTCAAAGAACGTGTTTAAGGAATCCACCAGTCCTAATCCTGAAATTAACTTTAAAACATTTGTTTCAGCATTCCACTTGTCAAAATCTTAAAAGTACCTTTAAAACAACTTGTTTCAAGAAACCAGTCACTTTAATCATGAAACTTACTTTAAAATATCTTGTTTCTTGAATCCACCAGCTCTAATCCTGAAACTATTTTTCAAACAACTACTTTCAGGCATCCACCAGCTCTAATCCTGAAACTAACTTTAAAACAACTTGTTTCAGGAATCCAATTCTTTATTCCTACAACTAACTTTAAAAAAACTAGTTACAGGCATCCATCAGCTCTCATCCTGAAACTAACTTTAAAACAACTTGTTTCAGGAGTCCACCAGCTCTACTCCTGAAACTAACTTTAAAACAACTTGTTTCAGGGATCCACCAGCTCTAATTCTGAAACTATCTTTAAAATAAATTCTTTCAGGAATCCACTTGCTTTAATCCTGAAACTAACTTTAAAACAAATTGTTTAAGGAATCCACTGGCTTTAATCCTGAAACTAACTTTAACAGAACTTGTTTCAGGAATGCACTCGCTCTATTCCTGAAATTAACTTTAAAAGGACTTGTTTCAGGAATCCAATTCTTTATTCCTACAACTAACTTTAAAAAAACTGGTTACAGACATCCATCAGCTCTCATCCTGAAACTATCTTTAAAACTATTTATTTCAGAAATCCACCATCTCTACTCCTGAAACTAACCTTAACACAATTTGTTTCAGGATTCCACCATCTCTACTCCTGAAACTAAACTTAAAACAAATTGTTTAAGGAATACACTCGCTTTAATCCTGAAACTAAATTTAAAACAACTTTTTTCAGGAATCCATCAGCCTTCATCCTGAAACTGACTTTAAAACAACTTGTTTCAGGAATCCACCAGCTTCACTCCTAAAACTAACTTTAAAACAACTTGTTTCAGGAATCCACCAGCTCTAATCCTGAAGACCAACAGTCGGACGATTTGAGGACACCACAGATTGGTGAGATTGTTCTGTTGCGTATTTTGTTAATTAAGTTTGGTTAATTACGTTTTGCTGATCAGTTTGGTAAAAAGAATAGTTATAACTACGAAGTACTAGGAACAATGAAGAAATGCATTTCTAAAACGTTCTGTTGTATAAATTCAGGTCACCGGTTGGACAAAAGTGTCCCCACTCCTGTTGAAGACAGTCCTGGTTGGATATTAATGATAAAAAAGGAGTGAATGTGAACTTATACAATAGAATATGGCATGAGTACACAAAAACGGATAAGGAATTACAGTTTCCTATTAATGGTACCTTTGATTTAGCTAAATTACAGTATTTACAACAATGTATGATGGAACGGAAGGTCCGACCTGCTATGTTCGAAGTATTTCAAACATGGGAGAAATCTGCCAGAACTCGGAATATGAAACAAAAACAAGATAGGGAACGAGAGAAAAGAAAAACAACCATGGCTAAAGTAGCAGAATATAATAATATAAAAATAAATGAAAACATTGAACAGCATGACAGAGAGTTTAGGATGAAAACAGAAAAATGTTTTGTTGCGATAGAAAAAAGAAAGTGTCTCCTGTCGATGAAGTATTGGAGGATTTGTTAGACAAACCTCCCCCGTATAATATTGTCCAAATTCCTGCTCCGGGTCCAGCGGCTGGGGGTCAACCAGCTAATATTGTTGCCCAGACAATTCAGCAAATGCCCCCTCCTGTTGTGCAGACTCAACCGGTAGCCACTCCTGTTACGCAAGCCCAGCAGATAGCTACTCCCGTTACTACTAATCTTCCGGGTGCACATGGAGCGGTAGGTTACACCCCAACAGTACCGTCCGCTCCAGCACCAGTGTCCTCCAGCACAACGCCCCCAATGATAATGTCACTATTTACCCTGCAAAGTGATTCCCCTACGATAACTATGCGGAGACCGGACAACTGGATGGATTCCCCTTACTCTAGGTCACCAATCAGGGATAGACTAACACCGGACACATATGTCAGACATACCCGACTAGGTCTCGCTGAAAAAGATATTATTAAAAAAAATGACCAAAAAGTGGATGGACCTAGGGGATATAACTAAAAGAGCAGCCTGGGAAACGTTTGAAGGAATGCCGGAATTAAGAGTTAAAAATGTTGTCATTAATAGTATGGTGACATGACTGTTTGCTCACTGCCACCTCTTATTAGAGGACAGTACCATTCTTTTTACGTCACCAGAATGGTTAAACAAATTATGGAGGGAGAGTGATCACTCCACATTGACGATCGCACAATGTAAAGGTGCGTTTAATGACTGTTATCAGTTCCAAAAAGAGCTAGATACTATCCTATCTGGTGCCACACAAAAGCATATCCACCAACATTATGGCCCATACCTTACTGATGATACTTCAGCTTTTCCCACGAGAGAAGTACATCCAATTGCTGATCCCAGGGGTGCACCTCACCCACCTATCCCACAATATGTTCATACTCCTTGGACTAGGGCTGATCTGTTAGCCATGAAAAAAGAGTTACCTGATCCTCGAAAGAATCCAAGGATCTTTTATGAGCAACTGGAATCCGCCATTAATTTAACACCCATGATACTAAAAGATATTGATTTTTTGTTTGACTTCTTGGTACCTCAAGATATATGGCGTCATGTTAGGGATAATAACTGCGCAACTATTAACTGGCCAAACATAGTACGTGATGATAATGGTAGACAAACAGGAAGGGCTGTGCCACAAACTCTAAAAGATTTACCAGGGCATATTATAACACGTATGCAGGAAATATTGCCCAGAGAAAAGGTGGATTGGGATAAATTGACAGCATGCCGGCAAAAGGAGGGAGAGGAGGTCACTGATTTTTTCACTAGATTAGAGGAGGTTTTTAAAGCATACAGTGGGCAAGATATACAGACTGTACAAGGGAAGCGTATCTTTGCTAATCCGTTTATTCATAATCTCCTACCTGACTTATCAGATAGTATAAAGACGTACGAAAGTACTTGGACAGCTAAAGATCCAGCTGAATTATTGACAATGGCCTGCTATTATGAGAATAAGAGAAATGCAGAAAAAGGAAAAAAGGATAAGCAAATGAAGGAGTTAAAAACAAAAGCCTTGATGCAGCAAGCTTTTCCTGATAGGGGAAGGTCAAGAGGACGTACAAACTTTCAGAGAGGTGGTGGACGTAGTCGAGGGGTTGGTCGAGCTGCTTCAGCTCCAGTGCAACAGAGAGCAGGGTTAGGATACAATACATGTGCCTATTGCTATCAGGAGGGTCACTGGAAGAATGAGTGCCCATTGTTACAGGGCCAGGGTCAGAGTATGAGAAATAATGCCAATACTTTCAGAGGGAACACAACTCCCCATGCAGACAGAGGAAGAGGTAGGGGACAACAGAGAAATTATAACGACGCCGAACAGACAAATCATTTTGACCAAAGGAATAATGCGTATTTTACACAGGATTATGCACAGGATGATGATCATCAGGATTGGACCCAATAGGGATGCCCAAGAGAGGACAGGGAGCGAGTGCAGATACCAGTGGATTCTTCAGGGCCATATGTAAAAATGATGGTTCAAGGTGAAGAGAGAGTGTTCCTTCTAGATACTGGTGCCACTAATACATCTATTTCCCACCACTTGCTCCCCCATGCTCCTCTCTCGGGAAGATTAGATAAGTCGGTGGGATTTTCTAATGCCGTTGTAACAAGCCCCATTTCGCAACCATTGGACTTCACTTTAGGTCCCATAACCGGGAGCATGCCATTTATATTAACAGACAAATGTTCACTTAATTTACTAGGTTTGAAGGCTTTAAAAATGATGCATGCTACTATATACTGTACACCAGATGGTGTTTACCTGACTTGCAAGAAAATAGCATTACCTAAGCAACCAGCACTATCTATACAATACATGGTTTCCGACTAAAATAACTTACCACCTGAACTTCGGGATATTGATCCAAAATGATGGGCACATGGACCAAACGATGTGGGAAAAATGGATATTGAGCCGGTACATATTAAAGTAAAACAAAATGTTAAATTGCCCCGCATTCTCCAATACAAAACATCAAAAGAAGGGGAGGAAGGTCTGAAATTAGTAATATCAGACCTATTGCAACGTCAGATACTACAAGAAGTCACAAGCAGCCTATGTAATAGTCCCATTCTACCTGTAATTAAACAAGATGATGGAACAGGACAGGTCAAATATCGGATGGTTGTTGATTTAAGAGCCATTAATAAAATAGTGGAACCACAATATACTGTTGTACCCGACATTACTGCCATGTTTTCGTCTGTACCACCTTCAGCCCAGTGGTTCACTGTAATTGATCTCAAAAATGCCTTCTTTAGTATTCCCATTCACCCAGATAGTCAGTATTTGTTCAGTTTTAGTTTCCAAGGGAGATCCTATCAATTCTGTCGAGCTCCACAGGGGTATACAGAAAGCCCTAGCATTTATAGCCAGGCATTAAAAAAACAACTAGATAACTGTATTATGCCATCAGGTACGGTATTACTGCAATATGTTGATGATTTATTAATCACCGCTGAAATGGAAGATATCTGTAAGCAGGCTACGCACGATGTTTTAACATTTCTCGCTTTGCATGGACATAAGGTTTCGCCAGCTAAACTACAGTATTGTCAACAGGAGTTAACCTATTTGGGTCACCTCTTGTCGAAAGGGGGAGGAGGCTATCTCCTGCCAGAATACAATCAATTCAGAACATTACCAGACCTAGAACTCAAAAAGATGTTTGTGCATTTCTGGGAATGGTCTCCTTTTGTAGGCAATGGGTACCAAATTTTTCTTGTCTGGCCAAACCATTATTGTCCTTAACTCACAAAGATGTGGAAGATCCCGTCCCTTGGGAGAAAGAACATCACGATAGTTTTATGGCTTTAAAAGCTGCTTTATGCAATGCACCTGCATTAGGTATGCCAGATTATACTAAAAGCTTTGCATTGTTCGTACATGAAAGGGAAGGGTGCGCAATGGCTGTATTAACACAGAAAAATGGAGAGAAGAATAGACCATGTGCCTATTTTTCCTCAACATTGGATCCGGTAGCAAGAGGCCTACCAAACTGCCTTAAAAATATTGCTGCGGCGGCTGCTGCAGTGAAACAGGCAGACTCCATTGTCCTTGGACATCCTGTTATGGTTTATGTCCCTCATTCAGTGGACATACTGTTAAACAAGACCAAAACGCAGCATTTAACAAATGCTAGATTGACTCATTATGAACTAATATTAATGGCTACTAATGTGACCTTGCAGCGGTGTAACACTATAAACCCAGCTACTCTGATGCCTCTCCCTTCGGAGCAGGATGAAGTACAACATGATTGCGTGATTGTCACTGAAACTGAAACGAAAGGTCGAGTAGATTTGGTAGATGTACCTATGTCAAAGGTCGATGGAACATTATTTGTGGATGGCTCTTGTCTAAAGAGACCAGATGGAACCACCTCGGCAGCCTATGCAATAACAACCAATAAAACAGTTGTTGAAACATGTAAAATACAACAGATGTCTGCTCAGGCAGCTGAATTAATTGCTCTAACTAGAGCATGTGAACTTTCAGAGAAGTTAGTGGTAAACATCTACACTGACAGCCAGTACGCCTGGGGGTGGCTCATAACTTCGGACGATTATGGGCCGAGAGAGGGTATATTACATCTGGAAGTGCTAAAATACAGCACGGCACCTTGATTACAAGATTATTAAATGCTCTTGCATTACCAGCTAAGTTGGCTATCATGAAGTGTAGTGCACACAAGAAAATCACAGACCATGTAGGCCAGGGAAATGCCTTTGCCGATGAGACAGCAAGGCATACTGCATTAAATGAGTACACATTAACATATGTAGTGTCAAGTGCAGATGAGGAAAAGAAAGAAATTGATCCTTACACACAGATAAAGGAAATTCAAGCATTTGCAAGTGAAGAAGAAAGAAAGCAATGGGTACAGGAAGGTTATTATTTTGACACACATCTTGGGGCTTGGATGAATACACTTGGAAAAAAATGGGTCCTGCCTGATAGTTTTCTCTTGCCCATACTTCAGATGGTCCATGGTCCTGCACACTTGGGAGCTGACGGGATGACAAATGCTATTGAGAAAATATGGGAGAACAAAAATATAAGAAAGTCAGCTGTAAAACTTTCTAAAAATTGTATGATCTGTGCTCTTCATAACGTGGGAAAAGGGATACAAGTACCACCTGGTCATTTCAGATTGCCAGAATACCCATTTGAATGTCTTCAGATGGATTTCATAGAAATGCCCCCTGCCAATGGAAAAAGATTTGTTTTAGTTGTCATATGCAGTTTTAGCAATTGGGTGGAAGCATTCCCTTTGAAAGATAATACCGCATTAAGCACAGCGAAAATGCTGCTGAAAGAGTATTTCCCTCGCTACGGCCTGCCCAAAAGTCTGTGGAGTGATAACGGGGTACATTTTTCAAATAAAATAATGGATCTAGTATGTCAAGCATTGGGGCTAAAACAAAAATTCCATTCAATTTATCATGCAAAATCAGCAGGGCTTGTAGAGCGCTACAATGCTACATTAAAAAATAAACTGCAAAAAATATGTGCATCAAGTACTCTCAGCTGGGTAGATGCTTTGCCAATAGCCTTGTTTTCTATGAGAACGACTGTTACATAAAAAAACCGACTCTCCCCATATGAGCTTGTCATGGGGAGACCCGCAAATGTATATGGGTTTGCCTCTCCACCAAAGTTGCAAGAATTAACGCATTCTGCTTTATTGGATTATTGTAAAGAATTAACTACTGCTTTGTCTACCATTCGCCAACAGGTCAGAGACACTTGGTCCCCGCCTTTGGAAGGAGAAGTACATGACATCCGACCCGGGGACTGGGTCCTGACCAAGAACTTTGTAAGGAAGAACAGCCTACAACCCAGATGGAAGGAGCCATCTCAAGTTTTGTTAGTCACACAAACAGCAGTGCGATGTGATGGACACAAAAACTGGATTCATTTATCGAATGTGAAGAGAGCACCACCATTCTGGCCAAAATTGCCCCCGGAAGAGGACCGTTCTGACCGAAGGACTGGTGACTGCACTCCTACAAACATCGACAAACAACGAACTGTATCGGGATATAATCTACGCCCAAGGAAACTGAAGAGTGCTTAGGACGGAGCAAGCACCAACTGCCACGCACTGAGTAGTGCCAACTTTAAAGGACTAACTTGTGCAGTGAGGTTAGTAAAATAAGGACACTGCCGACAAAGGATCTAAAAGAAGAATAAAAGAATACCTCCCAAGCCCACAGACCCATAGGAGGAGAGGGCGCGAGGTGGTATTTTGTCGAAATAATACCAACTGCAGAGCCTGTAACAGTGAGGTCTATAACGAACACTGTTGGACTGTCACGCCTAAGTGAGATTGTATATTTCGAAATTCTTAAATATTATTCCTAACAGTATTGCTATTTGGAAACACAGTGAAGTGTATTATTTTGCCAAACATGGAGGATACATATTCTACCTTTAAATTGAACAAGAAAGGGCGTTCATACTCCAAATTATACATATTATTTGTGTTATTTTGTGTAATACCCCATTATTTTTGGTAAGCAATGAAAGTACACCCCCACTTCATGGAAATACCAGGAATATACCCTTTTGAAAATGAGGCAGCGTAGTGTGCTTGGGAGTATATGTATCAGAAGCAATGGTACTTCAAACATGGGGAATAGTACCAATTGCAATATGACATTTGAGGTGACTTCTCAAGAAATAACTGTTCCACTTTATGCCGGTGACTCAGTTTATTTCATTTGTGGTTCCAGGGCCTATACTTGGCTGCCAGTGAATTGGGGTGGCTGTTGTCATCTAAGTCTGGTAACACCAGCGATGTCTGTTAAAAGTACAAAGGAAGTAAATAGAGCGTCTAAAACACTGAGGGGTAGGAGGAGTGTAGATCAAGGAGATACAGTATCTGAGATAGCTGGGGATGTGCTGAAGACCTTTGTTCCATGGTATGGCCCGCTATAAATTCCAGGAATGTATGTAGGTTCTCCCGCCTATTGGACGCAACTGTAGAGGAAACAGCAGGGATCATTGATAACATCACAGTGGAGCTCAAGGCTGTCAGATTGGTTTCCCTTCAGAACCGGATGGTTCTAGATATGATGTTGGCAGAACGGGGTGGGGTCTGTAAGGTGATCGGGGTCTCCTGCTGCGTGTATATACCTGACTCCTCCACATCAGTTAGGGAAGCTGTCAAAATACTTTATGATATAGGGGCCCAAAAGCGAGATTGGGCGGTAATTTCCAGGAATCAACGGGTCAAGGGACGGCTTCTTGAGGAGAGGGAGAATTTGTGCATGCTTCCAGGACGCCGGGACAAGAGCCTCCCGCAAAGACATGTTAACAATTTGATTAACTTCGGGATTGATGGTGTCAGCCGCAGCGGCCAGAAGTCTCGCAGCACAGGGATCAGTTGGAGAGCCCGACTTCAAGGCCTTAAGAATTTTGAGAGAGCAGGACAGAGCTATAGGCTCAAAGGTTGACAACGTATTAGCAGGGCCAGCTGCAAGCTGGCCAGACGGGGAAGCCGTAAGCACCGTGGAACAGGAGGAGAAAGTAGCTTGTATAATGCAAATTTTGTCCCAAAAAAACTTTGCAAGAGTATTACACCAGGACTCCGAGGCTGCCGCAGCGCGAGCCTGAGCACTGGGAGACATAAAACTTTCCACAATAGAGAAAATTTCCTTTGAATTATTGTTGGCCTGGTCGATACGTGAAGTAAAGTATTTGCTCTTAGCGACCGCTATGGTGGCGTAATAGCTTTTTTGTTTGGATCTAAGTGAGTGTTTCGCCATAGGACAATAGCCACTGAAGCGCCATGCTCGCTCCAATCTTTTACATTCATGTTTCAGGGCTTTCAACTCTGAAGAAAACCAAGGTTTGGAGGGGGAATCTCTTGCCAGCTTAGGCAGGCACAGTGCAGATAGAGCGGACACCGAGTCAGAGATCCAGTCAGTAAACCTAGACACGTTCCCCTCCAAGTCTTGCTGAAAAGAAGGCCGAGATACAGCCAAAGTGCTGATGAACTGGAGAGGGTCAATTTTACTAAAAGTCGGAGGGCGATGGCAGCAGACCAGCCGAGCGGGCTGGGTGACTTCCCAGGAAAAACAAATGAGGAAATGTCCGACCAAGAAACAGGCGCCGGCTTGACCACCTGAATAGGAAAATTGAAAAAAATGGGGTCTAAGGTATGGCCCCCTTGATGGGTAGGATGAGTGACCCATTGAGAGAGTTGAGCCGATTGAAGGAGTCAAGGAAATCAGCAGAGTCTCCAGCCTCAGGTTGATCGAGGTGAAGATTCACATCTCCCAGCCACCACGTCCCCACAAGATTTAAGAAAGGCACCAGCCGGACCAGGGGGACGGTAGATGAGGGAGCCACCTAATGTGAAATGGGCCGAGAACTGCATGCTGAAATCCAAAGCCTCACACTCGCCCCAAAGGCTAGAAGTTTCGCTATGGAGAGCCCAGTTATCCCTGTGCAGAATAGCCAGGCCACCCCCTCTGCCAACTCGGCGATCCACACGATGAAACTTATAGCCAGCAGGAGTAACCAGCGCAACAATGGGGTTGGATGAAGTGTCCAGCTAAGTCTCAGTGACAAACAACAAGTCTAATGAATTGTCAGAGACCAGGTCGAACACGTCCACATAATGCTTCCTCAAAGATCTAGCATTGATAAGAGCAGCTCTAATACACAAGGCCTTCGAGGATTTAATAGGCAAATTGCTAGAGGAAAGCTCTAGCGTCGGAGTAAAACCACAGTCAGAGCAAACAAAGTCCGAATTAAAAAGCATAGAGCAGCCGCTATAAGTGATGGGAGTTAGTGAGTAATCCTTATATATATGTGTTCTGCATGCCATGTATACATATTTCCAGAGGTACTGGTCCTGACTAGTACATGATACCATTCTGGGATCATTAATCATCCTTGGCAGCAGCTAATTTGTCATATCCATTCCCACCTACGCTTGTTCCAGCACAAAGGTATATGTAAGTAAGTCCGTTTTTATATAGCGCAGCTACTCACCCTTACGGGTCTCAAGGCGCTGGGGGCCGGAGTGGAAATTAAGTGAGCTATTGCCCAGAGTCACATGGTGCTGAGCTGAGCTGCCGCTGGAGCCGGGGATCGAACCGTGAACCCTGTGCTCCGAAGTCAACTGCCCTGGCCGCTGCACCACACCTCTCCATCACTATAAGACTGTCTATGACTATGTAAGTTGTCCACTTCTCTCATAGCCACATGGAGCTGTGAGGTGGTGTACCCGCTTGAGCGCAATAAATCTTTTTATATTACAGTTACATCCGACTGCTGGTCTTCCTTGTGGTGAACGTACCTGTGAGTGGTTGGAAAAAGGACCACTTCCACAGTAAAAGTAACTTTAAAACAACTTGTTTCTGGAATCCACTTGCTTTGATCCTGAAACTACCTTTAAAGGAACTTGTTTCAGGAACCCACTCGCTCTACTCCTGAAACTAACTTTAAAAGAATTTGTTTCAGGAATCTACTCCTTTAATCCTACAACTTACTTTACAAAAACTAGTTACAGGTATCCATCAGCTCTCATCTTGAAACTAACTTTAAAACAAATTGTTTAAGGAATCCACTCGCTTAAATCCTGAAACTAAATTTAAAACAACTTGCTTCAGGAATCCACTCACTTTAATCCTACAACTAACTTTAAACCAACTTTTTTCAGGAATCCATCAGTCTTCATCCTGAAACTGACTTTAAAACAACTTGTTTCAGGAATCCACCAGCTTCACTCCTAAAACTAACTTTAAAACAACTTGTTCAGCTCTTAGTAGAATTGATAGTATTAGCTCTCAGCTCAGGGTTTCAATGCTTTTGCATTTGATTTGTGAGGGACACCTAGTAACGACTAGTGGAACTGCAGCTTCATGAAAGGGTTTCAATGCTTTTGCATTTGACTCGTGAGGGACATCTATTAACGACTAGTGGAACTGCAGCTTGATGTAATAATTTCAATGCTTTTGCATTTGACTCGTGAGGGACACCTAGTAACGACGAGTTGAACTGCAGCTCTTTGTAGAATTATTTTGATACTGGATACTATAATATTCACTGCCATCTGCTAATATCATCCCATAATGCTTTGCAGGGCCTTTGGTTGGGATTGTATTTTTGCCCATAACTGTGCTTGGGGTGGTCCTAACAGGATGGGAGCACCACTGAATCGTTCAGCATGATGTGCTCTTTGTGTTCAAGGCATCTGCTTGGTCCTCCCCTAGGTTAGGGGATCCCAAAATCATCACCTCTCTCATTGGGTGATATTTTATTTTCAAAGTTCACTTTTGTGAATTGGTTATATGCTTTTTAGCATGTAAAATTGCTTTATCAAAGCATTTGTGGGTGCAGTTTAGTAGCTGATTCCACTATGTGGAGGGATGGAGTTTATGCTTGAATTACGTGAGTTCATTGCCCACTCCTATTTAAAACAACTTGTTTCAGGAGTCCACCAGCACTAATTCTGAAACTATCTTTAAAAGAACTACTTTCAGGAACCCACTCTCTTTAGTCCTGAAAACTAACTTTAAAACAAATTGTTTAAGTAATCCACTTGCTGTAATCCTGAAACTAACTTTAAAAGAACTTGTTTCAGGAATGCACTCGCTCTAATCCTGAAACTAACTTTAAAAGAATATGTTTCAGGAATCTACTCCTTTAATCCTACAAATAACTTTAAAAAACTAGTTACAGGCATCCATCAGCTCTCATCCTGAAACTAACTTTAAAACAACTTGTTTCAGGATTCCACCAGCTCTAAACCTGAAACTAACTTTAAAACAACTCGTTTTAGGAATCCACCATCTCTACTTCTGAAACCAAACTTAAAACAACTTGTTTCAGGAATCCACCAGCTCTAATCCTGAAACTAACTTTTAAAACAACTTCATTCAGGAATCCACTCTCATTAATCCTGAAACTAACTTTAAAACAAATTGTTTAAGGAATACACTCGCTTTAATCCTGAAACTAAATTTAAAACAACTGGTTTCAGGAATCAACTCACTTTAATCCTACAATTAACTTTAAAACAACTTGTTTCAGGAAACCTTCATCCTTCATTCTGAAACTGACTTTAAAACATCTTGTTTCAGGATGCCACCAGTTCTTTTATGTTTGAAAAGCTTTATTTAAATATTAATAGCAATACAAAGGTCAGCAAAACAGAAAATGACTTATTGAAGGTATACATATTAGAAGAAATGGCTAACAGCAATTTAAAGAAGAAAGTTGTTTAAGATTATAATGGAATAAAGGGAAAGGGGAAAGGAGGAGGGGGAGGAGGGAGGAAGGCAGGGAAGGGAACAAGGGGAAGGAAAGAAGGGAGGGGGAGGGGATCTCTTATAATCTAAAATAGAATATATAAGTTGCATATTTAACTAGAAATCTTAAACCGTAACCTGTAATCAACATCTGGAATAGAGGGTGACAAAAAATGATTACGTTTGAAGTAAGAGGCAGAGAAAAATAATACATTTACGGAGGTTTAAAATTCTCTGCATTTAAACAGGAGTCATCCGCCAATGCCAATTTATCTAAGAAGGTAGTAAGTGGGATCCAAAAACCTTCTCTATCAATCATCGGTTTACAGGAGGAAGCAAAAGCAATATCCAGGCGATGAAAATGACATAAACTGTTCCACCAATGTTGAATCGAGAGTTTTAATCCTGTAACTCTCTTTAAAACAACTTGTTTCAAGAATCACAATCTCTACTCATGAAACTAACCTTCAAAGAACTTGTTTAAGGAATCCACCACTTCTAATCCTGAAACTAACTTTAAAACAATTTGTTTCAGCATTCCACTTGTCAAAATCTTAAAAGTACCTTTAAAACAACTTGTTTCAAG
Organism: Calotriton arnoldi; assembly: GCA_963921515.1. NCBI lineage: Eukaryota > Metazoa > Chordata > Amphibia > Caudata > Salamandridae > Calotriton > Calotriton arnoldi. The sequence goes on along the minus strand of CAWUFW010002464.1, from coordinate 547,715 downwards.
AAACCACTCACTTTAATCATGAAACTTACTTTAAAATATCTTGTTTCTTGAATCCACCAGCTCTAATCCTGAAACTATTTTTCAAACAACTACTTTCAGGCATCCACCAGCTCTAATCCTGAAACTAACTTTAAAATAACTTATTTCAGGAACACGATCACCTTAATCCTGAAACTAACTTTAAAAGAACTTGTTTCAGGAATCCAATTCTTTATTCCTACAACTAACTTTAAAAAAACAAGTTACAGGCATCCATCAGCTCTCATCCTGAAACTAACTTTAAAACAACTTGTTTCAGGAGACCACCAGCTCTACTCCTGAAACTAACTTTAAAACAACTTGTTTCAGGGATCCACCAGCTCTAATTCTGAAACTATTTTAAAAATAAATTCTTTCAGGAATCCACTCGCTTTAATCCTGAAACTAACTTTAAAACAAATTGTTTAAGGAATCCACTGGCTTTAATCCTGAAACTAACTTTAACAGAACTTGTTTCAGGAATGCACTCGCTCTATTCCTGAAATTAACTTTAAAAGGACTTGTTTCAGGAATCCAGGGGCATATTAGCAAGACCGGCGATAAAATTATCTCAGTTTTAGCGGCAGGAAACTGCCGCTAAAACGGCGATAATGGGCTTGCTAATATGCGTTATGGAATTCCAATCGAAGCCCAGGTTAGATGTCCTGCACATCTAACCTGGGCTTCTATTGGAATTCTATAACGCATATTAGCAAGCCCATTATCGCCGTTTTAGCGGCAGTTTCCTGCCGCTAAAACGGCGATATTTTTAATGTGGGTCTTGCTAATATGCCCCCCAATTCCTTATTCCTACAACTAACTTTAAAAAAAACTAGTTACAGGCATCCATCAGCTCTCATCCTGAAACTATCTTTAAAACTACTTGTTTCAGAAATCCACCATCTCTACTCCTGAAACTAATCTTAAAACAATTTGTTTCAGGATTCCACCAGCTCTAATCCTGAAACTATCTTTAAAACAACTCGTTTTAGGAATCCACCATCTCTACTCCTGAAACTAAATTTAAAACAACTTTTTTCAGGAATCCATCAGCCTTCATCCTGAAACTGACTTTAAAACAACTTGTTTCAGGAATCCACCAGCTTCACCCCTGACACTAACTTTAAAACAACTTGTTTCAGGAATCCACCAGCTCTAATCATGAAACTTTCTTTAAAACAACTTGTTTCAGTAATCCACTAGCTCTAATCCTGAAAATATCTTTTAAACTACTTGTTTAAGGAATCCACCAGCTCTAATTCTGAAACTAACTTTAAAACAATTTGTTTCAGCAATTCACTCGTCCAAGTCTTAAAAGTAACTTTAAAACAACTTGTTTCAAGAATCCACTTGCTCTAATCCAGAAACTAACTTAAAAAAACTTGTTACAGGAATCTATCAGCTTTCATCCTGAACCTAACTATAAAACAACTTGTTTCAGGAATCCCCCAGCTCTAATCTTGAAACTATTTTTAAAACAACTTGTTTTAGGAATCCACCAGCTCTACTCCTGAAACTAACTTTAAAACAACTTCATTCAGGACTCCACTGTCTTTAATCCTGAAACTAACTTTAAAACAAATTGTTTAAGGAATACACTCGCTTTAATCCTGAAACTAAATTTAAAACAACTGGTTTCAGGAATCCACTCACTTTAATCGTACAATTAACTTTAAAACAACTTGTTTGAGGAAACCTTCATCCTTCATTCTGAAACTGACTTTAAAACATCTTGTTTCAGGAATCCTCCAACTCTACTCCTGAAACTAAATTTAAAACTACTTGTTTCAGCAATCCACTCATCCAAATCTTAAAAGTACCTTTAAAACTACTTGTTTCTAACCCTGGGCGAAGTGCTACGCTACGCTCGCGTAGTTTGCGAAGTTTGCGCTACTTCGCACAACGCGAATTGCACGTAGCACAGTGCAAACACGCGTAGCGTAGCGTAGTGCCGCGGTCATTTTTTGCTTGCTCGCGGTCCTCAACGTCAAGTTGGCGACCGCGAGCAAGCAAAATGACATCCCGGCGAGACTTTTTCCTCGTTCGCGATCAGCAACATCAAGTTGCCGATCGCGAGCGTGGAAAATAAACCTCCCGGCGAGATTCTCAACGCGGGGAGGTCAGGTTTCTCATTGCGAGTGGTCGCGTATGCTCGCGACCGCTCGCGATGAGAAACTACCAGTCCGCGTTGAGAAAGCTGCCGCTCGAGTAAAAATCTACTCGAGCGGCAGTAAAAGACAGCTCGCACTGTGCAAGTTGCCGTTTTCAATGATTGCACAGTGCGGACAAGCATCCGGCACTGTGCAATCATTGCGAACAGTGCGCTACGCAGTTCGCGTAGTGCTACGCGAAGCTTGCGTAGTGCGAACTGCACTTTGCGTAGCTTCGCGAAGCATTACTTCGCGAACTACGCCCAGGCTAGTTGTTTCAAGAATCCACTCACTTTAATCCTGAAACTTACTTTAAAATATCTTTTTTAATGAATCCACCAGCTTTAATCCTGAAAATATTCACTTTGAGCTTTCCTTTCCTTTAGTTTTGTTGGGCCCTTGGGCAGCTCCATCTCCACTTCTTTTAGAAGAGTTAGATTTACAACTTCTGGATTTACTGCTAGCCATAGCTGTTAAGATTATTTTGTCAGAATGGAAATCCTTTAATTCCTTATCATATCATACATGGTGGGCATGGGTATCGTTTCTCCGCGGTGCTCACACTTCGATGGAGGAGAAACAATATACCCCCTCTATCTCTTCTGGTGTCTGGAGATCGCTTGACAAATATATCCATTTAGCTTCTCAGGGCCTAGTGGCTCAGTATCCTTTTTTCACCGCTGATTGATTTTCCCTTTTTATTTCAGTAAGACTGGAGTCCCTTTCTCTCTTTCTCTTTTTTTCTTTTCTTCTTTTTCTTTTCTCCTTTCACGCTCTCTATTTTTTCATTATTTTCTTTTTTCTTCTCCTTCTTTCTTCTTTTTTGTGTGTTCAATCCTTTTTATTTAAATGTAGTACAAATCAATTCACACAAATAGGTTCTTATTTACCTGCTTGTATTAGGGTTTATCCACTATTTATCATATTGCTCATATTTATGCTTTTTATTAACTATTTATTGTTCGAGATGGTTTTTATGTATTACATGCTGTTGTACCTTAATTATTTATACTCTCTCTTAAATTAATAAAAACATTTTGAACAAAAAACTACTTGTTTCAAGAATCCACTCGCTTGAATACTGAAACGTACTTTAAAATAACGTGTTTCATGAATCCACCAGCTCTAATCCTGAAACTAACTTTAAAACAACTTGTTTCAGGATTCCACCAGTTCTAATCCTGTAACTATCTTTAAAACAACTTGTTTCAAGAATCCACCATCTCTACTCATGAAACTAACCTTCAAAGAACTTGTTTAAGGAATCCACCAGTTCTAATCCTGAAACTAACTTTAAAACAATTTGTTTCAGCATTCCACATGTCAAAATCTTAAAAGTACCTTTAAAACAACTTGTTACAAGAAACCACTCACTTTAATCATGAAACTTACTTTAAAATATCTTGTTTCTTGAATCCACCAGCTCTAATCCTGAAACTATTTTTCAAACAACTACTTTCAGGCATCCACCAGCTCTAATGCTGAAACTAACTTTAAAAGAACTTATTTCAGGAATGCGCTCACCTTAATCCTGAAACTAACTTTAAAAGAACTTGTTTCAGGAATCCACTCAATCTCATCATCAAATTAACTTTAAAAGGACTTGTTTCAGGTATCCAATTCTTTATTCCTACAACTAACTTTAAAAAAACTAGTTACAGGCATCCATCATCTCTCATCCTGAAACTAACTTTAAAACAACTTGTTTCAGGAATCCACCAGCTCTAATCCTGAGACGAACTTTAAAACAATATTTTTCAGGAATGCACTCACTTTAAACTTGGAACTAACTTTAAACCAACTTGTTTCAGGAATCCACTCGCTCTAATCCTGAAACTAACTTTAAAACAACTTGTTTCACGAATCCATCAGCTTTCATCATGAAACTATCTTTAAAATAACTTGTTTCGGGAATCCTCCAGCTCTACTCCTGAAACTACCTTTAAAACAACTTGTTTCACGAATCCACCAGCACTAATTCTGAAACTATCTTCAAAAGAACTTCTTTCAGGAATCCAGTCCTTTATTACTACAACTAACTTAAAAAAATTAGTTACAGGCATCCATCAGCTTTCATCCTGAAACTAACTTTGAAAGAACTGGTTTCAGGATTCCACCATCTCTGATTCTGAAACTATCTTTAAAATAACTTTTTTCAGGAACCCACTCGCTTTAATCCTGAAAACTAACTTTAAAACAAATTGTTTAAGGAATCCACTCGCTTTAATCCTGAAACTAACTTTAAAAGAACTTGTTTCAGGAATGAACTCGGTCTATTCCTGAAACTAACTTTAAAAGAATTTGTTTCAAGAATCTACTCCTTTAATCCTACAAATAACTTAAAAAAAACTAGTTACAGGCATCCATCAGCTCTCATCCTGAAACTATCTTTAAAACTACTTGTTTCAGAAATCCACCATCTCTACTCCTGAAACTATCCTTAAATCAACTTGTTTCAGGATTCCACCAGCTCTAATCCTGAAACTATGTTTAAAACAACTTGTTTTAGGAATCCACCATCTCTACTCCTGAAACTAAACTTAAAACAAATTGTTTAAGGAATCCACACGCTTTAATCCTGAAACTAACTTTAAAAGAACTTGTTTCAGGAATGAACTCGCTCTATTCCTGAAACTAACTTTAAAAGAATTTGTTTCAGGAATCTACTCCTTTAATCCTACAAATAACTTTAAAAAAACTAGTTACAGGCATCCATCAGCTCTCATCCTGAAACTATCTTTAAAACTACTTGTTTCAGAAATCCACCATCTCTACTCCTGAAACTAACCTTAAAACAACTTGTTTCAGGATTCCACCAGCTCTAATCCTGAAACTATATTTAAAACAACTCGTTTTAGGAATCCACTATCTCTACTCCTGAAACTAAACTTAAAACAAATTGTTTAAGGAATACACTCGCTTTAATCCTGAAACTAAATTTAAAACAACTGGTTTCAGGAATCAACTCACTTTAATCCTACAACTAACTTTAAATCAACTTTTTTCAGGAATCCATCAGCCTTCATCCTGAAACTGACTTTAAAACAACTTGTTTCAGGAATCCACCAGCTTCACCCCTGACACTAACTTTAAAACAACTTGTTTCAGGAATCCACCAGCTCTAATCCTGAAACTTTCTTTAAAACAACTTGTTTCAGGAATCCACCAGCTCTACTCCTGAAACTAACCTTAAAACAACTTGTTTCAGGATTCCACCAGCTCTAATCCTGAAACTATATTTAAAACAACTCGTTTTAGGAATCCACTATCTCTACTCCTGAAACTAAACTTAAAACAAATTGTTTAAGGAATACACTCGCTTTAATCCTGAAACTAAATTTAAAACAACTGGTTTCAGGAATCAACTCACTTTAATCCTACAACTAACTTTAAATCAACTTTTTCAGGAATCCATCAGCCTTCATCCTGAAACTGACTTTAAAACAACTTGTTTCAGGAATCCACCAGCTTCACCCCTGACACTAACTTTAAAACAACTTGTTTCAGAAATCCACCAGCTCTAATCCTGAAACTTTCTTTAAAACAACTTGTTTCAGGAATCCACCAGCTCTAATCCTGAAACTATCTTTAAAACTACTTGTTTAAGGAATCCACCAGCTCTGATTCTGAAACTAACTTTAAAACAATTTGTTTCAGCAATCCACTCATCCAAGTCTTAAAAGTAACTTTAAAACAACTTGTTTCAGGAATCCACTCGCTCTAATCCTGAAACTAACTTAAAAAAAACTTGTTACAGAAATCTATCAGCTTTCATCCTGAACCTAACTATAAAACAACTTGTTTCAGGAATCCCCCAGCTCTACTCCTGAAACTATCTTTAAAACAACTTGTTTCACAAATCCACCAGCATTAATTCTGAAATTAGCTTTAAAAGAACTTCTTTAAGAAATCCACTCACTTTAATCCTGAAACTAACTTTAAAACGACTTATTTCAGGATCCACCAGCTCTAATTCTGAAACTTTTTTAAAATAACTTCTTTCAGGAATCCACTTGCTTTAATCCTGAAACGAACTTTAAAACAACTTGTTTCATCAATCCCCTCGTCCAAATATTAAAAGTAACTTTAAAACAACTTGTTTCTGGAATCCACTTGCTTTGATACTGAAACTACCTTTAAAGGAACTTGTTTCAGGAATCCACTCGCTCTAATCCTGAAAATAACTTTAAAAGAATTTGCTTCAGGAATTCACTCCTTTAATCCTACAACTTACTTTACAAAAACTAGTTACAGGTATCAATCAGCTCTCATCCTGAAACTAACTTTAAAACAACTTGTTTCAGGATTCCACCAGCTCTAATCCTGAAACTATCTTTAAAACAACACGTTTTAGGAATCCACCATCTCTACTTCTGAAACTAAACTTAAAACAACTTGTTTCAGGAATCCACCAGCTCTAATCCTGAAACTAACTTTAAAATAACTTCATTCAGGAATCCACTCTCTTTAATCCTGAAACTAACTTTAAAACAAATTGTTTAAGGAATACACTCGCTTTAATCCTGAAACTAAATTAAAACAACAGGTTTCAGGAATCCACTCACTTTAATCCTACAATTAACTTTAAAACAACTTGTTTCAGGAAACCTTCATCCTTCATGCTGAAACTGACTTTAAAACATCTTGTTTCAGGAATCCTCCAACTCTACTCCTGAAACTAACTTTAAAAAAACTTGTTTCAGGATTCCACCAGTTCTAAACCTGTATCTATCTTTAAAACAACTTGTTTCAGGAATCCACCATCTCTACTCCTGAAACTAACCTTCAAAGAACTTGTTTAAGGAATCCAGCAGTTCTAATCCTGAAACTAACTTTAAAACAATTTGTTTCAGCATTCCACTTGTCAAAATCTTAAAAGTAACTTTAAAACAACTTGTTTCAAGAATTCACACGCTCTAATCCTGAAACAAACTTTAAAAAAACTTGTTACAGGAATCTATCAGCTTTCATCCTGAACCTAACTATAAAACAACTTGTTTCAGGAATCCCTCAGCTCTACTCCTGAAACTAACTTTAAAACAACTTGTTTCACAAATCCACCAGCATTAATTCTGAAATTAGCTTTAAAAGAACTTCTTTCAGGAATCCACTCACTTTAATCCTGAAACTAACTTTAAAATGACTTATTTCAGGGATCTACCAGCTCTAATTCTAAATCTATCTTTAAAATAACTTCTTTCAGGAATCCACTTGCTTTAATCCTGAAAGGAACTTTAAAACAACTTGTTTCATCAATCCCCTCGTCCACATCTTAAAACTAACTTTAAAACAACTTGTTTCTGGAATCCACTTGCTTTAATCCTGAAACTACCTTTAAAGAAACTTGTTTCAGGAATCCACTCGCTCTAATCCTGAAACAAACTTTAAAAGAATTTGCTTCAGGAATCCACTCCTTAAATCCTACAACTTACTTTACAAAAACTAGTTACAGGTATCAATCAGCTCTCATCCTGAAACTAACTTTAAAACAACTTGTTTCAGGAGTCCACCAGCACTAATTCTGAAACTATCTTTAAAAGAACTACTTTGAGGAACCCACTCGCTTTAATCCTGAAAACTAACTTTAAAACAAATTGTTTAAGTAATCCACTGGCTTTAATCCTGAAACTAACTTTAAAAGAACTTGTTTCAGGAATGCACTCGCTCTAATCCTGAAACTAACTTTAAAAGAGTTTGTTTCAGGAATCTACTCCTTTAATCCTACAAATAACTTTAAAAAACTAGTTACAGGCATCCATCTGCTCTCACCCTGAAACTCACTTTAAAACAACTTGTTTCAGGATTCCACCAGCTCTAATCCTGAAACTAACTTTAAAACAACTCGTTTTAGGAATCCTCCATCTCTACTCCTGAAACTAACTTTAAAACAACTTCATTCACGAATCCACTCTCTTTAATCCTGAAACAAACTTTAAAACAAATTGTCTAAGGAATACACTCGCTTTAATCGTGAAACTAAATTTAAAACAACTGGTTACAGGAATTCACTCACTTTAATCCTACAATTAACTTTAAATAAACTTGTTTCAGGAAACCTTCATCCTGAAACTGACTTTAAAACATGTTGTTTCAGGAATCCTCCAACTCTACTCCTGAAACTAACTTTAAAACAACTTGTTTCAGGATTCCACCAGTTCTAATCCTGTAACTATCTTTAAAACAACTTGTTTCAGGAATCCACCAGTTCTAATCCTGAAACTAACTTTAAATCAATTAGTTTCAGCAATCCACTTGTCAAAATCGTAAAACTACCTTTAAAACAACTTGTTTCAAGAAACCACTCACTTTAATCATGAAACTTACCTTAAAATATCTTGTTTCATGCATCCACCAGCTCTAATCCTGAAGCTATCTTTCAAACAACTACTTTCAGGCATCCACCAGCTCTAATCCTGAAACTTACTTTAAAAGAACTTCTTTCAGGAATCCGCTCACCTTAATCCTGAAACTATCTTTAAAAGAACTTGTTTCAGGAATCCACTCAATCTAATCCTCAAATTAACTTTAAAAGGACTCGTTTCACGAATCCAATTCTTTATTCCTACAACTAATTTAAAAAAACTAGTTACAGGCATCCATCAGCTCTCATCCTGAAACTAACTTTAAAACAACTTGTTTCAGGAGTCCACCAGCTCTACTCCTGAAACTAACTTTAAAACAACTTGTTTCAGGGATCCACCAGCTCTAATTATGAAACTATCTTTAAAATAACTTCTTTCAGGAATCCAATCGCTTTAATCCTGAAACTAACTTTAAAACAAATTGTTTAAGTAATCCACTTGATTAAATCTTGATACTAAATTTAGAACAAGTTGATTTAGGAATTGACTCACTTTAATCCTACAACTAACTTTAAAAAAACTAGTTACAGGCATCCATCAGCTCTCATCCTGACACTAACTTTAAAACAACTTGTTTCAGGAATTCACCAGCTCCACTCCTAAAACTAACTTTAAAACAACTTGTTTCAAGAATCCACCAGTTCTAATCCTGAAATTGACTTTAAAACAATTTGTTTCAGCAATCCACGCATCCAAATCTTCAAAGTCCCTTTACAACAACTTGTTTCAAGAATCCACTCGCTTTAATTCTGAAGCGTACTTTAAAATATCTTGTTTCATGAATCCACCAGCTCTGATCCTGAAACTGTTTTTCAAACAACTACTTTCAGGAATCCACCAGCTCTGATCCTGAAACTGTTTTTCAAACAACTTCTTTCAGGAATCCACTCGCTTTAATGTTGAAACTAACTTTAAAACAAATTGTTTAAGGAATCCACTCGCTTAAATCCTGAAACTAAATTTAAAACAACTTTTTTCAGGAATCCAACAGTCTTCATCCTGAAACTGACTTTAAAACAACTAGTTTCAGGAATCCACTCACTTTACTCCTGAAACTAACTTTAAAACAACTTCTTTCAGGAATCCACTAGCTCTAATCCTGAAACTTTCTGTAAAACAACTTGTTTCAAGAATCCACTCGCTCTAATCCTGAAACTAACTAAAAAAAGCTTGTTTCAGGAATCTATCAGCTATCATCCTGAACCTAGCTATAAAAAACTTGTTTCAGGAATCCCCCAGCTCTACTCCTGAAACTAACTTTGAAACAACTTGTTTCACAAATCCACCAGAATTAATTCTGAAACTATCTTTAAAAGAACTTCTTTCAGGAATCCACTCACTTTAATCCTGAAACTAACTTTAAGATGACTTGTTTCAGGGATCCACCATCTCTAATTCTGTATTATGTGGAGTGTATTTATGTTGCATTGAATAGAGTGTAATTGTGACGTGTTATTATGTGGTACTGAGTGGTATTATGTGGAGTGTATTTATGTTGCATTGAGTAGAGTGTAATTACATGGTGTGTAATTATGTGGAACTGAGTGGTATTATGTGGAGTGTATTTATATTGCATTGAGTAGAGTGTAATTATGTGGCGTGTTATTACGTGGCACTGAGTGGTATTATGTGGAGTGTATTTATGTTGCATTGAGTAGAGTGTGATTATGTGGTGTCTAATTATGTGGCACTGAGTTGTATTATGTGGAGTGTATGTTGCATTTAGTAGAGTGTAATTATGTGGCATGTAATTATGTGGCACTGAGTGGTATTATTTGGAGTGTATGTTGCATTGAGTGCAGTGTAATTATGTAGCATATAATTATGTGGCACTGAGTGGTTTTATGTGGAATGTATTTATGTTGCATTGAGTAGAGTGTAAATATGTGGTGTGTAATTATGTGGCACTGAGTGGTATTATGTTGAGTGTATTTATGTTGCATTGAGTAGAGTGTAATTATGTGGCATGTATTTATGTGGTACTGAGTGGTATGTGGAGTGTATTCATGTTGCAATGAGTAGTGTAATTATGTGGCATGTAATTATGTGGCACTAAGTGGTATTATTTGGAGTGTATGTTGCATTGAGTGCAGTGTAAATATGTAGCATATAATTATGTGGCACTGAGTGGTATTATGTGGAGTGTATTTATGTTGCATTGAGTAGAGTGTAATTATGTGGCGTGTAATTATGTGGCACTGAGTGGTATTATGTGGAGTGTATTTATGTTGCATTGAGTAGAGTAAGTATGTGGCTTGTAATTATGTCACACTGAGTGGTATTATGTAGAGTGTATTTATGTTGCATTGAGTAGAGTGTAATTATGTGGCATGTAATTATGTGGCACAGTGTTATTATGTGGAGTGTATTTACGTTGCATTGAATAGAGTGTAATTATGTGACATCTAATTATGTGGTACTGAGTGGTATTAGGTGGAGTGTATTTATGTTGCATTGAGTAGAGTGTAATTATGTGGTGTGTAATTATGTGGCACTGAGTGGTATTATGTGGTGTGTATTTATGTTGCATTGAATATAGTGTAATTGTGACGTGTAATTATGTGGCACTGAGTGGTATTATGTGGAGTGTATTTATGTTGCATTGAGCAGAGTGTAATTATGTGGCATGTAATTATGGGCACACAAGGGGCAGTCTGCGGCGGCACAGAGCCCTGTGTTGTCTTATGTTTGCTCCTCCCAGACCTATTGCATTGCAAATGGTTGTTTTTATTGCTTCAAACTTATTGACATTGCCAATGCATGTTTACGTGCCGAACTCCCTCTCTTTACCGGGCTGCCAAGACAGGCTAAGAGCTGAAGATTCTATTTTTATTTAAAAGAGCTTTGCCAAAGGCATCTCTGCTTCAGTTTTTGACAGATTAACAGGCGCTGCGGACTCCTGTGCTCCTCGATCTGTCACTGGTCCTCACCTGACATGAGAGAAAGGGGCACGCGCATTCTTCCTGAGAGAAACAGTACGTAAATGGGACGATCGGTGCAGTGCGCCTCAGGTGAAGACCGGGGAGCGGCCACAAATAGGTGGGGGCGAGGAAGGAAGAAAACAAATGACATGTGCCGGACTTGTTTCATTTTTATGAGATTCTGGAATAACCAGGGTTATAATTTTAGCCGGCCCGTTCTGAGTCACACATTCCTGCGTGGTATGCTCAAATAGTGTTATTTATTCAAGTCAGCTTAAACCTGCTCTCCAGTTATGAGGAACCTTCAGCTGGGCTCTAAGGGCGAGTAATCTCTTCATTCTGCCTCCATCCCTAGGCACTCACTTGGCAGATTACTGTTTAAGGGTAATCATTAAGTGCCAACGTGCCACCAAAAGTGGTGTCGGGCCGCTTTAATTCTGACATCATCAAAAAAGGGTCCAATGGTTTATTTAGCCGGAGTAGAGGAGTGCATTGCAAGACAGTAAATTCAAACAAGTCCTAAAACAAGCGCGGCCGCGAAAGTTAAAGCGACTGCGCTAATTAGACAAGGAATGTCAGGAATGAAGCTGGCATCCGGCTGCGCTGCTGCTCGCTCCTAAGCTCCCTAGGCCAGGGGAGTTAACGTTTAGAGAGAAGGCGGGACATGCACCCGCCTTTGGCCAATTGCAAGCTTTCAATTTTTGAAAGCCACATGCAATGGCCAATCACTTCAGCTTTTCAGCAAAAAGCCACATGCACGAGGTTGCTGAAAAGCTGAAGTGATTCCAAGAGGTCATTTTCTAGGGCAGCGCATACGCACTGCGCTAGGCTCGACCTAAAAAAGTAGCTACAGGCATCCATCAGCTCTCATCCTGAAACTAACTTTAAAATAACTTTTTTCAGGAATCCACCATCTCTACTCATGAAACTAACCTTAAAACAACTTGTTTAAGGAATCCACCAGCTCTAATCCTGAAACTGACTTTAAAACAATTTGTTTCAGCAATCCACTCATCCAAATCTTAAAAGTATCTTCAAAACTACTTGTTTCAAGAATCCACTTGCTTGAATTATGAAACGTACTTTAAAATATCTTGTTTCATGAATCCACCAGCTCTAATCCTGAAACGATTTTTCAAACAACTACTTTCAGGAATCCACCAGCTCTAATCCTGAAACTAACCTTAAAATAAATTGTTTAAGAAATCCACTCGCTTAAATCCTGAAACTAAATTTAAAACAACTTGTTTCAGAAATCCACTCACTTTAATCCTACAACTAACTTTAAAACAACTTTTTCAGGAATCCATTAGCATTCATCCTGAAACTGACTTTAAAACAAATTGTTTCAGGAATCCACCAGCTCTAATCCTGAAACTATCTTTAAAACTACTTGTTTAAGGTATCCACCAGCTCTAATTCTGAAACTAACTTTAAAACAATTTGTTTCAGCAATCCACTCGTCCAAGTCTCAAAAGTAACTTTAAAACAACTTGTTTCAAAGAATCCACTCGCTCTAATCCTGAAACTAACTTAAAAAAACTTGTTTCAGGAATCTATCATCTTTCATCCTGAACCTAACTATAAAACAACTTCTTTCAGGAATCCCTCAGCTCTACTCCCGAAACTAACTTTAAAATAACTTGTTTCACAAATCCACCAGCATTAATTCTGAAACTATCTTTAAAAGAACTTCTTTCAGGATTCCACTCACTTCAATCCTGAAACCAACTTTAAAACAAATTGTTTAAGGAATCCACTCGCTTAAATCCTGAAACTGACTTTAAAACAACTTGTTTCAGGAATCCACCAGCTTTAATCCTGAAACTAACTTTAAAACAACTACTTTCAGGAATCCACCAGCTCTAATCCTGAAACTCTCTTTAAAACAACTTGTTTCAGGAATCCACCAGCTCTAATCCTGAAACTATCTTTAAAACTACTTGTTTAAGGAATCCACCAGCTCTAATTCTGAAATTAACTTTAAAACAATTTATTTCAGCAATCCACACATCCAAGTCTCAAAAGTAACTTTAAAACAACTTGTTTCAAGAATCCACTCGCTCTAATCATGAAACTAACTTAAAAACTTGTTTCAGGAATCTATCAGCTTTCTTCCTGAACCTAACTATAAAACAACTTGTTTCAGGAATCTCCCAGCTCTACTCCTAAAACTAACTTTAAAACAACTTGTTTCACTAATCCACAAGCATTAATTCTGAAACTATCTTTAAAAGTACTTCTTTCACGAATTCACTCACTTTAATACTGAAACTCACTTTAAAACCACTTGTTTCATGAATCCCCCAGCTCTACTCCTGAAACTAACTTTAAAACAACTTGTTTCACAAATCCACCAGCATTAATTCTGAAATTAGCTTTAAAATAACTTCTTTAAGGAATCCACTCACTTTAATCCTGAAGCTAACTTTAAAATGACTTGTTTCAGGGATCCACCAGCTCTAATTCTAAAACTATCTTTAAAATAACTTCTTTCAGGAATCAACTTGCTTTAATCCTGAAACAAACTTTAAAACAACTTGTTTCATCAAACCCCTCATCCAAATCTTTAAACTAACTTTAAAACAACTTGTTTCTGGAATCCACTTGCTTTAATCCTGAAACTAACTTTAAAGGAACTTGTTTCAGAAATCCACTCGCTCTAATCCTAAAACTAACTTTAGAAGAATTTGTTTCAGGAATCCACTCCTTTAATCCTACAACTTACTTTACAAAAACTTGTTACAGGTATCCATCAGCTCTCATCCTGAAACTAACTTTAAAACAACTTGTTTCAGGACTCCACTAGCACTAATTCTGAAACTATCTTTAAAAGAACTTCTTTCGGGAACCCACTCTCTTTAATCCTGAAAACTAACTTTAAAACAAATTGTTTAAGTAATCCACTCGCTTTAATCCTGAAACTAACTTTAAAAGAAAATGTTCCAGGAATGCACTTGCTCTAATCCTGAAACTAACTTTAAAAGAATTTGTTTCAGGAATCTACTCTTTTAATCCTTTAAATAACTTTAAAAAACTAGTTACAGGCATCCATCAGCTCTCATCCTGAAACTAACTTTAAAACAACTTGTTTCAGGATTCCACCAGCTCTAATCGTGAAACTATCTTTAAAACAACTCATTTTAGGAATCCACTATTTCTACTTCTGAAACTAAACTTAAAACAACTTGTTTCCGGAATCCACCAGCTCTAATCCTGAAACTAACTTTAAAACAACTTCGTTTAGGACTCCACTCTCTTTAATACTGAAACTAACTTTAAAACAAATTGTTTAAGGAATACACTCGCTTTAATCCTGGAACTAAATTTAAAACAACTGGTTTCAGGAATCCACTCACTTTAATCCTATAATTAACTTTAAAACAACTTGTTTTAGGAAACCTTCATCCTTCATTCTGAAACTGACTTTAAAACATCTTGTTTCAGGAATCCTCCAACTCAACTCCTGAAACTAACTTTAAAACAACTTGTTTCAGGATTCCACCAGTTCTAATCCTGTAACTATCTTTAAAACAACTTGTTTCAAGAATCCACCATCTCTACTCCTGAAACTAACCTTCAAAGAACTTGTTTAAGGAATTCACCAGTTCTAATCCTGAAACTAACTTTAAAACAATTTGTTTCAGCAATCCACTTGTCAAAATCTTAAAAGTACCTTTAAAACAACTTGTGTCAAGAAACCACTCACTTTAATCATGAAACTTACTTTAAAATATCTTGTTTCATGAATCCACCAGCTCTGATCCTGAAACTATTTTTCATACCACTACTTTCAGGCATCTACCAGCTCTAATCCTAAAACTAACTTTAAAAGAACTTCTTTCAGGAATCCGCTCACCTTAATCCTGAAACTAACTTTAAAATAACTTGTTTCAGGAATCCACTCAGTCTAATCTTCAAATTAACTTTAAAAGGACTTGTATCAGGAATCCAATTATTTATTCCTACAACTAACTTTAAAAAAACTAGTTACAGGCATCCATCAGCTCTATTCCTGAAACTAACTTTAAAACAACTTGTTTCCGGGATCCACCAGTTCTAATTCTGAAACTATCTTTAAAATAACTTTTTTCAGGAATCCACTCACTTTAATCCTGAAACTAACTTTAAAACAAATTGTTTAAGGAATCCACTCGCTTGAATCCTGAAACTAACTTTAAAAGAACTTGTTTCAGGATTCCAACAGTTCTGATCCTATAACTATCTTTAAAACAACTTGTTTCAAGAAACCACTCACTTTAATCATGAAACTTACTTTAAAATATCTTGTTTCATGAATCCACCAGCTCTAATCCTGAAACTATTTTTCAAACATCTACTTTCAGGCATCCAACAGCTCTAATCCTGAAACTAACTTTAAAAGAACTTGTTTCAGGAATCCACCAGCTCTAATCCTGAAACTATCTTTAAAACTACTTGTTTCAGGAATCCACCATCTCTACTCATGAAACTAACCTTAAAACAACTTGTTTAAGGAATCCACCAGCTCTAATCCTGAAACTGACTTTAAAACAATTTGTTTCAGCAATCCACTCGTCCAAATCTTGAAAGTACCATTAAAACTACTTGTTTCACAAGAATCCACTCACTCTAATCTTGAAACTAACTTAAAAAACTTGTTTCAGAAATCTATCAGCTTTCATCCTGAACCTACCTATAAAACAACTTGTTTTAGGAATCCCCGCTCTACTCCTGAAACTAACTTTAAAACAACTTGTTTCACAAATCCACCAGCATTAATTTTGAACCTATCTTTAAAAGAACTTCTTTCAGGAATCCACTTACTTTAATTCTGAGTCTAACTATAAAACAAATTGTTTCAGGAATCCATCAGCTCTAATCCTGAAACTAACTTTAAGACAATTTCTTTCAGTAATCCACTCGCTTTAATCCTGAAACTAACTTTAAAACAAATTGTTTAAGGAATCCACTCACTTAAATCCTGAAACTATCTTTAAAACAACTTGTTTCAGAAATCCACCATCTCTACTCCTGAAACTGACCTTAAAACAACTTGTTTTAGAATTCCACCAGCTCTAATCCTGAAACTATCTTTAAAACAACTTGTTTTAGGAATCCACCATCTCTACTCCTGAAACTAAACTTAAAACAAATTGTTTAAGGAATACATTTGCTTTAATCCTGAAACTAACTTTAAAATGACTTGTTTCAGGGATCCACCAGCTCTAATTCTGAAACTATCTTTAAAATAACTTCTTTCAGGAATCCACTTGCTTTAATCCTGAAACAAACTTTAAAACAACTTGTTTCATCAATCCCCTCGTCCAAATCTTAAAACTAACTTTAAAACAACTTGTTTCTGGAATCCACTTGCTTTAATCCTGAAACTAACTTTACAAGAACTTGTTTCAGGAATACACTCGCTCTAATCCTGAAACTAATTTTAAAATAGTTTGTTTCAGGAATCCACTCCTTTAATCCTACAACTTACTTTACAAAAACTAGTTGCAGGTATCCATCAGCTCTCATCCTGAAACTAACTTTAAAACAACTTGTTTCAGGGATCCACCAGCTCTAATTCTAAAACTATCTTTAGAATAACATCTTTCAGGAATCCAGTCACTTTAATCCTGAAACTAACTTTAAAACAACCTGTTTTATCAATCCCCTCATCCAAATCCTAAAACTAACTTTAAAACAACTTGTTTCAAGAATCCACCAGCTCTAATCCTGAAACTACCTTTAAAACAACTTGTTTCAGGAATTCATCAGCTTTCATCCTGAAACTAACTATAAAACAATTTGTTTCAGGAAACCTCCAGATCTACTCCACAAACTAACTTTAATACAACTTGTTTGACGAATCCACCAGCACTAATTCTGAAACTATCTTTAAAAGAACTTCTTTCAGGAAACCACTCACTTTAATCCAAAAACTAACTTTAAAATTACTTGTTTCAGGGGTCCACCAGTTCTAATTCTGAAACTATCTTTAAAATAACTTGTTTCATGAATCCTCCAGCTCTACTCCTGAAACTAACTTTAAAACAAATGTTTTAAGTAATCCACTCGCTCTAATCCTGAAACTAACTTTAAAAGAACTTGTTTTAGGAATGCACTCGCTTTAATCCTGAAACTAACTTTAAAACAATTTGTTTCAGGAATCCACTCCTTTAATCCTACAACTTACTTTACAAAAACTAGTTACAGGTATCCATCAGCTCTCATTCTGAAACTAACTTTAAAACAACTTGTTTCAGTAGTCCACCAGCTCTACTCCTGAAACTAACTTTAAAACAACTTGTTTCAGTAATCCACCAGCTCTAATTCTGAAACTATCTTTAGAATACCTTCTTTCAGGAATCCAGTCACTTTAATCTTGAAACTAACTTTAAAACAACTTGTTTCATCAATCCCCTCGTCCAAATCTTAAAACTAACTTTAAAACAACTTGTATATGAAATCCACTTGCTTTAATCCTGAAACTAACTTTAAAAGAACTTGTTTCAGGAATACACTTGCTCTAATCCTGAAACTAATTTTAAAATAGTTTGTTTCAGGAATCCACTCCTTTAATCCTACAACTTACTTTACAAAAACTAGTTACAGGTATCCATCAGCTCTCATCCTGAAACTAACTTTAAAACAACTTGTTTCAGGAGTGCACCAGCTCTACTCCTGAAACTAACTTTAAAACAACTTGTTTCAGGGAACCACCAGCTCTAATTCTAAAACTATCTTTAGAATAACTTCTTTCAGGAATCCAGTCACCTTAATCCTGAAACTAACTTTAAAACAACCTGTTTTATCAATCCCCTCGTCCAAATCCTAAAACTAACTTTAAAACAACTTGTTTCAAGAATACACCAGCTCTAATCCTGAAACTATTTATAAAACAACTTGTTTCAGGAATCCACCAGCTCTAATCCTGAAACTAACTTTAAAACAACTTGTTTCAGGAATCCATCAGCTTTCATCCTGAAACTAACTATAAAACAACTTGTTTCAGGAATCTCCCAGATCTACTCCTCAAACTAACTTTAATACAACTTGTTTGACGAATCCACCAGCACTAATTCTGAAACTATCTTTAAAAGTACTTCTATCAGGAAACCACTCACTTTAATCCTGAAACTAACTTTAAAATGAGTTGTTTCAGGGGTCCACCAGTGCTAATTCTGAAACTATCTTTAAAATAATTTGTTTCAGGAATCCTCCAGCTCTACTCCTGAAACTAACTTTAAAACAAATGTTTTAAGTAATCCGCTCGCTCTAATCCTGAAACTAACTTTAAAAGAACTTGTTTTAGGAATGCATTCTCTCTAATCCTGAAACTAAATTTAAAATAATTTGTTTCAGGAGTCTACTCCTTTAATCCTACAAATAACTTTAAAAAACTAGTTACAGGCATCCATCAGCTCTCATCCTGAAACTAACTTTAAAACAACTTGTTTCAGGATTCCACCAGCTCTAATCCTGAAACTATCTTTAAAACAACTCATTTTAGGAATCCACCATCTCTATTCCTGAAACTAAACATAAAACAACTTGTTTCAGGAATCCAACATCTTCATCCTGAAACTGAATTTAAAACAACTTATTTCAGGTATCCACCAGCTCTAATCCTGAAACTTT
This sequence comes from Calotriton arnoldi, assembly GCA_963921515.1. Classification (NCBI taxonomy): domain Eukaryota; kingdom Metazoa; phylum Chordata; class Amphibia; order Caudata; family Salamandridae; genus Calotriton; species Calotriton arnoldi. The sequence goes on along the minus strand of CAWUFW010002464.1, from coordinate 528,647 downwards.
CTTTAAAACAACTTCTTTCAGGAATCCACCAGCCCTAATCCTGAAACTATCTTTAAAACAACTCGTTTTAGGAATCCACCATCTCTACTCCTGAAACTAAACATAAAACAACTTGTTTCAGGAATCCAACAGTCTTCATCCTGAACCTAAATATAAAACAACTTGTTTCAGGATTCCCCCAGCTCTACTCCTGAAACTAACTTTAAAAAAACTTGTTTCACAAAACCACCAGCATTAATTCTGAAACTATCTTTAAAAGAACTACTTTCAGGAATCCACTCACTTTAATCCTGAAACTAACTTTAAAACAACTTGTTTCAAGAATACACCAGCTCTAATCCTGAAACTATTTATAAAACAACTTGTTTCAGGAATCCACCAGCTCTAATCCTGAAACTAACTTTAAAACAACTTGTTTCAGGAATCCATCAGCTTTCATCCTGAAACTAACTATAAAACAACTTGTTTCAGGAATCCCCCACATCTACTCCTCAAACTAACTTTAATACAACTTGTTTGACGAATCCACCAGCACTAATTCTGAAACTATCTTTAAAAGTACTTCTATCAGGAAACCACTCACTTTAATCCTGAAACTAACTTTAAAATGAGTTGTTTCAGGGGTCCACCAGTGCTAATTCTGAAACTATCTTTAAAATAACTTGTTTCAGGAATCCTCCAGCTCTACTCCTGAAACTAACTTTAAAACAAATGTTTTAAGTAATCCGCTCGCTCTAATCCTGAAACTAACTTTAAAAGAACTTGTTTTAGGAATGCATTCTCTCTAATCCTGAAACTAAATTTAAAATAATTTGTTTCAGGAGTCTACTCCTTTAATCCTACAAATAACTTTAAAAAACTAGTTACAGGCATCCATCAGCTCTCATCCTGAAACTAACTTTAAAACAACTTGTTTCAGGATTCCGCCAGCTCTAATCCTGAAACTATCTTTAAAACAACTCGTTTTAGGAATCCACCATCTCTACTCCTGAAACTAAACATAAAACAACTTGTTTCAGGAATCCAACAGTCTTCATCCTGAACCTAAATATAAAACAACTTGTTTCAGGATTCCCCCAGCTCTACTCCTGAAACTAACTTTAAAAAAACTTGTTTCACAAAACCACCAGCATTAATTCTGAAACTATCTTTAAAAGAACTACTTTCAGGAATCCACTCACTTTAATCCTGAAACTAACTTTAAAACGACTTGTTTCAGGGATCCACCAGCTCTAATTCTGAAACTATCTTTAAAATAACTTCATTCAGGAATCCACTTGCTTAAATCCTGAAACGAACTTTAAAACAACTTGTTTCATCAATCCCCTCATCCAAATCTTACTAACTTTAAAACAACTTGTTTCTGGAATCCACTCACTTTAGTCCTGAAACTAACTTTAAAAGTACTTGTTTCAGGAATGCACTCGCTCTAATCCTGAAACTAACTTTAAAAGAATTTGTTTCAGGAATCCACTCCTTTAATCCTGCAACTTCTCTACTCCTGAAACTAACTTTAAAACAACTTGTTTCAGGGATCCACTAGCTCTAATTCTGATACTATCTTTAGAATAACTTCTTTCTGGAATCCAGTCACTTTAATCCTGAAACTAACTTTAAAAAAACCTGTTTTATCAATCCCCTCGTCCAAATCCTAAAACTAACTCTAAAACAACTTGTTTCAGGAGTCCACCAGCTCTAATCCTGAAACTAACTTTAAAACAACTTTTTTCAGGAATGCACTCACTTAAAACCTGGAACTAACTTTAAACCAACTTGTTTCAGGAATCCACTCGCTCTAATCCTGAAACTAACTTTAAAACAACTTGTTTCAGGAATCCATCAGCTTTCATCCTGAGACTAACTATAAAACAACTTGTTTCAGGAATCCCCCAGATCTACTCCTCAAGCTAACTTTAATATAACTTGTTTGACGAATCCACCAGCACTAATTCTGAAACTATCTTTAAAAGAACTTCTTTCAGGAAACCACTCACTTTAATCCTGAAACTAACTTTAAAATGACTTGTTTCAGGGGTCCAGCAGCTCTAATTCTGAAACTATCTTTAAAATAACTTGTTTCAGGAATCATCCAGCTCTACTCCTGAAACTAACTTAAAAATATCTTGTTTCACGAATCCACCAGCACTAATTCTGAAACTATTTTTAAAAGAACTTCTTTCAGGAACCTACTCACTTTAATAATGAAAACAAACTTTAAAACAAATTGCTTAAGTAATCCACTCGCTTTAATCCTGAAACTAACTTTAAAAGAACTTGTTTTAGGAATGCACTCGCTTTAATCCTGAAACTAACTTTAAATTAATTTGTTTCAGGAATCTACTCCTTTAATCCTACAAATAACTTTAAAAAACTAGTTATAGGCATCCATCAGCTCTCATCCTGAAACTAACTCTAAAACAACTTGTTTCAGGATTCCACCAGCTCTAATCCTGAAACTATCTTTAAAACAACTCGTTTTAGGAATCCACCATCTCTACTCCTGAAACTATCTTTAAAACAACTTGTTTCAGGAATCCACCAGCTCTAATTCTGAAACCATCTTTAAAACTATTTGTTTCAGCAATCCACTCCTCCAAGTCTTAAAAGTTTCTTTAAAACAACTTGTTTCAAGAATCCACTCGTTCTACTCCTTAAACTAACTTTAAAACAACTTGTTTCACAAATCCACCAGACTTAATTCTAAAACTATCTTTAAAAGAACTTCTTTCAGGAACCCACTCACTTTAATCCTGAGTCTAACTACAAAACAACTAGTTTCAGGAATCCACCAACTCTAATCCAGAAACTAACTTTAAAACAAATTGTTTAAGGAATCCACTCGCTTAAATCCTGAAACTGTCTTTAAAACTACTTGTTTCAGAAATCCACCATCTCTACTCCTGAAACTAACCTTAAAAAACTTGTTTCAGGATTCCACCAGCTCTAATCCTGAAACTATCTTTAAAACAACTCGTTTTAGGAATCCATCAGCTTTCATCCTGAAACTAACTTTAAAACAACTTGTTTCAGGAATCCCCCAGATCTACTCCTCAAACTAACTTTAATACAACTTGTTTGACGAATCCACCAGCTCTAATTCTGAAACTATCTTTAAAAGAACTTCTTTCAGGAAACCACTCACTTTAATCCTGAAACTAACTTTAAAATGACTTGTTTCAGGGGTCCACCAGTTCTAATTCTGAAACTATCTTTAAAATAACTTGTTTCAGGAATCCTCCAGCTCTACTCCTGAAACTAACATTAAAACAACTTGTTTCACAAATCCACCAGCACAAATTCTAAAACTATCTTTAAAAGCTCTTCTTTCAGGAAACCACTCTCTGTAATCCTGAAACTAACATTAAAACACCTTGGGGCAGATTTACAAGCCCCCTGCGCCACCAGTACGTCACTTTTCGTGACGTACTGGTGGCGCAGGGGGCTCCTCGATATTTACAAGGAGAGGAAAAGCCACCATGCGTGACTTTTCCTCTCCTTGTAAATACCGTCCCTTCACACGCAGCACTTTGCGTTGAAGGGGCGTTCCATGGGTGTTGCTGTGGGTGTTCCCACGCAACACCCATGGAACAAGACACATCTCCAGATTTACGAGAAATCGTAAATCTGGAGATGCGTCTGAAAGCTACGCCACCCTAGAGGTGGCGTAGCAAGGCGCACCGAGGATTTCTCCTCGTTTTCCTCTTTCAATGCGTGCTGCATTCTGCAGCACGCATTGAAAGAGGAAAAGCCTGTACTGATTGTTTTGTGCAGAAAGGTGCCCCTTCCTGCACAGAAACAATCTCCCCATGGCGCAGGCATCCTTGCACCATGGTGCAAGGGTGCCTGCGCCGGCGCTTGGCAGCTGTTTGTGCGCCAGCGCAGGGAGAGCACAGGAATGCCACATATTCTTGTAAATATGTCGCATTCCTGTGCTCTGAAAGTGCCGCAGCGTGGCGCAGCCAAAGGGCTTGCAGCGCCACGCTGCGGCACTTTCTTGTAGATCTGCCCCCTTGTTTGAGGGATCCACCAGCTCTAATTCTGAAACTATCTTTCAAATAACTTCTTTCAGGAATCCACTCGCTTTAATACTGAAACAAACTTTAAAACAACTTGTTTCATCAATTCCCTTGTCCAAATCTTAAAACTAACTTTAAAACAACTTGTTTCAGAAATCCACTCCTTTAATCCTACAACTAAGTTTAAAAAAATTAGTTATAGGCAACCATCAGCTCTCATCCTGAAACTAACTTTAAAACAACTTGTTGAAGGATTCCACCAACACTAATCCTGAAACTATATTTTAAACTACTGGTTTCAGGAGTCCACCATCTCTACTCCTGAAACTAAACGTAAAACAGCTTGTTTCAGGAATCCACCAGCTCTAATCCAGAAACTAACTTTAAAACAACTTCTTTCAGGAATCCACTCTCTTTAATCCTGAAACTAACTTTAAAACAAATTGTTTAAAGAATCCACTCGCTTTAATGCTGAATCTAAAATTAAAACAACTTGTTTCAGGAATCCACTCACTTTAATCCTACAACTAACTTTAAAACAACTTGTTTCAGGAATTCATCATACTTCATTCTGAAACTGACTTTAAAACATCTTCTTTCAGGAATCCTCCAGCTCTACTCCTGAAACTAACCTTAAAACAACTTGTTTCAGGATTCCACCAGCTTTAATCCTGAAACTACCTTTAAAACAACTTGTTTCAGGAATCCACCATCTCTACTCCTGAAACTAACCTCAAAACATCTTGTTTCAGGCATCCATCAGCTCTACTCCTGAAACTAACCTTAAATCAACTTGTTTCAGGATTCCACCAGCTCTAATCCTGAAACTATCTTTAAAACACCTTGTTTCAGGAATCCACCATCTCTACTCCTGAAACTAACCTCAAAACAACTTGTTGAAGGAATCCACCAGCTCTAATCCTGAAACTGACTTTAAAACAATTTGTGTCAGCAATCAACACGTCTAAATCTTAAAAGTACCTTTAAAACAACTTGTTTCAAGAATCCACTCACTATAATTCTGAAACAACTACTTTCAGGAATCCACCAGCTCTAATCCTGAAAATAATTTTAAAACAACTTCTTTCAGGAATTCACTCGCTTTAATCCTGAAACTAACTTTAATAGAACTTGTTTCAGGAATCCACTCGCTGTAATCCTGAAACTAACTTTAAAAAACCTTGTTTCAGGAATCCACTCCTTTAATGATTCAACTAACTTTAAAAAACTAGTTACAGCATCCATCAGCTCTCATCCTGAAACTAGCTTTAAAATAACTTGTTTCAGGAGTCCACCAGCTCTACTCCTGAAATTACCTTTAAAACAAATTGTTTAAAGAATCTACTCGCTTAAATCCTGAAGCTAAATTTAAAACAAGTTGGTACAGGAATCCACTCACTTTAATCCTACAGCTAACTTTAAAACAACTTGTTTCAGGAATCCATCAGCCTTCATCCTGAAACTGACTTTGAAACAACTTTTTTGAGGAATCCACTAGCTCCACTCCTGAAACTAACTTTAAAACTACTTGTTTCATCACTCCCATCATCCAAATCTTGAAACTAACTTTAAAAGAACTTGTTTCAGGAATCCGCTCGCTCTTATCCTGAAACTAACTTTAAGAGAACTTGTTTCTGGAATCCACTCCTTTAATCCTACAACTATCTTTAAAAAAACAGTTACAGGCATCCATCAGCTCTCATCCTGAAACTATCTTTAAAACAACTTGTTTCAGGAATCCACCAGCTTCACTCCTGAAACTAACTTTAAAACTACTTGTTTCATCACTCCCATCATCCAAATCTTGAAACTAACTTTAAAAGAACTTGTTTCAGGAATCCGCTTGCTCTTATCCTGAAACTAACTTTAAGAGAACTTGTTTCTGGAATACACACTTTTAATCCTACAACTATCTTAAAACAAACCAGTTACAGGCATTCATCAGCTCTCATCCTGAAACTAACTTTAAAACAACTTGTTTCAGGAATCCACCAGCTTCACTCATGAAACAAACTTTAAAACAACTTGTTTCAGGAATCCACCATCTCTACTCCTGAAACAAACCTTAAAACAACGTGTTTAAGATATCCACCAGTTCAAATCCTGAAACTAACTTTAAAACAATTGGTTTCAGCAATCCACTCATCCAAATCTTAAAAGTAACTTTAAAACAACTAGTTTCAAGAATCCACTCGCTCTAATCCTGAAACTAACTTTAAAAAAACTAGTTTCAGAAATCCATCAGCTTTCATCCTGAAACTAACTATAAAACAACTTGCTGCAGGAATCCCCCAGCTCTACTCCTGAAACTAACTTTAAAACAACTTGTTTCACGAATCCACCAGCACTAATTCTGAAACTATCTTTAAAAGAACTTCTTTCAGGTATCCACTCACTTTAATCCTGAAACTAACTTTAAATCGACTTGTTTCAGGGATCCACCAGCTCTAATTCTGAAACTATATTTAAAATAACTTCTTTCAGGAATCCACTCGCTTTAATCCTGAAACGAACTTTAAAACAACTTGTTTCCACAATCCCCTCATGCAAATCTTAAAACTAACTTTAAAACAACTTGTTTAAGGAATCTACTCACTTTAATCCTGAAAATAACTTTAAAAGAACTTGTTTCATGAATCCACTCACTCTAATCCTGAAATTAATTTTAAAAGAACTTGTTTCTGGAATCCACTCCTTTAATCCTACAACTCACTTTATAAAAACTAGTTGCAGGCATCCATCAGCTATCATCCTGAAACTAACTTTAAAAAAACTTATTTCAGGAGTCCACCAGCTCTACTCCTGAAACTAACCTTAAAACAACTTGCTTCAGGGATCCACCAGCTCTAATTCTGAAACCTATCTTTAAAATAACTTCTTACAAGAATCCAATCACTTTAATCCTGAAACTAACTTGAAAACAACATGTTTTATCAATCCCCTCATCCAAATCTTAAAACTAACTTTAAAACAACTTGTTTCAAGAATCCTCCAGCTCTAATCCTGAAACTATTTTTAAAACAACTTGTTTCAGGAATGCACCAGCTCTAATCCTGAAACGAACTTTAAAACAACTTCTTTCAGGAATCCATCAGCTTTCATCCTGAAACTAACTATAAAACAACTTGTTTCAGAAAAACCCCAGCTCTACTCCTGAAACTAACTTTAAAACAACTTGTTTGTGTTTCACAAATCCATCAGCACTAATTCTGAAACTATCTTTAAAAGAATTTCTCTTCAGGAAACCACTCACTTTCATCCTGAAACTATCATTAAAACGACTTATTTCAGGGATCCTCCAGCTCTAATTCTGAAACTATCTTTCAAATAAGTTCTTTAAGGAATCCACTCGCTTTAATCCTGAAACGAGCTTTAAAACAACTTGTTTCATCAATCCCCTCATCCAAATCTTAAAACTAACTTTAAAACAACTTGTTTCAGGAATCCACTCCTTTAATCCTACAACTAACTTAAAAAAATTAGTTATAGGCATCCATCAGCTCTCATCCTGAAACTAACCTTAAAACAACTTCTTTCAGGATTCCACCAACTCTAATCCTGAAACTATCTTTAAAACAACTGGTTTCAGGAATTCACCATCTCTACTCCTGAAACTAAACTTAACACAGCTTGTTTCAGGAATACACCAGCTCTAATCCTGAAACTAACTTTGGAACAACTTCTTTCAGGAATCCACTCTCTTTAATCCTGAAACTAACTTTAAAACAAATTGTTTACAGAATCTACTCCCTTTAATCTTGAAACTAAATTGAAAACAACTTGTTTATAGAATCCACCCGCTTAAATCCTGAAACTAACTTTAAAACAACTTGTTACAGGAATCCATCATACTTCATTCTGAAACTGACTTTAAAATATCTTGTTTCAGGAATCCTCCAGCGCTACTCCTGAAACTAACCTTAAAACAACTTGTTTCAGGATTGCACCAGCTCTAATCCTGAAACTACCTTTAAAACAACTTGTTTCAGGAATCCACCATCTCTACTCCTGAAACTAACCTCAAAACAACTTGTTGAAGGAATCCACCAGCTCTAATCCTGAAACTGACTTTAAAACAATTTGTTTCAGCAATCCACTCATCCAAATCTTAAAAGTTCCTTTAAAATAACTTGTTTCAAGAATCCACTCGCTTTAATCCTGAAACTTACTTTAAAATATCTTGTTTCATGAATCCACTCGCTTTAATCCTGAAACTTACTTTAAAATATCTTGTTTCATGAATCCACCAGCTCTAATCCAGAAACTATTCTTCCAACTACTACTTTTGGGAATCCACCAGCTCTAATTCTGAAACTTACTTTAAGACAACTTCTTTCCTTGAATCCACTCACTTTAATCTTGAAAATTACTTTAAAACAATTTGTTTACGGAATCCACTCGCTTAAGTCCTGAAACTAACTTTAAAACAATTTGTTTCAGGAATGCACTTGCTTTAAACCTGGAACTCACTTTAAAACAACTTCTTTGAGGAATCCATCAGCTTTCATCCTGAAACTAACTATAAAACAACTGGTTTCAGGAATCCACCATCTCTACTCCTGAAACTAAACTTAAAACAACTTGTTTCAGGAATCCACCAGCTCTAATCCTGAACTTAACTTTAAAACAACTTCTTTCAGTAATCCACTCACTTGAATCCTAAAACTAAATTGAAAACAACTTGTTTAAAGAATCCACTTGCTTAAATTCTGAAACTAAACTTAAAACAACTTGTTTCAGGACTCCACCATCTCTACTCCTGAAACTAACCTTAAAACAACTTGTTTAAGGAATCCACCACCTCTAATCCTGAAACTAACTTTAAAATATCTTGTTTCATGAATCCACCAGCTCTAATCCTGAAACTATCTTTAAAACAACTGGTTTCAGGAATTCACCATCTCTACTCCTGAAACTAAACTTAAAGAATCTACTCGCTTTAATCCTGAAACTAAATTGAAAACAACTTGTTTAAAGAATCCACTTGCTTAAATCCTGAAACTAACTTTAAAACAACTTGTTTCAGGAATCCATCATACTTCATTCTGAAACTGACTTTAAAATATCTTGTTTCAGGAATCCTCCAGAGCTACTCCTGAAACTATCCTTAAAACAACTTGTTTCAGGATTGCACCAGCTCTAATCCTGAAACTATCTTTAAAACAACTTGTTTCAGGAATCTACCATCTCTACTCCTGAAACTAACCTCAAAACAACTTGTTGAAGGAATCCACCAGCTCTAATCCTGAAACTGACTTTAAAACAATTTGTTTCATCAATCTACTCGTCCAAATCTTAAAAGTTCCTTTAAAACAACTTGTTTCAAGAATCCACTCGCTTTAATCCTGAAACTTACTTTAAAATATCTTGTTTCATGAATCCACCAGCTCTAATTCTGAAACTATTTTTCCAACTGCTACTTTCAGGAATCCACCAGCTCTAATTCTGAAACTTACTTTAAGACAACTTCTTTCAGGAATCCACTCACTTTAATCTTGAAAATAACTTTAAATCAAATTGTTTAAGGAATCCACTCACTTAAATCCTGAAACTAAATTTAAAACAACTTGTTTCAGGAATCGGCCTGCTTCACTCCTGAAACTAACTTTAAAATAACTTGTTTCAGGAATCCACCAGCTCTAATCCTGAAACTATCTTTAAAACTACTTGTTTCAGTACTCCATCATCTCTACTCCTGAAACTAACCTTAAAACTACTTATTTAAGGAATCCATCATCTCTAATCCTGAAACTACCTTTAAAACAATTTGTTTCAGGAATGCACTCGCTTTAAACTTGGAACTAACTTTAACCCTTTCTATGCTCATGACGAGCTCAGCTCGTCATGCTGTGCAGTGCTCGTGTGCGCATGACGAGCTGAGCTCGTCATGAACCCGCCCACTCAATGAAACGCCCCGCACAGGGCGAAAATCGGCCGCGCACACAAGGGGTTAAAACAACTTTTTTCACGAATCCACCAGCACTAATTCTGAAACTATCTTTAAAACAACTTGTTTCAGGATTCTCCAGCTCTAATCCTGAAACTATCCTTAAAACAACTGGTTTCAGGAATCCACCATCTCTACTCCTGAAACTAAACTTAAAACAACTTGTTTCAGGAATCCGCCAGCTCTAATCCTGAAACTAACTTTAAAACAACTTCATTCAGGAATGTACTCTCTTTAATCCTGAAACTAACTTAAAAACAAATTGTTCAAAGAATCCACTCGCTTGAATCCTGAAACTAAATTAAAAACAACTTGTTTAAAGAATCCACTTGCTTAAATCCTGCAACTAAATTTAAAACAACTTGTTTCAGGACTCCACCATCTCTACTCCTGAAACTAACCTTAAAACAACTTGTTTAAGGATCCACCAGCTCTAATACTGAAACTAACTTTAAAACAATTTGTTTCAGGTATCCATCATCCTTCATTCTGAAAATGACTTTTGAAACATCTTGTTTCATGAAACCTTCTGCTCTACTCCTGCAACTAACCTTAAAACACCTTGTTTCAGTATTCCGCCAGCTCTAATCCTGAAACTATCTTTAAAACAAGTTGTTTCAGTAATCCACCATCTCTACTCCTGAAACTAACATCAAAACAACATGTTTAACAAATCCACCAGCTCTAATCCTGAAACTGACTTTAAAACAATTTGTTTCAGCAATCCACACACCCAAATCTTAAAATTACCTTTAAAACAACTTGTTTCAAGAATCCTCTTGCTTTAATTCTGAAACTTACTTTAAAATACCTTGTTTCATGAATCCAAAAGCCCTAATCTTGAAACTATTTTTCAAACAACAACTTTCTGGAACCCACCAGCTCTAATCCTGAAAATCACTTTAAAACAACGTATTTAAGGAATCCACTCGCTTTAATCCTGAAACTAACTTTAAAAGAACTTGTTTCAGGAATCCACTCCCTCTAATCCTGAAACTAACTTTAAAAGAACTTGTTTCAGGATTCCACCAGCTTCACTCCTGAAACAAACTTCAAAACAACTTGTTTAAGGAACCCACCAGCTCTAATCCTGAAACTATCTTTAAAACTACTTGTTTCAGGAATTCACCATCTATACTCTGAAACTAACCTTAAAGCAACTTGTTTAAGGAATCCATCAGCTCTAATCCTGAAACTAACTTTATGCCAACTTCTTTAAGGAATCCACTCACTTTAATCCTCAAACTAACTTTAAAACAAATTGTTTAAGAAATCGACTCACTTAAATCCGGAAACTAAATTTAAAACAGCTTGTTTCAGGAATCCACTCACTTTAATCCTGAAACTAACTTGAAAACATGTTTTATCAATCCCCTCATCCAAATCTTAAAACTAACTTTAAAACAACTTGTTTCAAGAATCCACCAGCTCTAATCCTGAAACTAGTTTTAAAACAACTTGTTTCAGGAATGCACCAGCTCTAATCCTGAAACGAACTTTAAAACAACTTCTTTCAGGAATCCATCAGCTTTCATCCTGAAACTAACTATAAAACAACTTGTTTCAGAAATACCCCAGCTCTACTCCTGAAACTAACTTTAAAACAACTTGTTTGTGTTTCACAAATCCACCAGCACTAATTCTGAAACTATCTTTAAAAGAATTTCTCTTCAGGAAACCACTCACTTTCATCCTGAAACTATCATTAAAACGACGCATTTCAGGAATCCTCCAGCTCTAATTCTGAAACTATCTTTCAAATAAGTTCTTTAAGGAATCCACTCGCTTTAATCCTGAAACGAGCTTTAAAACAACTTGTTTCATCAATCCCCTCATCCAAATCTTAAAATTAACTTTAAAACAACTTGTTTCAGGAATCCACTCCTTTAATCCTACAACTAACTTTAAAAAAATTAGTTATAGGCATCCATCAGCTCTCATCCTGAAACTAACCTTAAAACAACTTCTTTCAGGATTCCACCAACTCTAATCCTGAAACTATCTTTAAAACAACTGGTTTCAGGAATTCACCATCTCTACTCCTGAAACTAAACTAAACACAGCTTGTTTCAGGAATACACCAGCTCTAATCCTGAAACTAACTTTGGAACAACTTCTTTCAGGAATCCACTCTCTTTAATCCTGAAACTAAATTTAAAACAAATTGTTTACAGAATCTACTCGCTTTAATCTTGAAACTAAATTGAAAACAACTTGTTTAAAGAATCCACCAGCTTAAATCCTGAAACTAACTTTAAAACAACTTGTTTCAGGAATCCATCATACTTCATTCTGAAACTGACTTTAAAATATCTTGTTTCAGGAATCCTCCAGCGCTACTCCTGAAACTAACCTTAAAACAACTTGTTTCAGGATTGCACCAGCTCTAATCCTGAAACTATCTTTAAAACAACTTGTTTCAGGAATCCACTATCTCTACTCCTGAAACTAACCTCAAAACAACTTGTTGAAGGAATCCACCAGCTCTAATCCTGAAACTGACTTTAAAACAATTTGTTTTAGCAATCCACTCGTCCAAATCTTAAAAGTTTCTTTAAAATAACTTGTTTCAAGAATCCACTCGCTTTTAATCCTGAAACTTACTTTAAAATATCTATTTTCATGAATCCACAAGCTCTAATCCAGAAACTAATTTTCCTACTACTACTTTCGGGAATCCACCAGCTCTAATTCTGAAACTTACTTTAAGACAACTTCTTTCCTTGAATCCACTCACTTTAATCTTGATAATTACTTTAAAACAATTTGTTTAAGGAATCCACTCGCTTAAGTCCTGAAACTAACTTTAAAACAATTTGTTTCAGGAATGCACTCACTTTAAACCTGGAACTCACTTTAAAACAACTTCTTTGAGGAATCCATCAGCTTTCATCCTGAAAATAACTATAAAACAACTTGTTTCAGGAATCCCCCAGCTCTACTCCTGAAACTAACTTTAAAACAACCTGTTTCACGAATCCACCAGCACTAATTCTGAAACTATTTTTAAAACAACTTGTTTCAGGATTCACCAGCTCTAATCCTGAAACTATCCTTAAAACAACTGGTTTCAGGAATCCACCATCTCTACTCCTGAAACTAAACTTAAAACAACTTGTTTCAGGAATCCACCAGCTCTAATCCTGAACTTAACTTTAAAACAACTTCTTTCAGTAATCCACTCACTTGAATCCTAAAACTAAATTGAAAACAACTTGTTTAAAGAATCCACTTGCTTAAATTCTGAAACTAAACTTAAAACAACTTGTTTCAGGACTCCACCATCTCTACTCCTGAAACTAACCTTAAAACAACTTGTTTAAGGAATCCACCACCTCTAATCCTGAAACTAACTTTAAAATATCTTGTTTCATGAATCCACCAGCTCTAATCCTGAAACTATCTTTAAAACAACTGGTTTCAGGAATTCACCATCTCTACTCCTGAAACTAACCTCAAAACAACTTGTTGAAGGAATCCACCAGCTCTAATCCTGAAACTGACTTTAAAACAATTTGTTTCATCAATCTACTCGTCCAAATCTTAAAAGTTCCTTTAAAACAACTTGTTTCAAGAATCCACTCGCTTTAATCCTGAAACTTACTTTAAAATATCTTGTTTCATGAATCCACCAGCTCTAATTCTGAAACTATTTTTCCAACTGCTACTTTCAGGAATCCACCAGCTCTAATTCTGAAACTTACTTTAAGACAACTTCTTTCAGGAATCCACTCACTTTAATCTTGAAAATAACTTTAAATCAAATTGTTTAAGGAATCCACTCACTTAAATCCTGAAACTAAATTTAAAACAACTTGTTTCAGGAATCGGCCTGCTTCACTCCTGAAACTAACTTTAAAATAACTTGTTTCAGGAATCCACCAGCTCTAATCCTGAAACTATCTTTAAAACTACTTGTTTCAGTACTCCATCATCTCTACTCCTGAAACTAACCTTAAAACTACTTATTTAAGGAATCCATCATCTCTAATCCTGAAACTACCTTTAAAACAATTTGTTTCAGGAATGCACTCGCTTTAAACTTGGAACTAACTTTAACCCTTTCTATGCTCATGACGAGCTCAGCTCGTCATGCTGTGCAGTGCTCGTGTGCGCATGACGAGCTGAGCTCGTCATGAACCCGCCCACTCAATGAAACGCCCGCACAGGGCGAAAATCGGCCGCGCACACAAGGGGTTAAAACAACTTTTCACGAATCCACCAGCACTAATTCTGAAACTATCTTTAAAACAACTTGTTTCAGGATTCTCCAGCTCTAATCCTGAAACTATCCTTAAAACAACTGGTTTCAGGAATCCACCATCTCTACTCCTGAAACTAAACTTAAAACAACTTGTTTCAGGAATCCGCCAGCTCTAATCCTGAAACTAACTTTAAAACAACTTCATTCAGGAATGTACTCTCTTTAATCCTGAAACTAACTTAAAAACAAATTGTTCAAAGAATCCACTCGCTTGAATCCTGAAACTAAATTAAAAACAACTTGTTTAAAGAATCCACTTGCTTAAATCCTGCAACTAAATTTAAAACAACTTGTTTCAGGACTCCACCATCTCTACTCCTGAAACTAACCTTAAAACAACTTGTTTAAGGATCCACCAGCTCTAATACTGAAACTAACTTTAAAACAATTTGTTTCAGGTATCCATCATCCTTCATTCTGAAAATGACTTTTGAAACATCTTGTTTCATGAAACCTTCTGCTCTACTCCTGCAACTAACCTTAAAACACCTTGTTTCAGTATTCCGCCAGCTCTAATCCTGAAACTATCTTTAAAACAAGTTGTTTCAGTAATCCACCATCTCTACTCCTGAAACTAACATCAAAACAACATGTTTAACAAATCCACCAGCTCTAATCCTGAAACTGACTTTAAAACAATTTGTTTCAGCAATCCACACACCCAAATCTTAAAATTACCTTTAAAACAACTTGTTTCAAGAATCCTCTTGCTTTAATTCTGAAACTTACTTTAAAATACCTTGTTTCATGAATCCAAAAGCCCTAATCTTGAAACTATTTTTCAAACAACAACTTTCTGGAACCCACCAGCTCTAATCCTGAAAATCACTTTAAAACAACGTATTTAAGGAATCCACTCGCTTTAATCCTGAAACTAACTTTAAAAGAACTTGTTTCAGGAATCCACTCCCTCTAATCCTGAAACTAACTTTAAAAGAACTTGTTTCAGGATTCCACCAACTTCACTCCTGAAACAAACTTCAAAACAACTTGTTTAAGGAACCCACCAGCTCTAATCCTGAAACTATCTTTAAAACTACTTGTTTCAGGAATTCACCATCTATACTCTGAAACTAACCTTAAAGCAACTTGTTTAAGGAATCCATCAGCTCTAATCCTGAAACTAACTTTATGCCAACTTCTTTAAGGAATCCACTCACTTTAATCCTCAAACTAACTTTAAAACAAATTGTTTAAGAAATCGACTCACTTAAATCCGGAAACTAAATTTAAAACAGCTTGTTTCAGGAATCCACTCACTTTAATCCTGAAACTAACTTGAAAACATGTTTTATCAATCCCCTCATCCAAATCTTAAAACTAACTTTAAAACAACTTGTTTCAAGAATCCACCAGCTCTAATCCTGAAACTAGTTTTAAAACAACTTGTTTCAGGAATGCACCAGCTCTAATCCTGAAACGAACTTTAAAACAACTTCTTTCAGGAATCCATCAGCTTTCATCCTGAAACTAACTATAAAACAACTTGTTTCAGAAATACCCCAGCTCTACTCCTGAAACTAACTTTAAAACAACTTGTTTGTGTTTCACAAATCCACCAGCACTAATTCTGAAACTATCTTTAAAAGAATTTCTCTTCAGGAAACCACTCACTTTCATCCTGAAACTATCATTAAAACGACGCATTTCAGGAATCCTCCAGCTCTAATTCTGAAACTATCTTTCAAATAAGTTCTTTAAGGAATCCACTCGCTTTAATCCTGAAACGAGCTTTAAAAAACTTGTTTCATCAATCCCCTCATCCAAATCTTAAAATTAACTTTAAAACAACTTGTTTCAGGAATCCACTCCTTTAATCCTACAACTAACTTTAAAAAAATTAGTTATAGGCATCCATCAGCTCTCATCCTGAAACTAACCTTAAAACAACTTCTTTCAGGATTCCACCAACTCTAATCCTGAAACTATCTTTAAAACAACTGGTTTCAGGAATTCACCATCTCTACTCCTGAAACTAAACTAAACACAGCTTGTTTCAGGAATACACCAGCTCTAATCCTGAAACTAACTTTGGAACAACTTCTTTCAGGAATCCACTCTCTTTAATCCTGAAACTAAATTTAAAACAAATTGTTTACAGAATCTACTCGCTTTAATCTTGAAACTAAATTGAAAACAACTTGTTTAAAGAATCCACCAGCTTAAATCCTGAAACTAACTTTAAAACAACTTGTTTCAGGAATCCATCATACTTCATTCTGAAACTGACTTTAAAATATCTTGTTTCAGGAATCCTCCAGCGCTACTCCTGAAACTAACCTTAAAACAACTTGTTTCAGGATTGCACCAGCTCTAATCCTGAAACTATCTTTAAAACAACTTGTTTCAGGAATCCACTATCTCTACTCCTGAAACTAACCTCAAAACAACTTGTTGAAGGAATCCACCAGCTCTAATCCTGAAACTGACTTTAAAACAATTTGTTTTAGCAATCCACTCGTCCAAATCTTAAAAGTTTCTTTAAAATAACTTGTTTCAAGAATCCACTCGCTTTAATCCTGAAACTTACTTTAAAATATCTATTTTCATGAATCCACAAGCTCTAATCCAGAAACTAATTTTCCTACTACTACTTTCGGGAATCCACCAGCTCTAATTCTGAAACTTACTTTAAGACAACTTCTTTCCTTGAATCCACTCACTTTAATCTTGATAATTACTTTAAAACAATTTGTTTAAGGAATCCACTCGCTTAAGTCCTGAAACTAACTTTAAAACAATTTGTTTCAGGAATGCACTCACTTTAAACCTGGAACTCACTTTAAAACAACTTCTTTGAGGAATCCATCAGCTTTCATCCTGAAAATAACTATAAAACAACTTGTTTCAGGAATCCCCCAGCTCTACTCCTGAAACTAACTTTAAAACAACCTGTTTCACGAATCCACCAGCACTAATTCTGAAACTATTTTTAAAACAACTTGTTTCAGGATTCACCAGCTCTAATCCTGAAACTATCCTTAAAACAACTGGTTTCAGGAATCCACCATCTCTACTCCTGAAACTAAACTTAAAACAACTTGTTTCAGGAATCCACCAGCTCTAATCCTGAACTTAACTTTAAAACAACTTCTTTCAGTAATCCACTCACTTGAATCCTAAAACTAAATTGAAAACAACTTGTTTAAAGAATCCACTTGCTTAAATTCTGAAACTAAACTTAAAACAACTTGTTTCAGGACTCCACCATCTCTACTCCTGAAACTAACCTTAAAACAACTTGTTTAAGGAATCCACCACCTCTAATCCTGAAACTAACTTTAAAATATCTTGTTTCATGAATCCACCAGCTCTAATCCTGAAACTATCTTTAAAACAACTGGTTTCAGGAATTCACCATCTCTACTCCTGAAACTAACCTCAAAACAACTTGTTGAAGGAATCCACCAGCTCTAATCCTGAAACTGACTTTAAAACAATTTGTTTCATCAATCTACTCGTCCAAATCTTAAAAGTTCCTTTAAAACAACTTGTTTCAAGAATCCACTCGCTTTAATCCTGAAACTTACTTTAAAATATCTTGTTTCATGAATCCACCAGCTCTAATTCTGAAACTATTTTTCCAACTGCTACTTTCAGGAATCCACCAGCTCTAATTCTGAAACTTACTTTAAGACAACTTCTTTCAGGAATCCACTCACTTTAATCTTGAAAATAACTTTAAATCAAATTGTTTAAGGAATCCACTCACTTAAATCCTGAAACTAAATTTAAAACAACTTGTTTCAGGAATCGGCCTGCTTCACTCCTGAAACTAACTTTAAAATAACTTGTTTCAGGAATCCACCAGCTCTAATCCTGAAACTATCTTTAAAACTACTTGTTTCAGTACTCCATCATCTCTACTCCTGAAACTAACCTTAAAACTACTTATTTAAGGAATCCATCATCTCTAATCCTGAAACTACCTTTAAAACAATTTGTTTCAGGAATGCACTCGCTTTAAACTTGGAACTAACTTTAACCCTTTCTATGCTCATGACGAGCTCAGCTCGTCATGCTGTGCAGTGCTCGTGTGCGCATGACGAGCTGAGCTCGTCATGAACCCGCCCACTCAATGAAACGCCCGCACAGGGCGAAAATCGGCCGCGCACACAAGGGGTTAAAACAACTTTTTCACGAATCCACCAGCACTAATTCTGAAACTATCTTTAAAACAACTTGTTTCAGGATTCTCCAGCTCTAATCCTGAAACTATCCTTAAAACAACTGGTTTCAGGAATCCACCATCTCTACTCCTGAAACTAAACTTAAAACAACTTGTTTCAGGAATCCACCAGCTCTAATCCTGAAACTAACTTTAAAACAACTTCATTCAGGAATGTACTCTCTTTAATCCTGAAACTAACTTTAAAAACAAATTGTTCAAAGAATCCACTCGCTTGAATCCTGAAACTAAATTAAAAACAACTTGTTTAAAGAATCCACTTGCTTAAATCCTGCAACTAAATTTAAAACAACTTGTTTCAGGACTCACCATCTCTACTCCTGAAACTAACCTTAAAACAACTTGTTTAAGGATCCACCAGCTCTAATACTGAAACTAACTTTAAAACAATTTGTTTCAGGTATCCATCATCCTTCATTCTGAAAATGACTTTTGAAACATCTTGTTTCATGAAACCTTCTGCTCTACTCCTGCAACTAACCTTAAAACACCTTGTTTCAGTATTCACCAGCTCTAATCCTGAAACTATCTTTAAAACAAGTTGTTTCAGTAATCCACCATCTCTACTCCTGAAACTAACATCAAAACAACATGTTTAACAAATCCACCAGCTCTAATCCTGAAACTGACTTTAAAACAATTTGTTTCAGCAATCCACACACCCAAATCTTAAAATTACCTTTAAAACAACTTGTTTCAAGAATCCTCTTGCTTTAATTCTGAAACTTACTTTAAAATACCTTGTTTCATGAATCCAAAAGCCCTAATCTTGAAACTATTTTTCAAACAACAACTTTCTGGAACCCACCAGCTCTAATCCTGAAAATCACTTTAAAACAACGTATTTAAGGAATCCACTCGCTTTAATCCTGAAACTAACTTTAAAAGAACTTGTTTCAGGAATCCACTCCCTCTAATCCTGAAACTAACTTTAAAAGAACTTGTTTCAGGATTCCACCAGCTTCACTCCTGAAACAAACTTCAAAACAACTTGTTTAAGGAACCCACCAGCTCTAATCCTGAAACTATCTTTAAAACTACTTGTTTCAGGAATTCACCATCTATACTCTGAAACTAACCTTAAAGCAACTTGTTTAAGGAATCCATCAGCTCTAATCCTGAAACTAACTTTATGCCAACTTCTTTAAGGAATCCACTCACTTTAATCCTCAAACTAACTTTAAAACAAATTGTTTAAGAAATCGACTCACTTAAATCCGGAAACTAAATTTAAAACAGCTTGTTTCAGGAATCCACTCACTTTAATCCTGAAACTAACTTGAAAACATGTTTTATCAATCCCCTCATCCAAATCTTAAAACTAACTTTAAAACAACTTGTTTCAAGAATCCACCAGCTCTAATCCTGAAACTAGTTTTAAAACAACTTGTTTCCAGGAATGCACCAGCTCTAATCCTGAAACGAACTTTAAAACAACTTCTTTCAGGAGATCCATCAGCTTTCATCCTGAAACTAACTATAAAACAACTTGTTTCAGAAATACCCCAGCTCTACTCCTGAAACTAACTTTAAAACAACTTGTTTGTGTTTCACAAATCCACCAGCACTAATTCTGAAACTATCTTTAAAAGAATTTCTCTTCAGGAAACCACTCACTTTCATCCTGAAACTATCATTAAAACGACGCATTTCAGGAATCCTCCAGCTCTAATTCTGAAACTATCTTTCAAATAAGTTCTTTAAGGAATCCACTCGCTTTAATCCTGAAACGAGCTTTAAAAAACTTGTTTCATCAATCCCCTCATCCAAATCTTAAAATTAACTTTAAAACAACTTGTTTCAGGAATCCACTCCTTTAATCCTACAACTAACTTTAAAAAATTAGTTATAGGCATCCATCAGCTCTCATCCTGAAACTAACCTTAAAACAACTTCTTTCAGGATTCCACCAACTCTAATCCTGAAACTATCTTTAAAACAACTGGTTTCAGGAATTCACCATCTCTACTCCTGAAACTAAACTAAACACAGCTTGTTTCAGGAATACACCAGCTCTAATCCTGAAACTAACTTTGGAACAACTTCTTTCAGGAATCCACTCTCTTTAATCCTGAAACTAAATTTAAAACAAATTGTTTACAGAATCTACTCACTTTAATCTTGAAACTAAATTGAAAACAACTTGTTTAAAGAATCCACCAGCTTAAATCCTGAAACTAAATTGAAAACAACTTGTTTCAAGAATCCACTCAGCTTTAATCCTGAAACTTACTTTAAAATATCTATTTTCATGAATCCACAAGCTCTAATCCAGAAACTAATTTTCCTACTACTACTTTCGGAATCCACCAGCTCTAATTCTGAAACTTACTTTAAGACAACTTCTTTCCTTGAATCCACTCACTTTAATCTTGATAATTACTTTAAAACAATTTGTTTAAGGAATCCACTCGCTTAAGTCCTGAAACTAACTTTAAAACAATTTGTTTCAGGAATGCACTCACTTTAAACCTGGAACTCACTTTAAAACAACTTCTTTGAGGAATCCATCAGCTTTCATCCTGAAAATAACTATAAAACAACTTGTTTCAGGAATCCCCCAGCTCTACTCCTGAAACTAACTTTAAAACAACCTGTTTCACGAATCCACCAGCACTAATTCTGAAACTATTTTTAAAACAACTTGTTTCAGGATTCACCAGCTCTAATCCTGAAACTATCCTTAAAACAACTGGTTTCAGGAATCCACCATCTCTACTCCTGAAACTAAACTTAAAACAACTTGTTTCAGGAATCCACCAGCTCTAATCCTGAAATTAACTTTAAAACAACTTCTTTCAGGTATCCACTCGGTTGAATCCTGAAACTAACTTTAAAATATCTTGTTTCATGAATCCACCAGCTCTAATCCTGAAACTATTTTTCCAACTACTACTTTTGGGAATCCACCAGCTCTAATTCTGAAACTTACTGTAAGACAACTTCTTTCACGAATCCACTCTCTTTAATCCTGAAACTAACTTTAAAACAAATTGTTTAAAGAATCTACTCGCTTAAATTCTGAAACTAACTTTAAAACAACTTGTTTCAGGAATCCATCATACTTCATTCTGAAACTGACTTTAAAATATCTTGTTTCAGGAATCCTCCAGAGCTACTCCTGAAACTAACCTTAAAACAACTTGTTTCAGGATTGCACCAGCTCTAATCCTGAAATGATCTTTAAAACAACTTGTTTCAAGAATCCACCATCTCTACTCCTGAAACTAACCTCAAAACAACTTGTTGAAAGAATCCACCAGCTCTAATCCTGAAACTGACTTTAAAACAATTTGTTTCAGCAATCTACTCGTCCAAATCTTAAAAGTTCCTTTAAAACAACTTGTTTCAAGAATCCACTCGCTTTAATCCTGAAACTTACTTTAAAATATCTTGTTTCATGAATCCACCAGCTCTAATCCTGAAACTATGTTTCCAACTACTACTTTCAGGAATCCACCAGCTCTAATTCTGAAACTTACTTTAAGACAACTTCTTTCAGGAATCTACTCACTTTAATCTTGAAAATAACTTTAAAACAAATTGTTTAAGGAATCCACTCACTTAAATCCTGAAACTAAATTTAAAACAACTTGTTTCAGGAATCAACCAGCTTCACTCCTGAAACTAACTTTAAATGAACTTGTTTCAGGACTCCACCATCTCTACTCCTGAAACTAACCTTAAAACTACTTATTTAAGGAATCCATCATCTCTAATCCTGAAACTACCTTTAAAACAATTTGTTTCAGGAATGCACTTGCTTTAAACTTGGAACTAACTTTAAAACAACTTTTTTCACGAATCCACCAGCACTAATTCTGAAACTATCTTTTAAACAACTTGTTTCAGGATTCTCCAGCTCTAATCCTGAAACTATCCTTAAAACAACTGGTTTCAGGAATCCACCATCTCTACTCCTGAAACTAAACTTAAAACAACTTGTTTCAGGAATCCGCCAGCTCTAATCCTGAAACTAACTTTAAAACAACTTCATTCAGGAATGTACTCTCTTTAATCCTGAAACTAACTTAAAAACAAATTGTTCAAAGAATCCACTCGCTTGAATCCTGAAACTAAATTAAAAACAACTTGTTTAAAGAATCCACTTGCTTAAATCCTGCAACTAAATTTAAAACAACTTGTTTCAGGACTCCACCATCTCTACTCCTGAAACTAACCTTAAAACAACTTGTTTAAGGATCCACCAGCTCTAATACTGAAACTAACTTTAAAACAATTTGTTTCAGGAAACCACTACGCTTTAAACCTGGAACTAACTCGTATCGATCAGCTCTCATCCTGATACTAACTTTAAAACAACTTGTTTCAGGAATCCACCAGCGTCACTCCTGAAACAAACTTTGAAACAACTTGTTTCAGGAATCCACCAGCTCTAATCCTGAAACTATCTTTAAAACTACTTGTTTCACAAAATCACTCACATTAATCTTGAAACTAACTTTAAAACTAATTGTTTAAGGAATCCACCAGCTATAATTCTAAAACTATCTTTAAAATAACTTCTTTCAGGAATCCACTCGCTTTAATCCTGAAACGAACTTTAAAACAACTTGTTTCATCACTCCCCTCATCCAAATCCTAAAACTAACTTTAAAAAAACTTGTTTCAGGAATCCACTCCTTTAATCCTACAACTAACTTAAACAAATTAGTTACAGGCATCCATCAGCTTTCATCCTGAAACTAACTTTAAAAAACTTATTTCAGGATTCCACCATCTATAATCCTGAAACTATCTTTAAAACAACTGGTTTCAGGAATCCACCATCTCTACTCCTGAAACTAAACTTAAAACAGTTTGTTTCAGGAATCCACCAGCTCTAATCCTGAAACTAACTTTGAAAAAATGTATTTCAGGAATCCACTCTCTTTAATCCAGAAACTATCTTTAAAACAAATTGTTTAAAGATTCCACTCACTTTAATCCTACAACTAACTTTAAAACAACTTGTTTCAGGTATCCATCATCCTTCATTCTGAAACTGACTTTTGAAACATCTTGTTTCATGAAACCTTCTGCTCTACTCCTGAAACTAACCTTAAAACACCTTGTTTCAGTATTCCGCCAGCTCTAATCCTGAAACTATCTTTAAAACAAGTTGTTTCAGTAATCCACCATCTCTACTCCTGAAACTAACATCAAAACAACATGTTTAACAAATCCACCAGCTCTAATCCTGAAACTGACTTTAAAACAATTTGTTTCAGCAATCCACACACCCAAATCTTAAAATTACCTTTAAAACAACTTGTTTCAAGAATCCTCTTGCTTTAATTCTGAAACTTACTTTAAAATACCTTGTTTCATGAATCCAAAAGCCCTAATCTTGAAACTATTTTTCAAACAACTACTTTCTGGAACCCACCAGCTCTAATCCTGAAAATCACTTTAAAACAACGTATTTAAGGAATCCACTCGCTTTAATCCTGAAACTTACTTTAAAAGAACTTGTTTCAGGAATCCACTCCCTCTAATCCTGAAACTAACTTTAAAGAACTTGTTTCAGGATTCCACCAGCTTCACTCCTGAAACAAACTTCAAAACAACTTGTTTAAGGAACCCACCAGCTCTAATCCTGAAACTATCTTTAAAACTACTTGTTTCAGGAATTCACCATCTATACTCTGAAACTAACCTTAAAGCAACTTGTTTAAGGAATCCACCAGCTCTAATCCTGAAACTAACTTTATGCCAACTTCTTTAAGGAATCCACTCACTTTAATCCTCAAACTAACTTTAAAACAAATTGTTTAAGAAATCGACTCACTTAAATCGGGAAACTAAATTTAAAACAGCTTGTTTCAGGAATCCACTCACTTTAATCCTGAAACTAACTTTAAAACAACTTGTGTCAGTGATCCACAAGCTCTATTTCTGAATCTATCTTTGAAAGAACTTGTTTCAGGAATCCACTTACTCTAGTTCTGAAAGTAACTTTAAAAGAACTCCTTTAATCCTACAACTAACTTAAAAAATCTAGTTACAGGCATCCATCAACTCTCATCCTGAAACTAACTTTAAAAAACTTGTTTCAGGAGTCCACCAGCTCTACTCCTGAAACTAACCTTAAAACAACTTGCTTCAGGGATCCACCAGCTCTAATTCTGAAACCTATCTTTAAAATAACTTCTTTCAGGAATCCAATCACTTTAATCCTGAAACTAACTTGAAAACATGTTTTATCAATCCACTCATCCAAATCTTAAAACTAACTTTAAAACAACTTGTTTCAAGAATCCACCAGCTCTAATCCTGAAACTAGTTTTAAAACAACTTGTTTCAGGAATGCACCAGCTCTAATCCTGAAACGAACTTTAAAACAACTTCTTTCAGGAATCCATCAGCTTTCATCCTGAAACTAACTATAAAACAACTTGTTTCAGAAATACCCCAGCTCTACTCCTGAAACTAACTTTAAAACAACTTGTTTGTGTTTCACAAATCCACCAGCACTAATTCTGAAACTATCTTTAAAAGAATTTCTCTTCAGGAAACCACTCACTTTCATCCTGAAACTATCATTAAAACGACGCATTTCAGGGATCCTCCAGCTCTAATTCTGAAACTATCTTTCAAATAAGTTCTTTAAGGAATCCACTCGCTTTAATCCTGAAACGAGCTTTAAAACAACTTGTTTCATCAATCCCCTCATCCAAATCTTAAAACTAACTTTAAAACAACTTGTTTCAGGAATCCACTCCTTTAATCCTACAACTAACTTAAAAAAATTAGTTATAGGCATCCATCAGCTCTCATCCTGAAACTAACCTTAAAACAACTTCTTTCAGGATTCCACCAACTCTAATCCTGAAACTATCTTTAAAACAACTGGTTTCAGGAATTCACCATCTCTACTCCTGAAACTAAACTTAACACAGCTTGTTTCAGGAATACACCAGCTCTAATCCTGAAACTAACTTTGGAACAACTTCTTTCAGGAATCCACTCTCTTTAATCCTGAAACTAACTTTAAAACAAATTGTTTACAGAATCTACTCGCTTTAATCTTGAAACTAAATTGAAAACAACTTGTTTAAAGAATCCATCATACTTCATTCTGAAACTGACTTTAAAATATCTTGTTTCAGGAATCCTCCAGCGCTACTCCTGAAACTAACCTTAAAACAACTTGTTTCAGGATTGCACCAGCTCTAATCCTGAAACTGACTTTAAAACAATTTGTTTCATCAATCTACTCGTCCAAATCTTAAAAGTTCCTTTAAAACAACTTGTTTCAAGAATCCACTCGCTTTAAACCTGAAACTTACTTTAAAATATCTTGTTTCATGAATCCACCAGCTCTAATCCTGAAACTATTTTTCCAACTGCTACTTTCAGGAATCCACCAGCTCTAATTCTGAAACTTACTTTAAGACAACTTCTTTCAGGAATCCACTCACTTTAATCTTGAAAATAACTTTAAATCAAATTGTTTAAGGAATCCACTCACTTAAATCCTGAAACTAAATTTAAAACAACTTGTTTCAGGAATCGGCCTGCTTCACTCCTGAAACTAACTTTAAAGAACTTGTTTCAGGAATCCACCAGCTCTAATCCTGAAACTATCTTTAAAACTACTTGTTTCAGGACTCCACCATCTCTACTCCTGAAACTAACCTTAAAACTACTTATTTAAGGAATCCATCATCTCTAATCCTGAAACTACCTTTAAAACAATTTGTTTCAGGAATGCACTCGCTTTAAACTTGGAACTAACTTTAAAACAACTTTTTCACGAATCCACCAGCACTAATTCTGAAACTATCTTTAAAACAACTTGTTTCAGGATTCTCCAGCTCTAATCCTGAAACTATCCTTAAAACAACTGGTTTCAGGAATCCACCATCTCTACTCCTGAAACTAAACTTAAAACAACTTGTTTCAGGAATCCGCCAGCTCTAATCCTGAAACTAACTTTAAAACAACTTCATTCAGGAATGTACTCTCTTTAATCCTGAAACTAACTTAAAAACAAATTGTTCAAAGAATCCACTCGCTTGAATCCTGAAACTAAATTAAAAACAACTTGTTTAAAGAATCCACTTGCTTAAATCCTGCAACTAAATTTAAAACAACTTGTTTCAGGACTCCACCATCTCTACTCCTGAAACTAACCTTAAAACAACTTGTTTAAGGATCCACCAGCTCTAATACTGAAACTAACTTTAAAACAATTTGTTTCAGGTATCCATCATCCTTCATTCTGAAAATGACTTTTGAAACATCTTGTTTCATGAAACCTTCTGCTCTACTCCTGCAACTAACCTTAAAACACCTTGTTTCAGTATTCCGCCAGCTCTAATCCTGAAACTATCTTTAAAACAAGTTGTTTCAGTAATCCACCATCTCTACTCCTGAAACTAACATCAAAACAACATGTTTAACAAATCCACCAGCTCTAATCCTGAAACTGACTTTAAAACAATTTGTTTCAGCAATCCACACACCCAAATCTTAAAATTACCTTTAAAACAACTTGTTTCAAGAATCCTCTTGCTTTAATTCTGAAACTTACTTTAAAATACCTTGTTTCATGAATCCAAAAGCCCTAATCTTGAAACTATTTTTCAAACAACAACTTTCTGGAACCCACCAGCTCTAATCCTGAAAATCACTTTAAAACAACGTATTTAAGGAATCCACTCGCTTTAATCCTGAAACTAACTTTAAAAGAACTTGTTTCAGGAATCCACTCCCTCTAATCCTGAAACTAACTTTAAAAGAACTTGTTTCAGGATTCCACCAGCTTCACTCCTGAAACAAACTTCAAAACAACTTGTTTAAGGAACCCACCAGCTCTAATCCTGAAACTATCTTTAAAACTACTTGTTTCAGGAATTCACCATCTATACTCTGAAACTAACCTTAAAGCAACTTGTTTAAGGAATCCATCAGCTCTAATCCTGAAACTAACTTTATGCCAACTTCTTTAAGGAATCCACTCACTTTAATCCTCAAACTAACTTTAAAACAAATTGTTTAAGAAATCGACTCACTTAAATCCGGAAACTAAATTTAAAACACCTTGTTTCAGGAATCCACTCACTTTAATCCTGAAACTAACTTTAAAACAACTTGTGTCAGGGATCCACAAGCTCTATTTCTGAATCTATCTTTGAAAGAACTTGGTTCAGGAATCCACTTACTCTAGTTCTGAAAGTAACTTTAAAAGAACTTGTTTCAGGAATCCACTCCTTTAATCCTACAACTAACTTACAAAAAAATCTAGTTACAGGCATCCATCAACTCTCATCCTGAAACTAACTTTAAAAAAACTTGTTTCAGGAGTCCACCAGCTCTAATACTGAAACTAACTTTAAAACAAGTTGTTTCAGGAAACCACTCGCTTTAAACCTGGAACTAACTCGTATCCATCAGCTCTCATCCTGATACTAACTTTAAAACAACTTGTTTCAGGAATCCACCAGCGTCACTCCTGAAACAAACTTTGAAACAACTTGTTTCAGGAATCCACCAGCTCTAATCCTGAAACTATCTTTAAAACTACTTGTTTCACAAAATCACTCACATTAATCTTGAAACTAACTTTAAAACTAATTGTTTAAGGAATCCACCAGCTATAATTCTAAAACTATCTTTAAAATAACTTCTTTCAGGAATCCACTCGCTTTAATCCTGAAACGAACTTTAAAACAACTTGTTTCATCACTCCCTCATCCAAATCCTAAAACTAACTTTAAAAAAACTTGTTTCAGGAATCCACTCCTTTAATCCTACAACTAACTTAAAAAAATTAGTTACAGGCATCCATCAGCTTTCATCCTGAAACTAACTTTAAAAACTTATTTCAGGATTCCACCATCTATAATCCTGAAACTATCTTTAAAACAACTGGTTTCAGGAATCCACCATCTCTACTCCTGAAACTAAACTTAAAACAGTTTGTTTCAGGAATCCACCAGCTCTAATCCTGAAACTAACTTTGAAAAAATGTATTTCAGGAATCCACTCTCTTTAATCCAGAAACTATCTTTAAAACAAATTGTTTAAAGATTCCACTCACTTTAATCCTACAACTAACTTTAAAACAACTTGTTTCAGGTATCCATCATCCTTCATTCTGAAACTGACTTTTGAAACATCTTGTTTCATGAAACCTTCTGCTCTACTCCTGAAACTAACCTTAAAACACCTTGTTTCAGTATTCCGCCAGCTCTAATCCTGAAACTATCTTTAAAACAAGTTGTTTCAGTAATCCACCATCTCTACTCCTGAAACTAACATCAAAACAACATGTTTAACAAATCCACCAGCTCTAATCCTGAAACTGACTTTAAAACAATTTGTTTCAGCAATCCACACACCCAAATCTTAAAATTACCTTTAAAACAACTTGTTTCAAGAATCCTCTTGCTTTAATTCTGAAACTTACTTTAAAATACCTTGTTTCATGAATCCAAAAGCCCTAATCTTGAAACTATTTTTCAAACAACTACTTTCTGGAACCCACCAGCTCTAATCCTGAAAATCACTTTAAAACAACGTATTTAAGGAATCCACTCGCTTTAATCCTGAAACTTACTTTAAAAGAACTTGTTTCAGGAATCCACTCCCTCTAATCCTGAAACTAACTTTAAAAGAACTTGTTTCAGGATTCCACCAGCTTCACTCCTGAAACAAACTTCAAAACAACTTGTTTAAGGAACCCACCAGCTCTAATCCTGAAACTATCTTTAAAACTACTTGTTTCAGGAATTCACCATCTATACTCTGAAACTAACCTTAAAGCAACTTGTTTAAGGAATCCACCAGCTCTAATCCTGAAACTAACTTTATGCCAACTTCTTTAAGGAATCCACTCACTTTAATCCTCAAACTAACTTTAAAACAAATTGTTTAAGAAATCGACTCACTTAAATCGGGAAACTAAATTTAAAACAGCGTGTTTCAGGAATCCACTCACTTTAATCCTGAAACTAACTTTAAAACAACTTGTGTCAGTGATCCACAAGCTCTATTTCTGAATCTATCTTTGAAAGAACTTGTTTCAGGAATCCACTTACTCTAGTTCTGAAAGTAACTTTAAAAGAACTCCTTTAATCCTACAACTAACTTAAAAAATCTAGTTACAGGCATCCATCAACTCTCATCCTGAAACTAACTTTAAAAAACTTGTTTCAGGAGTCCACCAGCTCTACTCCTGAAACTAACCTTAAAACAACTTGCTTCAGGGATCCACCAGCTCTAATTCTGAAACCTATCTTTAAAATAACTTCTTTCAGGAATCCAATCACTTTAATCCTGAAACTAACTTGAAAACATGTTTTATCAATCCACTCATCCAAATCTTAAAACTAACTTTAAAACAACTTGTTTCAAGAATCCACCAGCTCTAATCCTGAA
The DNA here is from genome assembly GCA_963921515.1 of Calotriton arnoldi. NCBI lineage: Eukaryota > Metazoa > Chordata > Amphibia > Caudata > Salamandridae > Calotriton > Calotriton arnoldi. Next base: position 498,843 of record CAWUFW010002464.1, on the reverse strand, counting down.
ACTAGTTTTAAAACAACTTGTTTCAGGAATGCACCAGCTCTAATCCTGAAACGAACTTTAAAACAACTTCTTTCAGGAATCCATCAGCTTTCATCCTGAAACTAACTATAAAACAACTTGTTTCAGAAATACCCCAGCTCTACTCCTGAAACTAACTTTAAAACAACTTGTTTGTGTTTCACAAATCCACCAGCACTAATTCTGAAACTATCTTTAAAAGAATTTCTCTTCAGGAAACCACTCACTTTCATCCTGAAACTATCATTAAAACGACGCATTTCAGGGATCCTCCAGCTCTAATTCTGAAACTATCTTTCAAATAAGTTCTTTAAGGAATCCACTCGCTTTAATCCTGAAACGAGCTTTAAAACAACTTGTTTCATCAATCCCCTCATCCAAATCTTAAAACTAACTTTAAAACAACTTGTTTCAGGAATCCACTCCTTTAATCCTACAACTAACTTAAAAAAATTAGTTATAGGCATCCATCAGCTCTCATCCTGAAACTAACCTTAAAACAACTTCTTTCAGGATTCCACCAACTCTAATCCTGAAACTATCTTTAAAACAACTGGTTTCAGGAATTCACCATCTCTACTCCTGAAACTAAACTTAACACAGCTTGTTTCAGGAATACACCAGCTCTAATCCTGAAACTAACTTTGGAACAACTTCTTTCAGGAATCCACTCTCTTTAATCCTGAAACTAACTTTAAAACAAATTGTTTACAGAATCTACTCGCTTTAATCTTGAAACTAAATTGAAAACAACTTGTTTAAAGAATCCATCATACTTCATTCTGAAACTGACTTTAAAATATCTTGTTTCAGGAATCCTCCAGCGCTACTCCTGAAACTAACCTTAAAACAACTTGTTTCAGGATTGCACCAGCTCTAATCCTGAAACTGACTTTAAAACAATTTGTTTCATCAATCTACTCGTCCAAATCTTAAAAGTTCCTTTAAAACAACTTGTTTCAAGAATCCACTCGCTTTAAACCTGAAACTTACTTTAAAATATCTTGTTTCATGAATCCACCAGCTCTAATCCTGAAACTATTTTTCCAACTGCTACTTTCAGGAATCCACCAGCTCTAATTCTGAAACTTACTTTAAGACAACTTCTTTCAGGAATCCACTCACTTTAATCTTGAAAATAACTTTAAATCAAATTGTTTAAGGAATCCACTCACTTAAATCCTGAAACTAAATTTAAAACAACTTGTTTCAGGAATCGGCCTGCTTCACTCCTGAAACTAACTTTAAAAGAACTTGTTTCAGGAATCCACCAGCTCTAATCCTGAAACTATCTTTAAAACTACTTGTTTCAGGACTCCACCATCTCTACTCCTGAAACTAACCTTAAAACTACTTATTTAAGGAATCCATCATCTCTAATCCTGAAACTACCTTTAAAACAATTTGTTTCAGGAATGCACTCGCTTTAAACTTGGAACTAACTTTAAAACAACTTTTTCACGAATCCACCAGCACTAATTCTGAAACTATCTTTAAAACAACTTGTTTCAGGATTCTCCAGCTCTAATCCTGAAACTATCCTTAAAACAACTGGTTTCAGGAATCCACCATCTCTACTCCTGAAACTAAACTTAAAACAACTTGTTTCAGGAATCCACCAGCTCTAATCCTGAAACTAACTTTAAAACAACTTCATTCAGGAATGTACTCTCTTTAATCCTGAAACTAACTTAAAAACAAATTGTTCAAAGAATCCACTCGCTTGAATCCTGAAACTAAATTAAAAACAACTTGTTTAAAGAATCCACTTGCTTAAATCCTGCAACTAAATTTAAAACAACTTGTTTCCAGGACTCCACCATCTCTACTCCTGAAACTAACCTTAAAACAACTTGTTTAAGGATCCACCAGCTCTAATACTGAAACTAACTTTAAAACAATTTGTTTCAGGTATCCATCATCCTTCATTCTGAAAATGACTTTTGAAACATCTTGTTTCATGAAACCTTCTGCTCTACTCCTGCAACTAACCTTAAAACACCTTGTTTCAGTATTCCGCCAGCTCTAATCCTGAAACTATCTTTAAAACAAGTTGTTTCAGTAATCCACCATCTCTACTCCTGAAACTAACATCAAAACAACATGTTTAACAAATCCACCAGCTCTAATCCTGAAACTGACTTTAAAACAATTTGTTTCAGCAATCCACACACCCAAATCTTAAAATTACCTTTAAAACAACTTGTTTCAAGAATCCTCTTGCTTTAATTCTGAAACTTACTTTAAAATACCTTGTTTCATGAATCCAAAAGCCCTAATCTTGAAACTATTTTTCAAACAACAACTTTCTGGAACCCACCAGCTCTAATCCTGAAAATCACTTTAAAACAACGTATTTAAGGAATCCACTCGCTTTAATCCTGAAACTAACTTTAAAAGAACTTGTTTCAGGAATCCACTCCCTCTAATCCTGAAACTAACTTTAAAAGAACTTGTTTCAGGATTCCACCAGCTTCACTCCTGAAACAAACTTCAAAACAACTTGTTTAAGGAACCCACCAGCTCTAATCCTGAAACTATCTTTAAAACTACTTGTTTCAGGAATTCACCATCTATACTCTGAAACTAACCTTAAAGCAACTTGTTTAAGGAATCCATCAGCTCTAATCCTGAAACTAACTTTATGCCAACTTCTTTAAGGAATCCACTCACTTTAATCCTCAAACTAACTTTAAAACAAATTGTTTAAGAAATCGACTCACTTAAATCCGGAAACTAAATTTAAAACACCTTGTTTCAGGAATCCACTCACTTTAATCCTGAAACTAACTTTAAAACAACTTGTGTCAGGGATCCACAAGCTCTATTTCTGAATCTATCTTTGAAAGAACTTGGTTCAGGAATCCACTTACTCTAGTTCTGAAAGTAACTTTAAAAGAACTTGTTTCAGGAATCCACTCCTTTAATCCTACAACTAACTTACAAAAAAATCTAGTTACAGGCATCCATCAACTCTCATCCTGAAACTAACTTTAAAAAAACTTGTTTCAGGAGTCCACCAGCTCTACTCCTGAAGCTAACCTTAAAACAACTTGCTTCAGGGATCCACCAGCTCTAATTCTGAAACCTATCTTTAAAATAACTTCTTTCAGGAATCCAATCACTTTAATCCTGAAACTAACTTGAAAACATGTTTTATCAATCCCCTCATCCAAATCTTAAAACTAACTTTAAAACAACTTGTTTCAGGAATGCACCAGCTCTAATCCTGAAACGAACTTTAAAACAACTTCTTTCAGGAATCCATCAGCTTTCATCCTGAAACTAACTATAAAACAACTTGTTTCAGAAATACCCCAGCTCTACTCCTGAAACTAACTTTAAAACAACTTGTTTGTGTTTCACAAATCCACCAGCACTAATTCTGAAACTATCTTTAAAAGAATTTCTCTTCAGGAAACCACTCACTTTCATCCTGAAACTATCATTAAAACGACGCATTTCAGGAATCCTCCAGCTCTAATTCTGAAACTATCTTTCAAATAAGTTCTTTAAGGAATCCACTCGCTTTAATCCTGAAACGAGCTTTAAAACAACTTGTTTCATCAATCCCCTCATCCAAATCTTAAAATTAACTTTAAAACAACTTGTTTCAGGAATCCACTCCTTTAATCCTACAACTAACTTTAAAAAAATTAGTTATAGGCATCCATCAGCTCTCATCCTGAAACTAACCTTAAAACAACTTCTTTCAGGATTCCAGCAACTCTAATCCTGAAACTATCTTTAAAACAACTGGTTTCAGGAATTCACCATCTCTACTCCTGAAACTAAACTAAACACAGCTTGTTTCAGGAATACACCAGCTCTAATCCTGAAACTAACTTTGGAACAACTTCTTTCAGGAATCCACTCTCTTTAATCCTGAAACTAAATTTAAAACAAATTGTTTACAGAATCTACTCGCTTTAATCTTGAAACTAAATTGAAAACAACTTGTTTAAAGAATCCACCCGCTTAAATCCTGAAACTAACTTTAAAACAACTTGTTTCAGGAATCCATCATACTTCATTCTGAAACTGACTTTAAAATATCTTGTTTCAGGAATCCTCCAGCGCTACTCCTGAAACTAACCTTAAAACAACTTGTTTCAGGATTGCACCAGCTCTAATCCTGAAACTATCTTTAAAACAACTTGTTTCAGGAATCCACTATCTCTACTCCTGAAACTAACCTCAAAACAACTTGTTGAAGGAATCCACCAGCTCTAATCCTGAAACTGACTTTAAAACAATTTGTTTTAGCAATCCACTCGTCCAAATCTTAAAAGTTTCTTTAAAATAACTTGTTTCAAGAATCCACTCGCTTTTAATCCTGAAACTTACTTTAAAATATCTATTTTCATGAATCCACAAGCTCTAATCCAGAAACTAATTTTCCTACTACTACTTTCGGGAATCCACCAGCTCTAATTCTGAAACTTACTTTAAGACAACTTCTTTCCTTGAATCCACTCACTTTAATCTTGATAATTACTTTAAAACAATTTGTTTAAGGAATCCACTCGCTTAAGTCCTGAAACTAACTTTAAAACAATTTGTTTCAGGAATGCACTCACTTTAAACCTGGAACTCACTTTAAAACAACTTCTTTGAGGAATCCATCAGCTTTCATCCTGAAAATAACTATAAAACAACTTGTTTCAGGAATCCCCCAGCTCTACTCCTGAAACTAACTTTAAAACAACCTGTTTCACGAATCCACCAGCACTAATTCTGAAACTATTTTTAAAACAACTTGTTTCAGGATTCACCAGCTCTAATCCTGAAACTATCCTTAAAACAACTGGTTTCAGGAATCCACCATCTCTACTCCTGAAACTAAACTTAAAAAACTTGTTTCAGGAGTCCACCAGCTCTAATACTGAAACTAACTTTAAAACAAGTTGTTTCAGGAAACCACTCGCTTTAAACCTGGAACTAACTCGTATCCATCAGCTCTCATCCTGATACTAACTTTAAAACAACTTGTTTCAGGAATCCCCCAGCGTCACTCCTGAAACAAACTTTGAAACAACTTGTTTCAGGAATCCACCAGCTCTAATCCTGAAACTATCTTTAAAACTACTTGTTTCACAAAATCACTCACATTAATCTTGAAACTAACTTTAAAACTAATTGTTTAAGGAATCCACCAGCTATAATTCTAAAACTATCTTTAAAATAACTTCTTTCAGGAATCCACTCGCTTTAATCCTGAAACGAACTTTAAAACAACTTGTTTCATCACTCCCCTCATCTAAATCCTAAAACTAACTTTAAAAAAACTTGTTTCAGGAATCCACTCCTTTAATCCTACAACTAACTTAAAAAAATTAGTTACAGGCATCCATCAGCTTTCATCCTGAAACTAACTTTAAAAAACTTATTTCAGGATTCCACCATCTATAATCCTGAAACTATCTTTAAAACAACTGGCTTCAGGAATCCACCATCTCTACTCCTGAAACTAAACTTAAAACAGTTTGTTTCAGGAATCCACCAGCTCTAATCCTGAAACTAACTTTGAAAAAATGTATTTCAGGAATCCACTCTCTTTAATCCAGAAACTATCTTTAAAACAAATTGTTTAAAGATTCCACTCACTTTAATCCTACAACTAACTTTAAAACAACTTGTTTCAGGTATCCATCATCCTTCATTCTGAAACTGACTTTTGAAACATCTTGTTTCATGAAACCTTCTGCTCTACTCCTGAAACTAACCTTAAAACACCTTGTTTCAGTATTCCGCCAGCTCTAATCCTGAAACTATCTTTAAAACAAGTTGTTTCAGTAATCCACCATCTCTACTCCTGAAACTAACATCAAAACAACATGTTTAACAAATCCACCAGCTCTAATCCTGAAACTGACTTTAAAACAATTTGTTTCAGCAATCCACACACCCAAATCTTAAAATTACCTTTAAAACAACTTGTTTCAAGAATCCTCTTGCTTTAATTCTGAAACTTACTTTAAAATACCTTGTTTTATGAATCCAAAAGCCCTAATCTTGAAACTATTTTTCAAACAACTACTTTCTGGAACCCACCAGCTCTAATCCTGAAAATCACTTTAAAACAACGTATTTAAGGAATCCACTCGCTTTAATCCTGAAACTAACTTTAAAAGAACTTGTTTCAGGAATCCACTCCCTCTAATCCTGAAACTAACTTTAAAAGAACTTGTTTCAGGATTCCACCAGCTTCACTCCTGAAACAAACTTCAAAACAACTTGTTTAAGGAACCCACCAGCTCTAATCCTGAAACTATCTTTAAAAATACTTGTTTCAGGAATTCACCATCTATACTCTGAAACTAACCTTAAAGCAACTTGTTTAAGGAATCCACCAGCTCTAATCCTGAAACTAACTTTATGCCAACTTCTTTAAGGAATCCACTCACTTTAATCCTCAAACTAACTTTAAAACAAATTGTTTAAGAAATCGACTCACTTAAATCCGGAAACTAAATTTAAAACAGCTTGTTTCAGGAATCCACTCACTTTAATCCTGAAACTAACTTTAAAACAACTTGTGTCAGGGATCCACAAGCTCTATTTCTGAATCTATCTTTGAAAGAACTTGTTTCAGGAATCCACTTACTCTAATTCTGAAAGTAACTTTAAAAGAACTTGTTTCAGGAATCCACTCCTTTAATCCTACAACTAACTTAAAAAAATCTAGTTACAGGCATCCATCAACTCTCATCCTGAAACTAACTTTAAAAAAACTTGTTTCAGGAGTCCACCAGCTCTACTCCTGAAACTAACCTTAAAACAACTTGCTTCAGGGATCCACCAGCTCTAATTCTGAAACCTATCTTTAAAATAACTTCTTTCAGGAATCCAATCACTTTAATCCTGAAACTAACTTGAAAACAACATGTTTTATCAATCCCCTCATCCAAATCTTAAAACTAACTTTAAAACAACTTGTTTCAAGAATCCACCAGCTCTAATCCTGAAACTATTTTTAAAACAACTTGTTTCAGGAATGCACCAGCTCTAATCCTGAAACGAACTTTAAAACAACTTCTTTCAGGAATCCATCAGCTTTCATCCTGAAACTAACTATAAAACAACTTGTTTCAGAAATACCCCAGCTCTACTCCTGAAACTAACTTTAAAACAACTTGTTTGTGTTTCACAAATCCACCAGCACTAATTCTGAAACTATCTTTAAAAGAATTTCTCTTCAGGAAACCACTCACTTTCATCCTGAAACTATCATTAAAACGACGCATTTCAGGGATCCTCCAGCTCTAATTCTGAAACTATCTTTCAAATAAGTTCTTTAAGGAATCCACTCGCTTTAATCCTGAAACGAGCTTTAAAACAACTTGTTTCATCAATCCCCTCATCCAAATCTTAAAACTAACTTTAAAACAACTTGTTTCAGGAATCCACTCCTTTAATCCTACAACTAACTTTAAAAAAATTAGTTATAGGCATCCATCAGCTCTCATCCTGAAACTAACCTTAAAACAACTTCTTTCAGGATTCCACCAACTCTAATCCTGAAACTATCTTTAAAACAACTGGTTTCAGGAATTCACCATCTCTACTCCTGAAACTAAACTTAACACAGCTTGTTTCAGGAATACACCAGCTCTAATCCTGAAACTATTTTTGGAACAACTTCTTTCAGGAATCCACTCTCTTTAATCCTGAAACTAACTTTAAAACAAATTGTTTACAGAATCTACTCGCTTTAATCTTGAAACTAAATTGAAAACAACTTGTTTAAAGAATCCACCCGCTTAAATCCTGAAACTAACTTTAAAACAACTTGTTTCAGGAATCCATCATACTTCATTCTGAAACTGACTTTAAAATATCTTGTTTCAGGAATCCTCCAGCGCTACTCCTGAAACTAACCTTAAAACAACTTGTTTCAGGATTGCACCAGCTCTAATCCTGAAACTATCTTTAAAACAACTTGTTTCAGGAATCCACCATCTCTACTCCTGAAACTAACCTCAAAACAACTTGTTGAAGGAATCCACCAGCTCTAATCCTGAAACTGACTTTAAAACAATTTGTTTCAGCAATCCACTCGTCCAAATCTTAAAAGTTTCTTTAAAATAACTTGTTTCAAGAATCCACTCGCTTTAATCCTGAAACTTACTTTAAAATATCTTGTTTCATGAATCCACAAGCTCTAATCCAGAAACTAATTTTCCTACTACTACTTTCGGGAATCCACCAGCTCTAATTCTGAAACTTACTTTAAGACAACTTCTTTCCTTGAATCCACTCACTTTAATCTTGAAAATTACTTTAAAACAATTTGTTTAAGGAATCCACTCGCTTAAATCCTGAAACTAACTTTAAAACAATTTGTTTCAGGAATGCACTCGCTTTAAACCTGGAACTCACTTTAAAACAACTTCTTTGAGGAATCCATCAGCTTTCATCCTGAAAATAACTATAAAACAACTTGTTTCAGGAATCCCCAGCTCTACTCCTGAAACTAACTTTAAAACAACCTGTTTCACGAATCCACCAGCACTAATTCTGAAACTATTTTGAAAACAACTTGTTTCAGGATTCTCCAGCTCTAATCCTGAAACTATCCTTAAAACAACTGGTTTCAGGAATCCACCATCTCTACTCCTGAAACTAAACTTAAAACAACTTGTTTCAGGAATCCACCAGCTCTAATCCTGAAATTAACTTTAAAACAACTTCTTTCAGGAATCCACTCGCTTGAATCCTGAAACTAAATTGAAAACAACTTTTTTAAAGAATCCACTCGCTTAAATCCTGCAACTAAATTTAAAACAACTTGTTTCAGGACTCCACCATCTCTACTACTGAAACTAACCTTAAAACACCTTGTTTCAGTATTCCGCCATCTCTACTCCTGAAACTATCTTTAAAACAAGTTGTTTCAGTAATCCACCATCTCTACTCCTGAAACTAACATCAAAACAACATGTTTAACAAATCCACCAGCTCTAATCCTGAAACTGACTTTAAAACAATTTGTTTCAACAATCCACACACCCAAATCTTAAAATTACCTTTAAAACAACTTGTTTCAAGAATCCTCTTGCTTTAATTCTGAAACTTACTTTAAAATACCTTGTTTTATGAATCCAAAAGCCCTAATCTTGAAACTATTTTTCAAACAACTACTTTCTGTACTCACCAGCTCTAATCCTGAAAATCACTTTAAAACAACGTATTTAAGGAATCCACTCGCTTTAATCCTGAAACTAACTTTAAAAGAACTTGTTTCAGGAATCCACTCCCTCTAATCCTGAAACTAACTTTAAAAGAACTTGTTTCAGGATTCCACCAGCTTCACTCCTGAAACAAACTTCAAAACTACTTGTTTCAGGAATTCACCATCTATACTCTGAAACTAACATTAAAGCAACTTGTTTAAGGAATCCACCAGCTCTAATCCTGAAACTAACTTTATGCCAACTTCTTTAAGGAATCCACTCACTTTAATCCTCAAACTAACTTTAAAACAAATTGTTTAAGAAATCGACTCACTTAAATCCGGAAACTAAATTTAAAACAGCTTGTTTCAGGAATCCACTCACTTTAATCCTGAAACTAACTTTAAAACAACTTGTGTCAGGGATCCACAAGCTCTATTTCTGAATCTATCTTTGAAAGAACTTGTTTCAGGAATCCACTTACTCTAATTCTGAAAGTAACTTTAAAAGAACTTGTTTCAGGAATCCACTCCTTTAATCCTACAACTAACTTAAAAAAATCTAGTTACAGGCATCCATCAACTCTCATCCTGAAACTAACTTTAAAAAAACTTGTTTCAGGAGTCCACCAGCTCTACTCCTGAAACTAACCTTAAAACAACTTGCTTCAGGGATCCACCAGCTCTAATTCTGAAACCTATCTTTAAAATAACTTCTTTCAGGAATCCAATCACTTTAATCCTGAAACTAACTTTAAAACAATTTGTTTCAGGAATGCACTTGCTTTAAACCTGGAACTCACTTTAAAACAACTTCTTTGAGGAATCCATCAGCTTTCATCCTGAAAATAACTATAAAACAACTTGTTTCAGGAATCCCCCAGCTCTACTCCTGAAACTAACTTTAAAACAACCTGTTTCACGAATCCACCAGCACTAATTCTGAAACTATTTTGAAAACAACTTGTTTCAGGATTCTCCAGCTCTAATCCTGAAACTATCCTTAAAACAACTGGTTTCAGGAATCCACCATCTGTACTCCTGAAACTAAACTTAAAACAACTTGTTTCAGGAATCCACCAGCTCTAATCTTGAAATTAACTTTAAAACAACTTCTTTCAGGAATCCACTCGCTTGAATCCTGAAACTAAATTGAAAACAACTTTTTTAAAGAATCCACTCGCTTAAATCCTGCAACTAAATTTAAAACAACTTGTTTCAGGACTCCACCATCTCTACTACTGAAACTAACCTCAAAACATCTTGTTTCAGGAATCCACCATCTCTACTTCTGAAACTAACCTTAAACCAACTTGTTTCAGGATTCCACCAGCTCTAATCCTGAAACTGACTTTAAAACAATTTGTGTCAGCAATCAACACGTCCAAATCTTAAAAGTACCTTTAAAACAACTTGTTTCAAGAATCCACTCACTATAATTCTGAAACAACTACTTTCAGGAATCCACCAGCTCTAATCCTGAAAATAATTTTAAAACAACTTTTTTCAGGAATTCACTCGCTTTAATCCTGAAACTAACTTTAATAGAACTTGTTTTAGGAATCCACTCGCTGTAATCGTGAAACTAACTTTAAAAGAACTTGTTTCAGGAATCCACTCCTTTAATAATTCAACTAACGTTAAAAAAACTAGTTACAGCATCCATCAGCTCTCATCCTGAAACTAGCTTTAAAACAACTTGTTTCAGGAGTCCACCAGCTCTACTCCTGAAATTACCTTTAAAACAAATTGTTTAAAGAATCTACTCGCTTAAATCCTGAAGCTAAATTTAAAACAAGTTGGTACAGGAATCCACTCACTTTAATCATACAGCTAACTTTAAAATAACTTGTTTCAGGAATACATCAGCCTTCATCCTGAAACTGACTTTGAAACAACTTTTTGAGGAATCCACTAGCTCCACTCCTGAAACTAACTTTAAAACTACTTGTTTCATCACTCCCATCATCCAAATCTTGAAACTAACTTTAAAAGAACTTGTTTCAGGAATCCGCTGGCTCTTCTCCTGAAACTAACTTTAAGAGAACTTGTTTCTGGAATCCACTCCTTTAATCCTACAACTATCTTTAAAAAAACTGTTACAGGCATCCATCAGCTCTCATCCTGAAACTATCTTTAAAACAACTTGTTTCAGGAATACACCAGCTTCACTCCTGAAACTAACTTTAAAACTACTTGTTTCATCACTCCCATCATCCAAATCTTGAAACTAACTTTAAAAGAACTTGTTTCAGGAATCCGCTCGCTCTTATCCTGAAACTAACTTTAAGAGAACTTGTTTCTGGAATCCACTCCTTTAATCCTACAACTATCTTTAAAAAACAGTTACAGGCGTCCATCAGCTCTCATCCTGAAACTATCTTTAAAACAACTTGTTTCAGGAACACACCAGCTTCACTCCTGAAACTAACTTTAAAACTACTTGTTTCATCACTCCCATCATCCAAATCTTGAAACTAACTTTAAAAGAACTTGTTTCAGGAATCCGCTTGCTCTTATCCTGAAACTAACTTTAAGAGAACTTGTTTCTGGAATACACACTTTTAATCCTACAACTATCTTAAAACAAACCAGTTACAGGCATCCATCAGCTCTCATCCTGAAACTAACTTTAAAACAACTTGTTTCAGGAATCCACCAGCTTCATTCATGAAACAAACTTTAAAACAACTTGTTTCAGGAATCCACCATCTCTACTCCTGAAACTAACCTTAAAACAACGTGTTTAAGATATCCACCAGTTCTAATCCTGAAACTAACTTTAAAACAATTTGTTTCAGCAATCCACTCATCCAAATCTTAAAAGTAACTTTAAAACAACTAGTTTCAAGAATCCACTCGCTCTAATCCTGAAACTAACTTTAAAAAAACTTGTTTCAGAAATCCATCAGCTTTCATCCTGAAACTAACTATAAAACAACTTGCTGCAGGAATCCCCCAGCTCTACTCCTGAAACTAACTTTAAAACAACTTGTTTCACGAATCCACCAGCACTAATTCTGAAACTATCTTTAAAAGAACTTCTTTCAGGTATCCACTCACTTTAATCCTGAAACTAACTTTAAATCGACTTGTTTCAGGGATCCACCAGCTCTAATTCTGAAACTATATTTAAAATAACTTCTTTCAGGAATCCACTCGCTTTAATCCTGAAACGAACTTTAAAACAACTTGTTTCCACAATCCCATCATGCAAATCTTAAAACTAACTTTAAAACAACTTGTTTAAGGAATCTACTCACCTTAATCCTGAAACTAACTTTAAAAGAACTTGTTTCATGAATCCACTCACTCTAATCCTGAAATTAATTTTAAAAGAACTTGTTTCTGGAATCCACTCCTTTAATCCTACAACTCACTTTATAAAAACTAGTTGCAGGCATCCATCAGCTATCATCCTGAAACTAAGTTTAAAAAAACTTGTTTCAGGAGTCCACCAGCTCTACTCCTGAAACTAACCTTAAAACAACTTGCTTCAGGGATCCACCAGCTCTAATTCTGAAACCTATCTTTAAAATAACTTCTTTCAAGAATCCAATCACGTTAATCCTGAAACTAACTTGAAAACAACATGTTTTATCAATCCCCTCATCCAAATCTTAAAACTAACTTTAAAACAACTTGTTTCAAGAATCCACCAGCTCTAATCCTGAAACTATTTTTAAAACAACTTGTTTCAGGAATGCACCAGCTCTAATCCTGAAACGAACTTTAAAACAACTTCTTTCAGGAATCCATCAGCTTTCATCCTGAAACTAACTATAAAACAACTTGTTTCAGAAATACCCCAGCTCTACTCCTGAAACTAACTTTAAAACAACTTGTTTGTGTTTCACAAATCCATCAGCACTAATTCTGAAACTATCTTTAAAAGAATTTCTCTTCAGGAAACCACTCACTATCATCCTGAAACTATCATTAAAACGACTTATTTCAGGGATCCTCCAGCTCTAATTCTGAAACTATCTTTCAAATAAGTTCTTTAAGGAATCCACTCGCTTTAATCCTGAAACGAGCTTTAAAACAACTTGTTTCATCAATCCCCTCATCCAAATCTTAAAACTAACTTTAAAACAACTTGTTTCAGGAATCCACTCCTTTAATCCTACAACTAACTTTTAAAAAATTAGTTATAGGCATTCATCAGCTCTCATCCTGAAACTAACCTTAAAACAACTTCTTTCAGGATTCCACCAACTCTAATCCTGAAACTATCTTTAAAACAACTGGTTCCAGGAATTCACCATCTCTACTCCTGAAACTAAACTTAACACAGATTGTTTCAGGAATACACCAGGTCTAATCCTGAAACTAACTTTGGAACAACTTCTTTCAGGAATCCACTCTCTTTAATCCTGAAACTAACTTTAAAACAAATTGTTTACAGAATCTACTCCCTTTAATCTTGAAACTAAATTGAAAACAACTTGTTTATAGAATCCACCCGCTTAAATCCTGAAACTAACTTTAAAACAACTTGTTTCAGGAATCCATCTTACTTCATTCTGAAACTGACTTTAAAATATCTTGTTTCAGGAATCCTCCAGCGCTACTCCTGAAACTAACCTTAAAACAACTTGTTTCAGGATTGCACCAGCTCTAATCCTGAAACTATCTTTAAAACAACTTGTTTCAGGAATCCACCATCTCTACTCTTGAATTTAACCTCAAAACAACTTGTTGAAGGAATCCACCAGCTCTAATCCTGAAACTGACTTTAAAACAATTTGTTTCAGCAATCCACTCGTCCAAATCTTAAAAGTTCCTTTAAAATAACTTGTTTCAAGAATCCACTCGCTTTAATCCTGAAACTTACTTTAAAATATCTTGTTTCATGAATCCACCAGCTCTAATCCAGAAACTATTCTTCCAACTACTACTTTCGGGAATCCACCAGCTCTAATTCTGAAACTTACTTTAAGACAACTTCTTTCCTTGAATCCACTCACTTTAATCTTGAAAATTACTTTAAAACAATTTGTTTAAGGAATCCACTCGCTTAAGTCCTAAAACTAACTTTAAAACAATTTGTTTCAGGAATGCACTTGCTTTAAACCTGGAACTCACTTTAAAACAACTTCTTTGAGGAATCCATCAGTTTTCATCCTGAAACTAACTATAAAACAACTTGTTTCACGAATCCACCAGCACTAATTCTGAAACTATTTTTAAAACAACTTGTTTCAGGATTCTCCAGCTCTAATCCTCAAACTATCCTTAAAACAACTGGTTTCAGGAATCCACCATCTCTACTCCTGAAACTAAACTTAAAACTACTTGTTTCAGGAATCCACCAGCTCTAATCCTGAAATTAACTTTAAAACAACTTCTTTCAGGAATCCACTCGCTTGAATCCTAAAACTAAATTGAAAACAACTTGTTTAAAGAATCCACTTGCTTAAATCCTGAAACTAAACTTAAAACAACTTGTTTCAGGACTCCACCATCTCTACTCCTGAAACTAACCTTAAAACAACTTGTTTAAGGAATCCACCAGCTCTAATCCTGAAACTAACTTTAAAATATCTTGTTTCATGAATCCACCAGCTCTAATCCTGAAACTATCTTTAAAACAACTGGTTTCAGGAATTCACCAACTCTACTCCTGAAACTAAACTTAACACAGCTTGTTTCAGGAATACACCAGCTCTATTCCTGAAACTAACTTTGGAACAACTTCTTTCAGGAATCCACTCTCTTTAATCCTGAAACTAACTTTAAAACAAATTGTTTAAAGAATCTACTCGCTTTAATCCTGAAACTAAATTGAAAACAACTTGTTTAAAGAATCCACTCGCTTAAATCCTGAAACTAACTTTAAAACAACTTGTTTCAGGAATCCATCATACTTCATTCTGAAACTGACTTTAAAATATCTTGTTTCAGGAATCCTCCAGCGCTACTCCTGAAACTAACCTTAAAACAACTTGTTTCAGGATTGCACCAGCTCTAATCCTGAAACTATCTTTAAAACAACTTGTTTCAGGAATCCACCATCTCTACTCCTGAAACTAACCTCAAAACAACTTGTTGAAGGAATCCACCAGCTCTAATCCTGAAACTGACTTTAAAACAATTTGTTTCAGCAATCCATTCGTCCAAATCTTAAAAGTTTCTTTAAAATAACTTGTTTCAAGAATCCACTCGCTTTAATCCTGAAACTTACTTTAAAATATCTTGTTTCATGAATCCACAAGCTCTAATCCAGAAACTAATTTTCCTACTACTACTTTCGGGAATCCACCAGCTCTAATTCTGAAACTTACTTTAAGACAACTTCTTTCCTTGAATCCACTCACTTTAATCTTGAAAATTACTTTAAAACAATTTGTTTAAGGAATCCACTCGCTTAAGTCCTGAAACTAACTTTAAAACAATTTGTTTCAGGAATGCACTCGCTTTAAACCTGGAACTCACTTTAAAACAACTTCTTTGAGGAATCCATCAGCTTTCATCCTGAAAATAACTATAAAACAACTTGTTTCAGGAATCCCCCAGCTCTACTCCTGAAACTAACTTTAAAACAACCTGTTTCACGAATCCACCAGCACTAATTCTGAAACTATTTTTAAAACAACTTGTTTCAGGATTCTCCAGCTCTAATCCTGAAACTATCCTTAAAACAACTGGTTTCAGGAATCCACCAGCTCTAATCCTGAAATTAACTTTAAAACAACTTCTTTCAGGTATCCACTCGCTTGAATCCTGAAACTAAATTGAAAACAACTTGTTTAAGGAATCCACCAGCTCTAATCCTGAAACTAACTTTAAAATATCTTGTTTCATGAATCCACCAGCTCTAATCCTGAAACTATTTTTCCAACTACTACTTTTGGGAATCCACCAGCTCTAATTCTGAAACTTACTGTAAGACAACTTCTTTCACGAATCCACTCTCTTTAATCCTGAAACTAACTTTAAAACAAATTGTTTAAAGAATCTACTCGCTTAAATCCTGAAACTAACTTTAAAACAACTTGTTTCAGGAATCCATCATACTTCATTCTGAAACTGACTTTAAAATATCTTGTTTCAGGAATCCTCCAGAGCTACTCTTGAAACTAACCTTAAAACAACTTGTTTCAGGATTGCACCAGCTCTAATCCTGAAATGATCTTTAAAACAACTTGTTTCAAGAATCCACCATCTCTACTCCTGAAACTAACCTCAAAACAACTTGTTGAAGGAATCCACCAGCTCTAATCCTGAAACTGACTTTAAAACAATTTGTTTCAGCAATCTACTCGTCCAAATCTTAAAAGTTCCTTTAAAACAACTTGTTTCAAGAATCCACTCGCTTTAATCCTGAAACTTACTTTAAAATACCTTGTTTCATGAATCCACCAGCTCTAATCCTGAAACTATGTTTCCAACTACTACTTTCAGGAATCCACCAGCTCTAATTCTGAAACTTACTTTAAGACAACTTCTTTCAGGAATCCACTCACTTTAATCTTGAAAATAACTTTAAAACAAATTGTTTAAGGAATCCACTCACTTAAATCCTGAAACTAAATTTAAAACAACTTGTTTCAGGAATCGACCAGCTTCACTCCTGACACTAACTTTAAAACAACTTGTTTCAGGAATCCACCAGCTCTAATCCTGAAACTATCTTTAAAACTACTTGTTTCAGGACTCCACCATCTCTACTCCTGAAACTAACCTTAAAACTACTTATTTAAGGAACCCATCATCTCTAATCCTGAAACTACCTTTAAAACAATTTGTTTCAGGAATGCACTGGCTTTAAACTTGGAACTAACTTTAAAACAACTTCATTGAGGAATCCATCAGCTTTCATACTGAAACTAACTATAAAACAACTTGTTTCAGGAATCCCCCAGCTCTACTCCTGAAACTAACCTTAAACCAACTTGTTTCAGGATTCCACCAGCTCTAATCCTGAAACTGACTTTAAAACAATTTGTGTCAGCAATCAACACGTCCAAATCTTAAAAGTACCTTTAAAACAACTTGTTTCAAGAATCCACTCACTATAATTCTGAAACAACTACTTTCAGGAATCCACCAGCTCTAATCCTGAAAATAATTTTAAAACAACTTTTTTCAGGAATTCACTTGCTTTAATCCTGAAACTAACTTTAATAGAACTTGTTTCAGGAATCCACTCGCTGTAATCCTGAAACTAACTTTAAAAGAACTTGTTTCAGGAATCCACTCCTTTAATAATTCAACTAACGTTAAAAAACTAGTTACAGCATCCATCAGCTCTCATCCTGAAACTAGCTTTAAAACAACTTGTTTCAGGAGTCCACCAGCTCTACTCCTGAAATTACCTTTAAAACAAATTGTTTAAAGAATCTACTCGCTTAAATCCTGAAGCTAAATTTAAAACAAGTTGGTACAGGAACCCACTCACTTTAATCATACAGCTAACTTTAAAATAACTTGTTTCAGGAATACATCAGCCTTCATCCTGAAACTGACTTTGAAACAACTTTTTTGAGGAATCCACTAGCTCCACTCCTGAAACTAACTTTAAAACTACTTGTTTCATCACTCCCATCATCCAAATCTTGAAACTAACTTTAAAAGAACTTGTTTCAGGAATCCCCTGGCTCTTCTCCTGAAACTAACTTTAAAACAACCTGTTTCACGAATCCACCAGCACTAATTTTGAAACTATTTTTAAAACAACTTGTTTCAGGATTCTCCAGCTCTAATCCTGAAACTATCCTTAAAACAACTGGTTTCAGGAATCCACCATCTCTACTCCTGAAACTAATCTTAAAACAACTTGTTTCAGGAATCCACCAGCTCTAATCCTGAAATTAACTTTAAAACAACTTCTTTCAGGTATCCACTCGCTTGAATCCTGAAACTAAATTGAAAACAACTTGTTTAAGGAATCCACCAGCTCTAATCCTGAAACTAACTTTAAAATATCTTGTTTCATGAATCCACCAGCTCTAATCCTGAAACTATTTTTCCAACTACTACTTTTGGGAATCCACCAGCTCTAATTCTGAAACTTACTGTAAGACTACTTCTTTCACGAATCCACTCTCTTTAATCCTGAAACTAACTTTAAAACAAATTGTTTAAAGAATCTACTCGCTTAAATCCTGAAACTAACTTTAAAACAACTTGTTTCAGGAATCCATCATACTTCATTCTGAAACTGACTTTAAAATATCTTGTTTCAGGAATCCTCCAGAGCTACTCTTGAAACTAACCTTAAAACAACTTGTTTCAGGATTGCACCAGCTCTAATCCTGAAATGATCTTTAAAACAACTTGTTTCAAGAATCCACCATCTCTACTCCTGAAACTAACCTCAAAACAACTTGTTGAAGGAATCCACCAGCTCTAATCCTGAAACTGACTTTAAAACAATTTGTTTCAGCAATCTACTCGTCCAAATCTTAAAAGTTCCTTTAAAACAACTTGTTTCAAGAATCCACTCGCTTTAATCCTGAAACTTACTTTAAAATATCTTGTTTCATGAATCCACCAGCTCTAATCCTGAAACTATGTTTCCAACTACTACTTTCAGGAATCCACCAGCTCTAATTCTGAAACTTACTTTAAGACAACTTCTTTCAGGAATCCACTCACTTTAATCTTGAAAATAACTTTAAAACAAATTGTTTAAGGAATCCACTCACTTAAATCCTGAAACTAAATTTAAAACAACTTGTTTCAGGAATCGACCAGCTTCACTCCTGAAACTAACTTTAAAACAACTTGTTTCAGGAATCCACCAGCTCTAATCCTGAAACTATCTTTAAAACTACTTGTTTCAGGACTCCACCATCTCTACTCCTGAAACTAACCTTAAAACTACTTATTTAAGGAATCCATCATCTCTAATCCTGAAACTACCTTTAAAACAATTTGTTTCAGGAATGCACTGGCTTTAAACTTGGAACTAACTTTAAAACAACTTCATTGAGGAATCCATCAGCTTTCATACTGAAACTAACTATAAAACAACTTGTTTCAGGAATCCCCCAGCTCTACTCCTGAAACTATCCTTAAACCAACTTGTTTCAGGATTCCACCAGCTCTAATCCTGAAACTGACTGTAAAACAATTTGTGTCAGCAATCAACACGTCCAAATCTTAAAAGTACCTTTAAAACAACTTGTTTCAAGAATCCACTCACTATAATTCTGATACAACTATCAGGAATCCACCAGCTCTAATCCTGAAAATAATTTTAAAACAACTTTTTTCAGGAATTCACTTGCTTTAATCCTGAAACTAACTTTAATAGAACTTGTTTCAGGAATCCACTCGCTGTAATCCTGAAACTAACTTTAAAAGAACTTGTTTCAGGAATCCACTCCTTTAATAATTCAACTAACGTTAAAAAAACTAGTTACAGCATCCATCAGCTCTCATCCTGAAACTAGCTTTAAAACAACTTGTTTCAGGAGTCCACCAGCTCTACTCCTGAAATTACCTTTAAAACAAATTGTTTAAAGAATCTACTCGCTTAAATCCTGAAGCTAAATTTAAAACAAGTTGGTACAGGAATCCACTCACTTTAATCATACAGCTAACTTTAAAATAACTTGTTTCAGGAATACATCAGCCTTCATCCTGAAACTGACTTTGAAACAACTTTTTTGAGGAATCCACTAGCTCCACTCCTGAAACTAACTTTAAAACTACTTGTTTCATCACTCCCATCATCCAAATCTTGAAACTAACTTTAAAAGAACTTGTTTCAGGAATCCGCTGGCTCTTCTCCTGAAACTAACTTTAAGAGAACTTGTTTCTGGAATCCACTCCTTTAATCCTACAACTATCTTTAAAAAAAACAGTTACAGGCATCCATCAGCTCTCATCCTGAAACTATCTTTAAAACAACTTGTTTCAGGAATACACCAGCTTCACTCCTGAAACTAACTTTAAAACTACTTGTTTCATCACTCCCATCATCCAAATCTTGAAACTAACTTTAAAAGAACTTGTTTCAGGAATCCGCTCGCTCTTATCCTGAAACTAACTTTAAGAGAACTTGTTTCTGGAATCCACTCCTTTAATCCTACAACTATCTTTAAAAAAACAGTTCAAGGCGTCCATCAGCTCTCATCCTGAAACTATCTTTAAAACAACTTGTTTCAGGAACACACCAGCTTCACTCCTGAAACTAACTTTAAAACTACTTGTTTCATCACTCCCATCATCCAAATCTTGAAACTAACTTTAAAAGAACTTGTTTCAGGAATCCGCTTGCTCTTATCCTGAAACTAACTTTAAGAGAACTTGTTTCTGGAATACACACTTTTAATCCTACAACTATCTTAAAACAAACCAGTTACAGGCATCCATCAGCTCTCATCCTGAAACTAACTTTAAAACAACTTGTTTCAGGAATCCACCAGCTTCACTCATGAAACAAACTTTAAAACAACTTGTTTCAGGAATCCACCATCTCTACTCCTGAAACTAACCTTAAAACAACGTGTTTAAGATATCCACCAGTTCTAATCCTGAAACTAACTTTAAAACAATTTGTTTCAGCAATCCACTCATCCAACTCTTAAAAGTAACTTTAAAACAACTAGTTTCAAGAATCCACTCGCTCTAATCCTGAAACTAACTTTAAAAAAACTTGTTTCAGAAATCCATCAGCTTTCATCCTGAAACTAACTATAAAACAACTTGCTGCAGGAATCCCCCAGCTCTACTCCTGAAACTAACTTTAAAACAACTTGTTTCACGAATCCACCAGCACTAATTCTGAAACTATCTTTAAAAGAACTTCTTTCAGGTATCCACTCACTTTAATCCTGAAACTAACTTTAAATCGACTTGTTTCAGGGATCCACCAGCTCTAATTCTGAAACTATATTTAAAATAACTTCTTTCAGGAATCCACTCGCTTTAATCCTGAAACGAACTTTAAAACAACTTGTTTCCACAATCCCATCATGCAAATCTTAAAACTAACTTTAAAACAACTTGTTTAAGGAATCTACTCACCTTAATCCTGAAACTAACTTTAAAAGAACTTGTTTCATGAATCCACTCACTCTAATCCTGAAATTAATTTTAAAAGAACTTGTTTCTGGAATCCACTCCTTTAATCCTACAACTCACTTTATAAAAACTAGTTGCAGGCATCCATCAGCTATCATCCTGAAACTAAGTTTAAAAAAACTTGTTTCAGGAGTCCACCAGCTCTACTCCTGAAACTAACCTTAAAACAACTTGCTTCAGGGATCCACCAGCTCTAATTCTGAAACCTATCTTTAAAATAACTTCTTTCAAGAATCCAATCACGTTAATCCTGAAACTAACTTGAAAACAACATGTTTTATCAATCCCCTCATCCAAATCTTAAAACTAACTTTAAAACAACTTGTTTCAAGAATCCACCAGCTCTAATCCTGAAACTATTTTTAAAACAACTTGTTTCAGGAATGCACCAGCTCTAATCCTGAAACGAACTTTAAAACAACTTCTTTCAGGAATCCATCAGCTTTCATCCTGAAACTAACTATAAAACAACTTGTTTCAGAAATACCCCAGCTCTACTCCTGAAACTAACTTTAAAACAACTTGTTTGTGTTTCACAAATCCATCAGCACTAATTCTGAAACTATCTTTAAAAGAATTTCTCTTCAGGAAACCACTCACTTTCATCCTGAAACTATCATTAAAATGACTTATTTCAGGGATCCTCCAGCTCTAATTCTGAAACTATCTTTCAAATAAGTTCTTTAAGGAATCCACTCGCTTTAATCCTGAAACGAGCTTTAAAACAACTTGTTTCATCAATCCCCTCATCCAAATCTTAAAACTAACTTTAAAACAACTTGTTTCAGGAATCCACTCCTTTAATCCTACAACTAACTTAAAAAAATTAGTTATAGGCATCCATCAGCTCTCATCCTGAAACTAACCTTAAAACAACTTCTTTCAGGATTCCACCAACTCTAATCCTGAAACTATCTTTAAAACAACTGGTTTCAGGAATTCACCATCTCTACTCCTGAAACTAAACTTAACACAGATTGTTTCAGGAATACACCAGGTCTAATCCTGAAACTAACTTTGGAACAACTTCTTTCAGGAATCCACTCTCTTTAATCCTGAAACTAACTTTAAAACAAATTGTTTACAGAATCTACTCCCTTTAATCTTGAAACTAAATTGAAAACAACTTGTTTATAGAATCCACCCGCTTAAATCCTGAAACTAACTTTAAAACAACTTGTTTCAGGAATCCATCTTACTTCATTCTGAAACTGACTTTAAAATATCTTGTTTCAGGAATCCTCCAGCGCTACTCCTGAAACTAACCTTAAAACAACTTGTTTCAGGATTGCACCAGCTCTAATCCTGAAACTATCTTTAAAACAACTTGTTTCAGGAATCCACCATCTCTACTCTTGAATTTAACCTCAAAACAACTTGTTGAAGGAATCCACCAGCTCTAATCCTGAAACTGACTTTAAAACAATTTGTTTCAGCAATCCACTCGTCCAAATCTTAAAAGTTCCTTTAAAATAACTTGTTTCAAGAATCCACTCGCTTTAATCCTGAAACTTACTTTAAAATATCTTGTTTCATGAATCCACCAGCTCTAATCCAGAAACTATTCTTCCAACTACTACTTTCGGGAATCCACCAGCTCTAATTCTGAAACTTACTTTAAGACAACTTCTTTCCTTGAATCCACTCACTTTAATCTTGAAAATTACTTTAAAACAATTTGTTTAAGGAATCCACTCGCTTAAGTCCTAAAACTAACTTTAAAACAATTTGTTTCAGGAATGCACTTGCTTTAAACCTGGAACTCACTTTAAAACAACTTCTTTGAGGAATTCATCAGTTTTCATCCTGAAACTAACTATAAAACAACTTGTTTCAGGAGTCCCCCAGCTCTACTCCTGAAACTAACTTTAAAACAACTTGTTTCACGAATTCACCAGCACTAATTCTGAAACTATTTTTAAAACAACTTGTTTCAGGATTCTCCAGCTCTAATCCTGAAACTATCCTTAAAACAACTGGTTTCAGGAATCCACCATCTCTACTCCTGAAACTAAACTTAAAACTACTTGTTTCAGGAATCCACCAGCTCTAATCCTGAAATTAACTTTAAAACAACTTCTTTCAGGAATCCACTCGCTTGAATCCTAAAACTAAATTGAAAACAACTTGTTTAAAGAATCCACTTGCTTAAATCCTGAAACTAAACTTAAAACAACTTGTTTCAGGACTCCACCATCTCTACTCCTGAAACTAACCTTAAAACAACTTGTTTAAGGAATCCACCAGCTCTAATCCTGAAACTAACTTTAAAATATCTTGTTTCATGAATCCACCAGCTCTAATCCTGAAACTATCTTTAAAACAACTGGTTTCAGGAATTCACCAACTCTACTCCTGAAACTAAACTTAACACAGCTTGTTTCAGGAATACACCAGCTCTATTCCTGAAACTAACTTTGGAACAACTTCTTTCAGGAATCCACTCTCTTTAATCCTGAAACTAACTTTAAAACAAATTGTTTAAAGAATCTACTTGCTTTAATCCTGAAACTAAATTGAAAACAACTTGTTTAAAGAATCCACTCGCTTAAATCCTGAAACTAACTTTAAAACAACTTGTTTCAGGAATCCATCATACTTCATTCTGAAACTGACTTTAAAATATCTTGTTTCAGGAATCCTCCAGCGCTACTCCTGAAACTAACCTTAAAACAACTTGTTTCAGGATTGCACCAGCTCTAATCCTGAAACTATCTTTAAAACAACTTGTTTAAGGAATCCACCATCTCTACTCCTGAAACTAACCTCAAAACAACTTGTTGAAGGAATCCACCAGCTCTAATCCTGAAACTGACTTTAAAACAATTTGTTTCAGCAATCCATTCGTCCAAATCTTAAAAGTTTCTTTAAAATAACTTGTTTCAAGAATCCACTCGCTTTAATCCTGAAACTTACTTTAAAATATCTTGTTTCATGAATCCACAAGCTCTAATCCAGAAACTAATTTTCCTACTACTACTTTCGGGAATCCACCAGCTCTAATTCTGAAACTTACTTTAAGACAACTTCTTTCCTTGAATCCACTCACTTTAATCTTGAAAATTACTTTAAAACAATTTGTTTAAGGAATCCACTCGCTTTAAACCTGGAACTCACTTTAAAACAACTTCTTTGAGGAATCCATCAGCTTTCATCCTGAAAATAACTATAAAACAACTTGTTTCAGGAATCCCCCAGCTCTACTACTGAAACTAACTTTAAAACAACCTGTTTCACGAATCCACCAGCACTAATTCTGAAACTATTTTTAAAACAACTTGTTTCAGGATTCTCCAGCTCTAATCCTGAAACTATCCTTAAAACAACTGGTTTCAGGAATCCACCATCTCTACTCCTGAAACTAATCTTAAAACAACTTGTTTCAGGAATCCACCAGCTCTAATCCTGAAATTAACTTTAAAACAACTTCTTTCAGGTATCCACTCGCTTGAATCCTGAAACTAAATTGAAAACAACTTGTTTAAGGAATCCACCAGCTCTAATCCTGAAACTAACTTTAAAATATCTTGTTTCAGGAATCCTCCAGAGCTACTCTTGAAACTAACCTTAAAACAACTTGTTTCACGATTGCACCAGCTCTAATCCTGAAATGATCTTTAAAACAACTTGTTTCAAGAATCCACCATCTCTACTCCTGAAACTAACCTCAAAACAACTTGTTGAAGGAATCCACCAGCTCTAATCCTGAAACTGACTTTAAAACAATTTGTTTCAGCAATCTACTCGTCCAAATCTTAAAAGTTCCTTTAAAACAACTTGTTTCAAGAATCCACTCGCTTTAATCCTGAAACTTACTTTAAAATATCTTGTTTCATGAATCCACCAGCTCTAATCCTGAAACTATGTTTCCAACTACTACTTTCAGGAATCCACCAGCTCTAATTCTGAAACTTACTTTAAGACAACTTCTTTCAGGAATCCACTCACTTTAATCTTGAAAATAACTTTAAAACAAATTGTTTAAGGAATCCACTCACTTAAATCCTGAAACTAAATTTAAAACAACTTGTTTCAGGAATCGACCAGCTTCACTCCTGAAACTAACTTTAAAACAACTTGTTTCAGGAATCCACCAGCTCTAATCCTGAAACTATCTTTAAAACTACTTGTTTCAGGACTTCACCATCTCTACTCCTGAAACTAACCTTAAAACTACTTATTTAAGGAATCCATCATCTCTAATCCTGAAACTACCTTTAAAACAATTTGTTTCAGGAATGCACTGGCTTTAAACTTGGAACTAACTTTAAAACAACTTCATTGAGGAATCCATCAGCTTTCATACTGAAACTAACTATAAAACAACTTGTTTCAGGAATCCCCCAGCTCTACTCCTGAAACTAACTTTAAAACAACTTGTTTCACGAATCCACCAGCACTAATTCTGAAACTATCTTTAAAACAACTTGTTTCAGGATTCTCCAGCTCTAATCCTGAAACTATCCTTAAAACAACTGGTTTCAGGAATCCACCATCTCTACTCCTGAAGCTAAACTTAAAACAACTTGTTTCAGGAATCCACCAGCTCTAATCCTGAAACTAACTTTAAAACAACTTCATTCAGGAATGTACTCTCTTTAATCCTGAAACTAACTTAAAAACAAATTGTTCAAAGAATCCACTCGCTTGAATCCTGAAACTAAATTGAAAACAACTTTTTAAAGAATCCACTCGCTTAAATCCTGCAACTAAATTTAAGAACAACTTGTTTCAGGACTCCACCATCTCTACTACTGAAACTAACCTCAAAACATCTTGTTTCAGGAATCCACCATCTCTACTTCTGAAACTAACCTTAAACCAACTTGTTTCAGGATTCCACCAGCTCTAATCCTGAAACTGACTTTAAAACAATTTGTGTCAGCAATCAACACGTCCAAATCTTAAAAGTACCTTTAAAACAACTTGTTTCAAGAATCCACTCACTATAATTCTGAAACAACTACTTTCAGGAATCCACCAGCTCTAATCCTGAAAATAATTTCAGGATTTAATCTCTGAAACTAACTTTAATAGAACTTGTTTCAGGAATCCACGCGCTGTAATCCTGAAACTAACTTTAAAAGAACTTGTTTCAGGAATCCACTCCTTTAATAATTCAACTAACGTTAAAAAAACTAGTTACAGCATCCATCAGCTCTCATCCTGAAACTAGCTTTAAAACAACTTGTTTCAGGAGTCCACCAGCTCTACTCCTGAAATTACCTTTAAAACAAATTGTTTAAAGAATCTACTCGCTTAAATCCTGAAGCTAAATTTAAAACAAGTTGGTACAGGAATCCACTCACTTTAATCCTACAGCTAACTTTAAAATAACTTGTTTCAGGAATCCATCAGCCTTCATCCTGAAACTGACTTTGAAACAACTTTTTTGAGGAATCCACTAGCTCCACTCCTGAAACTAACTTTAAAACTACTTGTTTCATCACTCCCATCATCCAAATCTTGAAACTAACTTTAAAAGAACTTGTTTCAGGAATCCGCTGGCTCTTCTCCTGAAACTAACTTTAAGAGAACTTGTTTCTGGAATCCACTCCTTTAATCCTACAGCTATCTTTAAAAAAAACAGTTACAGGCATCCATCAGCTCTCATCCTGAAACTATCTTTAAAACAACTTGTTTCAGGAATCCACCAGCTTCACTCCTGAAACTAACTTTAAAACTACGTGTTTCATCACTCCCATCATCCAAATCTTGAAACTAACTTTAAAAGAACTTGTTTCAGGAATCCGCTCGCTCTTATCCTGAAACTAACTTTAAGAGAACTTGTTTCTGGAATCCACTCCTTTAATCCTACAACTATCTTTAAAAAAACAGTTACAGGCATCCATCAGCTCTCATCCTGAAACTATCTTTAAAACAACTTGTTTCAGGAACACACCAGCTTCACTCCTGAAACTAACTTTAAAACTACTTGTTTCATCACTCCCATCATCCAAATCTTGAAACTAACTTTAAAAGAACTTGTTTCAGGAATCCGCTTGCTCTTATCCTGAAACTAACTTTAAGAGAACTTGTTTCTGGAATACACACTTTTAATCCTACAACTATCTTAAAACAAACCAGTTACAGGCATCCATCAGCTCTCATCCTGAAACTAACTTTAAAACAACTTGTTTCAGGAATCCACCAGCTTCACTCATGAAACAAACTTTAAAACAACTTGTTTCAGGAATCCACCATCTCTACTCCTGAAACTAACCTTAAAACAACGTGTTTAAGATATCCACCAGTTCTAATCCTGAAACTAACTTTAAAACAATTTGTTTCAGCAATCCACTCATCCAAATCTTAAAAGTAACTTTAAAACAACTAGTTTCAAGAATCCACTCGCTCTAATCCTGAAACTAACTTTAAAAAAACTTGTTTCAGAAATCCATCAGCTTTCATCCTGAAACTAACTATAAAACAACTTGCTGCAGGAATCCCCCAGCTCTACTCCTGAAACTAACTTTAAAACAACTTGTTTCACGAATCCACCAGCACTAATTCTGAAACTATCTTTAAAAGAACTTCTTTCAGGTATCCAATCACTTTAATCCTGAAACTAACTTTAAATCGACTTGTTTCAGGGATCCACCAGCTCTAATTCTGAAATTATATTTAAAATAACTTCTTTCAGGAATCCACTCGCTTTAATCCTGAAACAAACTTTAAAACAACTTGTTTCCACAATCCCCTCATGCAAATCTTAAAACTAACTTTAAAACAACTTGTTTAAGGAATCTACTCACTTTAATCCTGAAACTAACTTTAAAAGAACTTGTTTCATGAATCCACTCACTCTAATCCTGAAATTAATTTTAAAAGAACTTGTTTCTGGAATCCACTCCTTTAATCCTACAACACACTTTATAAAAACTAGTTGCAGGCATCCATCAGCTATCATCCTGAAACTAAGTTTAAAAACTTGTTTCAGGAGTCCACCAGCTCTACTCCTGAAACTAACCTTAAAACAACTTGCTTCAGGGATCCACCAGCTCTAATTCTGAAACCTATCTTTAAAATAACTTGTTTCAAGAATCCAATCACGTTAATCCTGAAACTAACTTGAAAACAACATGTTTTATCAATCCCCTCATCCAAATCTTAAAACTAACTTTAAAACAACTTGTTTCAGGAATCCACCAGCTCTAATCCTGAAACGAACTTTAAAACAACTTATTTCAGGAATCCATCAGCTTTCATCCTGAAACTAACTATAAAACAACTTGTTTCAGAAATACCCCAGCTCTACTCCTGAAACTAACTTTAAAACAACTTGTTTGTGTTTCACAAATCCATCAGCACTAATTCTGAAACTATCTTTAAAAGAATTTCTCTTCAGGAACCCACTCACTTTCATCCTGAAACTATCATTAATTAAAACGACTTATTTCAGGGATCCTCCAGCTCTAATTCTGAAACTATCTTTCAAATAAGTTCTTTAAGGAATCCACTCGCTTTAATCCTGAAACGAGCTTTAAAACAACTTGTTTCATCAATCCCCTCATCCAAATCTTAAAACTAACTTTAAAACAACTTGTTTCAGGAATCCACTCC
The DNA here is from genome assembly GCA_963921515.1 of Calotriton arnoldi. Classification (NCBI taxonomy): domain Eukaryota; kingdom Metazoa; phylum Chordata; class Amphibia; order Caudata; family Salamandridae; genus Calotriton; species Calotriton arnoldi. The sequence goes on along the minus strand of CAWUFW010002464.1, from coordinate 470,048 downwards.
TTTAATCCTACATTTAACTTTAAAAAAATTAGTTATAGGCATCCACCAACTCTAATCCTGAAACTATCTTTAAAACAACTGGTTTCAGGAATTCACCATCTCTACTCCTGAAACTAAACTTAACACAGATTGTTTCAGGAATACACCAGGTCTAATCCTGAAACTAACTTTGGAACAACTTCTTTCAGGAATCCACTCTCTTTAATCCTGAAACTAACTTTAAAACAAATTGTTTACAGAATCTACTCCCTTTAATCTTGAAACTAAATTGAAAACAACTTGTTTATAGAATCCACCCGCTTAAATATTGAAACTAACTTTAAAACAACTTGTTTCAGGAATCCATCATACTTCATTCTGAAACTGACTTTAAAATATCTTGTTTCAGGAATCCTCCAGCGCTACTCCTGAAACTAACTTTAAAACAACTTGTTTCAGGATTGCACCAGCTCTAATCCTGAAACTATCTTTAAAACAACTTGTTTCAGGAATCCACCATCTCTACTCTTGAATTTAACCTCAAAACAACTTGTTGAAGGAATCCACCAGCTCTAATCCTGAAACAGACTTTAAAACAATTTGTTTCAGCAATCCACTCATCCAAATCTTAAAAGTTCCTTTAAAATAACTTGTTTCAAGAATCCACTCGCTTTAATCCTGAAACTTACTTTAAAATATCTTGTTTCATGAATCCACCAGCTCTAATCCAGAAACTATTCTTCCAACTACTACTTTCGGGAATCCACCAGCTCTAATTCTGAAACTTACTTTAAGACAACTTCTTTCCTTGAATCCACTCACTTTAATCTTGA